>JAQQTP010000082.1:43447500-44647500 GCA_029884605.1 Ormosia emarginata | reverse complement strand
TAAACCTCATGCTGGCCACATTTGGCTCTTAACGTTTTCTTATAACTTGGAAGAATATAATGGTAAGTTTTGATTTAAGAAGACAACCATACTTTAATGGTTATTGGAAGGATGATATGATGGATCATGTTTATGAAATACATCTATGTTTGAAATTGCTTAAACACACAAAGCTTGAGTTTGCTTGCATTGTATTTGACTAATATTATTTTGTTGACATAATCTTGGTTACTATCCTATGTTGTTTGGAATATAGTGATTTGTACAAAATGATCTCACACCTATGCTTATGAGGAATTCGAAAATGGAGATTGGATGTTGAAAATTGTTAGATGGTCGTGAGCCTTGAAATTGCATCATTAGAGTAATGAGTTCTATTTTATGACACTACAAGCTCTTAAATTATGGAATGTGTAAATATAATAAAAGTGGAAAGATAAGGTTTCCTTGGGATTAACCTACACGATGATATGTGAGGAGTAGATTGGGGGGGTGGTGAAATCCTTGGGAGTAATGCTATTGTGACCACACGTATGTGTCCTGGGTGGACTGTGATTTTGTTTATCGTGGGGGTCGCTTCCGGAGGTGGCATTACTTTGACATGCCCTTTTTCTCCAGGATGATGGAGAGCATACAGAGGGAGGTATGTGTACTCTCGTCCATCCGCTATCCCAAAGGAGGACTCCATGGAGTTGGTGTAATAAAAGATACTTAAAACATTCTTTTATGATTATTCTAACTTGTGTTTCTTATAATTCTGACTTGTACTGACAACTATTATTCTGTATGTGTGGATGTATCTATTCTTTATTAATGCAATTTTATTGTTGTCTGTAATATTATTCCTTATCACCTAAACTTCTAACATTTATTTATTTTGTAGAGAAGGTATTTTTGAAAGGTAAACTATTTTGGGAATCGGAGATTTTCTTAAAGCTAAATTAATTACTGTTATGAGTATTCTACCAAAGAACCAATTCCCCTGGAATGCCATTAGTTCTGTTTTAAAATCTTTTCCTACTGAGAATTAGTTTCTCACCCCTTATAATTTTATCGTGGTATTCCAGACCCGCAGACATGAGTACCATTGTGGTTTGGTTAGGAAAGGGAAACAGGTCCTATGATCTGGAGACCAAGTTGTTCACCTTCACCGGGCAGATCACTATCCAGGTTTCTTCCATAGCCCACCCGGAATTCGGTACCATAACCATCTCTGGCCACTTCACCTTTCAAGTGGTCCTTCCCCCATGGTGATCCTGATGTAGCCGCCTCAGTCATGCTGACCGTGACCCCCTGCTGATTTCTCCTCTATATATATTACTTGAACAAGAGGAGAAAAGTGTTGTTTGTCTTTTTTTTTTGTGTTGTTTTAATCATCGGCTTGTATAAGACCTATTATAGGTCAAATTTTGTGACTATCTTTTGAACTTGTGTTTGGTAATTCGTATTAAGGTATTATGCATGCAAATAATTTAAATTATTTGTCCTATATCTAAAAGAAATCACGAAAATGTCACCTTAATAATCTAGTTAATTAAAAGTTATAATAACTAAGTTATCTCTTTTAACGTGGCAAGGAAGTATTGTTTTAGGTTGTTACAGAAGTAGGCAACATTTTGATCAAGAACATTGTTGTTTGGAAAACATAATCCCAAAAAGAGAGAGGTAAAGAAGCATGAGCTAAGAGAGTTAGTCCAAGTTCAGTAATTTGTCTATGTTTTCTCTCAATGACACCATTTTGATGATGAGTGTATGAACAAATCAATCTATGGGATATACCTTGGGAGCTGAGATAAGAAAACATTGGCCTAAACTCCCCATCCCAATCACTTTGTACAACTTTGATTTTGGAATTAAACTGAAGTTCAATTGTCTGTTTAAAGGTTTTGAACATGGAAAGAGTATCAGATTTGGATTTGAGGAGATAAAACCAAGTGAAACGAGTATGAGCATCAACAATACTAACATAATACTTGTGACTAGTGGAGGATGCAATTAGTGCAGGTCCCCATAAATCCAAGAATAACAATTCAAAAGGATTACTGTAAATAGTATTAGATTGATGAGATGGTTGTTGATGACTCTTACCAAGACAGCATGCAGTGCAAAAATTAGAAAGTATCTTAGGGGGAATTGAAATAGCACATGACTTCAAGATTTGATTAACTATTTTAGCATTGGGATGACCCAACCTATTGTGCCAAATAGAAAAAGAAGAACAAGAAGTGACAGGAAAATTGACAGAAGAAGAACCAATAGCAGCAGAAGATCATTTTTATTATTTGGAGAAGTTGTAGTACAAAATACAATGTTATAATACACTTAATTATTAAAGGAACAACAAGCAGCGTAATGTAAATTTGATTTACAATTTTCTGTACAATTTTTTGTAACTGTAAAGGGAATACATTGAAAGGATGAACTAGAATCAGAACAAAGTACACTTTGTGTTGAATAAGCAAGAAAGAGACTAGAAGTTGAGGAACAATATGAGCTTGACTGAGATGGAAACTATGGCAGCTGCTGAGTTGCATTGCCTAGATGTTGAGGAAGAAAATGAGAGAATTTGTACAATCCATCAGAACCAACAGAACCATGAAGAAGAATTTCATGAGTGTCCTGAGATTTAACATAGCAATGGTTAACATGAAACTCAAAATAGACATGATTATCCCTAGCAAATTGACTGACACTAATCGAGTTTTTGGTGATAGCAGGAACATACAGTAAATTAGACAAGTTAAATGTAACAGAATAATTGAAAAGAGATTTAACTAAAGAATGACCAATGCTAGCAATTGTCAAACCTGAACCATTGCCTAGGTGAATTTGCTCAGAACTAGTATAAGGAGTCTGGTGTATCAAATTTAAGGCATCACCTGTAACATGTGTTGAAGCACCCGAATATGGATACCAGACAGTATCATGAATAGTAGAGGGTGTAGCTAACATGACATTGACAGAAGAAGGAGATTTGGAGGAAGGTAATGTATTTGGATATAACTGAGGAGAGTTGTGAGGATTTGGTTGAAAATTAGAAGGTGGAGTTTGATGATTAATATGTGAAGATGGAAAAAGAGATGATTGAGGAGAGTGAAAATTAGAAGAATAAGGTAAAACAGAATGTTAAGCATGAGGAAATATTGAAACAGGTGAATAGAAATTCTAATAGTTTTGAAAATCAGAAGAGGAAGATGATGAAGGAGGCTAAAAATGTGAATCAAACCTATGCCAGCAAGTTAATAAGGTATGGCCAGATTTGTGACACAACTGATAAGAGAGATTGGATCTACCTCTGCCACAACCACCTATACCTCGAAATCTTGCACCAAATCTAGCTCCCTGATCTGAAGATCTACCTCTAAAGTTAGTGAAGTTTACTGAATGATAATCATTCTTGAAATCAGAAAGTTGTGGAAACATGGAAGACTAAGCTGGATCTTTGATTGATTGCTAAAATGTGGCATATTCAATACCAATCCTGAAGCAGACTTGGCAAGTGAAGTAACATTAACATAATGAAGATCAGTAGTAGACTGAGAGTTCACATTTTTCTCAATTATGGTTTCTTGAAGTAACAATAACGACTCAACATCAACAATAGTGTATGGTTCCAACCTTGAATTAACCAGAGTCATAAACATATCATATTGATCAGGAAGACCTTCTAATATGATCTCAATATGTTCTTGTGCACTGATTGGGTGACTGATCAAAACTGAAGAATCAAAAAGAGCTTTGATTCGAATGAGATACTCATTGATGGATCTGGATCATTTCTTTGTTGTTTGAAGTTTAGATTTGAACTGGCGAATTTTGCTTTGGTTTGAGAGGCAAAATGAGATTCAATTTGACACCAGACTTGCCAGGAGAAATCACAGCCAACAACTCGGGTGAGCATACCTTCAAAAAGTGAAGAAAGAAGCCATGAGAGCAACATCTGATCTTGCTACTCCTAGATTAGATACTCAGAAGACACCTTATTCGAAGCAAAATCTTCAGGAGATCGAAATCTTGGTGGAACAGATTCAACACCTTCAATGTATTGAATAAGATTGTGACATTTGATTACAGTAAGAATTTGTTGCTTCCACAGTAGATGATTCTTATAATCTAGCTTGATTGTGATTGTGTGATTGAACGAAACAGGAGATCTAGCTGTTGAGATTTTAGAATCATCCGCAGGATCATCAACTCTTGATACCATGTTGAAGATAATGAAAGATCTAATGCTGAATGAAGATGAGAGAAACTGATAGTAAGAGAAAACAAAGAAACAAAGAAGAAGTGATAGATCGAAGACAATCATAAATTGATGATCATTCACTATTACGGAGAGTACATATATTTATACTATATTTAGAAACATATTGCACCTAACTATTTCAGTTACCATCTAACTACTTCAGTTACTGACTTACTAACTCATAACTAATTCAGTTATTATAACTGATCACTAACACTAACACATGAGACACACTTAAGTCTTACATTCTCCTACTTGGCTCATGTAATATTATCTTTCTTTATAGTTTAATAAACTTATTAAACATAGTGTGCATTCATATATATAGTCAAATTTTTCTATATATTAGATACATCATTCGTCATAATTAAAAATAAGAATTAATATGAGTCATGAGGATTGTATGTCATTTAACCAATATAGTCTCTTTCATGTACTATAGAGTTAGTATTCTCCTTAACATGAACTATAAATAAGAAACATATAATTTGTTCAAAAATAATGTCTTTATTAAAGACAAAACATGTTATCATTATTTTAATTCAATCATGTATACAAATTAAAAAAAAAAATAGACAAGTACGAGACTAAACCATAATCAGTTAATTGTCCAGTTTACAATCATACTGTTCAATCTGGTCCATTTCTAACAACGTTGGTGTTTATGGTAGGTAATACTTACGGAAGAATTATCATTGCTTCATTCAAGTACAAGTCATGGTAATAAATTATGCAACTGTTTGGGTGATAGATTACAAAATTATTTATTGTATGATTAATATTTAAAATAATTTTTATTGAAACAATATTAAATAATTTTTTAGATGCCAGGTTATAAAAAATACGAAAGTTATTTAAAGTATCATTATTTTATTGTTAAAAGTGATGATAGAGTTATGAGCTGTTACGAAAAGGGTGGAAGAATGATGTAATCTTGTAGGCTTTGAAACGACATTATCACCTTGTCCTTAAGGTGTTAATTATCTTAGGAGTGTAAATTGGTTCGGATAATTCGATCAATTTGATTAATTTGAATCGAATTAATTAAATTAGTTCAGTTTGATTTGGGTATATTGATTAATTCAGATAAAATTCAAACTAAATAAAGTTTAATTAATTCGATTTTTGAATTTCAAATTTCAAATTCGAAAATCAAACTAAACCAAACCATATATATATATGCTGAAGTCACAATTACTGAAGGTAATATATTAATGATTAATCATTGGTAGTGAGTTATATAATTAATTTGGTTATAAATTTTTTCTCTGTTCTCTCTCTATAATTCTATGTCTAATCTTATTCATTTCTAATCGACCGACCACAATCCACAATTGCCGATGCAATTCACCAATTTTATTTTCTTTGTTATGGTGAATGTGTTCATTTGAAACTCATTGAGTGATTCTTTGGTGTACATTCTAACTCACAGTGGGGTTTCTTTTGTTGTTGGCAAAGTCAAGAAGTTTGGAGTCTTGATGTTGTGCCTTCTTAGGTTTACGGTGGATGCATAATAGGATGGGATGAGTTATATTATCCATTGACATTTGGTAGGATAAAACAATAGGAGGTGACATGACAGGTGAACGATTATTCATAGGGTAGATAAGTCAAAGTGGTATTAAGAGTGGTCTCGGAGGACCATAACATTTCCATTGTTAAATCCTTGAACATTGATTATTGAAATGAAGATGAAGAACCATAACGTTTTCATTTGTGCTTATTGCATGATGTAGATAAAGTTCAAAGATAAATTAGATTTGATGAATGATGTTTGATAAATCATGTTTTTTTATGTTTGGATTGAGTTTAGATTGAGTTTGGATTAACTTTGGGTGCTGCCTATTATTATATTGTGTACCTGTGTTTCCTTTTAATTATGTTTGAAGTAAGTTTAAGTGTTGTTGTGTGCTTATCTTTGTACTGGTATCCATTGTTACGTATATTTTAAGAGGGGGGATCGGCTTACACCAGTGTAAGTCTTTTTTGACTTACACTCATTTTCAACCATTAGATCCACTTTCATCTAATGACTGAGATTATTTCATTAAAAGTAACCATTAGATAAAAATGAATCTAACTTGAAAATGAGTGTAAGTCAAAAAAAACTTACACTGGTGTAAGTTGATCCTCCCTCATATTTTAATTATATTTGTTTATTTAGACTTTGTTTATTTATTGTATTTTATAGTATGCTTATTGAGATAAATAAGTTTGATTCTATTTCTAAAAAAAATTATATGTTTATTATGTATTTTTTTTGCTATGAAAAGCCAATTATTTAATTGATTTTTGTGTAAAAAAAAAGGTCAACCCGATCACCCGAACCAAACTAATATATGGATGTTCGGTTCGGTTTGGTTCGAATTTGACTATCAAAAAATACAAAAACCAAACCAATTAATTTTAATTAGTTCAGATTTATTTTTCTCCAAAATTTGAATCAAACCACCCACTTACACCCCTAAATTACCCTCACTAGTTGCTGTCAGGTTCGAGCAATCCACCTTTAGGACTAATCCAAAGCATCGTATAAGCAAGAAGTGTTCAAGATCCGCTCCGTCTTACTAATTCATCTTGACCCGAAGCTAATTGGGATGAATTTATGTTACAGAAATTATATCCAATGTATTTTTGGATCAAGTTTGGGGTCATACTTTGGGTCATCCAACCAAGCCTGATGTTTCACATTATTTTAACGCCTATATATATATATATATATATATATATTTCAATTATATAAATAATAAGATTTATTGACTTAAATTAATAACTTTTACATAATATGTATGATAATATATTTATATTGATATTATTTATTTTGAAATATATATTACAAAATATATCTTAATTTAATTTAGTTTCTTACTTCTATAATTTTATGACTTAATTATGTTTAATGTTTAAATTTATATATTATGTCTATATATTGAGTTGACTTATTAAGTTATGATTGAGTTAAGTTTGGATTCAAGAAAATGACATGTTTAAAAATATCAAGTTTAGTTTAAATAAAGTCAAATTCAACTCAACTCGTCCCATGGACATTGGTGGTACTGAAAGCCTTGAACCAAAAATTCATGAGGCCTCCCCTCAAGAACTTTTATGAAGGAAGAGAATGGTTGTATGTGAGCGTAAACGTAAAGCAGGAAGAGAGAAAGATTTGTCTTCTAATCTTACCACTTATTTTATAATTCGTGTCTTCAACCAACATGACTCTTCAACGAGTCTTTTGGTTTAATTTAAATTAAAACCAATGTACCTTTTCACATATTCCAAACTGGAAAATAAAGAATAACAAGTGCTTTTAAAATAAAATATTAAATAAACTATTCAATATATCATTAAAATAAAAAAAAAAAAACTTCTCCATCTCTTTATAAAATCTTTTAAAGTTTTTACACAAGGATTATTAATATTATTATATAATTTTAAATATAAAAAATATAATCTAATATAACTAAATTGCCAATTATTTCAATCTATTAATTATAAATTATGTGTACTTATTAGATTTAGTTGAAATAATAAAGAATGGAGTAAAATTAAAAAAAATAATTAATAATTTCTTAATATTCTCAAATAACAGATAGTTTGAGATAAAAGAAATATTCTAAAAAGGAGAATATAAATGAACGGAAGAAATATTCAATATATATCAAACAATTTATTTAATAAATATTCCAAATCACTTTAAACTTGAATTGATATTCAATTTTCTTCCAAAACATTTGACACCTACATATACTAATGTTCCAAACTATTCAATATTCAACATGAACTTATATCCATTAATTGAGTAGGAGAATTAATTCTGTCCAACCATATATTCAGCAATGGACTCAGAAATTTTTTTGAATGGGGTAACATAGTATATGTTGGTACTTAATCTCACCATTTCTACATGTATTACTTGTAATAATAATCATCAAAATAATTGTTTTGGACACTAGTACAAAAGTAATAAAATTTTACGTCTTTGTTTTGGACACTAGAATTAATTGTAAGTGTTTAACTACTAAGGTGGCCCGTGTAGTGCACAAGCCACGTCATTATATGATTAGAACAAGATTGGGATAGAAGGATAGTTATGACATAATTCTAGGCTGAGCATGTTTGAGATTTAGCTTATGGTATTTCTCATGTGACTCCAAATCTGTTGTAAAGGATTTTCATAATTTTCTTCCAAAAAGAAGAAGAAGCATACGCTATTCCGATATGATGTACTGTGCTTGCATATTTAGTCGTTTTGCATCATTGTTTTAACAAATTAAATTTTCTTATAAAAAAAAAATCAATTTTGTTGGCACTATCAACTCTTAATTGTCTTCTTTGAATGATTGTGTGAAGGGTGGTCCGCTGGGTGGGTTCAACAACATTTTTAGATTTGACCATTTCATCAGAACAGTGAATTAGATTGAAGAGATTTTTTCGCTTAACTCGATCCAACTTAATCTGCTTAAAAATGGGTTAAGTTGGGTTGAACCCGTGGAGTCTGACATTTTTTTTTAAAAAAATTCCTGCAAAAAAAAATAATACAAAATCTAATAAATCAACATCATAGGTTTTAATCTCAAATATAATAAGTCTTAGTCTAACAAATTAATATCACAAGTCTCAATTTCAAACATAATATGTTATAATTTAATAAATTAACATTATAAGTCTAAACTGATTTTTACTCAAATATCATATATCTTAATCTCAAATAAACTAAAAAATAAAGTTAACAAGTGCATAACAAATTAACAACTAACAAGTTTTACTAAGTCTTGAAAAAAGCTAAACAAAACTAGTCATAGCTCAAACAATAAATTAGTTTAATCAATCGAGTCAGTATCATCACGCATGTCATATGCATTGACATAATCATCTATACCACTCTATATTTTTTTTATATACTCTTTATCATTCAAATGACTTTTTACTATAAAAAAAAAGCATAAGTGAGTCAGATTTGTGCGGGTTGGACGTGTTCCAACCTGCTATTCAACCCACTTACTGCGGGTTAAAGCATGTTTCAACTCAATCTAATCCGCGAATCTAACTCAACTTAACCTGTGAATCTAACTCAACCCGTATTTTATGGGATTTGGATCTTCTCATGTTATTTTTTTCTCTTAAGTGGTTAAGTGAAGGAGAGAAATAGACACAAAGATTATAAAAAAAAAATTCACAAATTTTATTTGGGTCTCACTAATAAATTTTTTTGTGTCTATATCTCTTCTTCACTTTATCACTTGAAAAAAAAAAACTTGAAATGATCTAAATTCATATTTTATAAATTAAGTTGTGTCAAAACTCGCGAGTTCGCGAGTTGACTCAACCTACTAGACACCATTAATTTTGTGAGCTTATATAGTAAAAGAAAAAAAAAAGTGAAGTGTGTAAGTCAGTGTTCAAGGATCACGTAGGTGAAATTGTGTGGTGAACTAATAAGGAGTGGACTTCGTTTTTACTGCGGTTCAATTATTTGAAGAGATTTAGATAACATTCAACACTTTTCATGTATATGAATTCAAATATCTCTGTTGATCGTGGAATTTTAAACATTTCATTAGCATCTTGATCGATAATAGTAACTTTTTTAATTATTTTTTTAAGAGAAAAGAATATGCAGTTTTTAAATTTTAATTTTTTTTTATAAATTACCATTTCGAATTTTAAAATTTTTTATTTAGTTTTTAAACTTTAATTAATATTCTAATAGAATATTTTGTTTATTTTAGATATATTAATTTACTAATAATAATATTGTATAATAACATCTTATTCGTATTAATATTAATTCTAAATTTTTATTAATTTATTTATTAAAATTTGATTATAAATACATTTTATTAGTATAAAATAAATAAAAATATATTTTGTTTTAAAATAAATATTTTTTATTTATTTTGCAATGAATAAAGTATATTTAAAATTAAATTTTAATAAATTAATTAATAAACATAATTAAATGGCATCATACAATATTATCATTAATGAATTAACAAATTCAAATTAAATAAAATAATTTATTGAAATATTAATTAAAGTTTATGAATTAACTAAAAATGTTTTAAAGTTCGTGACAGTAATTTGTAAAATAATTAAAATTTAAAGAATCTTTATATTATTTTTCTTTTTTTTAATAAAAAAATACATAATTTTTATTAATAAATTTTAAACTCAGCACGAAATAACATTTCATAATGCAGGCACAATAAACACGAGAAAAAATTACTTCAATACCAACAACATTTGTAACTTTTAGATGTAGGGAAGATTTTATGAGTAAATTGCAACATACATCCTTTAATTTTGGGTCAGTGTGGATTAGATTTTAGGGTTTGAAAATATGTAAATAGTCTACTAAGCTTTAAACTTTGAGCACAAAATCTCCTTGTATCAAGTAAATTGTTAAAAATTACCCGAAATGTTTTGTGACTTTCAGGTGATGTTCTTAAAACCTGTTTTCCAACCTCAAATAAGACCACAATGAAGAGGGAAAAAAAGACTTGAGTTAAACTTAAATCAACATAAATAAGAGAAAAAAAATCTAATTAATTTTTCACTTAAATCTAGTTTTCGTTAAAGTATGGTATTATTGATTTTTTTTTATTTACAAAAATTTAAGGTAGTGATTGTCTTATTTCAGGGTTAGAGTAGTCCTTCAAGCTCAACAAATGTTTACAGAAGTATTTACAGATAATTCACTAATAATAAAACTTAACAAGAGTTGAATCCCAACTAATTTAGTGTATGTTTAGATTAAAGTTGATAAATTTAAATTTGAGTCAACTTGATTTTGTAAACTTAAATTTAGTTAAAAGTGAATTTGCAATAACGTGATTTATGTTTGAATTTTTTTTTTTAAAAGTAAGTTTGACAAAATGAATATTATTTAAATGAAAGATTGAAATCACTTTTAAAGTAAGATCGAAAGATAAAATACTCTTCAACAAACTTTTGTCTAATGAAAAAATAAGAAATTTATGTCTTCCCTGTAATTGGGTTTAAGAATTATTTTTTATTGAAACTAATAAAAATAAAAAATATCCAAACAAGATTAAACATTTATTTGGAGACATGAGAAATACGTTTGGACAACCAAACATAAAACCAAACAAGCACTTAATTGACGCAATCCATACTTCTTAATTGTGCTAACTCTTGTTGGCAGTATTATTGAATGTTAAAACATGTTTTAATTAAACACTTGAAACAACTCAATTGTTAGAATTATTATAGGCCATGCAAGCGGAGCAACGAAATTTGAATCTCTCAGTACACTCCATCCCTTTTCCATCTTCTCTCCTTTGTGTGGATCCCTTTGTGGGATTTCCTAGGATCCACCTCAATGGTGGGCTCTCCTCTAGATAAAAAAATAATAATAATAAACATGACATTCATGTTACTTTTGTAATAATTTACTTAATAAAGAGTTTTGTGCACAAAGTATGATGCTTGAAGATCATTTTTTGAACCGTAATGCACATAACCCAACATTAAAAGACGTAAGCTACAGTTTATCAAGTCTTGTGTAAAACATGGAGAATGGCAGTCTGCTAACCTCCCAAGTTTTATGTGGGAGGAGAATAAGTGAAGGTTGAGAAAAAAAAAGTACAATTTTAAAATTTTTTTGATAACTATTCGCTTTATAACTAGTATTTTTTATTTCTAAAATATTATTTAATGTTAAATATTATTTGACTGAGACTTCTTTGAGGAAAAACGTTTTTTGTGGGCGGATGGCAAGAGACTGTGAAGGTGGGAAGGCATTGTGTCCTATGACTATTGACTGAGACTTCTTGTCTATATTTGAGGAAAAACGTTTTTTTGTGAAATTCAAATATGGTAGATGTACATTTATTATATGGAAGGCATCCGCTTATATTTAATATAAATAAAAAAATTTATATTTAATTTTATATTTTTTATTTTATTATAATTATATGATTATTATTTATTGTAATATAGAATTATAATAAAATAAAAGATATAAAATTAAGTGTCAATTTTTTTATTTATATTAAATATAAATGATTTTTTTATTATATATTTGTGTGAGATAAATATTAAATTAAATTATATGTAATTATAATATTTTTATAAAATATAAATTAAATTTATAAATAAATTAAAAAAATTAAAATATAAAAATTAAACAAATAAGGATACTAATATTTGCGGGAAAAAGTTAAATGCACAGAAATTTGAAGTATATATATCTTCGTAGATCCATCGTCTATCCATGTGTGGCTAAAAATTTTCGTGCACTGTAAAAAGAAATGGATGAAGTTTTTGTAACCACATATTTAGAGATCAATGTAATTTTTGTATGATGGAACTTTGTTTATACAATAATTAATGCTACAGTTAGACGCACATGGCATTCATATCTCTTATCATCTCAACATATTTTACTGACTAATCTTTTTATTTTTTTCTTTCTTCAGGATTTATCATCTTAACATATTTTGCTGACTAATCCTTTTCTTTCTTTTTTTCTTTCTTCAGGATTTAGTAGTCTCACTTTACATCCCTCTTCTCTTTTTTAACAAAAATTTCATGTTTCCCGCTCCACTTAACACTGAAATTCTCACCTCACTCTTCAAATCTCACGAAACCCTCTCCCTAGCTCTCAGAAACTCTCTCTCGCTTGCGAAATCCTCTTCCTATCAGAATCACTCTCTCCCGCACCATTCCTCGCAATTTTGGCTTGCTGAGCATTGCAAATTCTTCGCAGTTTGTTCGGTTCATGTGGTTTGGTAGCATTTATTGCAAACTTGGTAATATTTTTATTTTGCTCATGATAATTTTTTTTTTCAATTTTGATTCGAATGCTTCTCACTATGAAGAGGCCTAGCTTCGATTTTAGTTACCACTGTCGCTTTTTAGTGGTTGATTTTCCTTTTGATTGGAATTAGATAGTTAGATTTTGTTGTTGAATTAGAATCAACTGGAATTATAGAAGGTCAATTAGGTTTTGTTACTGAATATCTCATTTGACGATTGCCTTTCGATTTGCTTCTTCTGAAACTTTGCTGAATTTTATTATTGAGTTTTGAATATGTTTCTATTGTTGTATTCTTTTCAAATTTCTATTCTTCAATCTGAATTTGACGTAATTTTTGCAGTCCAAATATGTTTAATTTGCATTGCGTGGTTGCTACTTGTTCATTTACTTGTATGCAAAATGCTTGATAAAACACCTAAACCAAAACCAAACTACTAACTTGTGGCAAAGATGGTTCAAATTTCCAGGCAAATGATGAGATTTTGATGGGATTCACTAAGATAAGTGATTTAACTTAGAATGAACACTTTGTGCATTAGTTACTTATGGGGGGTAACCTTTTATGTACTTAGAAAGTGATGCTTTGAATTGTATACTTGTTTCACTTGAGAAGTGATAATGTTTTGCATTTTTTTTTAATGAAAGTTGAGCTTGGATGGTATGAATACTATGTTTTGCTCGCTTATTTACTAAGGTTGAGCTATGATGGTATACTAGAAACATGAATTAGTCCTTTATGTGGTAAAGTTGAGTTGGAATTATATGTTTGTTAGGTTTTGTTCCTTCACTTGGTTAAAGTGGAGCTCGTGATGAGTTGATGCGGTGTGTGTTTTCTAAACATGACACTACATGATCCATACTTGCTATTCCTACATATTATAACCTTATATGATGTACACAATCATTTGGCCAGAAAATTGTAGGAAATGATCCTGGACGGGACAGGGGATCCTAAAGTCTCAGAGCGGAGTCTCTTAAGGCCAAGGTGACCGGTATCGTGAGGAGGTCATTTTCCCTTTCTACACGGTAGTGTAAGGAGGTCATTTGCCCTTCCTACTCAGAAAAATACAAGGAACAGGATTCCTGAGAATATGCAAATTTCATGACATTGCATAAACATTATCACAACACTTTTCTCAAACATTACCTTAGGGCATTTATTAGGCATGAGCAAGGTTTTAAATCTCGGGTCCAGTCGCGGTCGCGTTGGCTAGCATTACGGGCGTTGCGAGTTGGCGAGACCTGGTCATTACGGCATAAATTAGATTAAATTATCTATTTTATTGTAGAATGTATCATAACTAATAATTTATAATTTTTTTCATTAATAAGAGATGTCCAAAAGTAATAAATTAATTGACCAATATTAAAACATAAATAAATTAGTAACTACTCAACATAAATAAATCAATACCGCTCATATATTTAACAAAGTTTATATATAAATGATTACTTCAACATAAATAAATCAATATCTGTTCATATATTTAACAAAATTCATATATAAATGATTATTTCAACATAAATAAATTAATACATGCTCATATATTTAACAAAGTTCATACATGAGTGATTACCTCAACTTCAACATAAACAAATCATTAGCTACTAATATATTAAACAAAGTTCATACATGAGTGATTACTTCACTACATGGTAGAATGACGTGCTGGATCATAACCTCTACTTTCACTTTGGTTATCATTATATCCTGCTCCGTCAAAGGCATAATCAAAAAATCCTGAATTTCTTGGTGGTTCCATTTGTTGTTGTTGATCATAGGAAACATGTGATGATGGATACTGATAAGGCTCTTGGTAATTCATGAAAGGCTGATAATATGGTAAATTTATAGGTGGATAGTAGCATGAGACATGTAAGAAGGATGTTGATAATATGGTGGATAGTTGCCTTGATTGCCTTTAGATGATGCACCAATACCAAAATCACCAAAAGATTGTGATACACTAGATGAGGAAGAATCATCTAAAATAGCATTTTCACGCCTTCTGTTTTTCCTAGGTTGGGATCCACCTCTACTACTACCACCGATTACATCATCGAAGGATCTACATCCACCTCCATCCTATAATTTGTCATGTCAATCATGAGATTTTGATCACGTCTCGAAGTATGGTTCTTCCTGAAAAGAATGATACGACCCTTCACCTCCTTCTTGACTTTGTTCTCACCACCACTACCAAGTGTTATTACTTGGTGGACTTAATCCACTATCATGACCTTGACTAGGTGTTTCACTTGAATCTTTCATCCCCACCACCTATTCCTTCACCATCATCATCGAATCAATAGGGAGCCATTCTCGAGTTTTGGATCCCATCCAATAATGGTCCTTCTCTCTCCTCAAGCCATGGAGATAAAGGATCTTCTTCCCGAAATATATAATCAAGATTAATAGGATTGAAGCTAGCATCAATCTCTTTTCTTGACTTCTCCTCATAGAATCTCTTTTCTCGCCTTCATGTTGTAAAATGTAAAGACAAGCTTCGTAATTTACGGTACTTCAATCTATTTCTCGTCTTTGTATGAATATAGCTAAATGTACTCCAATTTCTCTCACTCAAGTTGTTTGGTGAGAACTTTTATAGCTATGCATTGAAGCTCGAGCACAAGATCCATATATCATCCATCATTCACCGATTAAATAAACGATTGTCCATTAACCATTATTATATATATTAATAAAAAAATAAAAGGTAAAAAACATCTTGCACTTACACATCAAACACCAAAACTACAAAATCTTACCAGATTCATTTGTGACCAAGCTCTTTGAGCTTGTGTTGTACCAAATGTCTCTTTTTTATCTCGAAAAAGTAACAACTACAAGTACCAATAATTCATATAAGTCTTCAAAAACTATAAGTTTCTAAACATTAACATATAACAGTTTGGTTCCTAGATGACAAATTATGATATATTTCAAAATCTTAAATGCAAATTAATTCACCTGGTTGATAGCTTTGATTTGATGATCAATGTTTGCCTCCAATTTGCTTATTACTTTTGTAGTTCCATCCAAGGTTTCCCTTGCTACATCTCTTCCATGTTCAACTCCAAATTGAAATTGAGGATTTAGAAAATAACCTTATGAATAAAAATAATAATAATTAGCATCTCAAAATCAAATATAAGCGTTTGGAAAAAAATTTAAATTAAATATATTGATATACCTGCAGCATGCAAGTCAGAGTGCATGAAGAACCATCTTTTGTCAATGATCTCATTATATTGAGTATGATAACGACAATTTTTTTGAATGGATTGCTTTGCTCTATCAATTGCTTCATAAACAAAGCCCATTGTTGGTTTGTCATCACCATCCACCAATCTCAAAACCTTGACAATTGGCTCAAATACCTTTATAATATCACTGGCCTTACTCCAAAAATCTTTGCTCAAAACAATTTTTTTAGCTTCATATGCAGGTCTTGATTTCTCCTTTCCCCACTTAGATTTTCTCGAATTCCTCGACTCAAACATATTCCTCAAAGCATGTTTTTGCTTCACAATTGATTCAACCTGCAAAAACTGTGTTCGAAACGAGTGATTGCTGGACGAATAATTTCCCTGCCACCTGTATACTTCTTCATAAGATTTACTGTCCAAATGTGGTTGTAGATAAATAAAGTCACTTTCTTTGCATCATCTAGTATCTTTTGGACATTAGATTTTTTCCAATATCTTCCAAACACAAATCCAAGCAATGAAATTTGCACGATGTGGTCTTTTCTCCATCAATTTCAAACCAGTGACTTTTAGTGCCTTCTCATTATCGCCACTTGGACAACATTATCTTCTCCGACTTCTTCCACAACTTTATCAAGAAGCTTAAAGTAATAATCGTGTTTCTACTGGGAACATTGGAAGCATCAATGATTTTAAGAACACTGTTCCATTCTTTGCAATACATTAGGAAATTCATAATGTGCATGTGATTTATGCTATTTGTCCACCATCACACATTATTGTCACCCCCTTTCCTTCCATGTTGGTTTAAGTTCATCATTTATATACTGTCTCATAGACTGATATTTTTTTCCAAGTACACCTCGAAACCTCATAAGAAGTAGGGAATTTAACTCCTGGTCCCAACTCTGCAGCTTCATGAGTAAAATGTGTAGCCATGGAGAATTGCATAAATTCATAGGAAGATGCTCATATATTATCAATTTAGAGACTGCTGCTGCTAACTTATTTCTCAGTGTTTTCATCATATTTGTATTAATTTTGGTTTGTTTCATACTTTTACTTCTAGCCAAATCAACATCCACTGACCTCAATCGACGTTCAAGATTGCTTGGTTGATGTTGACGAGAAGCTCCGCTACTGCCACCAGCATGAGAGCTGCCTCCACCTTCATATATAGAATCTAATCTCTCAAATTGTTGTCTAAATCTTTGCCTGTCTTCCCATTGTCTCTGTGATATAATGCTTTCTTCAGTAGCTTGTTTTATAACTCTGTCTTCATCAAGAAAACCTTCAATATCATCATCTTCATCTCCTCTTAAACGTGCCACAAGTTCTTCTTTTCTCTTTCTGAAGTCTATTTTCTTTGCTTTATTATCCAACAAAAGTTTCATCATATTTTCTCTGACAAAAGTTGAGACCCTAGCACAACCCTTGACTTCTCCTTGCATGTGTGCAAGATGTTCTTTCAACCGAGTAACTCCACCTGTTAACACTCTACCACAGAATTTGCATTGCACATTATTTCTACTTTTACCAGGTACAAATCTTCCAAAGTGCCAACCAATATCTTCACTTGGAGCACCTTCTGCTTTACCTGTTGGAAATTCTTCTCTTGGTGGCATTGTTAAATTAACCTACATATAAACAAATATGTGTTTGTAATTTTTTTTAAATTAAAAATAAATTATATAATTTAAATTTAAATTTTATAACACATGCTTTAAACTAATTCATAAAACTTATTAACATTTAATTTTTTCATTCTATTTTCTACTCATTTTTTTATAATTTCCCCCCGCCCACAAACCAGGTTCTACCTTCTCGATTTCACATCCTTTCCCCTCCTAATTTTTTGATTCCCTCCCCCACTCCTAATTTTCCATCCCCCATTCCCCACCCACCCTCCCCTCCCTCCATGTATTATCCTTATCAAGTTAAGAACTATCCTTAGTTTCCCATTAGAAACAAATACCTCACTTATCACAATTCAAATAATAGAATAATTAACAATAATTATCTTAATGAGAAGTCGGGGCAACCCAACATATATAACCCTGTACTACACATCTACGCATAAAAGAAAATAATTAATAGATGTCTGTTGCAGTAAAACAAAATTTTTAAATATCTGACAATATTTGATTTAATGTCAACATAAATTTTTTAATTATAATAATATTAATAAGGGATTAAAAGTAAAACTTATTTAATACATGATAGCTTATGATCTATTGATATATCTTTATTGCCCCCACGATAATGGATCAAATTCAAATCCCTTGCATATTATTATTAAAATAACAATAAAACGAGCTTCACATAAATAATGGCTTAAATTCGCTTTAAACTTATATTCACGGTTTCATTACTTATGTTTTTATCTATATTATTATAAAGGGATTCTCCCAAGTCATATTTTTGTTATTCTCGAAATATCAATATAATTTATTAAAAAAAAACAGTACAACAAATACATTAGCACTTGCAGCTGCAATTACTTGAATATTTAAACACTCCTTAATTACTTTGAGGGAGGAGTCAAACTGTTTTTAAATTATTAACTTTGTTTATAATTCAACAAACCTGTACCCCTCTGCTCCCCGTACCCACACCCCCTCCCCTCTGCTCCCGTACCCACACCCCCCTCCCCACACCCACGCCACCCCCCCCCCCCCCCTCTGCTTCCCGTACCCACGCCCCCATCTCTGTTTCATCAAGAAGAACACTGAGCAGCAGTGAGCACCCACAGGCCACAACCACACCTCTAATATACATAAATCACTAAATCAGCCATGGATTTGAGGGGTTACCTGAGGCTGAGGAAAGGGCTGAATCGGAGATCGCGAAACAGAGGTTGGAGGTCCAGGATCGAGATGCGGCGGCAGGAGCTCCTTCTTCAACAGATCTGAGCGTTTCTAACTCTCTCAAGGTCGACTTTCATTAGGGTTGATTTGGTGTCATCTTTTCTTTTTATACTCGAGAAAATTTGAAAGAAACGGGGTTGAAAACCGTAACGGAAGTGTGTTGCGGCCGAAATATGCCGTTGCGTTTCGTCCGTCATGACCGTCGCGCGTGATTGCCAAACTCAGTCGTGTTGCGGGCCGATCGGAAACAACACCGTTTTGTCGCGAACATTATCTCTTAGTTCCGAGATTTCAAACCTTGGGCATGAGCATATGTCCTAACACAAGCATTTGCATTTGAATAACAATTGTATAGACAATTGTTTTATCTTTGGAAGGTTGTTAACTATGTGTATAGATTATGGAGTTGCTTGGTGAATATTTACATAAAGAGAGTATGTGAATGTTCTAGTGGTATTGAGTAGCAACTCAATTACTTGTTGCAATCATAATCTATTGCTTTAAGTTGAATTCACTATAAATGGTTAATTATGTGATAATTGGATCATAGTTATGAATAATTGAATATTCTGTCTCGGGAAGAGAAAGAAACAGTTTTTGACTTTTGCCACCTTTCTACATGCTGTTAAATAACTTGTTTTTTCTCAAAGCAGCTGGAGTTATCATGATGTCATGTTATGTGATTATACTATTGAGAATTGTGAATTCTCACCCCTTTGTTTGTTTCCATGATAAATCTAGGTTAATACCCTCCCTAGGGGAAGAAAAAGAAGCGGATAAGCTAGCATATTTTTATTTGCTTTTTGTCCAATGCTTATATTTTGTAGTATTTGCATTGGGATATTTTAGTTCTTTTGTATTGTACTTATGCCTGTTGAGGCTCAATTTGTACATTATGATGTATAAAGTTTATGTAGATATATTTTTCTTTCCCTCATGGCTCTTTATAATAACATGTATGATTATTATGAATCTAGAATGTTTTTAGGTTAGAAGTGATGTGTCTAATTTTGTTTACTTATGTATATTTTGGATATACTATAGTATCAGTAATGAGACGTTACATTATGGTATCAAAGCAGTTCATCCTTTTGAGTCGGGGTATGAACTAACTATGCTTTTAGCATGTGTAGATGTTCCTCTTTTATGATGTGCATTTTCTTGTCTCATTGTGAGATATATGGATAGAAATGCATGACAACCTTAGGTATGAATGTTATTAGCTATTGTCACATTGTTACATGATATTGATATTGATTAACTCAATATGTATTGTTCTGTATGTATTGAAAATTATGGCTTCACTTAGGCGAACTAGAGGGAACAAGAACTCTATTTTTGAGGGTCTAGCTGATATGATTGGAGTGTTCATGGAGATGGCAGTTGCTATGAGGGAGTAGACTGCTATCACAAATAGGGTTCTAGAGAGGATGGAAGCAAATCTACCTCAACAGCTATCATTTCCTACACAACCAATATAACCAGTGTAAGAAGTACCAGTGGTTAGGAACCAAAACTTCTAAGATCTTTCAGAGTTTAGGAAGGCCAACCCTTCATCCTGCAAGGGAGAGGACAACCCGGTTAGAGTAAAAGGGTGGTTGAAGGAGATGGAAAAGATCTTTACGGTCATAACTTGCTCTGATGAGCAGAGGGTGTTGTTTGCCTCCTATATGTTAGTGGAGGAGGCAGAGGACTGGTGAATGGATGTTAAAAGGTTGTTTGATGCATCAGGGACTCAGATTACTTAGGGGTGTTTAGGAATTCTTTCTTAGACAAATACTTTCCTAAGTACCTATAAAATGCCAAGGAAATAGAATTCCTGAAACTTGAGCAAGGTGACATGTCTGTTGGCCAATATGTGGCTAAGTTTGAGGAGTTGTCTAAGTTCTTCTCTTACTTTAGATTCAATCTGGATGATGAGTGGAAGTGTATCAAATTCGAAGAGGGGTTGAGAGATGACATCAAGAGGGCTATTAAACCTTTTGAGATTCAAGACTTTCTGACCTTGGTAAACAAATGTAGTATTGTAAAGGGTCATGATAGCAAGCCTCAAGTGGAGCAAGGAATAAAAGGCCATCAAAAGAGAAAAAGAGTGGATGATAGGTACAAGGAAAGTGTTTCTAGACCTATCTATCCTCAAGATAAAGGCAATCAAGTTTATATGGAAACCATGGGGCCTAAATGCCCTAAATGTGGAAGGCAACATGACGACAAGCTTTGTTTGGTGTGTTTTGTACCAACCGAGGCACTTTGTTAGGGAGTGTCCACAGAGGTAGGGAGTTATGCCTAACCCTAGACTTCAAGCTAAAGGGTGTATATTCTAAACAAAAAGAAGTGACTCAATCTCAACAATTATTTCTTAACTGTAATGTATGATTCAGGAACATCACACTCTTTTGTTTCCTATGATTGTATGAAGATGCTAGATTTACCTATGATTGAACTCTCTTATGACTTATTTGTATCTATAACCTATAGAATGACACATCTAGAGCTGATAGAGCTCAAGAAATAGATATAAGAATTGTTGGATAAATAATTTATTAGACTTAGTGTCTCACTGTGGGGAGCATTAGTTCTCTTAGTAAAGAAAAATAATGGTAGTATGAGATTACGCGTAAATTATAGACAATTGGATAAGGTGACCATCAAGAACAAGTATCCTTTGTCTAAAATAAATGATCTAATGGATCAATTAAGAGGAGCTTTGGTTTTCTCAAAGATTGACCGAAGATTTGTGTAACATCAAATAAGAGTTAGGAAAGAGGATATCCTTAAGACTGTTTTTAAAATTAGGTATAGACATTATGAGTATCTTGTGATATCTTTTAAGTTAACCAATGCACTTGCTCTGTGGACACTCCCTAGCAAAGTGCCCCGGTTGGCCACATGTAAAACACACCAAACAAGGTTTGTCGCCATGTTGCCTTCCATATTTAGGCCCTATGGTTTCCATCTGAACTTACTCGCCTTTATCTTGAGGATAGTTAGGTCTAGAAGCATTCTCCTTGTACGTATCATCTACTCTTTTTCTCTTTTGATGGCCTTGTATTCCTTGCTCCACTTGAGGCTTGCTATCATGACCCTCTACAATTCTACATTTGTTTACTAAGATTGGAAAGTCTCGAATCTCAAAAGGTCTAATTGTACAATCATCTCTAATCAGTTAGTTTTAATCAGGGTTATAAAAGTTCAGTAACTCTTGTAGGAGTTATCTATTAACTTTAGTAACCTTCTTAAGTTAGTTAGACTATTTTTGCTATAACACTAAATGTGATAAATAACTGTTAATAGCCCAAAAGTAGTATAAATTGCTTAGATGAGGGGAATAAACACGGAGGATTTTTTTCTAGGTCACAAATAAATAGGATGTGATGTGATTAATTTTGGAGAATTAACTGAGTTAGATTAGTACTCATAAGAGATATAAAGTTTTTAGATAAATATTTAAGTTCAACGTTATCTCTCCTTTGTTTCCATTGTCCTTCACCTTTCAAGCCTTCATCTTTGACTTTTTTCTTTGCTTTTCTCTCATTTCTCACGCTGAGCAGTAGAGGAAAGAACAGAGAAAAGAGAAAGGAAGAAAAGAAGGGAAGGAAGAAGAAAAAGAATAAGGAACCAAGGAAAGGCAAGAAGACCAAGTTCAAGCATCATACTTAGAGACTTGAGGTAGAGGTGTTTGATTAACTAGTTCTATCCTTTTCTACACTTTCTTAGTACATGTTGTATGCTTGATTGGTTAGAAAATGAGTTTTGAGGTGTTTCTCAAGGGTTTGAGTTGAAAGAACTCATTAGAAACTTGAGATATGATTTGTATTGAGTTAATCCATGTATGGTTGTGGCTTAGAGCATGTGAGCAAGAAGGCCAAGGTCTTGTGTTGAAGTAATATAAGTTTTGGGATGGGAGTTTTAATATACTTGTTCTTGTGTCACTAGTTGAGTTATTTGAGAATGTGTATGGGAGTTCTAGTATGTTTAGAGTCCATGTATGAGGTTGAAATCCATCTAAGACTTGTGTTTGAAGGCCAAGGTTTGGGTGGAAGAGCAATGGAACAGGGCAACTGAGTTTCTGGTGCTTGAGCGCCTAAGTGCTCAAGAAGGGAGCGCCTAAGCGCCCAAGGCCAGAAAGCATAAATGTGATGGGCGCTTAAGCGCCCAAGCAGTGAGCGCCTAGGTGCGCTAGTCTAGAGAGTTTTGGAGTTGAGTGATTAAGCGCTCAAAAATTGGGCGCCTAAGCGCTCAATGACAAATAAAACAGGAGAGGTTTGCTTTTATGGAGCACCTAAGTGCTGGAAAAGTGGGCGCTTAGAGCAGAAAGTCTCCAGGGTTGTATTTTGAGGAAATGAAATTCCCTACTTGTTGGGATCCCTCATGTATACTTTTTAGTGTGTGTTAAGACACTTTTAGAGTATTTCATGAAAGGAATAACCCTTTAGCATATATGTGAAAGTGTACACCTTTGAGCATCCAAGAATAGTGGAATGTCTTTGGTATGTACCTAGGACCTAAAGCATAACAGTGTGGTTTTTGATATCATATGTGATGAATTAGATACTCTAGTTAAGTGAGCTTAGTTCTTTTGATGAACTACGGAAGAATAATAATTTGGTTCCTTGTTGAGCTGTGATAGTTAAGTTAGCTTGGTTCCTTGTTGAGCCATGGTAGTTAAATAAGCTTGGTTCTTTAATGAGTCATGAAAATGAAATGAGCTTGATTTCCTTAATGGACCATGGAAGTTTAGTAGCTTGGTTTCCTTAATGGGCCATGGAAGTTTATTAGTTTGGTTTCCTTATTGGACCATGGTAGTTTATTAGCTTGGTTTCCTTTGATGGGTCATGAAAATGAGTTTAGCTTGGTTCTTGTATTGATCCATGAATGTTTACTTAGTTTGACTCCTTTAGTTACTAAAGATGAGTCATGGTAGAGCTTTTAAAACATATTTTACTTGTTTGTTAAAATTATGTTTATAATGTTATAAATGTTTGGTTATAAAATATTATTACTGAGAAATATGAATTCTTATCCCGTTGTGTTTTCATCAAAATTCAGGTCAAGACCCTTCTAAGAGAAAGAAGGAGACAAATTGACTAGATAGCTAGTTTCTTTTTGGAAAAGCTTGTATTATGTTTATATTTGTTTTGTGATGTACAAAAATGTTATGTATTACAATTTACCATTTTGAGGCTAATATTGTATAAATATGTATCCTTTTTACATAAAGTTTCTTTATAATGACATGTATGTTATTATGAATTATGTTTATTGTTTATCATATAGAAGTAACTTACTTAATTCTATTTATGTGTGTATATTATAGATATACTATAGTATTTAGAGTTAGGGTGTTACATTAATGACCCTCTTGATGTCATCTCTCAATCTTTCTTCGAATTTGATACACTTTCACTCATCATCCGGATTGAATCTAAAGTAAAAAGAGAACTTAGACAATTCTTCAAATTTAGTCACATATTGGTCAACAGACATATCATCTTCCTCAAGTTTTAAGAATCCCATTTCCTTGGTATTTTGTAGGTGCTTAGGAAAGTATTTGTCTAGGAAAGAATTCTTAAACACCCCAAGTAATTTGAGTTCTTGATGCATCAAACAACCTTTTAGCATCTGTCCACTAGTTCGCTGCCTCTTCCACTAATATATAGGAGGCAAACAACACTCTCTGCTCTATAGAGCAAGCCATGATTGTGAAGGTCTTTTCCATCTCCTTCAACCACCCTTCTGCTCTAACTGTGTTGTACTCTCCTTCAACCACCCCTTTGAAAGATCTAGGAAGTTTTGGTTCCTAACCACTGATACTTCTTGCAGTGGTTGTACTAGTTGTGTAGGAGGTGTTGGTTGTTGAAGTGGATTTGTTTCCATCCATTCTAGAACCTTGTTTGTGATAGCAGTTTGCTCCTTCATAGCAGCTGTCATCTCCATGAACACTCTAGTCATATTAGCTAGCCATTCAAAAGTAGAGTTCATGTTCCTTTTAGTTCGCCTCGGTGAAGCCATAATTTTTTGTACACACAGAACAATACATATTGAGTTGATCAGTCTCAATATTATTTAACAGTGTGATAGTAGTTAATAACATTCATACTTAAGGTTGTCATGCAATTCTATCCATATATCTCACGATGAGACAAGAAAATGCATAACATAAAAGAGGAATACCTACACATGCTAAAAGCATAGTCAATCCATATCTCGACTCAACAGGATGAACTGCTCTAATACCATAATGTAACGTCTCATTATTGATACTATAGTATATCCAGAATATACATAAGTAAACAGAATTAGACACGTCACTTCTAACCTAAAAACAATATTCTAGATTCATAATAACTATACATGTTGTTATAAAGAGTTATAAATGAAAGAAAAATATATCTACATAAACTTTATACATCATAATGTACAAATTGAGCCTTAGCAGGCATAAATACAATGCAAAAGAACTAAAACATCTCAATGCAAATACTACAAAATATAAGCATTGGACAAAAAACAAATAAAATTATGATAGTTTATCCGTTTGCTTTTTTCCCCTTTAGGAGGATCTTGACTTGAGTTTATCATAGAAATAAACAAAGGGGTGAGAATTCACAATTCTCAGTAGTATAATCACATAACATGACATAATGATAACTCTAGCTGCTTCAAGAAAAAAACAAGTTATTTAACATGTAGAAAGGTGACAAAAACCAAAAACTATTCCTTTCTCTTCCTGAGGCAGAATATTCAATTATTCATAATTATGGTTCAATTGTCAATAATTAACCATTTATAGTGAATTCAACTTAAAGCAATAGATTGTGATTGCAACAAGTAATTGAGTCACTATTCAATACTACTAGAATATTCACATACTCTCTTTATGTAAATATTCACCAAGCAACTCCATAATCTATACACATAGTTAACAACCTTCCAAAGATAAAACAATTGCTCATACAATTGTTATTTAAATGCAAATGCTTGTGTTAGGTCATATGCTCATGCCTAAAAAATGTCATAAGGTAATGTTTGTGATCATGTTTATGCAATGTCATGAAACTTGCATATTCTCAAGAACTTGGTTCCTTGTATTTTTCTAGGTGGGAAGGGCAAATGACTTCCTTACACTACCTGGTAGAGAGGGAAAATGACCTCCTCACAATATTGGTAACCCTAACCTTAAGAGCCTTCGCTCTAAGAATTTAGGATCCCCTATCCCATCCAGTATCATTTCCTACAATTCTCTGGTCAAATGATTGTGCACATCATATAAGATTACAATATGTAGGAATAACAAGTATGGATCATGTAGCATCATGTTTAGAAAATACACATACACCACATTAACTCGTCATGACCTCCACTTCAACCAAGTGAAAGAGCAAAACATAGTATATGATAACTTCAGGAAATGAAGCTATTTCACTTAATTTTGAATAAATATGAGCATACTATCTTTAAGTTTTTAAGTTCAAAGGTTCCATTCATGCATAATTTTGATGTTTTAAGCTTGTGGTCTCACTTGATTAAGAATCAAATGTTTGATGATTTTATTTAGGGATTTGGATGGATCATAGTTTGATGAACTTCAACATTGTCTTGATGCAGGTAATCAAGGTGGAAAAGTCTTGGAAGGAACGAGGAAGCAAAGAGGAGCTTAAATGGGGAAGGATGCAAGAGAGAAAGATGCAAGAGAGAAGGAAGGGTTGCCAACCCACGCCTAGGCGTGACAAATCCACGCTTAGGCGTGGCCCTATCAGTTTTGCAGGAATTCAAGGCAGAGACATTCACGCCTAGGCGTGGAACTTTCAGTTTTTCAATTTTGTCAGACAGAGAAACCCATGCCTAGGAGTGGTAAAGTCACGCCTAGGCGTGTCCAACATATGACAACACGTGTTTCATAACCACGCCTAGGCGTGAGAAAAATCCTAGTACACGAAATTAGCTTTTATTATCTAATTTTTGAAAGGAGAAAGAGAATCTTCTATTTTGACCAAGCATGAACTTCATAGAGAAGGAGAGAAGATGAGAAAATCTTAGAAGATAGAAGTGATTCAAGTGAAGAATCAAGATCAAGGAGGAAGATCAAACATTGGATTCTCACCATTCTTGTTCATTCTTTCTCTTTTTTTTCTTGATTTGTAATTTGATGGGTTTCATGACTCCATTAATTTTCTCCTCTTTCATGATGTGTAACTAAACTCTAAACTAGGAGCTCTCTAGGATCTTGCTATGGATTTGATTACCTTGTAATTGGTTGAGTATTCTTTCAATGAAATTAATTTTGCTCTTCTATATCTATGCTTAATGCTTGTTTTTGATTGGCCATCAATTGCATGATTTTAGTATTCTAATAGAACTAGAAATAGGGTGTTGTGAATATGGATATGGTATGGTTGATGTATGTTCAATTACATTCTATTAGTTTAAGTGTGTTGATTAACTAAGGGGATGAACACATACTCTTTGATCATGCATAGCAAGTGTTTGATAAATGGTCTCAATGAGTGATTCCTATGCTAACTCACATGGACACATAGTGGATTGAATATGTTTCACATTAGTAATTGTCCTAGACATAGGCCTTTACCTATTGCTTGTTTTAGCTAGAAAAACTAACTCATTGTTAGATGCTTGTGAATTGTAAGTTATTCATTGAAGTAGCAAGTGAATAAGAACCCCTAGGACTTAATCATTCTCTTCTCTTGTGGATTTGGTGTTTGGTACATTCTTGTTTTATTTCTGTTAAATTATTACTTTAATTACAAACCTCTCTCACAATTTGATTGCTTGGATAAGGTTATGTGGATATTGGTTAAGTTTTAACATTGTTCTAATTGTCAATCCCTTAGGACATGATACTCTAACTCTCATATATTACTTGTTGACCCGTGCACTTGTAGATTTTGCCTAACAACAAACATGTAATTTCAGCTCAACTTTACCACATAAAAAAGCAATTCATGTTTCTAGTATACCATTATAGCTCAACCTTAGTAAATAAGGAAGAAAAACATAATATTCATATCATTCAAGCTCAATTTTCACAATAAAGGAGCAAAACATTATTACTTCTCAAGTGAAACAAGTATACAATTCAAAGCATCACTTTCTAAGAGCATAAAAGGCTACCCTTAATAAGTAACTAATGCACAAAGTGCTCATTCTTAAGTTAAATAACTTATCTTAGTAAAAACCATCAAAATCTCATCATTTGGTACCATATGGAATCTCTAATTCCTTAAAATAGGGCAATTTTATTCTAATAACTCTCTCTGTTATTCGAATAGAACACATAAATATTGCATTCTAGAAGAGCCTATTCGAATAACACCTTGGTCTATTTGAATAACCTTCTCAAAATGTCACGTTCTGATGCATTCTGTCTAGGTTTATTTGAATAACTCCTTAGGCTATTCGAATAGATCCCACGAAAATTACTTCCTAGTGCATTTTGGATGTTCTATTCAAATATCTCATTGGCTTATTCAAATAAGATATACCAGAATACATTTTTGGTGCATCAGAACAACAACTTTTGTTGTTTCCTTCCAAATTTTTACTACTTATACATGTTTATACCAAAACCTAAGTAGTAAAGCATAGGAAAACCCATCAACAACAAACACTTGGAGTTGTAATTACACATATACAATTCCATACATAACTTTGCTATATTCTCATCAATTCACACTCTATATACATGCACCTATGTTTACATAGAGTTTCATGAAAAACCACATGCAAATCCATTTCATGCAAATTTTCAAGAAAACAAGTAATGGTAAAGCACAGAGAAATAGCACAACAACCCCTACTTTAACTCCCCAAATGATGATAGGCTAAGAAGCTTCTTATTTTTCCTTTCCTTTTTCTTTCTTCATCTTCCTTTTTTTCTCTTTCTTTTTCTCTTCTTTCTCTGCCTTCTTTGCTGCTCCAACTTGAGAGAGAGAGAGAGAGAGTGAAAGTGAGATAAGAATAAGAAAAGTCAATGGAATAGTAATAAGGACGGAGAGAAAGAAGGAAAAGATAATATCAAATGACTTTGGTAACCAACTAAAAGTGTTGTATCTCTTAATGATACTTTAATTTTCTATTATCAAGCTTTCTAACTTTAATAGGTTCCATAGAAAATCTTAAGACTTTATTTAGTCCTTAAATTCATTTTTCAGTGACTTTCTATACACTATTAACTGTCACTTAAACTCTATTATTTTTTCTTTAATTTAAGTTAAACTTTAGGAATAAAGCTAATAGGCTTTCAGATATTTGCTTTAACCTGTACTCATTACCAAAAAATTCTACATCCTTTACTTAGTGTTCCACAAATTTTCATAATTTTTCAAATTATCTGCCTATTTAATTTGACATTTAAACACTCATCTTGTGTCATTAAAAATGTCAAACTAACTCGGTTATTTATCTAAAATTAATCACATCACATTCAATTCATTTGTGACCTAAAAATAAATTCTCCTTATTTATTTCCATCATTTAAGCAGTTTATGCTCAATTCTGAGCTATTATAAACTACTTTTCACATTCAATATTATAACAATATATCCAAACTAACTCAAAAGGTCTCTAAAATTAACCAGGTAACTTATGCAAGTGTTATAGTACTTCTATAACCATATTTAAGACTAACATGCTAGAGAGGATGTTACATTAATGTAATGCCTCATTACTGATACTATATTATATTCAGAATATACATAAGTAAACAGAATTAGACACGTCACTTCTAACTTAAAAACAACATTCTAAATTCATAATAACCATATGTAACATCCCGAATTTAATAATCATAGTATACTACTACAGTCACTAGATTCGGACCTGCTACTTAACAACTATGCAATTTTCAATATAACATAACGACATTATAAAGAAAATATGAACCATTAATGAATATATAAATATTACATCACAACAGTATTCCTCATAAATATCATATATACATCATTTCAAAATAAACTACCTAGCTACACTAAGCTAAGCACTCCAAGCTCCTGACTTTGATCGCTTTATTTCTCCCAAAGCTTCCTCCCTAGAATCATCATGGAAACACACACAGAGTGTGAGAATTACACATTCTTAGTAGTTCCACGCAGTTAAAACATGCCATCACAATTATTCCAGCTATTTCAGGGAAAAACATCAGGTGAAAACACAATATCACTAGAAAGGTGACAAAAGCCAAAATCATGTCATTTCTCTTCCCGAAATAGAATCTCATTTTATAAGTCGTATAGAAAACTCATTTCCACGTGCAACTAATAAAATTACACTTCACATCACAAAAGTAAACTACACTTCATTCCCAGAAGCCAACAACAATAATTACGATAACAATTGATTTACATGCATCATGAATACACTTCATTCACAGAAGCACAATAATACTCCCATCTCAGAAGTACGCAACAACAACATCTCTATCTCAGAGACACATAATAACAACATCTCCATCTCAGAGATACGCAATCGCCCATACAATTGCAATGTTTATGAGTTAATGTCATGATAGCAACCACCCATACAATTGCCATGTTATGCCAAGATATGTATAATGTATATGCCTATGCAATAACTTAAGTATGAAGTGAATAATGCATGATACTAAGTCCATGGTAATATCATGAATGCATGAATCTTGAACAAAGTAATGGAAGTCACATCCATAACCTTGGACAAGCACTGGAAGTCCATCCAGAAAGTAACACTCCGGGTAGTGAAATCTATCAACTACACATTCTTTAAAAACTCCGAGTAATGAGGATAAAGACCACCTCCACTGCCCCCTCGGGTAATAAGGATAAAGACTACCTCAATTGCCCACTGTTATTCCAAGAGAAATGAAGAAATGACCATATTCAACTACTCTTTAATAGAAAAGGAATCACTCATCTCAACTAACCAAAGTTAGCATTACCTCGAGTAGTAAGGAATCCACCTTAACCATGTTTCACAACCACATCATGTAAAACAATTACTAATTACATCACATAATTAGTTTCACAATTGATTTATATGCACATCAAGTCCATTTTACAACACATTTTATCCAAATACTTGTAAAAGTAATTCTAACTCTCAAAAGAGTAAACATGAGTGATTCCAACACTTATGGAAACTCATTTTCTCAATTCACATTTCACAATATACATATGTATATCCATGCCTAATTACCTCACATAAATAGTATTACAAATCACTTTGATTTATCACATTCTCACGTCATTAAATACCCTTAAAAAGACTAATTTTGATAAATGCACCAGAAGTACATCCTAACTTCAATGATTCTAAAATTTATACCACATGAAGCCTTATGTCTTAGCTTTCAAATGGCTTCGGAATCAGGTCATTCTGATATCTACAACTCAAGTTATGTAACAAACAATGCAAGTTGTTTGAATGTTGTCTTGTCCATGCCTAGGCTTGGTTTTACCACGCCTAGGCGTGGTTCTCTTTGTCTCGCAGGGCTGAAAACTGATCAACCCACGCCTAGGCATGGAAATATCACGCCTAGGAGTGACCATTCTATAGAAAATTCTGCAGAATGCGAAACACTGTTTCATTGGCCAAAATCTTGGATTTTGGCCACTCCAACTCAGTTTCTAAGTGATTTAGGGTTCCTAACAAGTTTGCTAACATGAAGGAAGTATAAACACTAATTGATTTCATCAAAATTGGATCAAAACACTAAATCTTTCATTAAAACCCTAAAATCCACACTTTACACCTTTTAGGTCCAAATGGCTAGATTCTAGTTTCTAATCCAAACTCTTAGCATGAATAAGTCATAAATACTATTTATAACTCATCCAAATAAGAAAATATCATAAAACATATCTATGTCTCATTTTGACCCTTTAAGCACCAAAAGTGCAATTATGGTGAAAATGATAAACATAGAAGGAGATGAGTAGAAAACCTCTACCTCTTGTAGACAAGATGAAGATGAAGCCAAGGATGAGCCATAGAAGATCCAAGCTCCACTTGATTCCTCCTCCTTCTCCTTCCTTCTTCCTTTTCTCTTTCTGTTTTCTCTTTTCTTTCTTTTTGTTTTCTGCCTCTCCTCCCCCTCTCAACCGAGAGTTAATAGGGAGAAATAGGAGAAAAAGTCTATTTTGCCCCTAAAATCATACTGAAACTTATATCTGCTAAGAACATTCAGATTTCACCAAATCTAGTTCTCTAACCTCCAACAGACTTAAAATAAGTCATATGATTCATTAAAAATCTGTTTTTATCATTTTCATATTTTTCCATATCTGCTGGCTGTTAATCCAGTATTAAAACACACAACCAGTATGCTTAAAAATACCAAACTAACCTTAATAAATCTCAAATTTTAACTGTAACACAGTTCACACATTTGTGACCTAGAAATAAACTCTCTACATTTATTTCCACAAACTAAGCAATTTAAGCCACTTCCAGAGTTAAAAATAGCTATTTTCCACACATAGTGTTGCAGCAAAGTGCCTAAACGTGTTCAGAAAGTCACAAAACTTAACATACATGTTAAGTAAGTATTAGACTACCTCCGTATCCATATACGAACCTAACATATTTTTTCAGAGTGTTACACCATATATGTTATTATAAAGAGTCACGAGTGAAAGAAAAGTATATTTACATAAACTTTATACATCATAATATACAAACTGAGTCTCAACAGGCTAAGTATAGTACAAAAGAACTAAAATATCTTAATGCAAATACTACAAAATATAAGCATTAGACAAAAAAATAAATAATACTATAATAGTTTATCCGTTTCTTTTTCATCTCCTTGGGAGGATCTTTGACCTAGATTTATTAGGAAAACAAACAAATATATAAAAATTCACAATTCTAAGTAGTATAATCACATAACATGACATCATGATAACTCTAACTGCTTCGGAGAAATATATTTCATTTGACGTAATTTTTGCAATCCAAATATGTTTAATTTGCATTGCGTTATTGCTACTTGTTCATAGTAACGTTTTTAATGCTCCTAAGAGTGTTTGGAGCATGAATGCTCCATACTTTTCTACCATTAATTTATAAAATTTTTACATCTATGGTTAAAAATGATTACCTACAACTTGTTGAACAAGTTAATCAAAATTATTAATTTTTTCTCTTTCCTTTCTTTCTTCTTCTCCTTTTCCATCTTCGTCTCTCTACTTCATTCTCGTATAAGAATTTTAAGAAAAACAGAGCAAAATTGAAAAACATCAAAACTCAGCAAAAACAAAAAGAGTTTTGAGATAACCCTGATACCCAGATGAACAAAAATCATTCAGATGAAAGCAAAATCAAACTATGTCTAACAAAATCTAAGCTTGATGAGCAGCATAAAAGCAAAAACAAAAAAAAAAACAAAATCCAGTGAGCAAACTGCAAACGCACCAAGCTTAATGAGCAGCATAAAAGGAAAAATCACCTTTTGATTCAAGTACTGTTGTTACTATTCCCAAATAGACTCGGAGGTCCTGATTTTTCTTTCTCATTGAGTGGCAAAGAGAAAGTTTGATGGATTCAAACTCCAACTTGGAGATACTAATACCGTTCCTAATATAGGAGTTACTACTCTTTTGTTGGTTTGGGCAACTCCAAGCTGAATCACATTGGGCTTTGGCCTAGTGAATCCCTTTTGATAAACGAACTTAAGCTAGGTTTAGAATAGACAAATGAGTGTGATTTTTCTCCAAAAATAAAATAAAAAAGTGATAGAAAATAGAAAATTAATCAAAAGAGTGTGTTCTAAAATTATTATTATTATTATTTTGTTATCTTTTGTTGTAGTTGCAGAAAGTGAAGATGAAAGATATTAGAAGGGGTGAATTATGTGTTAGAATTGGGGTTATACGGTTGAAGAAAGAATCATGTCTGTGTCTACAACGCCCTCACCCTCTTTCCCATGTTTATAATCCCAAAATACCAGTGTAGCATCATTATCCCCACCCTAACCCCTCTTGCTTTGCCATCCCATCTGTATTGGAGGAAGATGAAGAAAAGCTTGTAACTTTAACCAACCTCATTTGTTCTGTTCTTCTTTTTCATAAATATTTTTGTAATTGCAGCTGAATCTTACCAGAACAACAACAACGAAGACAAGAAACTATTCGTGAGCGAGAACCCTAAGAGAACATTGTTATTTGAATTTTGAAAAAAAAAAGAGTCAATTTTTTTTTACCTGTTATAGTAAGTAAAAATCAACTTAACATCAATGCTCAAAAAGTTGTTTAGAGCATTATAAACGGCTCCCTTGTTCATTTACTTGAATGCAAAATGCTTGATAAAAATCCTAAACCAAAACCAAACGGCTAACTTGTGACAAAGATGGTTGAAATTTCTAGTATAGCATCTGCAAAATTTTCCAGTAGAAACAGAGCAATTCAAATGGATATAGAGGTTTATATTCTAAAAGCATGTAGAAGGCATTGGGGCCTTTGTATAAAAAAGTTTTCAAATCGTTTTTGAGGCAAAATTAAGTGCAAAGCCAGTAGACGTCGGTGGGACCGAAGGCACCCAATTGACGGGCAAGGTAAACCCACAACCTTGACCTTGAGCAAACGAAAGCCACCCAAGAGCACCGCTGTTGCAACTTCGTTCTCGAAGAAGGAGGAAGCCGCTACCAACACTGTTTCCCCCAGGTGACATCAGATTTGGATTCATGCTTCATTTTCCTGTATATGTCAAAGCTACTTTCTATTGAAATGAAAAATATGCAGAAAGGATCTCATGCCCTAAGGGGCAGAATTTAGTTATTTTATTTGATGAATTTATCACCTGTCTTTATATGAGAATTATGATAACGATGCCTCTTCTGTCTTATTTTGGTTCTGTAACTTCGTTGCTTGCTTTGTTTCTTTTAATTGTGTGAAGCGCCTGCTTGTAGATGTTGGGTTGGGAATAAAGCTGTAACCTTTAACTTGAATTGCAAGGACTGCATCTTCTTTGGGGGATATATCTGAGTTGCAAAGGGATTCATTTTATATATTTTTTAAAGCCACCCTCTATAAGTCGGACTCAAACCTTCCTAATCTATGATGTGGCAACTACCAGGTCCAGTTTTTTTTTTTTTTTTGGTGAACACTATTAGGTCCAGATAACTTCCCCATTATTCACCATATTCTTAAAGAAATTCGCATGCAGTAGGCTAAGCATACAAGTTGAAACCCCAAAATTTAACATAACTAAATATTAAAAGAAGTAGTCAATACCTCAAAATAAGTGCATACAGAAGAAAGATATTTTCTGTTACTTAGAATAGAAGTATTCTGCTCTAGGTGGCAATATTCTAAAAATTATCGATATTGGTCCAAAGAGATCAAATGTCCGAGCATGAGATCAATATATCTCACCTCTCTAAGTGCCACTGATGTCAATTGACGACTTCTTTGTGGGGTGGTCAATTGAATTTGTGTCTCCTGAGTCAAGCTCCATTTACCTTCCATTTTAATTACATCCTTAAGGTAAGGATGTTGAGAGGCACATTCTGACCCATTTGAATTGGAGGACATTATCTCCATAGTTCCTACATTTGAATTACTGTTGCTTTTCATGTTGGGGTCAAAGAGACAAGATATTCTAGTATGATCCAACTCACAAGATATTCTTTGGTTCTACTCTCATGGTTTTTTAGTTAATAATGATGAGACACCACTTTATAGGACTATATATATGTGTGTGTGTGTGTATAATTTTTGGGGTTGGTTATATTTTTTTTCTTGTACTTTCTATTTCTTCCTTGTAGGAGTTGTGTTTCTTATTCTGGCTAGTTGGAAAAACTCGAGTTTTCATTTGGTGCCACGAGTTGGAAATTTTTGTCTTTTCCTTGAAGATTTGAGGGGTTCACATTGTAGGCGCATACCCCCTTTATTTTCTCCTTTTTCCTGTACAAATTTTTCAATCCTCTTTCCATTAATTCCCTGCTTTTATATATATATATAAAAAAAAAATTTTTGGGGTTGGTTCAATTTTTTCTTGTACTTTCTATTTCTTCCTTATAGGCCATGTGTTTCTTATTCTGGCAAGTTGGAAAAACTCGAGTTTTCATTTCATGCCAGAAGTTGGAAATTTTTGTCTTTTCCTTGAAGATTTGTGAGGTTCATATTATAGGCACATACCCCCTTTATTATCTCCTTTTTCCTGCTCAAATTTCTCAATCCTTTTTCCATTAATTCCCTGCTTTTTCTCTGATTAATGGGATTCACACGATCAATCTGCAGTTTGTTTTACAAGTAGTACAGAGTGATGTGGACTACTACTACAGAGTTTGATATAGATAAACCTGTTCTAATATCTTCAATAGTTGGTTGGGTTCTTTGTCGAGTGTTGTTCCACTCAATACGTGGGTGCTTATCTCCAATTTCAAGCTAGCTCACAATCTTCTAAGACGTGTTGATGGAACATTCAACCGAGATTTAGCTGAGTTCCTTGACCGTAAGTTCCCAGCCAATACAATGTTTTTGGTTTTTTTTTTTTTCAATATAGTTTGTTTGCATTTTGTATGAAATTTTGGATCCTTTGCATATAGGCTAATTATTGTAATGATGAAAGAAAAAGATGTCGTCTCTAAAAAAACATATCACTGGATTGCAAATATTTAGGTAAGTGGCTATTATTTTTCACTAACTTTTCTTTGGCAATGATGTTATAAATATACAATGATGACTTTCAGGATGAAATTTTATGAGAAAAATGATGGGGTATTTGATATTGTAAACAAATTAGGCACAAGAAAATCCAATTCATGACAAGCTTCCTATGTTTTCAAGGAAACAAGGCTGTGTTAGCAAAATGGAAGAAGATGACAATTGAGAAGAGACCATATAATAAGAAAGCAGACAAACAGAGATGAATATAAAGAACAACATCTTGCCATTGTAAAGTCAAGTGTACGTATGATATTAAATTACCATTGGGCATTCAATTCAAATTCCTTTATTTTTAGTTTATAATCACATATTTTTATTGTGTGTGTATTTTCGCAATAGGTATCCTTCCTTACGAGGTGCTCATCGAGAAAGTTGTAGATGAACTTACAAGTAGCCAAATTAAGGTTGTACATGAGATAGGTTTCGAACCCTTACTAAATATACACAATGTGAACTTGTGTAGGGAGCTATTTTTGCAAGTAGTGAACGGTTTTGATGTTGCAAGTAAAACTCTATGTTTGAGGGGTTCATATGTGTCTATATTTTGCAAAGAGGTAGGTTTGGTGATGGGTATTCCATCAAGTGGAAAAGTAGTACCAACTTCTATAGCTGATGAGGAACTAGGTGAATTAGATAATTTTAGAGGGTTGAAAGTTGCAAATTTGAAAATTATCATAGAAAAAAAGAAGTGTGATAAAACTTTCAAAAGAGATTTCTTGCTTTACACACTCAGGACACTATTATGTCCAACCTCAAGTACATATTTGAGTGTCAAGTTTTTAGGTGTAGCAGTTAACATTGATGAAGCTGTTGAATACAATTGGTTTAGTTTTGTTTTTGATTAGCTTGTGAACGAAGTTAGGCACTTTAAAACAGGGACTACAAAAACAAATGAAGGTGACAAGAAGAAAAGCCTTGAAGGTTGCCTTTACTTTCCAATGGTTAGCCTTACTCCACGTCTGTTGTCATATTGCATATTTGTTTGTAATTATTATTAACACTAGTTAATATGTTTCATATATTCTTCTTTCATCATTTTCCTCTTGGAGATGCAGCAACCAATGATACTGATAATCTAATGCAGCACTAGAATAACGCAAGAATTCAACAAAGGTTAAAAGTACTTATGCATCTCCATCTCCATCTCCATCTCCATCCTTCCCAATTAATTGCCTTTGTTTTTCAATGTAGTTTCTATAATCTTTTTTGCGACATTTCAAGTTGTCATAACCCAATCAACCACTAGAGATTGGAAACTCTTATTCATTTGTACTCTTGCTCTATCATTTAGCTCTAACATTCTTTTCACATGCATGTCAATATTAATATTGTTTAAAGCTTCATGGATGATATGATTCTAAAGCAACCATCTTTACATAATGAAGCAGTAATTTTGGCTTCACAATTTTGCTTCATGGATGGAACATTTTTAACGGCTGGTTTGTCCGGTTTGAGATTCATTCACCTCTGTCCCTCTCTAGAACATGCAAGTATAACATAACCAACCTCTCCAATTAGCTTTTTTTCTAGAGGTTCTTGTCATGACTCCAAAACCTTGGTAGTTGACATATTTTCCATAATATGATTTAACCTCTTCTTTTGAGTCAAATACTATCCCGACTCGTAGCGGTGAAACAACACCAACTTTGCTTGAATTACAGGGTTCATGACTAGATTCAATTGGTGCTTGATCACACTCGTCTGGAACAATATTCAACGAATTAGCAAACTCAACCATTATCCATCCTGTCAAAATAAAACCCCATGACTGCTATTGAAAAGATGAAGGCATAACACTAGCATAATTTATGAATGCACTCATTTTCTTTCATACACTGCTACACTTAACCAATCAAACTTCAAGCACAAAATTTAGGAAATGAACAACAAACCAAGCTATTCTTAAAGAAGGACCAATGCTCTCGATCTAAGGTAGATCAACCTTTCCTATTCAGTTATAACATAAATACAAACTAAAAGCAAAAATCAACTCTCATTTTCTATTTCAGTTTTTCCCAATTTTGTCCAAAAAAGCTTTTCAAAAGTATTGAGATGGCTACGCTTAGTATTTGGCCACAAAAATTTATAATCATAAGTAACATATAGAAGTATAACATAACTAAAATTTAGCCTTAAATAAGTCTATTTGATAAGTGAAAATAAGCAAAAACAGATGGCTCTTTTTTTACACCTGTTTGCAATTATTGAAAAAGAACTGATCAAAAGCTTTTACCATAGGATTTTTTCCATGTTAATAACAAAATAAGCAAAACCATAATAATAAAAGGATTGTGAGCGTTCAATTAAAACAGAAAAACCAACATAGTTATTCTTAGATATTTCAATGTTATGCCACCATACATCTAAATGGAGAAAGGAATATATCTCCAGGATTTAGTGATAGAAATACATTTTCAAAAGACGAATTGTAGTTAGACAAACATAATTTCAAAATGAAAGCATTATTTAATATCTAGTTTATTAGACAAAATCCTCAAAATTTCTGATACATACTTTCGTTCTAGCTAATTCCTTAACTTTCTTTAGATGATCATCCTCAGGTATTATCATACGAGTATACTCGGACATGAAGCCAGTCTGCAAGCTCAGTTTTGCAACCTGCCAATAAAATGATGTGGTATAAGAAAATTTATTTAATAAAAAGAAAAAACTGAATATCTCGTGTACACATTGAGTGGAGTGATAGCATAGAAAGTATTAACAAACCTTTTGTTCTAATTGTTTATTTTCTGAAAGCCATGCTTGGGCAGTAAGATGCTCTATTTATTGCAGAAACTTATTAAAGAAAAAATAAGCAACAGACTGAAAAATTAATAATAAAGAAAATGAAACAAAATGGTAAAAATTGTGCATATTTATTTATAAAGCAGCATCTAACAAGAGATGCAAGGACCATGATTGGAAGAATAAGATGAAGCAAACAAGTATTTATGAATCATAGGCACACCAAAGAAAGATAAAGAAGGTCAACAAACTATGGTTCTTTATGTATCCAGCGAAAAACATAAAGATAGACGAAGAAAATGAACATCATTAATTTGTATATATCCCAATTCAATAGATCTTCTAATAATGGTAAAAAAAAACTTGACACAACTATTAACTCGTGTTTTTATGAAAAAAACAGATTCTTCAAAGTTCAAAGAAGTTCATACAGTAACAAATAACTCCCCAGCACCCATACACAAAATTTGGAACCTCCTCTCCAGAAATTGCATATATAATTTCAAAAACAAGAAAACTTGAATTATAACTTTCGAAGTATGGTAAGTTGTAGAATCTTTGTTCAAATAAAAATTTCTTCTTTAAATATTTTTAAGCAGAGAGAGAGTTGAGAGAAAGGGCAAGAAAAATTTCATAACTTATTTGTCATGTAGAGTCACAACCCCAACCTGCAACTCTCTTAAAGATGACACTTTTGTGGCCCTAATGGGGTTAGGGTGATGGACAAGTTAGTGAAATGGTGCAAGATCAGTCATGTAGTGTCACAACTCCATCTAGTAACTCTCTCAAAGATAACACCTTTGAGGCCCCAGTGGGATTAAGATGATGGACAAGCTAGTGAAATGGAGGAAAATGAGTGCTAAGCATACGACAAGGGGAGGAAGAGGAAGAGATATGGTGGAAATGGGAGAAGGATGGGAGAGGAGGACCTTATGGTGGTGGTGTTAGAGAAGAGGAAAGAGAGTAGGAGTGGAAACAGGTCAGGCTAGGCCAGGCTTTGCCATAAACAGACATGACCTGTATCCCAAATATGAGGTCTGAGCATGGCCTGTGAGCTTGTAACATGTCGATTTTTAAGATCTGATCTGACCTTTTTAAAAGTCTGGCCTGACCTGAAAGCCTTACAAGTAGGCCTTTAAATAAGCTTTCAAACCTACCTTTAAATAGGTTAACATGCCTTTAAATAGACTAATATACATACCGTTAAATATGCTAATAGGCCTAAGACCAACAGGCCTTTACATAGGCTAACATGCTCACTGTTAAATAAGTCAACAAGCCTTTACGTAGGCTAACAGATCTAAGCTTTGAAATAAGTCAACGGGTCTAGGCCTTTAAATAAGCTAACAAGTGTATCATTTTTAAATATCACATTAAAAATTTAATATTTTAATTCAATAACATAAGTCTAACAAGTTGATAACCCTGCTGAAGACTTGGTTTTATGTCTTTCCTTTATTTTACTCTTTTTACTGTTTGTTACTCTAATATTTTGAAAAGTTTGATTTAAGGGTGTGATTGAGCTTAGTTGATTGAAAGGATGAAGAACCTTCATTATTTTAACTTATTTTTGCAGGCAAGCACTCAAGATAAGATGACTGAAAGCCTTGAAGGAAGATCAAGGGCATGTTTTCTGGATGTTCAGCGCCCAGGCGCTCTAGAAGCAGTGCCCAGGCGCCCTAGAAGAACTCATCAGGTATTCACTGGAAGCTTAACGCCTAGGCGCTAAGGACGAAATGCCTAAGCGCTTAAATCTACTTTTGATATTGTGCTCTGGATGCTCAGTGCCTAGGCGCTTATATCAGATTATATATATTTTATTTCTGACCAAAATGAGGGAGATTAGTCAGCAGAGGCAAGTAGGCACGAGCCAACCATATTTTGGAGAGCTTTGGAGTATTTTGAAGAGGAGAATTCGTGGAAACGATTCGGATCTTCACATACTTATGGAGTTTTCTCTATTCTCTTCCCTTATTCTAGTTTTTGTCATTGTTGCCATGTATAGTTAAACATCCCTTTGTTGGGATTAAGTGGATTTTGATGAAACTTGTTTGTATTTGATATTGGGTTTACTTAATACAAGTTGCTATTCTGTTTTGAGTTTATGATCTCTTCTCCTAATTCTTTCTAAAGATTGATTCTCTTTAGAATGATTTTTTGGATTGTATGTTGAATGGAAATTTGGTATATGATTTGTGCTATGAGATTATAAACCTTGCTTATCTTAGGATATGAATAGTCATTGATTTACTCGTTACCTCTTTGAATTCTAAACCGTAATGTTTGTTATCTCTTAGAATCACCTAAATAATTAGGATTTTTAATTGGGAACAAAGGGTTAACTACCTAAGGAATTAGGAGTTGAGTATTTTAGAGAATTCGGTAACAAAACAGGAATAGTAGCTTGTGTTAGTTCCAATTGATTTGCAACAAGTGAAATCAAATGAAGCTTGATCCTAACTCCTTCATAAATTGAATTTCAATCGTTTTGCATACCAGATGTTTGTTAAATTGCCAACTATAAAAATCCAAAAATATTATCGTTGCATGAGTTCATGTATTTCTCTTGTTTTGTTATTAGATCTCACTATGATCCAAATCTTGGTTTAAATAGTAGCTAATTTTGTGAATTGGTATTTGGCCATCGATCCCAAGAACGATATCCGATTTCTCACCATTTTTATTACTTGATGATCTAGTACACTTGCCATGGTCTCATCAAGTTTTTGGCACCGTTGCCGGAGATTGATTTTACCAATATCAGTAATATCGAAGGCAGCCACTAGTTTAAAAAATTTCTCTTTCGTTTATTCATTCCAGTGTTTAGTTTTTTTAGTTTACTTATTTCATTGAGTTATTTTTGTTCTAATATTGTGTCTCTAGTGTATGCAAGATATCATTCATCCAAACAACCTTCTTTTTTACTCTAAAATTGAAAGAACTGCAAGAGCTTTAAGAAAGCAAACCAGAGAAAGAAGAAAGAATTTGGGTGGCACTCAAGTAGTTGTTGAAGACATAGCAGACAATGGAGAAAATGTAGATCCTCCACCACCACCACCACAACCACCTGTTAGGACTCTTATGGATTACTCAATCCCTAACATGGATGGGTGTGGAGCAAGCATAACAAGACCTCAAGTTCAAGCAAATAATTTTGAATTGAAGCTAGTTCTACTCCATTTGGTTCAGAACAATCAGTTTGGAGGATTTGTCAATGAGGACCCACATGCACATATAGTGGGGTTCTTACAAATTTGTGATACTGTGAAGGTGAACTTGGTGAGCGAGGATGCTATTCGTTTAAGGTTGTTCCCTTTCTCCTTGAGGGACAAAGCTAAGAACTGGTTGGACGCACTGGCTAGGGGAAGCATTACCACTTAGGCTGTCTTGGTCTAGAAATTACTAACAAGGTATTTCCCTCCATCCAAGGCTGCAAAGTTGAGAAGCGAGATTATTTCTTTCAGACAACATGATGGGGAATCTCTCAGTGAGTCTTGGGACAGATATAATGAAATACTGAGGAAGTGTCCACATCACTGTTTTGACTTTTGGATCCAAGTGCAAAGTTTTTATAATGGCATGCTACCTCAAACCAAAGCCATGGTTGATGCTGCAGCAGGTGGGGCGTTGAATTATAAAACTCCAAAGGAAGCTTGGGAGTTGTTTGAGATGATGGCCAATAACGATTACCAGAGGAATGGAGAAAGAGCTATAGTAAAGAAATGATACTTGGAGATTGATTCAATAAATGCACTGTTGGCTCAAAACAAGATTTTGACTCAGCAACTTGAGAATCTCACAAAAAAGGTTGACACTCTTAGTGTGAATGCGGTGAGCAGTGCTCCTTTGGCTTGTGATTTCTATGGAAGTGAACACGAGAGTATGGATTGTCCAGGAAATATGTTTGGACCTCTGGCTCAAGAGCAAATTAACCTCATGAATAATCCTCCAAGGTAACAGAATAATTCCTACTCTAACACGTACAACCCACGGTGGAGGAATCACCCAAACTTTTCGTGGAGTAACCAATGCAATCAAGCTCAACTAAGACAGCAGATGGGATATTAAGGACACCCTCAACAGTCATCATATCAAGGTCCTTCATCTTCTCAACCTCAGTCTAATGAGAAAAAAGGCTTCTTGGGAGTTGGCCTTAGAGAAGTTGGTTACACAAACCTCATCTTTTGTTCAAACCCGTTTGCCGAAGCTCTAGAACAAATGCCCTCCTATGTGAAATTCATGAAGGAGTTATTGTTTAAGAAGAGAAGGATTGGGAATGAAGAGACCATTATGCTTACGGAGGAGTACAATGCAATTTTACAAAAGAAGCTTCCTCCTAAGCTTAAGGATCGTAGAAGTTTCTCAATTCCATGTACTATTGGTGATAGAACATTTGAGAAGGCTTTATGTGATCTTGGTGTAAGCATAAGTCTCATGTCGTTGTCCATTTTCAAGCAGTTGAGGATTGAACAAATAAAACCTACCATGGCGACTCTTCTATTTATAGATAAGTCGGTGAAGCATTCATATAGAGTGGTTGAAGACGTTTTGGTAAAAGTGAACAAATTCATCTTCTCGGTGGATTTTATTATTCTAGACATGGAAGAAGATGGAGACATTCCATTGATATTGGGTCGACCATTCCTTGCAACCGGGAGAGCTCTTATTGATGTAGCGGATGGAACTTTGACTTTGAAGGTCTAAGATGAAGCTGTCATTTTTAATGTGTTTGAGGCTATGAAGCATCCGGGAGATAGAGAAGGATGTTTTAGCATTGATATACTTGAATCTCTTGTCTCCAAGTCATGTAAGGAAAACAACCCCTCTTTGCCTCTTGAAAAAGTCCTTGTTGATTCAAAGGAATGAGTTGAAGAAGAGGATGACTCATTGGTGAGAGAAGTAATTGGCTTGTTGGAAGTCTCATCTCCCTATCCTATGACTGCACAACTGGAGTGGGAGAAATTAGTGAGAGTAAAAGAGGAAGCTAACCAGAAAAAGAATGAAGCATCGAAGGTTGAACTCAAGCCATTACCCACACATTTGAAATACTCTTTTCTTGGTGAGCAAAACTCTTATCCTATCATCATTAGCTCCGAGTTGAGTAAATTGGAGGAGGAAAAACTGTTGAGAGTGTTGCAGGATCAGAGGGAAGCTATTGGATGGTCGATCAGAGATTTAAAAGGGATAAGTCCTTCTTTATGTATGCATAAGATTCTCATGGAGGAGAACCATAGAATAGTCATGCAGCCACAAAGAAGGCTTAATCTGACAATGAAGGAGGTGGTTCGAAAGGAGATTTTCAAGCTTCTTGATGCTGGTCTTATATACCCTATTTCGGACAGTCTGTGGGTTAGTCCTGTCCAAGTGGTGCCTAAGAAGGGTGAGACAACAATGATCATAAATGAAAATAATGACTTGATTCCCATTAGGACTGTGACTGGATGGAGGGTATGCATTGATTATAGGAAGCTGAATGATGCTATAAGGAAGGATCACTTCCCTATTCTTTTCATTGACCAGATGTTGGAACAATTGGCTGGCCATGAGTACTATTGCTTTTTAGATGGATATTCCAGCTTTAACCAGATTCCAGTGGCTCCTAAAGATCAAGAAAAGACTACTTTTACATGCCCCTATAGAGTGTTTGCCTACAGAAGGATGCCCTTCGGACTTTGCAATGCATCAGCCACATTTCAAAGGTGTATGATGTCCATATTTTCCGTTATGATTGAAAAACATATCGAAGTTTTTATGGATGATTTCTCTGTCTTTGGCTCTTCTTTTGATAATTGCTTGCATAACTTATCATTAGTGTTGAAAAGATGTGAAGAGTCGAATTTGGTTTTAAATTGGGAGAAATGTCATTTCATGGTGAGAGAGGGAATTGTTTTAGGGCACCGTATCTCTGTTAAAGGGATAGAGGTTGATAGTGCCAAGATTGAAGTTATTGAAAAACTTCCCCCTCCCACCAATGTAAGGGCATTCGTAGTTTTTTAAGGCATGCTGACTTTTACAGGAGATTCATAAAAGACTTTTCAAAAATTGCTAAACCTCTTAGTGATCTCATTGTAAAAGATGATCCCTTCAACTTTAATGATGCATGCATGTTAGCTTTTAACATTTTAAAGTATAAACTGACCACTGCACCAATTGTTACTGCACTTGCTTGGGATTTACCATTTGAAATTATGTGCGATGCTAGTGACACTGCTGTAGGTGCAGTTTTAGGCCAAAGGAAAAATAAGTTGTTAAATGTAATTTACTATGCAAGCCATGTTTTGAATGCTGCACAACTTAATTATGCAACTATTAAAAAAGAACTATTGGCTATTGTTAATGCATTTGACAAATTTTGTTCTTACTTGGTGGACTCCAAAGTGATTGTGTATACAGACCATGCATTTATCAGTTATTTGGTCACCAAGCGAAATTCGAAACCAAGGCTTATCCAGTGGATCTTATTGCTCCAAGAATTTGATTTGGAGATAAGAGATAGGAAGGGAACCGAGAATCCTGTAGCAGATAACTTGTCTCAGTTAGAAAGTGCAGAAGAAAGTGAAGAAAAAAGGCCAATCAATGACCAGTTCTGTGATGAGCAACTGTTGGCCGTGACGAATCTGCCATGGTATGCGGATATGGCCAACTACAAAGTAGGAAAGGTGCTAACAACGGATTTTACTGCACAACAACAAAAAAAATTATGAAGCTACATTTTATGTATGGGATGAACCTTTCTTGTACAAAAGAAGTGTTGATGGATTGTTGAGGATATGTGTGCCGGAAGAGGAACAAGAACAGATTCTATGGCATTGTCATGATTCCAGGTATGGTGGGCATTTTAGCCGAGATAAAACAGCAACGAAGGTCCTCTAATCCGGATTATTTTGGCCATCATTGTTTAAAGATGCGTTCGCATATGTCAAGAGGTGTGATAGGTGTCAAAAGACCGGAAACATATCAAAGAGGAATGAGATGCCCCAAAATCCCATCTTAGAAGTTGAAGTGTTTGACGTTTGGGGTATCGACTTCTCGGGCCCTTTTTTTTCTTCATACTCTAAGGTATACATCTCGGTGGTTATGGATTACGTTTCAAAATGGGTGGAAGTCACAGCTGTTCAGACCAATGATGCCAATGTTGTGATTAGGTTCTTGAAGAAGTAAATATTCTCAAGGTTTGGGGTGGCCCGGGCCCTAATAAGTGATGAGGGTACCCATTTCTGCAATAGGAAGCTTAAGACTTTGTTGAGAAAATACAATGTTCATCATAGAGTCGCCACTCCCTATCACCCGCAGGCAAACAGCCAAGTTGAGGTGTCTAACCGTCAATTGAAGCAAATCTTGGAGAAAACGGTGAACTCTTCTAGGAAGGATTGGATAATGAAGCTTGATGATGCTCTTTGGGAAAATAGAACAACCTTTAAGACTCTGATTGGTATGTCTCCATTCCAATTGGTCTATGGCAAAGCTTGCCATTTGCCCCTTGAGCTGGAACATAAGGCATTATGGGTAACAAAGTATTTGAACTTTGATTTGGCCAAAGCGGGTGAGTCAAGGATCTTGCAGCTTCATGAACTTGAAGAATTTCATAATTTTGCCTATGAAAACACCAAGATCTACAAGGAAAACACAAAGAGATGGGATGACAAGAGGATTGTGCGAAAAAATTTTTGGGAAAGACAATTAGTGCTCTTATTCAATTCAAGGTTAAAGTTATTTCCTGGAGAGCTCAAGTCTAGGTGGTCTGGCCCTTTTGTGATCAAGCAAGTGTTCCCTAATAGTGCAGTGGAAGTGAAGGATCCGAACTCGGATAGAAGCTTCAAGGTGAATGGGCAAAGGCTCAAACCCTACTTTGGGGGAGATGTTGAGCGGAGAAAGGAGTCCATTAACTTGATCTCCACTTAAAGTAGCAAAACGTCAGGCTCGGGGCGTTAAACAAGCAGTCTTGGGAGGCAACCCAAGCTTGGTTTTGCTTTATTTCATTCTTGTTACATTTTACTGTTTTGCTTTTGATTAATTATTACGGGTTGGATATAATTTTGGTTTGATACCCTATTTTTATTAATTGATGCTGGTTGAAATGGTTTAGAGTGGAAAACAGGTGAAGAAGAGCTGAGTTGGGGAACTTTTACTGTGAATCCGGGGGCAGAAACAGGTTTGCAGAAGTTTCAATTTTGCAGTAAGAGCGCCCAGGTGCTTACTCTGTAGCGCCTAGGCGCTATTAAAAAAATGATGATGACTTTTTCTCTGCCTATACAGCGCCCAGATGTTGTAAACCGAGCGCCTAGGCGCTCTTGGCACTAGAGGTGGCAAAACGGGTTCAACCCGTTAGGTTAACCCTCTAACCCGTTATTTTTTAGTGGGTTGGGTTCAAGATTTCAACCCACTTTTATTTTTCAACCCGCATAACCCGCGGGTTAAGCGGGGCGGGACGGGTTGGCCCGTCGGGTTGAGTTTTTTAAAAAAGTATTATAAATGAGTCTTTTTATTTGTGTTTGTGATATTTTTATAGGTATGATACTAATTTTTTTTATTTTTATTTTTTTAGTCTCTATAAATTATTATTTTTCTATTTTTTTTAAATTTTTATGGTTTTTTTTTTTTGTTTTTTTATACATTTTGTTTTTGTTTTTTAGGTGGGTTGCTACCTACTTTTTTCTCATTTTCTCCTTTAGGCGGGTCAACCCGCCAGCCCGCTAACCCATCCTAAAGCGGGGTGGGTTGGCTCTTCTAACCAATTTTTCAAAATGGGCTAACCCACCCCGCCCCATATTTTGGTGGGTTGAAAGCGGGGCGGGTCTAGTGGGGTGAGTTGACCTATTTTGCCACATCTACTTGGCACATCCGTTATGGCACACCAGTGTCTAGACGTTGGGATTTAGTGCCTAGGCGCTTGTGAAAAAAAAAAAGAAATAAACCTTAGCGCCTAAGCGCTGCGTACATAGCGCTTAGGCGCCCATATCAGGTTTTGCGTTTTAAACGTAGAACCCTTCCCTTTCCCCCTTCACTTTTTCCCTTCATCTCCCTCTTCCCTTCTCAAGCCCTCTTACGTCTCTCTCTCTCTCTCTCTTTCTCTCTCCCATTTCCCACTCCCATTCTTAATCTCAATCATCTCCTCTCCCTTTCACCCTCTCCACCGTACCCCACTCCCTCTCCCCTTTCTTTTTCTTTTCTTCACAACCCACCAATCCCCCTTCCTCACGCTCCCAATCTCATTTTCGCACTTGTGGTTTTCCCTTCTTGCTTCTTTGCCATCCAGAATTCATGGCACCCAAGCTCCAACCTACGCACAAAAGTAAGACCCAAGCTGAGAGCTCACGCCAACAGCCAGCTTTTAATGCTGATTTATTTCTCTCAGCAGAACATAAAAAATGTGTCACCAACATCCTCTGCAACTGGGGTTTCATGCCAGAGTGCGGCATTCTACTGGCAAATGGTGAATGTGATGAGATCTTTAACCAAATCCTAAGGAGGAATTGGTCCAAGCTTTGTAAATTGTCGGTCGATGAGTTTGCTTCCATTGTCCGAGAATTCTATGCAAATGCATTTCGGTCAGAGGATGATGACTGCAACAAATTTGAATTATATGTCCGGGGTCATTGCATTTTATTTGATGTGCGAACGCTGGACTGATTTCTGGAGACACCCGAAGAAGTAGGCGATTGTGGGCATACAAAGCTGAAGAAAGAGACATTAAACCCTGACCTAGTGCTGTAAACTATATGTAAGCAGGGGGCACAGTGGGAACTTGATTCGGGAGGCTACCCTAAATTTCTGAAGAAGTCTGATCTGCTCCCAATTCCCAAGGCTTGGTGCACATTTTTTTAGGCAGGATTCTTCCCCAACTCTCATCATCAGGAGGTGACGATAGACCGGGCGTTACTAATTTTTGCCATTGTTACTGGGAAATCAGTGGACGTGAGTTTACTGATCTCCCATAACATACAAACTCTAGTACAGAGTAGGACCCGGCGGTCTCGTCTATGGTACCCCAGCCTTATCATGCAGCTATGTCGAGCAGCTAGGGTAGAGATCAACGGTGATGTTTTAATCAGGCCAGCTCTAGCTGTGGACGTGGCCATGATCAACCGCTATGTGCAAGAGGACGACCCCACTCAGATTCCTCTAGCAGCTCGAGCCCATGCTGCTAGACCACCTCGTCCATGCCCTGAGCCTTCCTCTAGTAGAGTTGAGCATCGCCTCAGACGCATCGAGCACTACATGATCTAGTCTAGCCAGGCATTGGAGGGGATGCTGAGGAACCTGGCTATCTAGCTTAATGTTGATCCAGATGCCCTAGGCAGCATCCCACTTCCAGAAGAGGATTCACAAAGTGATGCAGAAGTTGAACTTGATGGAGACGATAGTGAGAGCAGCGATGATTGATCTACGAGGGGGAGTTCTTATTTTCCTTTTCTTTTATTTTTGTTTTGCATTTTCAGTAGTCTTGTTTTTAACTTTTTGAATTGTCTAGCTTTTATTCTATTTTCTTTTGCTTTTATTATTTTCTATGTAATTTGGGGTCATTACTCGAGTGCTTCGGGATAAACACGAGAGTAAGTTTGGGGGAGAGGATTTGGTCCTCATACCCCCTGTGTCTACTAGTCCCTTTTTCCTTTATTTTGAGTTTAAAAAAAATTGTGATCTTGTTGTGAGTGAATCAATCAACTTGCATGCTTAATTATGGAACCTGAAAATTATGTGATCTTGTTGTTTGAAGCTTATTAGGAATGGTTTTATACCATACACACATGTATCTTATTACTTGATTATTAATGGATTGACACCATCTTTGTGAGTAGTTTGCATTCCTTATCCTGGGTAGGAGAATTGAGCCTCCAACATGATTTGATTGCTAAGGGGACACTTTTGAGGCTTTACCATCCTAAATTTGCTTGATTCTCTGATGCTTTCTTGATTTACACAATTTTTTAACATGATAAAGGCATTTTGTTTGTAAACCAGTTACCTCTTGTGCCTAATGATCTTCTTCCTTTGTTAAACCATTTCATACTTGAGCCTAGCCACATAAGTAATATCTGATAGACCTGAAGGAGCTAGGTGAGCATTGAATGGTTACCCCTTTGAGACCAATGAGTTACTGGGAAAATACTTAACACAATGATCAAGTACCCCTTGGAGACCATGTAGGTTACTGGAGAAATAAAAAAAAGAGAGAAAGAAAGAAAGAAAGAAAAGGAAAAAGGGAAATTAAAAGGTACGAGATTTGTGAGTTGAAGGCTTGTTAGAAAGACCAATGATTACTTGCCCTCTAAAGTAGCAGTTTACTTGTTCATTCTAACTACCTTATACCCTAACATCAAAGCAACTTTGAATTTAGTCTTTCTGATTGTTACATTATGTGAATCAGAAGTTTGTATGATGAGATGAAAATCAAATGCATAGGGATGGACTCAAATTGTGTTGAATGAGAGAAACACAAGCCCAAATTCAGGAGAGAATGATCGAGCATATACCTAAATGAGAGGTAAATAAATCAAATCACTTTGCATGCATTAGTTGCCAAATCTATTAACTTCCAAGTTGTGATTGATCAGTGTTTTATTGGTATGACACCAACATCTCATTTCCTTTGAACCTCAAGTTGCACAGTTGATGGTTATACTCTCAGTACTGTTTGGATGATTGATTTACCTATTACCTTGTTGCTTTGCCCGAGGACGTGGCAAAGATTAAGTTTAGGGGAGTGATAACCATGCTAAAGACTTGGTTTTATGTCTTTATTTTTGAATTAATCTCCTTTATTTTACTCTTTTTACTGCTTGTTGCTCTAATGTTTTGAAAAGTTTGATTTAAGGATGTGATTGAGCTTAGTTGATTGAAATGAAGAACCTTCATTATTTTAACTTGTTTTTGCAGGCAAGCACTCAAGATAAGATGACTGAAAGCCTTGAAGGAAGATCAAAGGCATGTTTTCTGGATGTTCAGTGCCCAGGCGCTCCAGAAGCAATGCCCAGGCGTCCTAGAAGAACTCAGCAGGCATTCACTGGAAGCTTAGCGCTAGGCACTAAGGATAAAGCGCCTAGGCGCTCAAATCTACTTTTGATATTGCGCTCTAGATGCTCAGCGCCTAGGCGCTCCAAACTCAGTGCCTAGGCGCTCATATCAGATTATATATATTTAATTTCTGACCAAAATGAGGGAGATCAGTCAGCAGAGGCAAGGAGGCATGAGCCAACCATATTTTAGAGAGCTTTGGAGTATTTTGAAGAGGAGAATTCGTGGAAACGATTCAGATCTTCACATACTTATGGAGTTTTCTCTATTCTCTTCCCTTATTCTAGTTTTTGTCATTGTTGCCATGTATAGCTAAACATCTCTTTGTTGGGATTAAGTGGATTTTGGTGAAACCTATTTGTATTTGATATTGGGTTTACTTAATACAAGTTGTTATTTTGTTTTGAGTTTATGATCTCTTCTTCTAATACTTTCTAAAGATTGATTCTCTTTAGAATGATTTTTTGGATTGTATATTAAATGGAAACTTGGTATATGATTTGTGATATGAGATTATGAACCTTGCTTATCTCTAGGCTAGGAATAGTCATTGATTTGCTCGTTACCTCTTTGAATTCTAAACTGTAATGCTTGATATCTCTTAGAATCACCTAAGGAATTAGGGTTTTTAATTGAGAACAAAGGGTTAACTACCTAAGGAATTAGGAGTTGAGTATTTTAGAGAATTTGGTAACAAAACATGAATAGTAGCTTGTGTTGTTCCAATTGATTTGCAACAAGTGAAATCAAATGAAGCTTGATCTCAACTCCTTCATTAATTGAATTTCAATCATTTTGCATACCAAGTGTTTGTTAAATTGCCAACTATAAAAATCCAAAAATATTGTCGTTGCAGGAGTTCATGTATTTCTCTTGTTTTGTTATTAGAGATCACTTTGATCCAAATCTTGGTTTAAATAGTAGCTAATTTCGTGAATTAGTATTTGGCCATCTGTCGCGACCGTGATCGCGGCGGGATAACGACTTAAAAATTAAAAGAAATTTAAGGGAGTCGCCACCAATTTTATTTTTTTTAGGAAAAATTAGAAAACCTAAAAGAGATGGTCTACGTTCAAAAACTCAGGTCCGAGAGCCTAATTATGCACAGGGAAGGGTGGGGATTTAACCCCACAGCACCCCTGATACATCCATCCTAAGACGGTTACCTTAAATCAGTTATGCAATTTGTATAACTATTTAAAATATTTATTTTACCCATTTATTGAAATATAAATTAAATAAACAAATAAATTATAAAAATTTAATTTTGGCTTGACAAAATTGAAATTCTGCTCCTACGTATCCTCGGATGCAATGAGGAATTCAAAGTCACGTCGTTCTTTAGAAAACGATTGTGGGTTGATTATTTCTTTTGAAAAAAACATCTTTTATTTTGAAAATTCATTTGATTTTTTTTATTTTAAGAAAGAAAGAATCGTCAAGCTGTCGTAACTCAAACAATTCTAGAAATTACTAGATTAACAAGCTGTCGCAGCTCAGTTAATCCAATTTTATTTTTCTCAATAAGACTCAAACATTTGATCTCCCTTTTTTTAGAAAAAAATGAACTATCAAGCTGTCTCAACTCAGATGATTCTAGAAAGTATAAGATAAACAAGCTGTCGCAGTTCAACTAATCCTATTTTATTATTTCTTAACAAAGCTCAATTATTTTAATTTATTTTATTATTATTATCATTATTATTATTATTATTATTATTATTATTATTATTATTATTATTTTAAAAAAAAGGTATAAAAACCTAAAACTAAATCGACTTATCCAAATAAATTAAGCCTAATCCCCAATATCCCCAAAACAAAAAACGTTGGCCTCCCAAAAACAAGTCAAGCCCAACCAAATTTAACTCTCAAGTCCAAATAACTCACTAGCCCAAGAATATGATTCAAAGTAACCATAAAAGAAAAAACCACTATCTCAAGCCCAATTAACATATAAAAAGAAAGGTTGGCCCAAAATTTAAAAAAAAAAAAAATACCAGCCCAATTAAAAAAAAAAAACTCAAAGCAATCATAAGAAAACAAAAACAAATAAAAAAAGGAACCAAATTTCAAAAAAACTCACGGGAGGAAACAAAAAACAAAAAGAAAACCAAATAAAGAAAGAAACGAGAAGGGAAGGGGAAAGCAACGCAAAGATTGGACGGTGACTTTGGTGCGGAGGGACGGCGGAGGACGATGATGGTTTTGGGCGGCTGCATGCGGTGCTGGCTGTGAATGGCGAGGCGGTGTGGTGAAGCTCCGGCAAGGCGTGACGGGTTGCGCGTGGAGAACGGTGAGGTGCGATGGGTTGCGCAGATCTGGTCTTGGCGGCACGGTTTAAGGCAAATCTGGGCGTGGTGGTGTCAGATCCGGGATACGGTAGCGACTGCGGCTGTGGCTGGATCAACGACGACTGGGCTCACGATCTGGTGCGGGGTTGCAGATGGCAGGTCCGATTGGGGACGACGAGTCTACAGTTGCAGGGGTCGCGGGCTGCAAGGGAGGTAATGACGGCGGTGCTGGGTTACGCGTGGAGCATTGGCCATGACATGGATGGCGATTCGCTTGGTTGTTGGGCGATTCTAGTTTCTGGGTTTTTTTTGTAGGTGAGGCAAGGATGAAGTTCAATGATGGCTTGGGTGAAGGGCGATTGTTACATTATAGTGGTGAGATGTGGGGGTGGACCAGGCACAGTGTTGTCGCAGATCTGGTCACGGTGGTTCTGTTTGGGCTTGGTGATGAGGGGGTCATGGTGGTTGCTTCACGGTTGGTGGGGGATGACAGTGGCTGCTGGGTGGTGCTCCGGTGGTTGCGGGGTCACGGTTTCCGTGGTTTGGAAATGAATGAGGTTGGAGAAGATGTTCACCTTGGAGTGGTGAAAATGAGGTGATGGAAGATGGGGAGCTCGGTGACGTGTGCCTCTCGCCTTACTGTTTTTCGGAGAAATTCTCCCATGATCTTTGTAGTGTGTGCTCCTTATGTACCGTGAGAAAAGAGGGTCCAAATGTGAGTGTGTGGCTGGTGAGGACGTGAGAGACACATTGCCTTGTTCCCACAGGCCGTGCAATGTACAAAGTGGGTGCATGTTGTATGTGCAGTGAGGTAGTGGGAGGCAGTCGGCTTTGTCTATCTTGTGAGAGACTCTGCCAATGGTGTTGCGCTGCAGGCAAAAGGTTGTAGTGCAATGGTGCATGAAGTGTATGACTAAAATAAGAAAAGTAACATAGAGCAAGAAAAATAAAAATGGTTTCCAACCCAAAATAGAAAAGTAACCAAGCAGCAATTAGGATTTTTACGTACCCTCTTTTTTTTTTTTTTTTTTGCCCTTTGTTTTTTGTTTTTTGTTTTTTTACTAGGCTAAGATGGGTTTGCATTTGGGCTAAGAAAAAGGGCCAAACATGTGGACTTAAATTAACTAATTCTTTATCATTTTTATTATTATTTTCTTCAAAAAAAATATTTATTTTATTTCTTCTTTCCTTTTTTAGCCCTGTCAAAATTGGGTGTTCACAGTTGCCCATCTTTACTTGTTTCTTACTAGATATTAGGAATAACTATAGTTTTTTATATTATCATCGTAAGAAATGAGTAAAGACGTGAACTTAAATTTTGTCCGGCAACGCATAAGATTATGTGAATGGGCAAAGCAGAGATGCTGATTGAAAACTAGGGAGCTTAAATGCGGATTTACGAGTTGTCGCAGCGTCGCAAATCTTACCAAGGTGAAGCTCAGCGTAAAGCCAGCGACGTCACCATATTGTCAATAAGCTGTCGCAGCTCAATTGACGCTTAGTTAAAAGAAGAACTTAAATGATATTGAGTGACCTTGTGATTCGAAATCGTAAAAGACAATGGGTTTGTTCCTAAAGATAATGGGCTTGACCTCGAAGACATTGGGCTTGACCCCGAAGCTAATGAGCTTGGCCTAAACTTTGAAAACGTAGTGGACTCAATAGCGAATTTATGAGCTGTCACAACGTCGTTAATCCTACCAGGGTGAAGCTCAGCGTAAAGCCAGAGACGCCACCGTATTGTCAATAAGCTGTCGCAGCTCAATTGACGTTTATTGATCAAAAGATTTTTTTTTGTCTCTTTATTTTTTATTTTATTTTTTTTATTTTGAAATAATTCTAGGTGACCTCGTGACCTGGAATTGTAAAAGGTAATGGGTTTGACCCGAAATTTAAAGGACAGTGGGCTTGGCTCGGAATTTAAAAGACAATGGGCTTAGTCTAGAATTTAAAATGCAGTGGGCTTGGCCTGGAATTAAAAGACAGTGGGCTTGGCCCGAAATTTAAAATGCAGTGGGCTTCTGTATCCTGAAATTTAAAATGCAATGGGCCTCTGTGTCCCGAAATTTAAATAACAGTGGGCTTCTGTGTCCTGAAATTTAAAATGCAATGGGCCTCTGCGTCCCAAAATTTAAAATGCAGTGGGCTTCTGTGTCCCGAAATTTAAAATGCAATGAGCCTCTGTGGCCCGGAATTTAAAAGACAATGGGCTTCTGTGTCCCGAAATTTAAAATACAGTGGGCTTCTGTGTCCCGAAACTTAAATGCAGTGGGCCTCTATGTCCCGAAATTTAAATAACATTGGGCTTCTGTGTCCCGAAAATTAAAATGCAATGGGCCTCTTTTTTATTTTATTTTATTTTTTTAAAAAAAACCTTTGTCTGTTCTTTTATAGTGAAGCTTAGCGTGAAAGCCGAAGACGTCATTTTCAAAGCTGTTGTAACTTATTATCTCATGAAAAGATGTTGTACTGTTCATTCCTACAACTCAAAATCTAAAGGTCCTGTCAATAGATTGAAAACATCATATCAAAAATCTTTTATTTGTATACTTGATGCCAATTGCTTCCTCGAAAAACCTTGATCCGCCGAACCCGGGAACAGGCTTTCGCAAACTAAGGCTTATCAGCTTGTCTCAAATTCCTTAGAATCTTCAAACATTGAGTACCTTCCCTTTCAAGTTTGCTCATTAGGAACACAGTCCCTCTCTTCTTCCTAGCTCTCTTCAAAATCTTCACTTCTATTTCTTCCTTTCTTTCTTTTTCGGATACCTCTTGATTCTGGGTTATCCCCTGGGATAACATCTCCCCTTCAATTAGAACTTACGAGTTCTTTTCAGTCTGAATTGCTCATCAGGGAGCTACCATTAGATGGTCAAATCATGGTGTTGTACTCATGTTCACCTTACTTGAAGCATTACGTAATCAGAAAGACATGAATTCAAAAAGAACAACTTCCAGATTGACCTTGGGAGTTTGACTACGAAAAGGTATTTACAAAGGAAGAGTATATGGAAAAAGACACAAAAATGGTGTTTTAAAAAGGTGTTGCCCCAGTATGGATTGGTTCGACCTTTATGAAAGTCAACCTACTGGGCATTATGGTCAATGATTTACATCAAGCCAAATTGAATCAAAGAGAAATTTACCCCAGTGTAATTCAAATCAAACCGAATTGAAAAATTGCCCCAGTCTAAGTCAAATTGAACCGAAGAGAAATTTGTCCCAGTTTAGGACTGAATTGAATAGGGCAGACACCCCAATGACCATAAGACTTGCTTTAGTGCAGGTCAAATTGAACCAAGAAAAAATTTTGCCCCAGTTTGGAATCTAATTGAACAGGGCGGAAACTTGTTCTATTGTAAGACCAAGATGAACCAAAAAATTGTCCCGGAGTAGTCTACACCGAGTTAGAGAAAAATGCTCTAGTGTAGAGCCAACTCGAACAGGGTAGAAGCTTGCCCCTGAGTAAGTCCCATTTTTTCTTTTTATTCTCTCTTCTTTTTTTTTTTTATAAAAAAGAAGCAATGAATTAGATACTTGAATGAATATAATATTTTGTCTTAAAATTAAAACTTATGAAAACAAAAAGCAATCATTCATTGATCAGAATGGACTTTTTAAGGGTTGTAACGTGGCCAAAGTTAGTGGTTATGAAATAAAAGATATAAGGCTCAAATAAGTGTTTAATGGTTAAATGGGACCGAGGATCCTTGTTCAAAATTGAACATTGTCAATTGTTTTTGCCTTTTCAAACACATTTTCTCTTATTGTTCTCAATTCCTTCCCTTTCTTTTCACTTTAATCATTCACCTTTGTCATGAATCATTTCATTTCACTTTCTTTCTTCTTTCTTTCCTTTCTCGTTTTTCATTTTTTTTGTCTTTCATCATTTTTCACTTCCTGCCCCTTTCACATTTTCTTCCCTTTTTTATTATGCTTAAAAGAAATACCGTGATAATCAACATTTGTTTTGTGTTATCCCCTAGTGTAGGGGTGGTTCTTGTCTAGGGTTTATCGAAAAAAAACTTTTAGGTTCAAAAAAGGATAACGAGGGATAATGAAAAGATGAATTCTTGTGAAGGAAAGAGAAAGATGGCCAATCTTCATTTCAAATCTTGATTGCTCATTTTCAAAAGTTTTAATCTAGAGACAAAAATATTGTGCATAACAAGTAAATACTCATTTGCTCTATTTTATTTTCCCAATTGATTGATTCTTTTTTTTTTTTTTTTTTTTTCTTTTTTTTTTGCCTTAGAAAAGAGCACCTGTAAACGTGGGCTTCATGACCACCAAAAGTTTTTTTTTCTGGAATAAGAATCCAATGGGATCCGAACCAAAAGAAATTAAGTAAAGGAAATGAAAGAGTGACAAGAAAGAAATGATAAGAACATGAGTGCCAAGAATGTTGAGATCCATGCAAATCTATTACGTTAATGTTTCAAGAGAGTTTACATAAGTTCAAGCATCACAAAAGTCTAAGATGGCAATCAAATCAAATTAAACGCCTCAAATCTCCAATTGTTCAGGGGTTCCGAGTTGCTGAAAGGCACTTGGTATAGACAGGATGAGTTAGGTCATATGAATGCGGCGAGAGAACTTGGTATGAAGTCTGGTAAGCATTGATTTCTGGCTCTTCCTCCATCGTCGGTTCCACCATCTTAGGAAAGCTACTTTCTGTATCTTCAGTAGGTAACTTACCTGATCTTTCAAGGTTCTCAATCATTTCTCCTGCCAAAATTAAGTCAGAAAAATTCTCATAGGCAACCCCTGCCATCAACCCGATAAAAGGGGCTACTAAGGTTCCCATGAAGTACGAGCTCATCTCTGACGAAGTCAATGGTGGTTGAACTTGGGCTGCCAACATTCTCCATCTTTGAGCATATTGCTTGAAAGTCTCATCACTCTTCTTTTGCATTGCTCTTAGCTGTTCTCGGGTAGGTGCAGCGTCGATGTTGAATCGATATTGCCCCAAGAATAGATTTGCCAAATCATCCCAGCAAGAAATCCTCGAATGGTCAAGTTGCATATACCATTCCAAAGCTGGCCCAGTCAGGCTTTCATGAAAGAAATTGATTAGAAATTTCTGATCACGTGACCAAATGGCCATTTTGGTGATATAAGTCTTCAGATGAAACTTTGGATTGGTGCTTCCATTGTACTTTGAGAAATTTGGAATTTCAAAGTCCTTAAGGATGTTAACTTCGACTTCCGGGCACAGTTCATCGATTCTTACCAAATCATACAGGTTAGGGCCTTGAACGACTTTAATTTGTGCTTGCATCTTTCCGATCAATTCATCTCTTAATTTTTCTTTTTCTGAGTTACCATTCAGGAATATCTTCACTGGCTGCTCATGAGCAGCTTTTGCATTGTTATTCTCTCCTTCAGGATTTCTGTTCATAGAACCATCCCCTTCATTTGCATCTACTCCAATGTCAGCAGGGGCTCCATTTGTTGTTCTGAGGGTCTCGATTAATTGTCTCAGTAAATTCTCAACCCTTGATTGTCCTTCTGCCATTACATTAATTCTTTCCCTCATTTCATCCATTTCTCGACCCAAATTTCTCTCTGAGTTTGACATCTGTTGCAGCCTAGTTTGCGACCTCATCTCGTTGGATCGGGTTTGTGCGATCTGCGTTTTCCGAGGATTAGCAATAGTTCAAGTTTTATTTTAAAAAAATCTTTTTTTAAAAAAAGTAAAATAAAAAGAATAAGATGAATATATACAAAAACGCGTGCTGAAAATTTGTTCTTTTTTATTATTATTATTTTTAAACCAATTTTTTTTAATGCAAAAATGAAAGATAGGAGAAGATAGATAAAGAATAAATACGTCCCCTTTGTGTCCTAATGAGATTGCCTTAAACTTGAGTATTTATATCCTAAGGATCTATAAGTCTTTCTAATTCGTGAGAACTCTCATTGGGTGGTTATTCCATTCTAAAGGCCTCTAGAGCTAAGTCCCATTTCATAATGTTGACCACAAACAGTGGGTAAACCACTAAGTGCGGGACACTTATGAAGAAGACACACTCTAGATGAGGTTTTCACAATAACCAAACAGGATGTACATCCAAAATGGCTACCACTACACAGCCTTTACTTAACTTAGGTTTCACTCAGACCCGGGTATAGGGGCCCTACTCGAATGTGTGTGAGAAATGTATAAGTACGGTGTGTGTAGGGAGCATACAAATCTTTATATTCTAACAAAACAAATGCAAAGCAAATTCCCAAGAATCCTCTATCCTAAGGTTTGCATAATAAACATAAAATCACAATTAAAATAATCAATAAACAAATTAAACAAAGAAAGAAAAACAAAATATAATAAAAAGGGTAAAACAAACAAATAAACGTCACAAAAAAAATGCACAACTAACTTGCAAAGGCTTGACTCTCAACATCCTCAGTGGAGTCGCCAACTATCGCGACCGTGATCGCGGTGGGATAACGACTTAAAAATTAAAAGAAATTTAAGGGAGTCGCCACCAATTTTATTTTCTTTAGGAAAAATTGAAAAACCTAAAAGAGATGGTCTACGTTCAAAAACTCAAGTCCGGAAGCCTAATTATGCACAGGGAAGGGTGGAGACTTAATCCCACAGCACCCCTGATACATCCATCCTAAGACGGTTACCTTAAATCAGTTGTGCAATTTGTATAACTTTTTAAAATATTTATTTTACCCATTTATTGAAATATAAATTAAATAAACAAATAAATTATAAAAATTTAATTTTGGCTTGATAGAATTGAAATTCTGCTCCTACGTATTCTCGGATGCAATGAAGAATTCAAATCCACGTCGTTCTTTAGAAAACGATTGTGGGTTGATTATTTCTTTTGAAAAAAACATCTTTTATTTTGAAAATTCATTTGATTTTTTTTATTTTAAGAAAGAAAGAATCGTTAAGCTGTCGCAACTCAAACAATTCTAGAAATTACTAGATTAACAAGCTGTCATGAATCGCTTAATCCAATTTTATTTTTCTCAATAAGACTCAAACATTTGATCTCCCTTTTTTTAGAAAAAAATGAACTATCAAGCTGTCTCAACTCAGATGATTCTAGAAAGTATAAGATAAACAAGCTGTCGCAGTTCAACTAATCCTATTTTATTATTTCTTAACAAAGCTCAATTATTTTACTTTATTTTATTATTATTATCATTATTATTATTATTTTTAAAAAAAAAGGTATAAAAACCTAAAACTAAATCGACTTATCCAAATAAATTAAGCCCAATCCCCAATATCCCCAAAACAAGAAAACGTTGGCCTCCCAAAAAACAAGTCAAGCCCCCAAACAAATTTAACTCTCAAGTCCAAATAACTCACTAGCCCAAGAATATGATTCAAAGTAACCAAAAAAAAAAAAACACTATCTCAAGCCCAATTAACATATAAAAAGAAAGGTTGGCCCAAAATTTTTTAAAAAATACCAGCCCAATTAAAAAAAAAAACTCAAAGCAATCATAAGAAAACAAAAACAAATAAAAAAAGGAACCAAATTTCAAAAAAACTCACAGAAGGAAACAAAAAACAAAAAGAAAACCAAATAAAGAAAGAAACGAGAGGGAAGGGGAAAGCAACCCAAAGGCATTGGACGGTGACTTTGGTGCGGAGGAGGGGCGGTGGAGGACGATGATGGTTACTGGGCGGCGCCGTGCGGTGCTGGCTGTGAATGGCGAGGCGGTGTGGTGAAGCTCCGGCGAGGCGTGACGGGTTGCGCGTGGAGAATGGTGAGGCGCGATGGGTTGCGCAGATCTGGTCTTGGCGGCACGGTTTAAGGCAAATCTGGGCGTGGTGGTGTCAGATCTGGGATGCGGCGGCGACTATGGCTGTGGCTGGATCAACGATGATTGGGCTCACGATCTGGTGCGGGCTTGCAGATGGCAGGTCCGATTGGGGACGGCGGGTCTATAGCTGCAGGGGTTGCGGGCTGCAAGGGAGGTAATGATGGCGGTGCTGGGTTACGCGTGGAGCATTGGCCATGACGTGGATGGCGGTTCGCTTGGTTGTTGGGCGATTCTAGTTTCGGTTTTTTTTTGTAGGTGAGGCAAGGATGAAGTTCAATGATGGCTTGGGTGAAGGGCGATGGTTACGTTATAGTGGTGAGATGTGGGGGTGGACCAGGGTGCGGTATTGTCGCGGATCTGGTCACGGTGGTTCTATTTGGGCTTGGTGATGAGGGGGGTCACGGTGGTTGCTTCACTGTTGGTGGAGGATGACAGTGGCTGCTGGGTGGTGCTCCGGTGGTTGCGGGGTCACGGTTTCCGTGGTTTGGAAATGAATGAGGTTGGAGAAGATGTTCACCTTGGAGTGGTGAAAGTGAGGTGATGGAAGATGGGGAGCTCAGCCCAACGTATTGCCTCTGCCTTTTATTTTTTCAGAGAAATTCCCCCTGATGCTGTAGTGTGTGCTCCTTATGTACTGTGAAAAAAGAGGGTCCAAATGTGAGTGTGTGGCTGGTGAGGACGTGAGAGACACACTGCCTTGTTCCTGGCTGTGCAATGTACAAAGTGGGTGCATGTTGTATGTGCAGTGAGGTAGTGGGAGGCAATGCAGCTTTGTCTATGCTGTGAGAGACTCTGCCAATGGTGTTGCGCTGCAAGAAAAAGGTTGTAGTGCAATAGTGCATGAAGTGTATGGCTAAAATAAGAAAAGTAACATAAAGCAAGAAAAATAAAAATGGTTTCCAACCCAAAATAGAAAAGCAACCAAGCAGCAATTAGGATTTTTATGTACCCTCTTTTTTTTTGTTTGCCTTTTGTTTTTTGTTTTTTTTTTACTAGGCTAAGATGGGTTTGCATTTGGGCTAAGAAAAAGGGCCAAACATGTGGACTTAAATTAACTAATTCTTTATCATTTTTATTATTATTTTCTTCAAAAAAAATATTTATTTTATTTCTTCTTTCCTTTTTTAGCCCGGCCAAAATTGGGTGTTCACATCATCGATCCTTGATAACGATATCCGATTTCTCACCATTTTTATTACTTGACGATCCAGTACACTTGTTGTGGTCTCCTCACAAGTCTAATTATTCAACAATATAAAATTATAACAAATACATCTGGCTTCAGGCCTCAAATTATCCAATAACATAATAATATAATTAAACAAATCTAAAAGGTCTCAGACCTCAAATTACTAACATCAAAACAAGATCATGAGGTCCATGACACAAATCTAAAACGCCTCAGGCCTCAAATTGAACAACAAACAGTACCACAACACAAGTCCACAATAGATATCCAACAACAATACAAATAACACAAAATAACAACCAACAACTCAACAACATAAAATGCAATAAACAAGACATGAAAACATCCCAAAATTGTGGCAATAAAGATGTAACAACCAGCAGCCACGTTCAAATCTTCAAGGTGATCTCTTCAGGTTCGTGCACTTTCAAAATAAAAAAATAAATTGTTATTAGAGCATGTAATAATTTAAGAGCAATCAAATTAACAAAACTTAAGAAAAAAAGGACTATTTCAAAAGAAAAAGTTTGAACATTTTCCTTTCTCTTCAATTCATTTTTGTTATAAAGCGAATCCCTACCGCATATTAATGCTTCAATAGATGCTTCATTCAACTTTGAATGATATTCATTAATAACTCTTCTTCCAGTACTAAATGTGGATTCTGAAGCCACTATTGAGATTGAAATGGCTAGTATATCAGTAGCTATCTTTGATAAGATCTTATATTTTAAGTTATTGTTCCTCCACCACTCCAAGACACTAAAGGAGTTATTATCACCATCAACAATATAAACACCTTCCTTAAGATAAGCATGTAATTCTGATTTCATTGGAGGAACTACTTCCTTTTCACGCACAAGCCTCATGATTAGATCAAATCTAGTGATAATTGAAGATTTAGGCGCAGGCGTGGATAAGGAATTAATGTTAGCAGTGTTCACTTCACTAGAGGATGACTCTTCCATACTCGGAGTTACGTACTCACTATATAATTCTTGCAATGAAGTTTGCACCTTGTTCGCATTTTCCATGACAACTTCTTCAGGCTTATATATCGAAGGAACACATATATCAACGATATGAAATTTGCACTAGGATCCAAAACACTTGCAATGGCCATCAAAAAATTGCATTCCCCCCAATATTTATCAAATTTCACTTTCATTGGAGTTGTCATTTCTCTCATGAAGAGATCTTCATCCTTTGCAACATTATCAATTACTTGTTTCACCCTTCATGCTTCTGCGAGATACAAATTTTCAATAGGATACTAATTGCCTGAAATTATATGAGTGGCAAGATTAAACACTTCTAGAAGTTAGCAAACTTTTTCAACTTTCTCCCAATCCTCATGTGAAGGTGCATAATCATAATGTAGCTCTCTTTCTTTGTAAGCTAGAAAGACAATCTTAAATTTCAAAGCACTGGACAACATCTGAAATGTCGAATTCCATCTAGTAGGACAATCAATAACAAGATTCCTTTCTTTCAATTGCTTTTATTCAACAACATCACAAAAAGCCTTTAACCTTGATTCATTATAGTCGATATACTTTGTGAATGCTTATGTCTTGAAGTATGTCAAATGATTTTTGATTATAACAAAGCCAAAGATGAAGATCAAGTGCAAAAGAGACGATCAAGATCAAAGAAAGAAATTAAGAGGTTTATTTAGACATAGGCCTTAGAACATCAATGTTAAATGATCTCAAGATATTTCAAATGGTTTTCTAAAGATGTTTTTAAACAATATGTTTTTCAAAGTTCACATTCTAAAAAGGTGTTGATTTTAATCTTGGATCATGCTAAACATATATCAATATTGTTCAATCCAAGTTTCTTAAGGTTAGAAATGACATGGATCCTCAATTGGGCTTGAAAAATGTGTTCAAAGGGCAAAGTAATCAATTACGCATGTGTTGTAATCGATTACACACTAAACAGAAGCCTTGTAATCGATTACACTGAGGTTGTAATCAATTACAAGTCTGGCAGAGGCCATACAATCGATTACACAAGGCTGGTAATAGTATACATCATGTCTAGAAAGCCAAGAGTATGTTCAAACAACCATGTAATTGATTACAGAGATTGTGTAATCGATTATCAGTGGCCTGACAATGCCCAACGACTATATTAGGTGCATTAAATGCTACCCATTAAACCCCTAACGGCTCCTTTGATATGAAAACTTATAAATACACATCTTGGGGCATCATTTGTGGCTAACCAATAACTAAGAAACATCTTTCAATCACTCAAATCTGTGAATCAATCTTTGAATCATTTGTGCTTTATTTTTTTTATATATTTAAGATATTCTTGAAGAACATTATAGGACTTCAATTTGTATAATATACTCTTGTGAGAGTTTCATCTTATATACACTTTGATTCTTTGTGAAGAGGGTAAGGTATCCCTCTAGAGAAAATGATGAGATATCCCTTATTTGTAAAGAGAGTGATGTATCTCTCAAAGATTGTAAAAGGTCTTGATTTATAAAGAGGGTAAGACATCCCTTAAAGGTTGTAAAATGGTGAGGTATCCCTGTTTTGAGGCTCAATCACAAGGGTGAGGTATCCCAAGGTAGTGAGTGCTCTATTGTGTAAAGGTTTTCAAGCACTCGTTCAAGCTTGAAGTTTAGTAGAAAATCTCGAGTGGTTTGCTTGAGGACTAGACATAGGTCACAAGGGGTGGCTGAACTAGGATAAATCCTTGTGTTTGATTCTCTCAACTATATCTTTACTTTGTGTTTTAATTTTATATGCTTGAGTTGAGTTTGATATCTAGCTTTGCTTGAATACTTTCTATCTTGACTTGTTTATTTGTGAGTGATTTATTCGATCTCATTTATCTATTCATTTCAATTAAACAATAACTTCAACGAAAATTGATTTTCAAGTGTTTTGAGAAATATTTACAAAAAAATATTTTATAAATTCAATTCACCCCCTCTTGAGTTTGAGGTCACTTAGTAACAAGTGGTATCAGAGCTAGACTCTTATATAAAAAGCTTAGCAGCTTCAAGAGAAAAGATGGCTTGAAATGATTTTTTTGAAAGTTTTTCTCTTTATAGACCTCTTTTTTTTAATGGGGATGAGTATGCTTATTAGAAAGAAAGAATGAAAATTTTCATTTAAGCTATTGACTTAGATGTGTGAGATACTGTTGAAAATGGTACTTTTGTTCTCACACGTATGATTGATGGTGTAAGAACTAGTACACAAAGAAGTGAATAGACGAATGAAGATAAAAATAAAGTACAATATAATTTGAGAGCCAAAAACATCATTACCATAACCTTAGGGTATGATGAGTTCTTTAGAGTCTCAAATTGTAAAACCGCCTAAGAAAAGTGAGATACTTTACAAGTTACCCATGAGGGTACTAGTGAAGTGAAAAGATCAAAGATAAACACTCTTACTCATAAGTATGAGCCCTTTAGGATGAACTAAGTTGAAAACATTCAAGAAATGCAAAAACACTTTACATATATTGTTAATCATTTGCTTCATTAGGAAATATATTTTCTAATGAAGATCTTATTAATAAGGTTTTAAGATGTTTGAGCAAGGATTGACAACCTAAAGTGACAGTTATCTCTGAATCAAGAAATCTAGCAACAATGACCTTTGCCACACTTTTTGGCAAGCTCCAAGAACACAAATTGAAGTTGAATAGACTCAAACAAAATGAAGAGCTTGACAACAAAAAGAAGGGAATTACTCTCAAAGCCACCTCCTCCATGATTAATAATGATGATAAAGATGATGGAGATGACTTGGAGATTAATGAGGAGAATCTTGGCCTACTAGTACAAAAATTTGGAAGATTCTTCAAGAAGAATGGAGCTCAAAGAAGAGCTCCCTTTCCCCAAAATAATGTCTATCACAAATAGGAAGAAACCTTATCCACTCCTAAATGTTATAAATGTGAAGAATTGGGACACGTGAAGATGAAGTTCCCAATCTATCAAAGGAAAGTGAAAAGTATGAGAAGAAGTCCTCAAAGGAAAAGAAGGAAAGAAGAGCCTACATAGCTTGGGATGATAATGACATGGATTCAACTGATTGCTCGGATAATGAGAAAGTCAATCTATGTTTCATGGCTAGAAGAGAAGATGAAGATGACATGGAGGTAACATCCTCAAATTTTGAATCAAATTCTTTCCTTTCCTATGATGAGTTACAAGATGCTTTTGAAGAATTGCATGATGAATCCATGAGGCTTACAAAAATAGTTTTAACTTCTAACAAAACAATCTCATTATTGGCAAATAAAGTTTCTATTTTAACCAAGGAGAATAAAGAACTCAAAGTTGAAAATGAGACTTTTGGAATTATTGATGCTAACTCATCATGTTTGATTTGTTCTTCACATGATAATGTACCCATACCCTCATCTTATTCATCATGTAAAACATTTGAAAATAAAATTGAGAATTTGAAAAATACACTTGTAAAATTTATATTGAGAAGGAACAATTTGAATATGTTACTAAGGAAACAAAGATGTGCTTTTCAAAAGGCCAGTTTGGGGTACAACTCCAATAACCAACAAAAATCTTATAAGAATCTTTTTATTTCCTCAAGTACATCAATTAGCCCCTTTATCAAATGCTTTTATTGTGGTAGGAAAAGACATAATGCATCTTCATGTAATGCTAGAAAGAACAAAAACACCAAGATTGGAACTAAAATGGTTTGGGTTCCTAAAGGCACCTTGCCTAACTCTAACACATAAGGACCCAAGACAATTTGGGGACCAAAGGTCAAAAATTGAAGTGTGTTGTAGGTGTGCTTGAAGGCTAATAATTGACTTTGGAATCTCAAAAGTGGCTGCTCCAAGCACAAGACCATAAAATACTCCAAGTTCTCTTCCTTGTCTCTAAGAAGCTTGAACCTGCAACCTTTTGATAAGTGGAGACTTGTTTTATGCTGTAACTTGCCTTAAAAGTTATATTTTTCTAGCTATATAGCTTAAAAATATCTCTATATATGATAAAATGCTAGATAAGTTCATTTCTTATTTGAAATAGTATATGTGATGAAAATATCTTTGAACTTGGCATATTGGATCAATCATGCATCTAACTTCATTTTCTACATAATTTACCATCTTGATGCTTAATTTGTCATGTTGGTGCATAATTTGTCATGTTGTTGCACAATATGATATTTTACTGTATAATTTATCATTTTGCTACATAATTTATCATTTTGTTGCATAAAGTCATGATCTACTGCATAATGTCATAACCTTACTGTATAATTTCAAAATCTGCTGCATAAGTTGTTAGTTTTTATGCATAATGTGTTATTTTGTTGCACATCTACCTTGCCTTAATCAATTTTTGAATCCAATACTGACTTAAGCGTTGGAGGTTCCCTTTAGTTGCTTTTGCAGGTACTTTATCATGCCAAAGTCCTCCAAGAAGTTCAAAACTTCATCAATCCATCAAATTGGTGTAATTCTTGGTAAAAGTAGTGATTTTGCAAAAACATATGTTTTAGATCTAGAACTAATCAATTTTTATGCTTGCATGATGTTTGGAATTGATTTGAGATGTTTTGAAACTAATTTGAAAGGTTTAAAATTGGTCATTTATTGTTTAAAATACAAAAACTGTGTTTTAGTAATCTAGTAATCGATTACAAGACCTTTGTAGTCGATTACAAAGGCTCTGCCAAGCGTTACAAGCAAAGTCAGAATGCTTGTAATCGATTACACATACAATGTAATCGATTACACCCATCCCAGAGAGCTTGTAATAGATTACAACCATCGTGTAATCGATTACAAGAAACCCAAAATGCGTGTAATCGATTACAACCTCAATGTAATCGATTACAAAGGGGTTTTAAAAGGCAAAATGCATGGGACAACCATTCTTCATCTACCATCAAGCTTAGTCATGATGCCTTTGATTGCATATTCTGTCTAAACCCATAGTGCTTTACTATTTTATATTCCTTGTTGTATATGACATTGGATTAGTTTACATCAATCATTATAAAATCAATTAATATCTTGATGTTTTATATGTGTTTATTGATTATATTGGTATTTTGATCTGATTGGACTGATTATACTCTGTTTGCAACACTTGATTGGGCTGTATTGATTGTTTGTTGTTGCTTAAATCTTTGGGAAATCATGAAATACAACTGAAATGCTATTGAATTTTTTCTTAAAATCTGAATGCTTATGTGTTTTTTATAATGCCAACGGGGGAGAGATTAGTGATTGCATAAGTACGGGGGAGCTTGATTTAAGCTTCTACATGAACATATTACTAACCCTATCTTGTGCATACATTATATATATATATATATATGTGTGTGTGTGTGTGTGTGTGTGTGTGTGTGTGTGTAAATGGTTCTCCTCTTTTCATTGTTTATTTTGTCATCATAAAAAAATGGGGAGAATGTGAATGCTTATGTCTTGAAGCATGTCAAATGATTTTTTATGATAACAAAGCCAAAGATGAAGATCAAGTACAAAAGAGAAGATCAAGATCAAAGAAAGAAATCAAGAGGTTTATTTAGACATAGGCCTTAGAACATCAATGTTAAATGCTCTCAAGATATCTCAAATGGTTTTCAAAGATGTTTTTAATCAATATGTTTTTCAAGATTCATATTCTAAAATTGTGTTGATTTTAATCTTGGATCATGCTAAACATATATCAATATTGTTTAATCTAAGGTTCTTAAAGTTAGAAATGGCATGGATCCTCAATTGGGCTTGAAAAATGTGTTCAAAGGGAAAGGTAATCAATTACACATGTGTTGTAATCGATTACACACTAAATAGAAGCCTTGTAATCGATTACACTGAGGTTGTAATCTATTACAAGTCTGGAAGAGGCCATGTAATTGATTACACAAGGTTGGTAATAGATTATATCCTGCCCAGAAAGCCAAGAACATGTTCAAACAACCATGTAATCGATTATAGAGATTATGTAATCGATTACCAATGGCCTGACAGTGCCCAACGACTATATTAGATGCATTAAATGCTACCAATTAAAGCCCCCAACGACTCCTTTGATCTGAAAACTTATAAATACACATCTTGGGGCATCATTTGTGGCTAACCAACAACTGAGAAACATCTTTCAATCACTCAAATCTGTAAATTAATCTTTGAATCATTTGTGCTCTATTTTTGTATATATTTGAGATATTCTTGAAGAGCATTGTAGGACTTCAATTTGTGTAATATACTCTTGTGAGAGTTTCATCTTATATACACTTTGATTCTTTGTGAAGAGGGTGAGGTATCCCTCTAGAGAAAAAGGGTGAGGTATCCCTTGTTTGTAAAGAGAGTGAGGTATCTCTCAAAGATTGTAAAGAGTGAGGTATTCCTTGATTTGTAAAGAGGGTGAAACATCACTCAAAGGTTGTAAAAGGGTGAGGTATCCCTGTTTTGAGGCTTAAGCACAAGGGTGAGGTATCCCAAGGTGGTGAATGCTCTATTGTGTAAAGATTTTCAAGCACCCGTTCAAGCTTGAAGTTTAGTGAAAAATCTCGAGTGGTTTGCTTGAGGACTGGACGTAGGTCACAAAGGGTGACTGAACCAGGATAAATCCTTGTGTTTGATTCTTTTAACTATATCTCTTTACTTTGTGCTTTAATTATATATACTTGAGTTGAATTTGATATCTAGCTTTGCTTGAGTACTTTCTATCTTGGCTTGTTTATTTGTGAGTGATTTATTTGATCTTATTTATCTATTCACTTCAATTAAACAATAGCTTCAACAAAAATTAGTTTACAAGTGTTTTGCGAAAGATTTACAAAATTATTTTATAAACTCAATTCACCCCCCTCTTGAGTTTGAGGTCACTTGGTAACATACTTCACACTTTCATGAATATTATAAATGACATCCTTAATCCTACTAAGTCCATCTTGCACCAACAAATTTAATATATGTGCACAACATCTAACATGAAATAAAGCACACCAAGGACTAACTTTGATAGACCCTTGAACACGGGCCTTATTGTTGGATCAGAAGGAGATGCCTTAGTGGACCTTAGACAAGGCAGACCTATAATATGGAGGGTCTATGAACGTAAGAAAAAGAAAGAGAAGAAGGGAGAGAATTACGGAGTTGTTGATGTGGCAGTTAGTTAGAATATGCAATGATTTAATATGGAGAGGTCGAGTAAAAGTGGGTATCTTACGTATTTTCGGTTAGGACCTTAGAGGTTGGGTATAGAGAGAGAATCATCTTTTCTTTGAGGAGCTTGGCTCTGGGATTACAGGGGGTTTCTCTTTTGTAATATTTCTTACCTATTTTCAATCAATAATATAGTTTATGTTTCTCTTAAATCGGGTTCCTATCAATTGGTTTGACCTACCGGATCTGCATTGGGGAATTATCGCAGATTGGAACCACTTTTCATGCCACCGAAAATGTCATACCGCGTGGATGCCTTAGAGGTTTGGATGGATCGTGTGGAAATGGGTATGGAAGATATGAAATAGGCTCTGCTAGCAGAGATGAATCTTTGGGGAAGACAACCACGGAACGAACGAGGCCCGGGTAGTGAAGATATGTCTTCTTCGGGATTAAACGAGTTCAGTTTGTCAGCAAAGAAGGTCTAGCTTCCACCATTCGATGGCAAAGACTTAGTAGCTTGGATAACTTGTGCAGAGACTTATTTTGAAGTTCAGCACATAACTAAGGAGGTACGTATACAATTAGCCAAGTTAAGCATGGAAGGTCAAACGATTCACTAGTTCAATATGTGGAAGGACTCAACTGAATCAGTGACTTGGGAAAATTTCAAATAAGCATTAGTGGCAAGGTTCGGAGGTGGAAGATTGGACAAGCTGTTTGAAAAGTTGAAGGAATTCAAGCAAACAGGCACTATTGACGAATATATAGCAGAGTTCGAGCTCTGCTCGTCGTAGTGTGGGCGTCTACTGGAAATTCAATTTCTGGGCAATTTCATAAGAGGTTTACGTCAAGATATCCGGAGTCGAGTTCGTACATTCAAGCCTAAGTCTCGTTACCAAGCAATGCAATTAGCTTGAGAGGTCGAAGCGGAGTTGGCGGTGTTCTCGTAGCAAGGGAACCCCTATGGTTCACGTTCGAGACCTTGGCAGTAAGCGAATGTGGCTCAACAAACCAAATCGAGCTAGACTCAAAGGGATGGGGAACCTATCGGGTCGATAGGCCAGGCCCAATCATTTTCTAACTGGGCATTGGGTAAATCACGGACCCAAACTGGGTCGACTATTCCATCATATTCAAACGGTAAGAGTTTTTTTTTCTTCAGGAAGCTCGAGGGAAAGTAAACCAGAGGAAAATGGACGACCAATAGCTGAGCGAAATAGGGGCGTAAAAAATTTGTCATATTCTGAGTTGATGGGAAAAAAGGCTAAGGGGCAGTGTTTTCGTTGTGGAGAGAGGTTCCACCCACTTCATCAATACACTGAAAAACAACTACAGTTGATTATACTGGGAGATGACAAAACTGTTAATGAGGAGGGTGAGATCATTGCCATTGAAGTTGATGACGAATAAAAGGAAGAACAAATCGAATGTAAAGTCATAGGAGTTTTCGAAATCACTAACTCAGTGTTGTCTAGCGCTAAAACCATGTGATTAGAGGGCACTCTCGAGGAGGTCTCCTTGACGGTGCTTATTGATAGTGGTGCCAGCCACACCTTCATCACTCCAGTAGTGGTTTCCGCTCTGGGTTTGCCAATGGATTCCTCACAAAAAGTAGGAGTACGATTGGGAGATGGACACAGAATAATGACTATGGGGAAATGTTTAGGGCTAACTTTGCAAATAGGGGAATTAGAGGTGACCCTAGATGCCAATGTGTTGGGTTTAGGTGGTGTGGATGTAATTCTTGGGGTGGTGTGGCTGGAAACATTAGGGAAGGTTACTATGGATTGGAAGGAAATGTTTATGGGTTTTATCCAAAAGGGGCGTACAGTTAAATTGAAGGGGAATAATGCCTTTAGGAAGAGAAGGGGACTTGAGGGCGCTCCTACAACCCTCCAAAGCATTATGGAGGAAGAGGTTAGGGAAATTGAAGGATTGATGTGATCAACAGAAGTGGAACCAGAGTGCGAGCAAAATTCCTATTTGTTTAAGTTCCAACAACAGGAGTTACAGAGTCTTTTGGGCAGATATATAGAGGTTTGCAGAGAAGTACATGGGCTGCCTCCCGTAAGGAATGCTGCCCACTCAATAGTGCTACAACAAGGGGCAAGTCCAATGAGTGTAAGACCCTATAGATACCCTCACTATCAAAAGGATGAGATAGAAAAATAGGTTCAGACGTTGCTACAACAGAGAATGATTCGGAATAGTTCTAGCTCATTCTCCAGTCCTGTCATACTGGTTAAGAAGAAGGATAACTCGTGGAGGATGTGTATTGACTATCAGGCATTGAATAGGGTCAATGTGCAAGACAAGTATCCAATTCTAGTGGTCGATGAACTAATTGATGAGTTGTTTGGAGCTGGTTATTTTTCTAAACTTGATCTTAAATCTGGTTATCACCAAATTCGGATGAAGGAAGAGGATGTTCACAAGATGACTTTCCACACTCATGAGGGTCATTATGAGTCTTTGGTCATACCGTTCGGATTAACTAACACTTCTGCCACCTTCCAATTCGTCATCAATGAGATATTTAAGCTTTTCCTTCGGAGATTCGCCCTTGTGTTTTTTTATGATATTCTAGTATATAGTGCAGATTGGAGTTCACATTTACAACATCTTGCTTCTGTTTTGCAAGTGTTAAAGGTGCATCAATTTGTTGCTAATAGAAAGAAATGTAGTTTCTGTTAGAGGTAGATTAAATATCTTGGTCGTGTTATTTCTCATCAAGGAGTGGCTGTAGATCCTAATAAGGTGAATAGTGTTGTAAATTGGCCCATACCTAAGAATGTGAAGGAAGTAAGGGGGGGTTCCTTGGGTTAACAGGCTATTATAAGAAGTTCATTGCTAACTATGGCAAGATAGCCAAAACCACTTACGACGGATGGATTCTAGTGGAATGCTAGGCTTTCTTCGGCGATTCGAGCATTTGAAGAGGGTAGTCACATTAGCCCCAGTCTTAGCCCTTCCTAATTTTTTCATTCCATTTGAGATAAAATGTGATGCTTTAGGAAAAGGTGTTGGGGCAGTATTGATGTGACATAGGCACCCTATAGCTTATTTTAGTAAAGCCTTTTCTGGAGCCAAATTGTCCAAGTTAGCTTATAAAAAAGAACTGATGGCCTTGGTCTTAGCAATTCAGCATTGGAGGCATTATTTGTTAGGCCGGAAATTAATTGTCTATTCTGATCAGAAGAGTTTAAGGCACCTGATAGAGCAATGAATTACTACAACAAACCAACAGGAGTGGATAGCTAAACTTTTGGGATTCCACTTTGAAGTGGTGTATAAGGCTGGACTCAAGAATAAGGTGGCTGATGCTTTATCCAAGCAGCACGATGAGGTTGAATTGAAAACCATTGTTTCTTATCCGATTTGGCAACATGGTCGAGATATACAAGCAGAAGTTCTTCGTGATCCAGTGTTGAAACAAATCATTGATGACTTGCAAGTCAACTTGGAGTCAAGGTCGGGGTACTCTTTGAACGGTAGGGTGCTGTTTTACAAGAATAGGTTGGTTTTGCCATCCAAATCTCTTATAATTCCACTGTTATTGGAGGAATTTCACGCCTCACCAAGTGGGGGGCATTCAGGTTTCTTACGCACATATCATCGACTTGCTGGTAATTTGTTTTGGTAAGGAATGAAAGGAATGGTGCAAGAATTTGTCAGGGCTTGTGACATTTGTCAACGGCAAAAATATTCCGCTACTACTCCTAACAGGTTGTTGTAACCATTACCCATTCCTACCTCGGTTTGGAGTGAAATCTTCATGGATTTGATAATCGGGTTACCCAAGAGTAATGGCTATGAGGCAATTTTAGTAGTGGTGGACAGGCTGTCTAAATACAGTCACTTCATTCTTCTTAAACATTCATTCACAACTTGTAGTATAGCTGTAAATTTTGCTAAGGAGGTAGTGAGGTTGAATAGTATTCCGAATTCTATATTAAGCGATCAAGACCACCTGTTTGTTAGCATTTTCTGGAAAGAATTATTTAAGCTTCAAGGAACCATTTTGAAAATGTCCTCCTCTTACCATCCTCAAACGGATGGTCAAACTGAAGCGGTTAATAGATGTTTGGAGGCTTACTTAAGGTGTTTTGCGTCAGAGCAACCAAAATCCTAGTCTTATTGGCTTCCTTGGGCTGAATTGTGGTATAACACCACATTCCATACCTCTACAGGTTCCACTCCATTTCAGATTGCATATGGAAGGCCACCATCAACGTTGGTTCGTTATATGGAGGGGGAAACCCAAGTTGAAGTTGTTGCACGAGAATTGCAGGATAGAGAAAAGGCATTAAAGCAGCTGAAATACAACTTGCACAAGGCTCAAGAGCAAATGAAACAATATACGGATAAATGGAGAAAAGAAGTTCACTATTCAGAAGGTGATTGGGTGTTCCTTAAGCTCAAGCCATACAAACAAAATTTTGTTGTTCAAAGGATTCATCAAAAGTTGGCTCCTAGATTTTTTGGGCCTTATCAAATAGTTCAGAAGTTAGGAGCAGTGGCCTATAAACTGAAGTTGTATGATTCATCTAGAGTGCATCATGTATTTCATGTTTCTTAGCTCAAAAAAGCAATTGGAAACTATCAGTCTTCTCTTGACTTGCCCTTAGAATTGGAGGCTGATGCTGAAATAATCATAATTCCTGAGAAAGTGCTATCTTGGAGGATTAAATTCAACACAGGTGAACACGCACGAGAGTGGTTAATCTAATGGAAGCGAATGTCTGTAGAAGATACCACATGGGAAGATGAACTGTTGCTGAAAAGTTAGTTTCCTTTTTTCAGCCTTGAGGACAAGGCTGTGGATGCAAATGGGAGTAATGATAGACCCCTGAACACAAGCCTTAATGTTGGATCAGAAGGAGATGCCTTAGTGGGCCTTAAACAAGGTAGACCCATAATATGGAGGGTCTATGAACGTATGAAAAAGAAAGAGAAGAAGGGAGAGAATTAGGGAGCTGTTGATGTGGCAGTTAGTTAGAATATGCAATGATTTAATATGGAAAGGTCGAGTAGAAGTGGGTATCTTACATATTTTTTGGTTAGGACCTTAGAGGTTGGGCAGAGAGAGAGAATCATATCTTCTCTGAGGAGCTTGGCTCTGGGATTACATGGGGTCTCTCTTCTGTAATATTTCTTACTAATTTTCAATCAATAATACAGTTTCTGTTTCTCTTAAATCAAGTTCCTATCAAACTTTATGCTCAGTGATAAGTTATTTTTTTAGATTCCTCAAGCATGAGTCATTATAAGAAATAATATCAACAGATACTAAAAACACTTTATTTTCAATCTTGCATGCTTTCAAACTCTTGAAAATTGCATTAGCCACATCAATCTCACGCCTTGGAGTAAACATTTTCACAAAACTCAACTTTCTTTTGAAGTTTCCATCTTGCATCAATAAAATGGCTAGTGATGACCATATATTCAGCTACTTGATGACTTGATTTTCACATATCCGTAATTAAGCTGATCTTGCCCTCACTTTTCAACAATGCCTTCAATTTTCTCTTCTCTGCTTTATATATTGCTAAACAATCAGCCCTTACTGTTTTACGAGACATTTTTTGAAATTCTGAATTTGCATATTGCAAGCCCCACATCCAAACTTCATCCTCAACAATGTTAAAATGATGCTTATGGACCATAACAGTAGTGGTAATTATTTCCCTCATCTTCTCATTAGAGTACCTAACACCAAGACTCACAAATGGATTTGTTCCAATTCAAGGTTGAAATAGAATGATTTGTTGCTTCTTTTGTATACCTATTTGCAACTTCCTTTGAGTGTAACTCTTTGCATGTCTCTTTTAGATGGCTAGTGCTAGATCCATTCCCACCAATAGATAGTTTTTACTTACAATATTTGCAGACAACTTTCTTCGCACTTCTAGTAAATTCAACTTCATCAAAATCATTCCAAACAGATGATGTTTTTTGCCTCTTATTCTTAATGACACAATCCTCATCCTCTTGATCTTGATCACGGTGACTTGAATTTGTTGGTACATTTTTTTCATTATTGCCTTCAAGTTAAATAAATTGAAACTGTTAGTGCACTTTGATTAGTGTCATTAACAGGTTTAGGAGCAGTAGTAGATGAAATAGTTTCATTATTCTCAAATGGAGAAGACATCATGTTAATCTCTTTCATTATAGGTTAATTAAATTATAGCTAAATAGATCCAAATAGGCAACAATATTAAAAGTAACAAACAGAATTTCCATAATAATATTAAAAAAGGCAAGAGCATATATGGTATTTGTTCATCCAAATAAAATTAATGTGTATAACAAACTAATGTTGGTTTATAAATCTAATCTAGCAATGGAATGAAATTGGATATCCAAACCTGCCAAAAACATCCATTTGCTTAACTGATACCTTAGGCAAGATTAATAATGACATAACTCTATAGGCAACAATATTAAAAGTAACAAACATAATTTGCACAATAATATTAAAAAAAGCAAGAGCAGAATTTGCATATAGGTGTTTTAAAAACATTACTTTCTATGTTTGAATATTTTCTAATGTAATTGCAATTTAATTCCTAAAAATATTTTAAAAAATTGATCCCTTCAAGTGGTAATAAAGCATCAAAAGCAAGTTGTCAATGTTTCTTTACAAATCCTACAACTTAACTCTTATAAAGCATTAATCAAACAATAAATCTGCAGCAACATTCAAGATCTTTCTATTAAGCTACTGACAAAAACATACATACATGCAAGTTGGCTATAATGGGTATAAACAAACAAGGAAAAAATCCCTAAACCCTAACACCAAAATCTACCATACCAATCAATCACCATATCCAACACACAACAAACCTTAGATTTTCACCACTAATCAAAGCCACACATAAGGAAATATTTGAAGTGCAGGATAAACGAAGGTGAAGCGGAGCGCGAGGCAGAGACAGAGACATACTTGTGGAGGTGGAGCAGCAGCATCATGGATGGTGAAGCGGCGTCACGGCCTGGACGTGGAGCGGCAGAGGTGTGGTTTGGGTCGTGGTCATGGAGACTAGAGACCAGAGAGGCGTAGAGACCGGAGACAGAGAGGCAAAGGCGTGGTCTGGTGGTTTGGATTGTGGTCTTGGAGACCAGAGAGGCAGAGGCGTGGAGACTTGAGACGAGGAGGCAGATGTGTGGTCTGAATGGTGGGGACCAGAGAGGCAGAGGCGCATAGTCGCAGATGGAAAGGCAGAGGCGCATAGTCGCAGATGGAAAGGCAGAGGCACAGTTGCGCAAAGTCGTAGACGGAGAGGTAGAAGCGCAGCTAATTTCTTCCTATTGCTATTTCTAGACTTCCAGATTCTAACTTAGGTTTTATTGAATTTTATTAAAATAATTTAATTAAAAATATATTAATATATTATAATATAAGTTAAATATGTCAGGTCAGTCTGTCAAACCTAAAAAACCTATTAGATAACTTGAAGCCTTACATTTTTAATTAAATGAACTTTTAAATAAGCTCTGACCTAACTTGTTTACTAAAAAGGACAAGCCTCAAACAGACTAGGTCATAGGCCCCTTACGAATGGCTTGATCTATTTCTACCTCTAAAAAGAAGTTAGAATCTCACTTTTGTGTGTCAATGAGTTTGGAAAAAAAATAAAGAAAAGGATTAGTCAACAAAATATGTTGAGATGAGAAATGATGTGCATGAGATGTGAGTCCAATCATGTGTCACAAGTATTATTGTGATTTATATTTAAGCATTAGGTTGGCAGTGATTAAAAATTTAAAAGCGTATGTTAGCTTCACCTTAATATTTGGTACTGTAACTCAGAATCCATATTTTCATTTTTTTTATTATTATAATTTGATAAATAAATACAATTTAATATGAACATGACGCGCATTAAGTGGCTAATTGAATTTGGAATATTACGGTTTAGATAATTGTTAGGGTTACAATACTACTTTGTGGTTATAAAAGGCTATAATTGTGAAATGTAATATAAGGGAAAAAAAACAAAACGAATGTATTAAAAGGTTATGCTTTTAAAGTTGGGCTTGAAAAATAAAATTCTATTTCAAATTTGAGTTGGGCTCATTAGGCTTCGACTGGATATAAGATTTCCATTTGTTGACTATTTAGGGCTCACTGGACAAGCTAAAGAAGGATACTGTAACAAAAGTTCCAATAGGAATGAAAACTCAGATTACCCAATTTATTTAGTTGTGTCAATTCAACAGTCTAAATTTATTATGTAGTGGATCCTATATCGAGTCTAATCAACAAATTTCTCAAAAAAAAAAAACAGAAAGGATAAATGTCCCATCAGAATTGCAGGACCAACCTATTAGTAATAAATGGAAAAATGGTGATGGTTCATGGTACCACAACATTGATGTTAAAAAACCTGAAAATAAAAAATATTTATTTCAATATCATCATTTAATTCAAATTTTTTTGAACTCATTTAATTCAAATTTTAAACTAAATAGTAAGTGGTTATATAATCATTATTAACATAAATATTAGTGCCCACGATTAGTTTTTCATAGTATTTATTTATTATGTGAGTCCTACATCACATGTTAATAATCATCCACGTAATCACGTGGGCCTAACCAAAATTGTTCAACGGTTCTCGCTGCAATTCAAAGCAAACGCAGGTACAGCTAGGCAGTCACAACACACAACAAAAGAGAAACAAGTAACGCATCCAAGGCAAATGTGGGGTGAGTCACTGTCCAATCTCATCAAAGTGCCAATTAACGGACTCAAACTATTTGTTCCCTTCTTCTTCTTTTTTTCTTTTTATTTTTTTATTTTCCCCCTAATCTTTTTTTCTAATAAAATAGTGTCAACTAAGATTGAATGTTTAATTTTTAGTTAACTTTAAATTTTGGTATATTTACATTCATTTTTTAATTTAGTCTTTATATATATATTTTTTAAATTTAATCATAAACACTTATAAAAAATTTTAAAATTGACTTTGTCATTAACTTTAATTTATTCTTTATTAGAAATTTATAGAGTAAAATTTAAAAGAGTACCTATTGAACAAAAAAAATTACTAAAAAGAAATAAATATCTATTAAAATGAAAGAGTATTTATTAAATAAATAAATATTTACTCAAAAGAAATAAATATTTACTAGAATGAAAGAACACACATTTAACATTTTAAAGCGAAAATGAATACTTAAAGGAATTCTTATTAAATAGAAAAATACTTATTTTGTTAATTAATTGATAATGTTATAATAATATTATAATAAAAATTAATGATAAAAATTATTTTAAAAACTTTTATAAGTGTGAGAATTAATTTATAAAAAAATTATAGAAATTAAATTAAAAATAAGTATAAAATATATAACTAAAACTTTAATTTAACCTTAATATTTTTTTTAATAGGACCCTATTTTTGGTTATTTTGAAAAGAAGGGTATGTTGGGATTGGAAAGAAATGTGAATGGTTGGGACCGTTGGCTTCGAATTCTAATCGGTTGGGCTGCGTAACTTGCTGGTAGGCCCATCCCATTTGGGTCCCATACGTTGATAGAGTCTAACTCTAATTACACCGTTACATCCGGGGCCGGGCCCACGTATGCATTTTGGGTCTGGATTCCAAGCTGGCACACTCTGGTCCTTTTCCTCCTCCCCACTCTTTATAACTGCTTCCCTAGTAACCCCTTTCACCCCATCACACCACCCACGCCATTCTCTCCATTCTCTTCTCTCTCTCTCTCTCTCTCTATCTATTTTCAAATTTTGTTCAGATCAAAAAGGGTGTCATTAATCATTATTATTGCATTGGCAATAATCAACCATGGCTGAGGAAGCTGCAAAGATAACAACAACAACAACACAAGAGGGAGTGGTGCATGTGGAGGAAGTGGTGGTCACTGATGTTGCACTTGCTGACAAAACAGATAACACTGTTCCTGTAGAGAAAGAACCAGAGGTGCCCCTGCCAGAGAAGAAGCCCGTTGAGGAGGCTGTGGACACTACTGATACTGATGCATCTAAACCAAGTGGTGATCACAATAATAATGAGAAAATTCCTGAATCCGGTTCCTTCAAGGAAGAGAGCACCAGGGTTGCTGACCTACCCGAAACTGAGAAGAAAGCACTACAAGAGCTCAAGCAGCTTATTCAAGAAGCACTTAACAAGCACGAGTTCTCTGCACCTGTGAACCCACCATCTCCACCCAAAGAAGAAGAAAAGCCCGATACCGTAGCTGCTGAAAAGGAAAAGCCTGTTGAGGAGGAACAAGTTTCAGAACCAGTTGCTATTGTGGCAACATCACCAGCAGAACGTGATGACAAACCTGCAAAAACAGATGAAGAAGCAGAGAAGAAAGAAGAAGAAGAAGCAGCAGCACCAAAAGTGAAAGAAACAGCAGAACCTGACCAAAGCACAAAAACAGATGTAGAAGGAGAGAAGAAAGAAGAAGCAGCACCAGAAGTGAAAGAAGCAAAGGTGGTTGCTCCCTCTATAGATGAAGATGGAGCAAAAACCGTGGAGGCCATTGAAGAAACCATTGTAGCTGTCTCTTCCACTGTTCCAGAAGCTTCAGCTAAAGAGCCCCAGGCTGTAGTGGCTCCTTCTCAGGAGGAGGCAAAAGAAGAAGAAGAAGAAGCAAAGGAAACCAACAAGGATGAAGCTTCTTCACAGACATTGCTGCCACCCGAACAGGTATCCATTTGGGGTGTGCCACTCCTTGCAGATGAGAGAAGCGACGTGATTCTCTTGAAGTTTCTGCGCGCCAGAGACTTCAAGGTCAAAGATGCCTTCACCATGATCAAGAACACAATTCGATGGAGAAAAGAGTTTGGAATCGATGAGTTGGTGGAACAAGACTTAGGTGATGATCTGGAGAAGGTGGTGTACATGCATGGCTTCGATAAGGAAGGTCATCCTGTGTGTTACAACATCTATGGAGAGTTCCAGAACAAAGAGTTGTACAAGAAAACGTTTTCTGATGAGGAGAAGAGGCAGAAGTTCCTGAGGTGGAGGATTCAGTTCCTGGAGAGGAGTATCAGGAAGTTGGATTTCACTCCTGGTGGCATTTGCACCATTGTTCAGGTCAATGATCTCAAGAATTCTCCTGGACCTGGGAAATGGGAACTTAGACAAGCTACCAAACAGGCCCTTCAATTGCTTCAGGATAACTATCCAGAATTTGTAGCCAAACAGGTACACAACTGTTTTTTTTTTTTTTTTGTTCTAACAAATTATCCTTTCAATAGGTGACTTTAGGATTTAAACCTTACACATCTGTTTTTAAACATAGTCATAAATTGTTTCCATACACAATTTTCAGCTGGTAAATTTTCAATATGTAATGGCTATTCAAATGCATATTAATCTTTTTTCATTTTTTTTCTTTTAGGTGTTTATCAATGTGCCATGGTGGTACTTGGCAGTGAACAGGATGATAAGCCCTTTTCTAACGCAGAGAACCAAAAGCAAGTTTGTCTTTGCTGGGCCTTCCAAATCAGCTGACACCCTTTTAAGGTGAAGACAAAAAAGATTCAAAATTTGCTGGTTCTTTGTCTTTTCAATTTGTTTTGTATCTTATTGTAATCTTAATCTGCTATCTGGACTTCAGATACATAGCTCCAGAGCAACTTCCGGTCAAGTATGGTGGACTAAGCAAAGATGGGGAATTCAGAAATACCGATGCTGTTACAGAAATTACAGTGAGGCCAGCAGCGAAACATACCGTGGAATTTCCGGTTACTGAGGTTGGTTTGGTTTTCCTTTTGTTTTTGTTGGAATTGAATGGTTTTGATTAAGAATCCATAGAATGCATCAGAGGATTCCTATGTTCTCAAGATTTATATTATCTTTTTCATTCTTGTTTATTTATCCTATTTTATGCAACGAATTATGCAGGCCAATACCCTGAGAAGAAAAGTCAAGAGCAATACACCATTAGTAAATTAGGAATAAATATAAATATAAATAATAATAAACATAGAAAGCAAGTAATCAAAAAAAAAAAAAAAGAGAAAGCATAGAAAGCAGTAACCTTTTATTATCTTTCTTTGGCTGTGTGTGTTGCTACTTGCTAGGAGGCCGCAATGACCGTATTTTATTGAAATTTTAAATATTGCTAAAAGCCAAAATTCTTTTCTACTTCTAGTTAAGTTGTTGTTTTCTACCATTTAGCTACCCAATAAAGTATAAACGGACCATTGTGATACTTAATTAGCTAGGTTGATAAAATAATAAAGTCACCTTGAATATAAAATTTGTCAGATATTTCAAATTTAGCTCATTACAAGTGGTGAGAGAAATTTATGTTGAATCAAGAACATCCAGCACCTGCCAAGGATTTATTAAACACGAAAAAGACAATGGAGGAAAGGAAAGGGGCAGCATGTTCAAGAGTAGGAATAGAAGTCCAAGATTAAAAAAAAAATAAAAAAAAATCAATGGCCTATGATCCTTTTGATAATCTGGACCCAGTAATGTTCATTTTTATTTATTTATGGAGTTCAAAATTTAAGCTCTACCTCTTACTATTATTAGAAGCGTGTTATAGGGTAGTTCAAGTGGTTAGATAAGTAATTGAATTCTACACTATAGCTATTTCATTACTGAGATTAGATTGAGACTTATTGTGCATTTGCCTTGATAGTCTTGATATATACTTCTAATGGATTCAAGTTTTATTCTTGGGAAACTGCAGAATTGCCTACTCGCTTGGGAGCTCAGAGTAATAGGTTGGGATGTAAGCTATGGTGCAGAGTTTGTGCCAAGCACAGAAGGAAGCTATACAGTTATCATCCAGAAGGCTAGAAAGGTTGCTTCATCAGAAGAACCAGTGGTTTGTAACAGTTATAAAATTGGTGAACCTGGGAAAGTGGTTCTCACCATTAACAATCCAAGCTCTAAGAAGAAGAAGCTCTTGTACCGCTTGAAGACCAAACCTTCCTCCTCTGACTAAGTATGTCATCACTACTGTATAAATTCGCAAGTGGGAAGGAGAAGAGCACAGTACCTACATTGGTTGCTTACATTCTTGCATTCAGTTCTACCACCAAGATACCAAAGCTTCAAAGATCAACTTTGCTGCTCTTCATATGAATAGGAAAGTTTTACTTTAATTTTGATGTTATTATGTGTTTATCATATCATATACAATATACTCTTGCTGTGTTTTTTTTTTAATTTATTATTGTTATTACTATTGGTGGGCATCTTTTGATTTTTGAATTGTTATTCATATATATATATATATATATATATATATGGAGGACATTTTGTTCTTTTTATATGTATAAATTTTCATGTAAATTTTGGTGGGGCCTTTCTATCTACATCTGTTTGTCGTTCTGTCTGTACTCAAGCTTTAAAGTGTGTTTGATCTGTCATGATCTGTGTTCCCAGCAATGAAAGAAAAAGTTGATACGATTATCTATCGTGGGTCTGGACTTCTAGAATATGTCGCATTGTAGCTTACACTTTAGATCAGCTTTGTTATTTGCCATCTTTAATTGGCTGGCAATTTATTGCCTAGAATTTTCTCTGCCCTTGTTCACTGGAATCGTAATTTTGTTTAAAGACATAAAAAAAACAAGTTTTATATTTAAGTGTCTTGGGCAGTTTCAAGTTGAATGAAAATATGTACTCATTGATTCCAGCATACAAGTAATTCAAACAAATACAATTTTGAAGTCATAGGATCCCTTGATTAAGATTGCTAGGATCAACAGCAGTTTAACTTTTAAAGTAGTGGAGTATTATTATACCGACAAGTTACTAAGAGATTTCACGTCTTGGCCAAAATTTCTGTAATGAAATTTATACATTCCCTTTGGTAGATGGAGGGGACAATGTTATTTAAAAGACTTTAAAATGGAAATTTCTTGTTAGTAGAGAGGGATGCAAAAAATGTTAGGCGAAAATTATGAATCATATTATTACTCTTATTCACTCATTTTAGAAATGTATTTTCTTTTTAATAAATAAGAAATTTTATGAATAAAATAAAAAAGAATAAAATAATATATTTATATTAGATATTAAATCTATCATGTCCTTACATCATAATTCATAGACAAAATAAAGTTTTTATATACTTAGATTTTAAAAAAGAAAAAAAATGAAGCTGAAAGTGAGAGGAGTGAATATGTTGATTATATAAAAATTAAAAATTAATAAAAAATGTATTGAAATTATAATATCAATATATATAAAATAATTATAAATCACATGTTAAATACATATTAAATATAAATTTTTTAATTTCATTTTTATCTTTAAATAATTATACTAACTTTTTTAAGGTTAATACTTATTATATTGACATCTTTTTTATTTAAAAATTACTAATACTTCTATTCTTTGTATTTTCAATGAGATTTTATGTAATATTCGTATATAAAGTAGAGAAAATATGTGTAATTTCATAAATAAAAAAGATGTTGAATTGTACTAACAATATATAAAATTAAAGATGTTAGTATAATTTTTAAATAAAAAGAATATAAATGTAATAAAAATTAATTTTATGAAATATTAATGTAATTATTTCTTTATTTTTAATAAATTAGATTAAATTATTAATACATATAAAAAAAAATTGGTGAGAAGAGGGGGCGAGGCCATGCTTGAATCCGTCTCTGCTTGTTACTGAGAAGGACTAACTAAATTTTATTATTTATATGAAATACTAGTGTGGTTACTTATAAATATGATTAACTTAATTAGTCAGCAATACTTATGCTGCAGTTTTTTTTTTCCCAGCAATCAAAGGCTAATATTTTCTTCTAGTGTCCAAATTGTGCTCCTTAGTCCCAACTTTAATAGCCCACAAATATTTGAATGCAATAAGTCTGCCATGACAGAAGACATCCCATGTGTAAATTGACAAATATGAAGACATTTAGGGGCCCATAACATATTCAATGTCCAGCAGTACAGTGCCCGCTTTAGCTTTTTTTGCACCGAATTTGATCATAAAACCCACTCATAACTCTATGCTATCTATCTTTCTATCCGTTTAAATATGCTTTATGTACCTGTTTGCCTTCGTTTTTCAAACACCCTTTTGAGCCTTTTAAGGCATGAAGAACTGGACAAGGACGACCATCATTTAGAATTAGACCAGCGAGGCTTTGCCTCAGCCAAGTTATTAAAATGTTTCTTTTAGTTAAGTGAAGGCATAAACCATTTGATACTTTTTAATCATTAATCAAGATTGTTTAATCAATAAAATTTTCATATTTTTTTTAATAAATTACTGTATAAAAATTGAACTCAAATCTTTCACAAGTCTTTCAACAATAATTTATCCGCAACCTGTCATCTACTTACGAGTCTTAGACATTATGTCTATGGGCCAGTTGTACAGGATTCTTCCAATCATCAGAAAAAAGAAGGAAAAAAGAAAGGAAAGTCATGGGATTGAGAATCAGAGGAATCCAATTCTAATCAAAATATTATTGGTAATGAAATATCTGTAGTTAAAAAGAATATGTGATATGTCAAATGGCCCCCACCTCATGGACTTTGTTAACCTCGCTGTTCATTTTGTAGGTTCGTGGTTAAAGTAGTCACAACCTATCCTAAGTTTGTGGTGGTGTCTGAGTTTAATTTTTAGATCAACCACTGGGTAGATAGATTTGAGATTGAATTTTTGATAGAATTAAACGTATCTCATTAATAGTTAATAATAAGTCGTAAATTCGGATACTGTTGACCTGAACTCAGGATAATGCCTTTAACAAGGTAAGAATTCACACTTGTCGTCCAAGCCACTATCAAGGAATCTTCATTTTTTTTTTTTGAAGTTGTTTGATCTGGCAAAGCGGAAAGGCAAAGGCCTGCCTTCCAAAAATGTAGTGTGCCTAATGAGGCGGCTGGGGTCGGAAGCGCAGGAGTGCAACTGCAGGTTCAGCAGAAGCAATGAGTGATTACTAAGGTAACGTTTTAGATGCTCCTCAAATGAACAAGGATCCTCACTTTATTATTGATGATTGATGTGAATCCATTTATGAATAGTTGATGTATACTTACATACTCTTTAAAAAATCTTTGTCCCTCCACAAATGGGGTGTAGTATCAATACTACATGCGGTGTGTTATGTGCAGTATCAACACTACATGCCCATTTGACCGTTGATCGATTGCGTAAATTTGATCAACGGATGACAACGTTTACCTGCAACCAGCCGTATAGGTGAAAAAGGCAAAGTTGCTGAAATTGAGGATAGAGGCATGGATTTAGTGAAATTTATGAAGATAGAATTGCAAAATGACACCAGATTTTGAAATCATTGATTAAAACTTTTGTTTTTATATTTAATTGAAAAATACTTGTAATACTTTTAATAATCGTTTATTAACTTTGATTTATAAACTATTACAAATGTAACTTATTAATGTAAAATCTGGAAAAATAGTAAATTATTAACTTTGATTACAAATATAAATTATTAATTTGATTACAAATGTAAAATATGAAAAAATAATGTAAAATAATTTTAATAATCGTTTATTATTGTTAATTTATTTAAATAATTAATAATTAGTGACTTCTATTCACTTGTTATAAGAAATAAATAATATTGTATAAAATAAAATAAGATGCCTGTAATATTTGTTTGACGTATGAGCTGCAATAAATTATTAGTATCTTACCGGTTACGCTATGTTATTCCTTTCTTTTGCATTAACTATATTAGTGAATATTGTAATAATGATTAACTCAGTTTTGATGAAGAGAACCAAAAATAATAGTATTTTGTTGGCTATATATTTATATTTCCCTTTGCTTAATTGCTTGTATGAAGATGTGTTGCAATCGTCATTGAAATTGTTTAAGTGATAATTATTATTCTGTCCAAAATTAAGTTGATGTCAATTTAGTAGAAACTTTTCTGTGATAAAATTAATTTAATAACTATTTTATCATAATATAATTTTGCTTAATTTATTTTTTATTAAAATAAATTGTCTAAGTCGATATTTTTTAAAACTATTTTACTTAATTTATAATTGTAAAGACAATACAACAAAATATTTTAATCTGATTTGAATAAATTATTATAATTTTCTCACGGTCATTAATTTGGGGTTTAATTAAAATATAAAATAAATTTGTTTATTTCTTCGAAGAATACCATACCTAAGATGCATGCTAGAGCAAAACATTTAATAGTTATACATAAAATGCCTCTTGGCCAGCGTCATTCTCATGGTTCAGTTACACATCTATTCAATCTTTTTCTTGATGCCATTATCTTACAATTCTTCACACTCGTGATACTCAGATCCCCGTAACTGCAACCATATTATGAATAATTTTTAAGTGCATATAATTTATTATAAATATTTAAATTATTATTCGACATATATAAAATTATAAAAATTATTATAAAATTACATTAATTATTAACAATACTATTATACGTATTAAATAATAATTTAAGATCTAAATAACGACGCGATAGATATAATTACTTAAAAATTTCTCCCATATTATAACCATTCTTATCTCTTAAGCATACCGTTTGGTAGTGGGATAAGAGAGACGGATAGATAAACTATCATATCCTATTCAAACTATTGTTTGCAAGGAACAAATATGATATGATAAATTAATCCATCACTTATCCTATCCTATTATTTAGTTTTAAATTATCCCATTTGATATGTTAACTCAACAGGATAGGATAAGGTGATTTAAAGATAATATAAAAAATATTTTAAATATAAAATAATTAAAGTATAATAAAATATAACACGATTACCAAAAAAATATATAATAAATATAAAATATTTAAAATAATAAAATACTAATAATTAATTTTAAAAATTATTTTTATTTTGTCTCAAGGCTAATTTTGTTATTTATATTATTTTAAAAACTGAAAAATATAAAATTATTCTAATAATTTAACTATATGTAAAGTAAAAACTAAAAATGAATATTTAAAATTATAAAAAATTAATTTAAGTTAAATAATATTTTTAAAATTTTAAAATTATATGTAATTTTATATAAATTTGTCTTTTATATAATTTTAAAAAAATAAAATTATAAAAAATAAAATCAAATAAAATATGAAAACATTCCGAATAAAAAAGAAAAATTTTAAAATCATACTAAAATTATAATGTTATCACGTTCTTGACACTAAACGCCGAGATAAGATAATAGTTTATCCCAATATCCTATCTTAACCATCCTCTCTTCTTATCTCTTAAAATGCTAATAGTCTGATCCTATCATAACCTTATTTGATTAGGATAAAACATAGTAAACCAACCATTTCCATTTCAAACAACAGAGGAATAACAAGATTGACTAATAATGGAAAAATACCCATTATTAAATGTCACAATCACCAACATCACATACCCATTATTAAATCTATTTTTTTTTTTTCAACATTATCAAAGCAACCTTAATCACTAACAAAGCCTCAGCAGCACCGCTTCATGTAATCGAAATCCCACTTCAGAATCAACCAAATGAATGACAAAATATAACGGTGTACCTTCAAGTGTGCTTGGTGTTCATTTCCATGAATCAACGCTTGAAAATTGAAAACTTGTTGTTTTGGCCGCAAAATTTCTCCAAAGAAATTTCTTTGACGAACCAGACCTCTGTATTTACCAATCTATCCAAATACATCAACTTCTTTGCTTCATCGTGGGTACGAACTCGACTTCCACATGTGAACGAATTCACATAAATTATTCCGCTGCAATTAATCTCTTGAACTCAGCATATCCACCTCTCTCCTCCATACGAAATTAATCCAAGGATTTCAGCAATTAATTTCAATGAATGAAATGGCCTGGACTTACTTTCAGAACCCTAACGAAGTTACTCTAAGGACAAGGATGAAATTATAGCAATTATAGGGTTTAAAGAATAAATAGTACACTACTAAAAAAAAAAACTTACTATTTACTTTTTGCCCCAGTCTCCCACCAATCACTTCCCTTTCTCCTCTCTCTCTCATCAAGTTCACATTTTTCTCGAGATTCTCAAATGATGTTCGAGATGATCGAGTTGGACATCACTTAATCATTTTTTATAGTATTTGGACAAAATTATTTTGTTTTTGCACGATTATTAAATCCTCTTTCTAAGTTGTAGCTTCATCTTGTAGCTTTGAATGCAGTGGAATCACAAATAATAAGGTGATTTTGTGACAAATTCTATTTAAAGACTCAACATTTTACTATAAAGAACCACTATAATAGCATAAAAATAATTGGCAATCTTCAACAAGAATACAAATCTGCAACTATAATATAATCAAAATTTCTAGATTGTGGGTTACTTCAACTATAAATAACAATTAGCAAAAGCAAATAGATTAATAGTTTTAAAATATAATAGGCATTACAATCTTCAAATGATACGAAAATTACTACATCCTAATTAAGATGGCTTTTACGGTAGAAATCGGAAGAGCCCCAGTAACTCCTTTCCACCTCCCAATGACCTTCCAAAGTGCTACTGTGTTGGCGTTTCTGATGCTAAAACCATAAAATTTGGAAGTTATAAGAGACAATTTGAGTGTAAACTAGATATAGTAGACAGAAGGTGAGGTCAAGGATGAAACCATTGTCCTTGATCGCTGGTTGGAACCCTTGCCGAAATTGTGGTGGAACCCGTATACAGCTTCCGAGTCTCCACCAGTCCAGATTCCCTCCCATGAATCGACCTCGAATAACTCTAGATCTTCTTCTCTGATGAAGGCTACTGTCCCATTGCCGGTGATTTGATTGGTGAGGGGACGAAGGTGAAGAAAAAAACAGGTTAAAGGATTTGATTTTTTTTTTTTTTGCGAAGACTTTCAAACAATTTAATTTTCTTTAAGGTCCAAGCTTGTAGATACTAAATTTCACACTATAACCTCTTCATTAGGTTACAGGTACTAAATCTCAGCCATTAATGTAAAATCCTTCATGATCAATGGCTACAATTGCTTGGAACATGAATACTCTCATTCTTTTAGGAGCATGTTAAACGTTTCATAATATGTACTTTCAATTATTAGAATGACATTGAAATTAACTTTTAATATCGGTGATCATGTTATTCACAAAATATAAAAGTTTTAAAAATTTATTGATTTAGTGATAAATGAACATGTAATATGTAAGTAACATGTAATCATAAGTTTGACTCTTAATTATATAATTACTTAATGTTATAAAAATATTCTTATAAATTTTCTAATTCTGACTTATATGACCAATATGTAATGAAAGAAGAGAGGTAGTTTAGTATAACTGCAATAAAAATTAAAGAAGTTATAACATTTTGAAAATGTTCAAATTCTTATTTACACTAAAAAGTAATTGTATGATTTTGTTCCAAATGCGAATGGTAATACTTTTCATATATTCTTTGTAGATATTATTATATTTTACCATATTAATTAATTATTTTTGGGTGAAATATTAATTAATTATTTTGGAATTGACTATGTTATTATTTTTTAATATAACCGTTTTGCTTTTAAGACATCAAACAGTGGAGGCAAGTGTGCTTCTGGATTATGGAAATCAATACGAAGAAGAATCATATAAAAGATAACTCAATCAAATGTAAATATTTTTACTTTTCTATTGACTTTTTTAACTTTTGTACAACCATCTATAGCAGTGTGAAAAATTATGTAAACTTAGGCTACATAAATTATTTTACACAAACTTAGTTTACACAAATTGTGTAGTCTACTAAGTCAATAAACTTGACACATAATCATTTTACATTAAGTGTGTGTATGAATTAGAATTGATAAACTTAAGTTTAGTTGAAAGTATGTTTGTAAACTTAAATTTAATTAAAAGTATATTTGTAATAACGTAATTTATGTTTAAAAATTTTTATTTTAAAAGTAAATTTAAAAAAATAAATGTTAAAGATAAAAATCTCTAACAGATAAATTATAACCCCAAAGCACGAAAATCTTGCTTTGAGGTAAACTTATGTTGAAGTCAGTTAAAACAGTGTAAATCAAAATACACTCAAACAAATATATCGTTGTTCAGTATGCCGTTCAAGAAAACCAAACATATTGTAAATAGTTGTATAAATCTATATGTTAAATAATTATTTTACATGGAAAGTGGATGCCAAGATGGAAAAAAAAACTGAAAAGGATGAAGTTCCTAATCTAATGGCTTGGACTTTTTTCATTATATTTTTTTATTTATATTTAGCCATACCACAAACTAATTTTTACAGCAAAGATTATTCACAGTTTTTATTTTTTACCTTATTTGTTTTTATCAATAAAGAGAAAGAATGGAGAGAGATAGTAAAAAAAAAATTATAAGTTTTACTAACCAGTGGTTAATATTTGTGCTTTTTAACCTCAATTTAACTGAGTTAAGATTGAGCCACTTTAACACTTTTTTTTGTTAACACTAACACATCTTACCTAATTCCCTTTGCCTTTTTTGTTGGTTTCAAATCATTTCCTTTTATACAGGGACACGATTCGGGCTTCAACTGCCCCACCTTGTAATGGCCCTTGACCTACATCATGCCTGACATTCTGTCCCACCTTGTTACCCAATATACTGTCTCCAAAACAAGCCCAAGGAATTTCTTTACCTATAATTTTTTTTTTCGTTTATTAGTATTCTGTTTTTAAGTTTACTCAATTAAATATCTGTTGAGTGGGGCACATCAACCCAGGGCCCAGGCCAAGCCCAACATTGAGTTGTTTTGGACTCAAATTACGAAACCACCATTTTTGGCTTTGCCTTTTGCCAACATAAGTAGAAACTTGAAACGTCCTCTCGCAATCTCAAGACCAACGGACAACAAGAACAAATTAAAACTTGACAACATACTCACAAGAGTCAAGAGAGATACATACATAACAAGTAATAACTCTTTGTATGGCAAAGAATTTAGTTTGCTTTTGTTTTTGGGTCAACAAGGGATTGGGTCATAGCAAATGGAAAGAGCAGAATGTTCATGGGCTCCAAGGTTTTAACAAGCCCAAAATCAAATGGATAATGGCCGAAATCCTGTATGGATATTGGATGCAGTAAGATCCTTCCTTTCTCTTTCTTAATCTTTCTAAATACACTTTCCACATATTTATTTATTTATTTTTTTATGTCATTGGATTATAATTTATACCACACTTCAACTTTTTCTTCTAAGAATTCAGATTGTTCACACACTCACACGTGAACAATCATAATTATAAGAATTTGTACCAAAAAGAATACTTGAAATGCAGGTAGATGTAGCTAGTGATCAGGCCCTTCTAGTAACATTATAATGCAGGTAGATATAGCTAGTGCTGGTAGATATAACCAGTAACTAATTACTGCCCTCACGTGGACTAGCGCTGTTTGCTTTTGCAGCATGGTAACTTATAAGGCACCACATGCACTATGTTTAAAACAATTACGTTTAAAATTGGCAAAAAAAGTTAAGATATTAAAGCATGATTTTAAATTGCAATTATTGTGATTGTGAGTATTGTGCTTGCTGTTATGTGAATTGTGATCATTGTAGCGTAATTTTTTATTAAATTTACATAAAATGTTGTGTCTATTGTGGTTTAATGCGTTCCGTTACAATTTGATATGATTTGTTGTAATTACAATGTTATTACATTGTGAAATTTTTTTTTTATTATTTTCATACTGCAATTGGGATCAAATGCAGCTACAGTAATGGCCGCATCCGCAATATTGTGATGCAGTCCACATTTTAAAAACATGTCTTGGAGTAATCTGGTCTAAACAATTACCAAACCAGTATTATGTTTAAAAGTAACCTTACTTTGATAAATAGTTTCTAATTTTACACGAAGTTAGTCAATTATCCCAAAAATCAGATTATAATTAAAAATAAAAGAAAAGTATTTTTGAATTATTTTAAAACATCTTGTATAAATACCATATATTAATATGAATATAAGTGAATGTCAAAATATAACATACCTCAATGTAAAATAGATGTATTATATATCAACGTAAGAAAAGTGTTTACTAGGTATCGTATAACGGGATTGAAAATAAAATATTAGATTAAGCCACCAACCACACATGGTAACAAGTAATGTGGTCATTCTATCTTTTTCCTTTTGGAGTTACACATCGATCTCTGCCAAGCTTAACGTTACATTCTTACACCTTACAAGAGCCCTCTGTGCACAAGTTGCAGGTTTGCATGTGAAACTGATGTTTTCGCTGCCAACCCCCATATAGGGCCCTCCGTTTAGCCCCTTAACCGTACCCACTCACCATTCACAAGAGCACAAAACTGTCTCGGATTGTCGCATTTGAATTGTAACGCAGGCACAGGTACTGCTCCCACTGCACATGTCACGTGAACAGATACCCCATTTCAAATCTCAAAGGTTTATCTTCACCTTTGCACCATCACCCATGCCTTTATCTGACACGTCGCGCACTCTTCCAAGTATATAAGACGACCCCAAGAGCCACATTTGGTAACTCTGCGGTACCAAACTCACATTATACACAATAGAGAGCAAGTTGTGGGTCATACATAGGCTTATAGCTGGTCATGGAGAGGAAATCACTTGGGCTTTTCTTCTTGCTCCTCATTGTCTTTGCTGCTCGTAAGTTTCCATTTCTGTCTTACTCATATTGTTTAGGTTATGTATTTGGAGTGATTCTTAGGTAATAACTTCTTACTATTAGCACTCAAATTAATTTGCATAAAGACATTGTATGTGATGGTAAAAATTTACATGTCCCTAAAAAATGACTTCATATATGTCAAATGTTGACGTTGATTTAAGTGGTATAAAGTTGTTATGTAACAATTTTCCATGTATTTGATGACTAGCTAGATCATATTTGGACACATGTAATATAACTGATAAGCGTTTCTTTTTCGTGAATGTGTATGTTAATTTTCATGAATGAGGGCAGAAATGGTGGTGCAGACAGAGGCAAGGATGTGCGAGTCACAGAGCCACAGGTTCAAGGGTGCATGCTTGGGTGACCACAACTGTGCGCTGGTTTGCAGGAACGAAGGTTTCTCTGGTGGCAGATGCCGAGGTTTCCGCCACCGCTGCTTTTGCACCAGGCTTTGTTGAAAGCCTTACCAGAAGAGATGGCTGTTATGTTATGAAATCAGAGACAAATAAATTGTTCTCATCCATTTGGAAGGAGAACTAACTGAATCATTATATCGCTGTGATGGATTGTTAATTAAGTAGCTATCGTATGGCCTCTGTCTTTGGTTATCTGTGTGAGTTGGAGCAAATACTATCATCTAATTTTGATATTCTTGCTCAATATAATTCAAAGTGTAATCAATGAGAAATTTACTCAATTGGCGTAAAGAAAAAGAAAAAAAATTATTAAATTGGTGTAAAATGAACAACAATTATAACAAGTCTGCCTAAGAGCCACGAGTTACATATTTTTACATGAAGTCGTATCTACTAAGCACGATTTTCCTTTTGTGAAGTCGTGATTGTCAGGCACAATTTTTTTTTAATTTCAGTGAAGTCATGTATAATACATTATTAAGAACACTTAGATTTCTTTAAATTGAGTTTTTTAACTTTCATCAAGTTTAAAATAAATCTTAAAATTCATAAAAAATCTTATTTCGTCATTTTTATATTTTTTTCATATTTGTTGCTAGTCAATCCGGCATTAAAATACACATTCAGTATACTTAAAAATATCAAATTAACTCTGATTAACTTCAAAATTTAACATCATCTTCTACACATTTGTGACCTAGAAATAAATTTTTTACATTTTCCATTAACTAAGTAGTTTAAGCTAATTCTGGAGCTAATATCATATCTTTTTCACACATAACGTTATAGCAAAATGACTAAATGTGCTCAGAAAGTCACGAAATTCAATAGACATGTTAATCAAGTATTAAGTTACATTTGTAACTATTTACAAGTCTAACATGTTTTCGAGGGTGCTACCCTTTGTCCCTTTCTTGATTAACATGGTTACAAAGGTAGCATCTTCGAAAACATGTTAGACTTATAAATAGTTATAAAGGTAGTCTAATACTTGATTAACTTGTCTATTGAATTTTGTGATTTTCTGAACACATTTAATCACTTTACTATAATGCTATGTATGAAAAATAGTTGAAATTAGTTTCAGAATTAGCTTAAATTGTTTAGTTAATAGAAATAAATGTGAAAAATTTGTTTCTAGGTCATAAATATGTTGAATATGGTGTGGTTAAATTTTGAGGTTAATCAGAGTTAATTTGATATTTTTAAGCATACTGAGTGTGTGTTTTAATGTCAGATTGACTAACAGCATATATGAAAAAATATAAAAATAGTGAAACAAAATTTTTGATGAATCTTAATATTTATTTTAAACTTAATTTAAAAAATTAATTTATAAAAATTTAATTATTCTTAACCATATGTTATACATAATTTCACTAAAGTTTTTTTTAAAAAAAAATTATGCTTGACATACACGACTTCGTTAAAAAAATTATGTTTAATAGACACGATTTATATAAAAACATATATATCATAACTCTCATCAACAACTTACTATAATTACTGTTTATTTTACACTAATAATTTTTTTCGTAACTTGCACCAATTAAGTAATTTTTTTTTTGTTTTACACCAATTCCGCAAATTTATCGTAATCAATTTATTGAGGTCACAGTAGTCATAAATTGCTATTAATTCTGCCTTTTTACTCCTGATAAGCGTGCAATCGGACTGCTCTCGGGATTTTTTACCAAAATATGTTAATTTAAAAATTATTTTTCAGTTTACAGTTTCCCGAAACAAATTTTTAGTTTGAGATCCTTATAAGACAAAGAGACTCTATATTTTATATTAATTTTTATCATATCAAGCGGCATCACGTGTTAAAAGGTGAAAGATGTAATTAAATTAACTTTTTAAAAAAAAACCTTGCTAAAAAATTGAAGAGAATTACCACACATCGAATCTTAAGAAAAGAGTAACTACAAAATGCTTCTTCTAAGTTCCATCATCGTTAGTTTTGTATATTTTAATTTCCTCTGTACCAAAAAATAATTTATGCATGTCATTTATTGTGAAGCATAATCAATTTTAAGTGCACTTATTTTTCATGCTGTTAAATGTTTTATATAGGGATAAGGATTATTTGAAATATAATTATCTTTTTATTAAGGATTTTTACATTAACTTACTATTTAAACTATTTTATTTTATTTCTGATTATAATTTTATTCATGAATTCATACTCAATCGAATTAGTTTTTTAATCCAACCAACGTTAATGTTTTACACCTTATAATTGATAATTGATTTATTCATTTATAATTCATACATTTATGTATAAAAATCAAAGTGTTAAATTTCGGTAGCATCACGTGATGCGCTACGGACAAAACTTGATTCAGAAGGATTACTACAATCGCAACAGGCCATGATTATTGTTGATTTGATCGCATCAATCGCGACGCGACTGCTACTGCAACTGAAATATAAAACTTTGATGAAAATATTTCAATTAAATTCATATCATTTGAAATTAATTTAATAAGTCTAATAACTAAATCATATGAGTGTATTAATAGAAATTAATTTTCTAATCTTAATAAATTTTTCGTAAAAGATATTTTGTTGATAAAATAAATATTAATATAAAGATATGATAAAACTATTCAAGTATTTAATATTGAAGGTTTTGTTAGTTGAAAATAAAAATTGTTTTTTTTTTACATTTTAATAAATTGTAGCCTTTTTCTTTAATAAAATTGTTTAAGCTTTTAAATTATGTGGTTTGATTACTCTATACGCATTACTTAACCACAATTCTGGATTCGAGAATTGTTTTCACAACAATGTTATGAGATATTTTGGTCAAAGACCAAAAAATAAACTTAAAAAAGATTATATATGTATTAAATGGTAATATCTAGTTTTTTATTTTTATATTATATTGACTAGAAACTTTATTTGAAAACATATTAATATCTAAATCACATGGGATAACGACTTTGCATGAATATATAATTAAATTAATTGAAATCCAATTATGCTTGAAAGAGAGATCTTACTAATTTCTTTTGGATTTGTTCAAATTTGACTTAATCTTAAATACATAAACTATTTCATATATATAATGAGAGAAATTATATTATAAGAGTACAAATATAAATAATAAAATAAAATTAAATCAATTTCAATTTCAATTTTTAATGAACTTCAAACATAATAACTGATGTTTAAATCTATTTAAAAATCTATTTAAATCCAAATTTTTATAATGTGTGTGAAATATAAGATTTGAATTCCAAATTAAGTTAAATGAAATCAAATATTTTAAATTTTAATAATTCAAACCACAATCTTATGAAAGTTATAATCTATTTTTATCTTAATAATATAAAATTTTAATTATCCCCTGCGTTACATGATACATACACTAGTTACTTCTTATTTAAAAAAAAAAAAAAAAACCATTATAACTAATTAAAGTTACCCAAGCCACATTCAGGCTTCAATTAACCAAGACATTTAATATTTTCCTTTTTGAATTTAATGTTGATATTCAATCAATATAAAAAAGTTTTATATTGTTATCCGATGTGCCACATCATTTAATAATTAAAATTTATATAAAATATTAAATTCATTAAATGATGTAATAATATATTATTAGATAATAGTGTAAAAAAAAATATATTAACAATATATTAAAATTAAACTTTTTATTTTACCAAACACTGTTTTTAAAGAAAAATAAATAAATTTAACTACTTTTTTATGATAGTTAATGAAAAACCGACTTTAGAATTATGACAAAAAATATTATCCAATAAATATAAACAACAAATAAAATTTCTCAATTTTTCTTTAGAATTATACAATTTTCTTTGACACCTAAGTTTTATTGAAAAAAGAAAAAAAATTTAAAAAAAAGTTTCACTTCCTTTTGCTTTAAAAAGAATGTAAAAAAAGTGTAAAATTTAAGTATAGTAACATTTTGAATAATATTAGATATACTTTGTTCTGGACCATAGTTCGGGATCTCATCCTAAAGGATTGACCTGACACACGAACCACCAAACTCCGCTATTGACACCCTGGCATAGGTTTTACGACCTCGATCTACGGCATCGGACTATAACGATCGTCAGACCTACGTAGATTCTCATAACTACCGATTATAACCATAAATGTGAGGACCATAACTGCCTACAATAAAGATTGGCCACTAAAGAGACAACCTTGACAGGTCAGAGACAGACCTTAACGATCGTGGGCTGAGACTTCCACCAAGGCACGATCCTAATGTACCTTTGTCCTATACGGATTGTATGAAGATTCCAGTCACGCTCTATATATATCAGGCCAAGTTAACCTAATAAGGTATTTGTTATTCCATTACATAAACCCTACTTGTGCACTGCCTGACTTGAGCGTTGGAGCCCCTTTGCAGGTACCCACTCCCCTGGTTCAATACGCTTGGCAGCAACTGCACAAGGAGGAAACCACCATACACGTGTCTATCTCAAGTACCTTCTGAATTCACTTCAAAACATTGGCACTGTATGTGAGAATCTGATAAACTTCTATTCCCGCGTTAACGATGGTGAGCACGAGACACAACCATAGGAAGGGAAGCATTGCGCATGCTGCCCCTAATACAGGGTCCAGCGCCCCAGCATGATCCTCCTTCCGTCACACCACCAGAAACCTCTGCTGCTAGAAGCAGGCTTGTTGTGGTGGAAACTCTCAATGATGGACACGAGACTTCAGCTTCTGCTGAAAGTCTCGCTTCATCTCGAAGGGTTTCAATCCGTAACAGACTTGTCTTTCCTCATTGTGGAGCCAACAATACAAACCATAGAAATAGGATCTCTATGCATGCTCGCTTGGGAACCTCCCACGACAATGTAGACTATACGTCTCACTATGAGGACAATGTCCAATCCAAAATGACGAAGAATGACCTTCGAGAGTTGTTACGCTAACAAACAACAACATCATCGAGGGTCAGCGGTGTCAGCTGGAAGATCAACGTCATCGGTTAGAGAATCTTGAAAGATCGGTGAGGATGGACAACGACAACAGAGAACAGGATGTAGTTTGTAATGAGCAAGCAACCCAGCGTGCTAGCACCGGGGTTTTTGGAAACCATAACCCGGTCCCCGACCGTCAACAATAATTCTCAGATGCTCTAATGACATATAGGGTCCTGAGGAACTTTAAGCCTCTGAGTAATTTGAAGGCTTATGATGGGACGACAGATCCCCAGGAGCACTTAGGCGCTTACACTCAGTCCATGCAGCTCTACGGGTATACCCCAAAACTGTTATGCTGAGCTTTTCCCTTATTTCTGAAAAAGGATGCCCTCTGTTAGTTTGTCATCTTACGAACAAAGATCACAAGATGGGAAGACCTTACGCAACGTTTCTTGCAACACTATACCATAGTAAAGGAGCGACCGAAGTCGATTTACTCCCTTTCCGAAATCTGCCAGGGAAGTTCTGAATCCTTGCGAGAATATGTCAAAAAGTCCAATCAGGCTTGTTTAGGCATTGAAAACCTGGATGACAGGATAGCCTTCCATTGCGCTAGAAACAGACTCCAAATTGACTCGGGCTTCTTCATGTCGTTGGCAAAAAAGAAGCCAGCGAGTTTAGATGAGTTTCACCTACGGGCGGATAAGTACGTTGAGCTAGAGGAAGTTACCAGAGCCAAAGAGAATCTGGAGAAAGGTGAATCGGTCCACCAGAAAAAGAACCAAAACTCCAACCAACCCCGTGACTCCTCCAAGAGCGAACGGTATCGGCCCAAGTATTCTGAGTATACTCCTTTGAACACCCCTCGAGAGACGATCTTGAAGGAGGTCCTTCAAACTGAGTTCCAGGATATCAAGAGGCCATCACCCGTAAAGAAGCAATTCCAGAGAGACTATTTGAAACATTGCAGGTGACACAAGAGTTATGGCCACGAGACAGAAGATTATTATCAACTCTGAGATGTTATCGAGTCCCAGATCAAAAAGGGACGGTTGCAAAAGTAAATCAGCGGTTTTCGAGGAGGCGAGGATCGCGAAAGACGCAAGGATCAGAGACGAAGCTGCAACCCCCGGCGAAGTCCAAACCAACGTCCAAGAAGAAGCCGAAGTCCTGCCAGAAGATCCCAGGCCCTACCACGCTGCAATGTTAAAAACTGGCAAGATCAGGATCGGGATACTCAAAGTGGGGGTAACAGGAAAGACAGACTCATAAATACCATCTCAGGAGGGTTTGTAGGGGGTGATCCATCTAACAATTCTCGAAAAAAGGCACTCTAGACAGCAGTCTTAAGCGTATCTGGCTCCTCGCGAAGATCCCATGCTGAAAACAAGGACGCATCGTCCATTTCATTCTTTGACAAGGACTACGGCGACATTATCCGAGATCATGACGACCCTCTGGTCATATCCGAAATAATATCTAATGCCGAAGTCTGTCGTGTCTTTGTGGATCAGGGGAGTTCAACGGACATTATGTTCATGGATGCCTTCGAAAGACTAGAGTTCTCTCTGTCTGCACTCACACCGTGTGAATGTGAACTAACCGGTTTCTCTAGAGAAAAAGTTACCCTGGTTGGTGACTTTGAAACTTTCTTGACCTTAGGTAACGACAACACGTACAAAATGATTAAGGTGAGATATTTGATCGTGGATTATTCCTCGCCTTACACCATCATCCTAGGTCATCCTATGCTAAATGGCATTACCGCTATAGTCTCTACCGCCCATCAGGTCATGAACTTCCTCAACAGGAACAATGAAGTGGTCATGGTCAAGGGCGACCAAATTGCAACCCGCAAGTGCTATAACGAGAGCTTGAAGATCAGTAGGGCTTTCAGAAAAACAAAGGCACAAACATCCAGCCCTGCCCGCGATCAAGTCAACATTCTGATGACCGAGTTGGATGTCCGTGAGGAAATCCGAGGCACATGACCCCAGCCTGAAGGAGAATTGATCTCGCTCTAGCTGGGTGATAAACTCGACCAAGTCACCAAGATAGGAGCAAACCTCGAAGAGGAGGAGAAGATCCAGTTAATAGAGCTCTTACAGAAAAACAAGGATTTTTTCGCCTAGACATCTACTGAATGCCTGGGATCGACCCCGCTTTCATCTGTCATCATTTATCTATTAAACAGGATGTAAAGCCGATCTCCCAGAAGAAAAGAAAAGTTAGCTCCGAGAGGCAACAGGCCATTGATGAGCAAGTCAAGGAATTACTAAACACCGGCTTCATTAGGGAGATCTCATATACCACTTGGCTCTCAAATGTTGTCCTGGTAAAAAAGTCAAACGGGAAATGGAGGATGTGTGTGGACTACACCGACCTGAACAAGGTGTGTCCTAAAGATCCATACCCCCTCCCAAATGTTAACAAGCTAGTTGATAGCTCCTCCAGCTTCCGGTTACTGTCCTTCATGGACGCTTACTCAGGGTACAATCAGATTCTGATGTACCCCATAGACCAAGATAAAACAGTCATCATCTCCGAAAGGGCAAGTTACTATTACAAGGTAATGTCTTTCAGGTTGAAAAATACCGGGGTCACCTACCAGAGGATGATAAACAAGGTCTTTGAAGAACAGATAGGAAGAATGCTAGAGGTCTACATCGACGATATGATAGTCAAGATCCAATTGTCAGGATCACACACCTCGGACCTCGAAGAAGTATTTGCACAGTTAAGAAAGCACGAAATGAGACTCAATCCAGAAAAATGCGCATTCTGAGTCCAAGCTGAAAAATTCTTGGGGTTCATGCTGACTCACCGCGGCATTGAGGCAAACCCCGACAAATGTAAGGCGGGACTCGATATGCATAGTCTCCAGAGCGTGAAAAAAGTACAACAGTTAACTGGACAGATTGCGACTCTCACCAGATTCCTAGCCAAAGCCGCTCACAAATCTCTTCCTTTCTTCAAGCTATTGAAAAAAAAGGGACAAGATTTGAGTGGACTCAAGATTGTGAAGACGCTTTCGCATATCTGAAGAACATCTTGGCGTCCCCTCCCATTCTTACAAGGCCAGAGTCAGGTGAAACACTTTACATGTACCTCTTCGTCCACGAGGAGGCAATGAGTTCGGTACTCATCAAAGAAACACCGGAAGGCCAAAAATCAGTTTATTTTGTGAGCAAAGTATTGCAAGGTCCCGAACTATGATATCAAAAGATAGAGAATGTCACTTTTGCACTCATCATCACGGCCAGGAGACTAAGGCAATACTTCTAGTATCATCCCATGGTAGTAAGGACAGATCAACTCATCTGACAGATACTGCATAAACCAAACTTAGCAGGCAGGATGATTGCCTGGTCCATCGAGCTTTCTGAGTTTGGGATAGCCTACGAACCCAAAGTAGCAATCAAGGCACAAGCGCTCTCGGATTTCCTGGTCGAACTCACTTTAGACTCCGGTTATACCGAGGAGATATCTTGGACCATGTTCGTTGATGGGTCCTCAAACCCGAAAGGAAGCGGTGCCATGGTAATCTTGGAAAACTCCGAAGAGGTGACTGTTGAGAATTCACTAAGGTTTGAATTTCCCACCTTGAATAACCAGGAAGAATATATAGCATGCATCGCCAGACTGACAATCGCCAGAGACTTGGGGGCTGCAAAGATTCGAATTTGTAGTGACTCCCATCTCGTGACCTCCCAAATCCGAGGTGAATATCAGGCCAAAGAGCCCCTGTTGCAGAAATACCTAGCGAGAGTGCAAGAACTCCTCATAAACCTTTAGCTGGTTAAAGTGGAGCATATACCTTGAGAACAAAACTCCAGGGCCAACCTCTTATCCAAGTTGGCTAGCACCAAGAGTCCAGGCAACAACTGTTTGGTGATCCAGGAAATCCTCTCGCACCCCGCAGTCTCCGACATAGCTGTCTTTCAGGTCGATGGGCAAGAACGTACCTGGATCACGCCACTATTGGAATACTTATAGTCCGGTAGCCTTCTCGAGGATTCAAAGGAAGCTACTAAGTTAAACAAAGTCGCGGTCAGATACACCATCTTCGATGGGTAGTTATACCGACATGAATTTTCTTTACCCCTCCTCAAATGTCTCGCATCAAAAGAAGTCGAATACGTCCTGGTCGAAGTCTACGAAGGAAGTTGGGGGCACCATCTAGGAGGTAAGGCTCTAGCATTAAAGGCATTTAGGGCAGGCTACTACTAGCCCACGATGGAGGCAGACTCTCTTGCGCATGTCCAAATATGTGACAAATGTCAACGACATTCTGATCACTACCACGTCCCGCTAGAAGAACTGTCCACGACATCCATTTCCTGACCATTCTATCAATAGGGCATGGATATCTTGGGACCTTTCCCTCAAGCTCTTGGGCAGTTGAAGTTTTTGGTTATAGCCGTGGACTACTTTATCAAGTGGATAGAAGCAGAGCCCTTGGTCACCATCACCTCGGCTTGGATTGAAAGGTTTACTTAGCGCCACATTATTACCACTACAAGAAAAAACAAGATTTGCGAAGGATAAATTCACTGCAAATCACTTAAAATCTGTCGCAAATTAACAATTTGGGCGGATTTGCTGGTTTACGGTGCCAGAGCGGGGTAGGGGTCGGTGGAAGGGAGAAAGGGGAAAGGAGACAGGGGAGAGAATTAGAGAAAGAATGTCATCTGAAAAATAAAAATGGCAGAAGGAAGAAGATGAAATAGATTTAATTTTGCGGTGGATTTTTTGCGGCGAACAAATGTATTTTTTGAATTGCGGTAGAATTTACGGTGGATTTTTTCACCACAAATTTAAATTTAGATTTGCGGCAGATTGTTTTAATATTTTTTTGAATTTTTATTTCACTAATCTATTTTGGACAGATTTTTCCACCGCAAATTTACTTTTTGAATTACGGCAGATTTTGCAGCGGAATTTTTAACATTTTTTAAGATTTTTTTTAATTCTAGTGTCCAATTTGTCGCAAATTTTTTTAATCCAAAAAAAATATTTTGTGATAGAAAAGTCACCGGAGAAATTTGGTGGCGAAAAATCCGCTGCAAAAATCTACCGCAAAATCTGTCACAAATTGAAATGGATTTTAATTCGTCGCAAAATTCACCGCAAAAAATCCGCCATAAATTCGCTATTTTCTTGTCGTATACCAGATTCAGGGTCTCGGAATCAATCGTGACAGATAATGGAACGAAGTTCAAAGACAAGGGATTTGAAGAACTACTCGACGGGTTGAAGATAAAACACCACTGCAGCGCCATAGAAAACTCTCGTACAATCGGGCAAGCTGAGACAGCAAATCGTGTTATCGTCATGGGGTTAAAGAGAAGACTGGACGAAGTCAAAGGAAATTGGGTCGAGTCGTTAGACCACGTCCTTTGGGCCTACCGAATCACTCCTCGCTCCACAACGGGTGAAACCCCATTCAAGCTAACCTATGGATGTGAAGCAATGATACTGGTGGAGATAAGAGAACCGAGCTGGTGTTTCCAAAACTTTTCACCTGACAACAACCCTGGACTGATCAGGGAAGACTTGGATCTGTTGGAAGAAAGAATGAATATCGCACACATACGTGATACCGCGATCAAGCAAAGAATGACAGCCCAGTACAACCTGAAGGTCATTCCTAGAAGGTTCCAGTCAGGCGATCTAGTACTCTGCATGGCTGACATCGGCAGAAGGAATGCCTCCCAAGGGAAATTAGCCCCTAACTGGGAAGGCCCCTATCGTATTGTGATCAGTACTGGCAAAGGAGCTTATACTCTAGAAATGTTGACGGGCAAACCAGTGAAGAATTTTTGGAACGCAGACAAACTTAGAAAGTACTACAGCTAAGTACCTTTTAAGGCCTAGTCTTCTAGTCTACTTTATGTTTAATCTGCCCCAATTGTTATATGGACTATAGTCCTTCAAGATATTTAATGAAACAAGCATCACGGAGTTAGTGCATTTTGTTAAACAAAATTTTCAAAGACCCACCACGACGCCCCAAGATGTTATGGTACCAACTGTGAAGTTGTCTTGTGCTAGGTAAGTCATGCAGTAGAAAACTCCGGACTTGAAAAAATTCTCGCACCAAACCATAAGTACAAAAGACCCCAGCAAGGACCAGTTTCTCAAACCAAAGTCACGCGGCATCTTAAGTATCAAAGCAATTGGTAATAGACCCCAGATAAGGTTTCTATACCAAAGTCACGAGGCATCCTGAATACCAAAGCAGATGGTAATGGACCCCGGACAAGGTTTCTTACCTTAGGCACGGATCCTAAAGGCAATCCACTTTGGACATCAGATCCTAAGCTAAGGTTTCTAAATTTCTTATCACGTGAAGTCCAAAAGAGAATCATAAGCGCTCAACGGTAATGGGTGTTGGACCCGGACCGCGGTCTTTTCTCATCAAATTCACAAAGGCAAAACAACACGAAGGGCGTTAGACCCCGAAATAGACAAAGGGATGCAACACAACCAACTGGATTAAAACCCCGAAAGTCGAAGTAGCACATTCAAAAACAAAACCCCACGTAGGGGGCAAGAATAAAAATTAGAATTACTCTGCGGCGGGATCTGGATTGAGAACCTCAGTGGAAGAGCCTTCAACACTTGGACCCTCAGCAGCGAGACGAGGAAGCACAAGATGACTATCTCAGACTACGTTCCCAGAGTCCAGGGAATCCAGAGTCAGATCAACCCCGAGATTGAAGAGCTAAACTTGGTTGATGGCATTTTGAAACTGCTCCTCCTTGATATCGGTGCAAACAGTAATAAGCTGTATGACATCGCCTCGCAAGGAAGTAACTTGGGCATCAAGTTGTTTGTTCTCGGCCCGAAAACCTTCATTCTCAGCTTTCAGTTCGGCCACACACTTTTCGGCCTCCGTCAAGTTGGCCTCATTTTCCTTTGCCGCATCCTTTAGGGCGGCCACTTCACTCTCTAGCTCTCGGGCTCAGGCCTCAGCATCGTTTTTAGCCTTTACAACCTCTTCCTTTGCTCTAAGAGCTTGGTTTTCACCCCGCTCCGCGGCAGCAACCTTTTCCTCCAACTTCTGCTCATAGTCTTCAACCATATGCTCCAAGTACTGAGTCTTCAAGGCAAGACAAAGCCCAAGAGTCTCGAACCAGGAGAAGGTATCCTTATTGCCATGCGGGGCTAGATGAGCTTTAACTTCTTCATCTAGGAGTTGCCAGTCGATGAACTCAAAGGGATCCGAATCCTCACGGTATAGATTGATTGGCCCGGTACTGATTGGACCGGTGTCTTCTTAAATTGCTGCCCTCTTACCCCAGTAGTCGGACTAGCCCTCGCCAGCCGCTTTTCTCTTATGCCTCCCAAGCACCGGAAGGGAATCCTCTATATGGATCGGTTCCCTCTCCATGATCAGGACCTCAGTTGAACGGGGTGAGGAGACTGGCACAACGTCAACTGTAAGGTCTGATGACCCCAGTTCACTTCTGGCCTTCAAAGCTTCAAGAATAGCCAATGCGTTTCCATCATGAGACATCTCAACCAAGCTCTCTGAAAAACCAACATCAGCAATTAGTTCCATATAATGGAAAAGGAAAAGAAAATAAGCATGAACAAAGACCTATTCTACCTAGCACAATCCAAAGCTCTACATCGTCTACGACATCCAATATATCTTTAGGCTAGATTTTACCGACCTCGCCAACCCACATTTCAAAGAAATTGACACACTCAATCTCCTCGTCATTCAGGTGGCTGATCTCCCTCTCGAATGATTAGGGGGATGCTCCATGCCGCTGGATTCCAATATAGGCTAAATGTTGGCTCTCCGTCTCTCCCTAACCAGAAAGGACGAGTGCCGCCAGCCGCCATTAACTTAAAGAACTTTTTCTTAAAGTCCTTGTAACTTTTCAAGTATGGAAAGAAGACCGTTCTTCCTTGCCGAGATCGCACCGACAGCCAAGATTGTTGATGAGCGCGAGCACCATGAACAGAATACCTCATGTGAAAATAGAAAAATGTCATGTCGAAGCATCGTAACCCCACCAACTAGCATATTCTCTCGAAAGCCAAAATATTTGCCCAACCATTGGGGTGGATTTGACTAGGGGTAGCATGAAGAGTCCGGAGGACAGCAATATGGAAGTCGTTGAAGGGGAGGCGAAACCCAGACCTCGTGAAAAAGTCCTCATAGAGAAACATGAAGTGTTCTCCCACTTGACGGGTAGAACACACCCGTTCTCTCCCCGGGGACACGATCAGGAACTTGTCATCCTAGGCTTCTCCCTCAGTAAGTTCCAAATATTCTTTTAGTTTGTCCAACTCCACCCCAGACTCATAGCAAGAGATCCTATTGAAGGCATCATCTGCGACCCAGGTGTAAGCCAATCTCGGACCTCGGAGAATACGAATCACTTCCTCATCGGCCTCTTGATTCTCCGGTTCCCGAGCCTCGGGATCCGGGGCAGGCGCTTCAAGAACGAGCGCTCTCCTTCTGGCTATTTGAATTCCTGGAAGACACACAGAGGCATAGGGTCAGAACTAGTCAAGTTCAAAGATCCAAACATGGTAATGGGCAAACAGGAGAAAACTAAATGCACCCATGCATTAGCCTCCGCACCCACTAAGGTTAAAACCTTGGAAGGACACCTCCGTCGCATACAGTGCGATGGAGGAGGTGCTTCGTAGGGTAGCACCATCAGAAGATGGGGGAAATAGTTTTTTCCCACCCTTGTTCGCAGTAAAGAAATGGTGCGAAACCGTTCACGAAACGAAAATAAGCAGAATCAAAGTCAAGAAAAATTAAACACCTTGAAGAAAATGGAAGTAGAAGGAAGAAATCAAGCTCTGGAAGGTCCAAAAATTCTAGAACCACTTTGCATCGTCGCAACGCTCGTCGAAAATCACCTCAGACCACCAGTTTTGATGAAAATCAGTGACATGAAACAAAAAGGCTAAAACCCTACTTATAGGGGTTAAAGTTAGGGGACAATTCTGTCTGAGTACTTCAGATTTGAAAAGATATTAATCATGGCGCGTGAAGTACTATGCACGTCCACTCAATCCGAGCACACCACGTGGCCTACGTAGCCGTTATGATAGTCGAGAGGACAGTTATCCAGCAGACTAAGAGACACGCAACCTCAAGGTCGAAGAGCTCGGAAAACTTGTTCAGACCCCGGAGGCTTGACTACCCCAGTAGAGTTCCCCTAAGGTACAAAGACTCCGAATCCAAGTATTTAAACTTGGCATTTCACCGGTCTCGACTAAGTAACAAGCTGGGGGCAACTTAACATATTGTGTCGTCAAGGTGAGCGTTGGACTCACCCCGATATAATATAAATTCCACGAATAACAGAAGAGAGAAAAATAGAAGACACAAGACTTAAAGCAAAAGAAAATTTTATTAATTTCTCATTCCTTACATCATCTTAAATCAAAAGGAAAGGGAAAAGAAAATATAGAGACATAAAAGCTTTAAAGAAAAGAGGGACCCCGGAGGGTGGAACCGACATTATCGTCAACGATATTGCAGGCCATATCACATCTGCATTTCCTCCGTGGCATGAAGAGTGGCTGCCACCACCACGGCTCCCCGGAATCCGCACCAGCCTCTTGAAAAAATGGATTGACTTTGAAGAACCTCAGCAAACCAATATCAGGAACCAAGACATCAAATCTTCTGCATTGCCTCTGCCAATAAAAGCCTGGACGCAACCTCCTTCGATGGACGAGGTGCAACCTTTCATGAAGGAGATCGTCCCACCGAAGTCTTAGTCGATCTCACGATTCTCCCAAGGCACTTCAAAGCACAGAGCAGCTTCAATAGTCCCTCCTGCTTACCCGAGGGCTTGTTCAGGGCGAAGCAACCATTACATCCTTGGGCAAGAACAAGGAGATTGAACACCCCAGCTCCAAAGAACCCCGTTCAACACAGCAGATGACTCAAGCCTCCCCAACGATGACAAATATCAAACAAGCAATCAGGATATGCTGGGAAAGTAAGCCACCCTCTGTAATAACACTAAGAAAATGATATATCTAATAGAAGAACCATTTACGAAGACATGACAAAGTTTCAGAGATTTGAGGAAGAATAAGAAGAAAACCTCCGCAAGAGGCAAAACTCTTCAGAAATGCACAGGGAAAGAAGGAACCATTTCTCTGGGAGAAGTCACTTCTAAATGGAGACACTGAAAGGAAAAAGGGAATGCCAAAGTTGAACGCAAACATCGCTTATTTATAAAAAGAATGGAACACTCCGATTGGTTCCTAGGAAGGAAGAGCCTGTCAAACCATAAAATCTGCGTTTAATGCTCTCCCGTTCCCATTGACTACAAGAGCAGCGGACGATTGGAAACTGCGCGAAGCTAACGTTCCCCGTTAAAGGCTCCTCAATTCTCGAGGAAATCAAAGCAACAGTTTCCAAACAATCCAAGACCAACAAAGGACGCTGGTGTAAATTAAAAGACCCAATGAACTACACTCAGGGGCAACAGGAGGAAAACCTCGGAATAAGGAATGCTGATGTAAGCAAGGACCCACCTTGGTCTCCAAACCACATCCTGACCTCAGGGGTACCCCGTACTCAACGATGGACCTCGGCCTCAATATGAGACACCACGAAACCTGGCTATAAAGCTAAGGCGTAGTCCGTTGCGAGCTTGATGATCCTATACCTTGACACTTAGGTCTTGTCCAAGCGTCAAGCTGGGGGTAACTGTTTTGGACCGTGGTCTTCAATCCGATTCGGAAGGATCGATCCGACACACGAACCACCAGGCTCTGTCATTAACACCCCGGCCTAAGCCTTACGACCTCGGTTCAGGGCATCAGACTATAACGATTGCCAGACTTACGCAGATTCTTACAACTGCCGATTATAACCTTAAATGTGGGGACCATAACTGCTTACAATAAGGATTGACCACTAAGGAGATAGCCCTAACAGGTCAGAGACGGACCTCAACGATCGTGCGATAGTCTTAATAGGTTAGAGACGGATCTCAACGATCGTGGGCTGAGACCTCTGCTAAGACACGATCCTAATGTACCTTTGTCCTATACGGATTGCATGAGGATTCCAGTGACGCTCTACATATACCAGACCAAGTTAATCAATAAGGTATATGTTATTTTATTGCATAAACCCTACTTGTGCACTGTCTGACTTGAGCGTTAGAGTCCCTTTACAGGTACTCACTCCCCTGGTTCAATACGCTTGACGGTAGCTGCCCAAGGAGGAAACCACTATACATGTGCTTATCTCAGATACCTTTTGAATCTACTTCATAATACACTTACACAAGTATTATCTCACATAATTTATATCATATGATTACAGTAAGTCTCGTCTCATTTTTTTAGATCTCTACTCTACCAACTCAACAAATCTAAAAAGGTATGAGATAGGTGAATAATATTAGACATACTTACATAAATATTATCTCATATAATTTATATTCATTTTGTTTAGATCTCTACTCTGCCAACTCAACAGATCTGAAAGGTATAAGACAGAGATCTCCAAGAAGCATCATTCTAACCCTAAGCATTATTCTAACCATCTTTCTTTTCCAAACCAAAATGCTTTTGTGTAGTTCTGAAACTCATCCTCCGTTCCTAACCATATATATATATACCCCCAAACACACTTTTGAGACAATTTGTAAAGCTAAATTATCATCATCACCGTCCAATTACCTCTTTCCACGCTTTCCCATTCTTGTGTTCTGAATCCTGTCGAGAATCAATATGTTTTTTCTCTTGCAATTAGCACAAGATATGCTGTTTCCTATGAATTACATGTCCTTCAGCAAGGACGTGTGCACCATATTCAAATCACCAACCATTTTTTGCTAGATGTGGACAATCATGTCGGTCGCTCCTTTCACGTGAATAGATTCTTTTTGTTTTTCACCATCACCACCAATGATGTATTTAATTACCGACGTTACTACTGTAAATCAAAGTGCTAACTTTTTTTTCTTTTTCTAGTTTTCGAACTTTCCAATACTTATTACAGTTTACACCATCCTTCGCTATAAATAGATAGGAGCATCCAACCTGTTTGTTTCAGGTGCTTGTGAAACTAAAGCAGCGGTTTGAAGAACACAAATACCAAACAAGTATTTATTTTCAGGGTTATAGCGAGACCTAGGTGAAGATTGTAGGTGGTAATTATGGACAGGGCATGACGTGGACTTTTCTTGTTGGTGCTTATTCTCTTTGCTTCTCGTAAGCCTCATTACAACTCAATAATTATACATGCAGGAATAGTACGTAATTAACGAAATCTACTTAACTAAACTGTGTTTGTGTTAATGCACTTAATGCAGATATGGTGGTACAAACGGAGGGAAGGCATTGTGAGTCAAAGAGCCATCGGTTTAAAGGGTTGTGCTTCAGCCATCACAACTGCGCCTCAGTTTGCCATGTTGAAGGTTTCACAGGTGGTAAGTGCCGGGGGTTCCGTAAACGCTGCTTTTGCAGCAAGATTTGTTAATTGGTGCATGCAACTCAGAAATTCTTGAATAAACTTATAACATTCAAACTAGATGTATTAAGTTAATTATAATATTAATTGATATAATTAATTAGAATTATATATTAATTAATCATATTAATTATCTATTAATTAATAATGTGATTGACTTAATACGTGAATGCATTAAATTTATGTAAGAATTTCACCAACAACCTTATCTCTTATTACCTTTTGTAGTTTCACTAGGTAGTAGCTAGTACCCTTCTGTTTCAGGCATTAGGAAATAAATATACCCTTAACCAGTCGTATATGTCTTGGTTCAGATGGTTGATCTTAATATATATGCTTTGATTTAGCTTAAGCTTCGTGTGTTTGCTCTCTTCGGTTTCGATTTGGTTAACCGTTTGAGGCTTTTAGCGCGAAATGTTGTAGTGTTCCATGTTTTGCTTTCATAGTTTCATGATGTATTTGCCATCAAAAAGCAGTGAAACTACATTTTCATTCCATATGTATAAATTATTATTATTATTATTACTACTACTACTACATAGTTGCTCTCATTCAATAAAGTTCCAGTATCTCATAAAAACACATAATAAAATTCCAGTTAACTTATACAAAGAATGATGCGATTGGGATATGGGCCTAGCGGTTTTTAACAATATGCAAGCCCAAGTTTGAGTTCGTTGGGTCACATGTATTATGGCCTTATGTAATACCAGTTAAACCCCAAGAACATTGGTCATTTATTATGTTAGGCTTGTCAACTTCTACGAGTTTACCAAAACCAAAACTTCTAGCCTCTTGGAGAACAGCAAATCTTGCTTTAAAAAAATATAAAATAAATGCAAGAAGCAACTTTGTTAGGCAAGTTAAATCAAAGACAACAAGATTTTTTGTTAGTCTTCTTTTCCTCGTCTCAGCGGTGACTTGCTTGTGGTTGGGGGTTTGAACTTTGAATATGGGGCCTTCACATGCAGTTGGTAAGGAACATGTTACTACTATATGGTGATAGACTGCCTAGGCCATGTTACCAAAAAAATCAAACAAACGTTTTAGGCCTTGAGATGAGACAAAAACACAATAGTTTAATTTTGATGTTAATATCAATGTATGTCACCTCCGCGATAAATTCAGGTCGAGTTAACTAGAGGTATGTGAAGATTTCTTTAGGAAAAATTCTTACTTTTCCTTTGTGTATTTTTTTTTCTTACATCAAATCAATCTTCGCCATCAAATTTTGTGTGTTCTATGTATAGATTAAAATTCACAAAAATAATACTATTCATAAAATTAAATATTTTTTATTTTTTTGGTGAATAAATAATTTTTATCGACGATGAAAAAAAAGTTTTTTACATTCGAAAAAAGTAAATACGCCTAACAATATGAAGGTTTTTTTTTTATTGCTGCTGGTTCACGCACACCTAATTATATACAGTACAGCATACCAAGCATATAAAGTGCATGTAACTGAACTCTTTAATTTTAACAATATAGAATCCGATTCTGCATATCTAGTTCGCTGGTTAAAAAGATTTTACCAAAGATATATTTATATAAAAATATATCTCTTTGAGAATGAGTTGGCATGTCCGAATTAGGCACTTGATTCACAGATAATAAAGCCATGAATACATGGATTGGTTTTTCATCGTGGAAGAATGCGCCAACAAATTATGATGCCCTATTAATCATTATAGAATTATGGAACATATGCCACATGCCGTTGAACAGTTGCAAATTTTGCTAGTCCTTCACTACTTTTTTGGGTATTCCCAATCTAATCTTCACGTGGACCATCAGAAAATCTCTCAGTGGTGACAAATTAATAGACTCATGGTCACAGTCAAAATACTCCAAGATAAGAATAATACCAATTCCATAACAAAAATTTAAAATATGATTATAATGAAGTTAAAGAACTTAAAAAGCATGACTGCTGGAGTGTGGCACGAAAGCAGCAAACAAATGAATGGCCCAGCTTATTCCAATAGATGAGGTGGGAAAACCATGAAGGGAAGGAGGTGGGTCACCAACCTCGCAGATTCTTCCTCTTATTTTAAAGTAATTTTCTTCTAGTGCTTCTAGAAGCAACAAAAAACTAAGGTAGGAAGGTGAGCCTTACCAACCATGTCCATAAAAATTGACATGGCCGGCTCAAAATGACATAATTGTGTGTTGGATGCGATAAGAGGTTGGTTGAAGTTTGAAAATGACAAATATTTGTGAAGACACCGATCATTAGCAATATAATAATTAGATAAATGGATCATGTGCTGTTGTGACCTCATACTACCACCGCCATATCTCCTTGTAAACAATTTTGTTTTCACGGGACATTTACAACTCAGAACATACTCTAGCCATGAAGGAAGATATGGTAATGGGACCACTCAAAAGCCAAATCAAATTTATTTCTAGTTTATTTTCTTGTAGTATAGTACTATATATATATACTTCAAATTTTTGTTTATATATTCTTAATTAACATCTCAATAAATATCTGGTCAATTAAATAAGCTTTGATCTTGAAATTTTTTCTATATAATGATGCTAAACATATATTTTAAACATATTTTGTAGTAAAGAATTTGGAGATTATATAAAGAAAAGATTGTCATGTAGTTTGGGTTGGAACTTATTAATTAGCCAAATTGTTAACTTTAAGGCAAGTTGAACATTTTGTGCTTATATTTATTTATTTGATAATTTATGTTGCCAATTGGGTGAAAGAATTGAAGGATACTATTGATGAGCACTATTAATCTCAACCATGGATGGTAGGGGAAGTTAGTTACTCATATCGAACTTGAATTGACAAGAGTAAGTGGAGTAAGTTGAGAAATGCTTCTAGAATCCTTTACTAGGAAACAAAATATGTAAAGTAATAAAAAAAAGTAGTTAGAAAACAGAGGAAAGGTGGAAGACAAGAAACTATAAAAACTTGGGGGAAACAAATCGGCAAAGATAAGGTTGGGTTTTGGGTTTGTACTGAAGAAAAAGTTTGGTGTGCTTTGCCTGATTTTAAACTCCTTAATCAATGAATCATATGAGTGTGGGCAAGAAGCTTTTGCTCTGGTAGGTCCTGACAGCCTTTTTGTAGTCGTTTGGTTTTTTTTTTTTTTTCTCCCTTCTCAAAGTTGATTTATTGAGGCTTCACTGATATTTACCATTTGGTCCCTGCATTATGGATCATTTATCCGAAGATAATGTGGCCTTTAAGGCTTCAAGTTATTTCATGATGATAGCTGCTTTAACAGATTAAATAACAAGAGTCAAACACAATTACGCACTTTAGCTCAACAGGAAAATAAAATATCCAAAAAGTAAAAACCTCTGGCTTTAAATTTTATATCGCATTGAGTTCATTTTTTTTTAGATTATAATAAAAGTTTTAAATTTTAATGAAAGGAAAAAATGAATTAAAAGTGAGCAGCATAATTTATTATAAAAAAAAACTAAGCATTGTATACCCCCAAAAAAAAAAACTAAGCACTATATATTTAGTGAAAAAGTCCAAAGGACAACATCCCCTTTTCCTAAACATTTTTTACTAAACAGTTGTCTTGCTTGTACATTGCATGAGTTGTTTTAAATTCAATATAACTAAGATTTTTATTTAATGAACAAATATATAGTGCATGCGGGCTTTGGCCCCGTCCAATCACCAAAAAAAAAAATCTAGTGCGTGCATGTTCGAATTTGCTTATTTTAAAGAGAGTATTGGTAAAAATGTTAAACATGTTTATAATCTTATAAAGTGTAGAGAGACTCACATTAATAATTATGAGAAATTTTTAGATAGACACAGTCTATCATATTATCACTTAGACATTTAAATTATAATTTAATACGTGTAAAAGTATTGTTAAAAATTTCTTTAACGCAAATGTAAGGATTTGAGATCACTATTCTCTTACCCTTTGTGTGCATATATATATATATATATATATATATATATATATATATATATATATATATATATATATATATATATATAAAGTGTTATTAGACATTTCACAATTTTTTTATAGTTTTTTGATTAAAAAAGATATTCATTCACTCAAATTGATAAAATATATCGAAAATAATAAAAATTTAACATCGCTAAAAACTAAAAATGATGAATCAAAGAAACAAACAAACGAGACAACACCCTCTTACTTTTTGTGTGATTAATAGCATAACATATACAAAATCGCCACAAAAATGCACAAAATCAAAGTTACCGAATACCCATGCCTCCGGATCTATAACAAAAAATAAAAATATGAATTGACGCCTTATCTTGATTGAATCTGTAATAGATCGTTCGATCTACCAATCAACCAAACGAACACCGCAACAAGACGGAAACCACCGCACCAAGACGGAAACCACCGCACCAAAACGGAAACCAAACAACGCCGCATCAAGATAACAAACAAAACACCGCCGCAACGCAGACGAAAAAATGGAAAAACACAAAAGAAAAAATAGATCTATGTGAAAAAATCACTTATTTAGATAAAAGGAGAAAAAAAAATGATGTAGATGGGTGATTCTAGGCCAAAAACATGGCCCAAATCACCCCTCTCCATTGGATGAGAAAAAGGAAAAGAGATAGTAGATAAAGAGAATTTTTAGGAGTATCTAATTTCTACGGAAAGTTGAGAGTTATTCAGTGCATGTTATTATTTATCACAATTTTTTTATAGTTAAAACTCACTTCAAACATTCTTCATTATTATTCTTTTTATTATAACAAAAAATAAAAAATATGAATTGACAGTCGGTCAATATGTTAGTGTACATTTATATCTATATATATTATAACACTATATTTGGATGATAGATAATAGAAGGAAGAGAAAGGAAATGAAGGGACGAGGAATAACTTTCCTTATTTGGGAGTTTTAAAATACATGAAAAGAGAATGGAACACATGGAGAATCATTTCTCATATCTTCTCCTCAAATGCTTAACTTTTGTTCCCTTCAAAATTAAGGTGAAATGAGAAAAACACATGTTTCGTTCTGTTCCGTTAATAAAACTTCAAAACAAAGAAAATGATAACTATGTTCTATTCCATTTATTTTCAGTCTATCTCTTCCTATTCCATTCCATTAATAAAAAAATCCAAACATAGAGTAAATGTAATTTTCCAATTTGATATCTAATTTCTATTTGCTTTCGTGAGTTGGTTATGACAAAAATTCTAAAAATAATCAAAAATTTATAATATATTTTTGTTTTACCTCTTTTTTAAAAAAATAACTAAAAATAAATAATTTATGAAAATTTAATTGGCGTCGAGTAAGTACCGGAATCACTCCTCTTAAAGAAGTAGGTTTCTGAACTCCCTAACTTCGAAGTCAAGTCAATCTCTAACCCTACCCGATTCGATTCTTTCTTTCTTTCCCGGAAGAACTGTCTTTTCTTTTCAACTGAGCTGCATTTCCAATCCGTTTAGTCGGTCTTTCCACTTTGGTATCTAATTTCTATTTTCTTCAAAAATGTTATTATTAATTGTTCATTTAAATTAAAAATAAATATAAAAAGATAAAATTATAAATAGTTATTACTATTATATATTTATTGATTTAAAGATAAACATAGAACTGTATACACTTATTACTAATAGTAGTGATAAGCATTTGCAATTTTATCTCTTTTTTATATTTTAAAAATTATATTAGTAATTAATATTGAGAGTTTAGGGAAAGCAGAAATTAGATACCAAAGTGAGGAATTCTTTTTATAATAATATAGAATATAGATAATTCGCTTCAAAATTTATTTATTATTACTCTATCTGTTTCAAAATAATTATTGTTTTAAAGAATAAATTTTGTTTCATTTCATAACATGTCGCTTTAGAAAATGAATAAGATATTCATTATATTTTTTCTAACTTTATTCTTGTCTCTTAGTATTTCCACTAAGTAGAATGAAAGAGTATTAATTGAGGGAGAGAGTAATTTAATCAAATAAAATTATTTTTTTCTAAAAATTAAGAGTATTTAATAGCTTTATGAATCCTTATACAAAAACTTTAAACGATAGATATTTTAAAATAGAAGAAATATCTATTTTTTTCTTAACATAAAAATTGAAAATACAAACTGATACATAATGTCTGTGTCGCGACCGTGATCGCGGTAGGAGCGGCGAAAGAAAAATTTGTTAAGAGTTGCCACAAATTTTATTTAAATTAGAAAAAATTGAAAAACTTTTTTAGAAAATGGTCTTCGGAACTAGATTAGATTCGGGAGTCGATTATGTACAGGGAAGGGTGGAGACTTAACCCCACAGCACTCCTAACACATCCGTCCTAAAACGATTACCCTAAATTAATTATACAAAATTTAATAATCTTATAATATATTTGTTTTATCTCTTTTTTTAAAAAAACTAAAAATAAATAATTTATGAAAATTTAAACTTTGGCTTGACAGAATAAAGATTCTGCTCTTACGTACCCTCAGGTGTAATGAAGAACTCAAAGTCATGTAGTTCTATAGAAAATAAGCGCGAGTTGGTTGATTTTATTTAAAGAAAAGATGTAATTTTTTTTATTTTATAAAAAAATTGAATTAACAGTCGTCATTGACTGCTTAAACAAATTAAGGATTGAATAGGTGAAGCTCGCTTCATGCTAGAGACGTTACCCACTGATTATTGAATTTGTTGCTATTAAATAAAAAATGATAATGATAAAAAAACAAAAAAATGAATTTTGAGTCTTTATTAAATAATAATTTATTTTAAAATAATTTGAATCATTAGGTTGTCACAACTCAAATGATTCAAAATAGTTACACGATTAACAAGCTGTCACAACTCGGTTAATCATGTTTATTCTTAAAAAAAACAAATTTAATTATTTTTTTATTTTTTTAATTCTGTCAATTTTTTCATTTTTAATTTGGCCCAATTAACTTGAAACTCACTTCACTTAAAAAAAAACAGATTCACGGTCGAAGCAAAAAAAAAAAAGGATATTTTGTTTCTTCTTTCTTGAGACTTTGCAGAACCAAACAGGGGAGCACAATGAAGGCCAACAGTGGGCTGAGCAGTGGCACAGACGGTGCTTGGGCAGAGCTAGCGTGCGCGACGGAGCGGAGAACGCAACACTTTCCGACTCCGGCGTGGCTTGCGACAAGATGCGGTGGGGCAGCGTGGCTAGTGCGGCTAGCGACGGCAGGTAGGGATGGCAATTCTCCCCGCAATTCGGGGATCCCCGCGGGGACCGCCCTGAATGGGGCCCCAAATGCGGGGTTTTTCTACCCGTGTGGATGGGGACGGGAGAAAAATCTCCCGTGGTACATTCGGGGGACGGGACGGATCATATCATACCCTCATCCGCGGGGTCCCCGTCCCCAAAAAATTTAAAAAAAATCCTTTATAATATATATATATATATATATTATATAAATAAATAAATATATTTTAGTAATTTCATCTTTAATTAAATTTTATATTTATTTAAAATGAAAAATATTAAAATAATTTATTTTATCTTTTTATTATTTTTTATTTTTTTAAATATAGCGGGAATACCATGGTGATGTATCCATGGGAGCGGGAGCGGGAGCGGGGATAGGGGAAAAATCTCCCCGTGGTAGGGATCGGGGACGGGGACAAGATTGGGGTGAGGGGACGGGGAACGGGGAGGTACTCCCCGCCCCCGCCCCGCGCGGGTGCCATCCCTAACGGCAGGAGGCGGGTCCAGATTGAAGCTGCGTAGTTCTGGGTGTCGAGTTTGGTTGCAGCGGCTTCTGAGGATGGGTTTGCGTTGTGCGACGCTGCGCGTGAGACAACGAGGTGCAGGTCACGATCCAGCAATGGGCGGGTCACGCGGCTGGTTCCAGATCCGGGCACATCGGCGGTAAGGACGGATGGTGCGAGTGGTGGTCGGCGGTGTGGTTCCGGGTAAGGCTGTGTTAAGATCTGATCAAAGGTTTCGGTGCCAGTACGGCGTGGAGTGGCTCGGACTGGGCAGAATAGCGGCAAATCGGGGTGGTCAAGTCTGGCTCATGCTAGGTGTGGTGCAGCTTGCTTGTTCGGGCTCGTTGCGGTGCCTGGCGGCGTCGGGTTCCGAATCTGGTTAGTTTGATTTTGGTGTGAAGGTTGTGTTGTTGTTTGAATGGTTTTGGAGAAGATGATGGTTTAGGGGCTTGGCTTGAAGACACAAGGCTGTTGGGTGGCTGTTTGTGATGGTCTCACGGTTGGAAGAGAAGAAAATAAAGGATGGTTATGGTGAGAATGTGAAGCTTGGAGAATGGTAATGGCTAGAAAGTTGGAGGTTGAGGAAGATGATGGAAGGAGTAGATGAAAGTAGTGAAGTGGTATTGAAGGAAGGCTACGAAAAAATGTTAATTTTTTCAACTGAAGGTGAGAAGGCTGCTAAATTAATAAGCTGAAAAATCCCCCCTGTTCAAAATGAAAGGTTATGGATTTTATTGGAGGGGATTAGGTTAAAGTGTTTGAGTTAAAGTGTGATTAGGATTGGTTTAGGATGATGAGTTGGGATCTGTTTAGGATAAGTGTTAGGGTTAGTTTAGGATAAGTTTAAGATAGCGATGTGGTTTGATTAGGATAGGTTTAAGGTTAGTATAGGATGGGTTATGGGTTAATGGGTTGGATAATGGGTGATCGGTTAACGGGTTAGATCATGAGTTATGAGTTAATGGGCTAATGAGTTGAACCTTTTTTCCTTTTTTATTTTTTTATTATTTTTTTATTATTTTTTTTATTTTACAAAAATATCCGGACAAAATTGAGTGTTCACAGTTGCACTCTTTACTTGTTTCTTACTAGATAAAAAGAATAACCGCAACTTTTCATTTTATCATAGTGAGGAACGAGTAAAGAAATGAACCCAAATTTTATTCGAGAGAAATAAAAAATAATGTGAGAACAAAACTGTGAAGAACGATGCGCTCAAAGATAAATGACAGAAAGACAATGACAGGAGCCGATGCGCTCAAAAGTAAATGACAGGAGCCCTATGCGCTCAAAAGAAAATAACATGAGCCGATGTGACTGAAATTTAAAATGCATAGAACTGATACGCCCAAAAGGGATTTCAAATGCAGACAGAAATTTAAAAAAATATGGAGCTGATGCTCTCAAAATGCAAGGAGTTGGTTTGCTCAAAACAATTTAAAAAGTATAGAGCCAATGCGCTCAAAAGAATTTAAAAACATAGAGCCAATGCGCTCAATGATGCATGGAGTCGATGCGCTCAAAATGCAGGAAGCCGATGAGCTCAATGATGCATGGAGCCGATGCGCTTAAAATGCAGGAAGCTGATGCGCTCAAAATGCAAGAAGCCGATGCGCTCAAAATGCAGGGAGCTGATGCGCTCAATGAAGTATGGAGCAAATGCGTTCAAAATGTAGGGAGCCGATGCGCTCAAAATGTAGCGAGCCGATGCGCTCAATGATGCATGGAGCCAATGCGCTCAAAATGAATAGAGTCGGCGCGCTCAATGATACATGGAGCCGATGCGCTCAACATGCATGAAACAATTTGTGCTAGTAAGTCATGGGCTTAAAATCTTTTTCTTCTTTTTTTCTTTCTCTTTTGTTTTTTTTTCTTTTCTCTCCTTTCTTTTCCTTTTTTTTTCTTTTTTTTCTTTTTTTTTTTTTTTTTTTTTCTCAAGAAAATTAGATCAAAAAGAAACAATTAAGGAAAGCTTTAACCAATCAAACCCTTGTTCACATGTTTTTGCTGTTGGACCTTATAGTCTCGATCCTACTTACCTATCTTTTCTCTCCTTCTCCTTTTTTCATCTTATTTTACTGTTTTCTACTCTTAACTACTCCCTTTTTAGGAATTGAGATGATAATCTCTTGTTGTGAACCCTTCCTTAGAGCCATTAAGTCTTTGCAAGAAAATTTTCCCCCAGTACTTGTTCCTTGATCATTGATTTCTTGCAATGGCCTGATAACTTAATCATTGTCTTTGTTGCTACTTCCTTCAATATATATTCTCAGAAGTTTTGCCCCAGTGTGGCTAATTGAATGCAAACCAAGTTGCCCCTGTGTAGCTAATCGAATGCGAATAAAATTGCCCTAGTTTAAGCAATTCTAATTTATTTGCCTTAACTCTTGTTTAAACTGCCCTTTGGGGTTTTCAACATAACGAGTTCTTTTCCTTTTTTTGCTCAGGTACCTCTTATTTTTGGATTATCCCTTATGATATCATTTTTCCCTTTAATTGAAATTTTTAAGTTCTTTTTGATCTGAATTGTTCATCAGGGGATTGCCATCAGATGGTCAAATCATAACGTTGTACTTTTGTTCACTTTACTTGAAACATTACGTAACAGACAGACATGGATTCAAAAGTACAACTTAAAAGGAATTTACTGGGTAAACAACTTCTAGATTGGTCTTAGAAGTTTGACTACACAAAAAAGACACAAATGATGATATGAGATCTAAAGATGTGTTGACCTAATACGAATAGGTTTAACCTTCATAAGATTAATCTTTAGTTGTCTACTAGACACTATGACCAATGATTTTCTTCTGCTGAACATCTACATCAAGCCAATTTAGACCAAAGAGAAATTTGCCCCTGTCTAAGACTGAATTAAGTAAGACCAAGACTTATCCTAGTGACTAAAAGATTTGCCTAAGGCAAATTGAACCAAGGAAAGGAAAAAATTGCCCCAGTTTAGAGCCAAGTCGAACGGAGTACAAACTTGTCCTAGTGTAAGACCAAATTGAACCAAAGAAAAATTTTCCTTAGTATAGGACAGAAATGAATAAGGTAGGAACTCGTCCTAATAACCAAAAGTTTTGTCTTAGTGTAGATTAAATTGAACCAAAAAAAGAAAAAATTGTCCCAGTTTAGAGCCAACTCGAACAAGGTAGAAACTCGCCTTAGTGTAAGTCTTTTTCTTTTCTTTTCATTTTCTCTCTTTTTTTTAAAGAAACAATTAACTAAATACTTGGATGAGCGTAACCTTTGTCTCAAAATTAAAGTTAACGAAAATGACAACAAACCTTCATTGATCAGAATGAACTTTTTGAGGCTTGAAACTTGGCCAAGGCTAGGGGTTATGAAAGGAAAGATATAAGGCTCAAACAAGTGTTTAAGGGTGGAATGGAACTAAGGATCATTGTTCAAAATTAAACATCATCAACTGTTTTTCCACTTTCAAACACTTTTCTCTTATTGTTCTCCTTTTCTTTCCCATTTCATTTCATTTCATTTTCTTTCATCCTCTTTTCCCTTCTCCTTTTTATTATTTTTTATTTTTACTTTTTGTCCTTTTTACCTTTTCTTCCTTTTCCATTATGTTTCAGAACATTCATCTTTGCAATCAACATTTGCTTCATGTTATCCCCTAGTATAGGAGTGATCCTTATCCAGGGTTTATTGAAAAAAAAAATCAAGCTCAAAAGGGGTAACAAGGGATAAAAATGATGAAATTTTATAAAAGATAGAGCAAAACGACCAATCTTCTTTTTCAAATTATGATTGTTTATTTTCAAAACTTTAATTTTGAGACAAAAAGATTGTGCAAACTAAGTGATTATTTCTTTGCTCTTTTTTTTTATTTTTCTTTTGCAAAGACACTTACACATGCGAACCCAACTGAGAATTACCAAGGAAGATGCTTTAAAGAAATGAAATAAGATAATTATCAAGAATGACAAAGTGATGAAAGGAAACAAGGTACCCATGCAAATTCATTATATTAATGTTTCAAGAAAGTTAACATGAGTCCAACATCACTAATTATCACTTCAAGAGTTGTTAACAATACTAGGTCCAACTATTTCTTTAATGTCAAGCTTCTTATAAGCAAATAGCTTCCTTACTGTAACCTTGAAGGATTTACAATCTTCAATTGAGTGCCCTGCGGCATCCATGTGGTATTTGAAGGTTAAACTTGGATTATATCCCGCTGGGAATGGTGGTTCTAAGGGACGTACAGGATTTCCCGAAATGATGTGAGCATCAAACAGCCTCTGGAAAAGATCTGCATTCGAAATAGACAATCTTGGGAAAGGAGGTAGGTTTTGAGGGTGAAAGCGACCTTGTTTTTGGAAGTTTGGCCGAGGTTGTAGTTGATTTGGGTAATTTTGTGGGGGTGGAGGTGGATATCGAGTATAGGTTGGACGAGTTGGTGCATATGGTTGTGGTATGGGATGTTGTTGATTTGGAATTGTGGAGTTGGGGTGATGTTTGTGGTTAATATAATTTGGTGTAGAGGGTAATAAGGAGGTGCAGATGTATGGTATGACAAATGAAGGTTAGGGTTATATGGTGGTTGATGACCTATTTAAATTTCACCCCTACTTAGAAGTAATATGAAACTGAAATGTCATCAACCACATTGAGATATACAAATTATATCAATGTTGATAATGAATCGTCTGCATCTTGAATTAGCATATCATCCAGAATTTGAATCTTCGCTTCACCATTGTTAGGTTCTCCAGCATTGTCATTACTAACATTCAAAATCTACTTTGAGAATTCCTTGATTTCTTCCGCATTATAAGGAGAAACACATGATTGGAGTCGCATGTTTTTGGTCAAAAACAAAACCTGAAAATTGTAACACCCACCGTAGGGTATCACATTTTATATTAATTATTACCGAATTACTCCCAAGTTATAAAATAATATTTTTATAATAAATCTAAGTTGTGAAATTTCTTAATATCGATAAGATAAATTTAACAGAAAATAAAAATATTAAACATCATCACAAATAATTTACATCATATACCTTATGTAAGTACTGTCAAACTTATATATATACAGACCGAGTTCTCAAAAGTATTTAAACATTACTACATTATCATACTGGCCCAAGTACACTTAGACAGTAGAACCTTCAGACGAGTCCTCCTCGGGATCAGCTTCAGATTCCTCAGAAGTTAGGAATCCTAGTTGACGTGTCGTCTTACAGACATGTGTCCGAGCAGACGATATAATGCTGATCTCAGATGGGACTTGGTAACGACCGCCCCAATATTGCCGAATAGATAATAGAAATTCTACATATACATATATAGTAACAGAAAAGAAAGGATCTCCATGAAAGATCCTACTCATATTAACTGTCACATGTCCCTGATACATAAGTCCTTCCTCATTGGGACTATACGCCAAGCACCCGCTCATCCATGAAACTGCAATCTCACATATCCAAAGAAATTAGATCTGGTTGCCATCAAATCAGAACTCAGTCTCTTCAGTAGGAATTTGCTCCTATTCGCCTTCTTGCTCGATACCTTGCTCAGCGTCTTTAACAAATATAAACACAATACAAGAATAGGCATATAAAAGGGTGAGATTATCTACGCCAGTACCAACATGGTAGCATGAAGACAACAAATACAACATATCATACAGATATAACAAATAATAATTATAATCATACCCTCAATATTATCCAATTATTCGATAGTTCAAATATCACACAGATATAAATGCTCAGATTGTGCATGTACACATAGACTCAATTTGCTACTCCATGGAGCTAACTCAAGTCGGAGAGATTGATTTAAAAGATTTGGCTGTACCAACATACCTCAGACCACGTGCCACAATTCTCATAAAGGTTTGCACATCTAGCATATATACGACAATCTTTACCAGATCTTGATTAAGAATAATATCTCGGTCTGGATTGTCGGTGCGTTGCATCGGTCCGATCTACGGTACAAAAGAGCTACTAACTGCCCATTGTGGAAAACCCGCACCCCGACGCTCCCAAGGTCAACAAGTGACTTACATTACGTATATCGCACCCACTCAGAGGTGTAAGTCTCTCATAGGCCATTAGCCTTAACATAATCCATCGGACTTTTTCCAAGGCATGCTTAATGCATACAAGCTATTCACAGTCCAACATCATAATCTCATATACAGGGTCCACACATTGGCCCAACAGTATCTTTACTGTATTTTCAATCGCATACACATTTTTCTGCGTATTCTCAATCACGCAACATTTTTGTCGCGTTTTCAAATCGCGTATTAATTTTTCAATGTTTTCTCAATCGCGTAAAAATATTCAAATGTTTTCCCAATGGCGTAGTATTTTTCAATGTTTTTGAAATCGCGTAACTTAAAAATCACATTTTTTAAGTTACGTAAAACATTTTTCACTATTTTTCAACTACGTAAAATATTTCTCCACCTTCTAAACCTCATTTTGGCCTTTCTAAAAATTTATATCATTTCTTACTTTACTTTTCCTATTTTTTCTCACTTAAAATTTTCTAATGCGCTCAAAAACCCAATGAGTGAGTTATACGTTAGTAAATTTCAAGTCACCAATGTAATCACCATAATAATTAGATCAATTCTAAAAATTAGTTCTCTTTAAAACAAGTTGAAGTTCAAACACTTTCAACATCTCGTTTTCTTTCATAAACGAAATCTTCATTTTAAAACAACAAAGTGTTTTATTTCCATTTCTTAAATCCTTGTACTTAATCAACTAAATTACCACTTTAAAATCATATTTGTACATAAAACAAAATCATTCCCAACCTTCAAAACCGTGGGTACATGGCCATTGAAACCATCATATCTTTTCTTTTCCTTTCTTTCCTAAGCATCCAATTTTATCATTCATGAAAATCTTAACTTGGAAACACCTATTTTGAGATGCAGAGGTCATGAGCCTTATGGTCTTTGGAACCAAAATTATTTTCCCTTCCAACATTAATCATGGCATACATCGCATATAATCATCAATATATATCACAAGCATACCATAAAAGTAATAAAAATCATAAAAGCATAAAAGTATAAACAAATAAATTTAAAGCACATAAACACCACAAATAAATTACACAACCATGGATATGAATCCTCACATGTATTCACCAACCATCAAATACAAGTTCATCTCTCACCACCATACTTGGTTGGTGAGATAGATCTCTCTCTTACCTCTTGGAGAAACCTCTAAAGCTCCTTGTTTTGTTTCTAGTACAAGTCCGTCACCACCAAGAGCTTCTTAAACATAAATCAAACACAAGTTTATTAGCATCTAAAGCTTAAACAAGAAAGACCATGGATCAAAACATGACCTAGAACATGAAAATGAGACAAGTAGTGAAGTTTCGATAAATTCCATCTTAAAAACCCTAGAACTTGATCTTGAAGAAAGTCCTTGAAGATGAATGATTTAAAACTTGGCCTTAACTACAAAGTGTCTTGGATTTAGGTAAAGATTCAAGAAATAAGGTTAGTTAAAATTTTTGGAGAGTGAAGGTATGATCTTGGCCTCTTGGCCGTGAGGTTGAGTGAAGAGAAAAGGAGAGAAAAGTTTTGTGAAGCTTAGTTTTAGGAAATGATAAAGAAGAGTAATAGAAATGTATTGAAAAGTTTCCTATAGCTATTTGGTCTTCAAAACTGAAGCCCCCCCCCCCTTGAACACTAAGGTTATGTCCAAATACATCTAGCCACTTTTTGAGGCTTGAAGAGCCATTGATTGAATCAATGGTTGATCTTTGGTGTAGGTTTCCAAATGATAAGATTGAATTTGAACCATTGGATCCTTCCTCCATGAAACCTTAGCCATTAGATACATCTAAAAAATGGAGGGTTAAGATCTACTCTTCATACTTTCCATCCAAGGGTCACAAAAGGTCTTTGCCACTTTGTGAGACCAATATCCACCATAGATTAAATCAATGGTGGATATCCAAAGCCTTCCTCACCAAGCTTGTTTCCTATTGGTCCTTCATAAATTTTTCATAACCACTTAATTTGACTAACCAGTATAATATTTTTCTAGTTGCTATTACCCTACGGATAATATTTACAATATTTTTATTGCCCAATAAATAAAACAGTACAAAACATAGTAAAAGAAAATCTCGAAAACTGTTTCCAGTTTCGGGTTTAGTAAGATCTCCTATCCCCGTCTCAACAGTACAAAATTTTCTGGCTCTGAATAATTTTTACTTTTCCTGACCCGCTTTGGGCCCACATACAGCCTCTTGGGCCCACGGACTGCTCAAGAAGAATATTAAAATAATCAAAAAAATATAAAATCTCACAATAACCCACAAAAATCATAAAAATTATAAATTTTATGAAAATCAAATCAGATTAGTAAAAATAATTAAGAATCAATAGAAATAATTAAAATACGTAAGATTTTCCTCGATCCGAAAATTATTATTTTTCTGACACGGAGTAAATCACACAAAACAATCAAATACAATTACGAAATAATCAAAATAATTTTACAATATACAAAAATCACAAAACAGTAGAATTCTGTTATTACTGTCAAATAACTAAAATTTGGAATGTTACAAAAATACTTCCACAATGAAGAAGAGTTAATGGTTGCATGTACAATATCTTGTCTAGATGCTTTTTGAATAACATGCAATATTTGTCTGAAATCACAGATTGGAGACAATTTTTTCTTTTGGTTTTAATATTTATTTTCTTGGATTTGTTATCTTCATTTTATGCTTTGCGCACTCAATTTATATATGATGAATTTAGTTAAATCATTTATATATTTTTGTCTTTCATAAGCTTATATTTATCAAATGATTTTTACATGATAAAATATATTTATAAATTTAAAACTAATTAAAATTAAGGCTTTAATATATGACTCAATTCATGCATGCTTTAAATGGTAAACAAATAATATTATTTCTACTAGTAAACACATCTAATTCAATCATTCTATTAATTCCATTTATTTTTAGTTCAAGATAACGTTTGAAATATAATATGCTATCCAAAAATAAAATATTACGTTTTCAATCTGAAATTATTAGGAAATAATTGTGGATTTTATTTTCTTCAACATTCTTAACGGAAAAGATACTTTCTGTTTTATTTTGTTATATTATTGTTTCGTATTTATTTTGTTATATTATTGATTTCGTATTTATTTTGTATTTTTCGTTATTTTGTTATTATCGATTTGGTTTATTTTTTTCAATTTTAAAAATTGATATAATTATAATCAAACTTTCTAAAAATCAAATTTGATAATGATGGTTCGCTAAAAAAAATCTGAATGCAATCAATTGTTTCTTTACAAAATATATAATTAAACTTTCTATAACAATCAAATTTGGTAATAATGAAGCTTCCTTAACAAAAAATCTGCATGCAATCAATTGATTCTTTACAAAAATTATATTTATATATTATATTGAAATCAAAAGTCTTTAAATTATCTTAATTGACAACATGTACAAATCAATTGTGTCATAGCTGCGAAATTGGCAAATAAGGAACCGTACAATCCTATTATATTGACCCTATTATACATGATTTAATATCCACTCTTCTAATTGCCCATAGCTGCAGATTTGTAACTAAAGGGCATCCATGCATTTCTTCTCCAGACAAAGCATTTGTCAGTTTTCAATAAACACATACAAGGGAATCTCACCAAGCAATGACGATGTACATGGAGATGGATCTGTTCCAACTTGTGAAACAAGTTGATGTCACACAACCTCATACTCACACGCAGCATATTTATTGTATTGTCGTGTCCATTATAATTTATCTTGTCCGAGTATTCATTCTTGTTCATTATTTGTTCATTATTTTTTTTCAATCATGGTGTTCGGAGTGTTGAGGAATACTATGCCTCTATGTAAGATTGTGAGAGGTTAGTATATGTAACCTTTTAGTGCCTTGATTGCACAGATTTGTAACTGCCTTAGCTCAAAATCATCCCAAGCATGTGCAGGAGGTGGAGAGGTTAGAGGGGACCTACGTGGAGATATATAGTCCCAAAAGCTTATAACTTCCCATAATAAACTTCAAAGACTTCTCCATCCATAGCGTATGGAAGACCGTCCCAAAAATTTTGCTTCACAAGTTAAAAATTAGTACTCTGTAGACACAAATAGACACAAAAAACACTTTACCATCCCAAGTTCAACATTTCCCACAAACGTGTTAATATGGCGGGAATCAGACCCAAATAATTTCTATTGGTGCTTCTTTGAAAGAAAGTAGTTCTCAGTCACCTTACTCAACAAATGTAAGAATTATTGTCTCTACCAACATGAAAAAAAAGTGTAGGCCAATTGGAATATAGAAATATGAAGTTGGAGATGAAATAATATGTTTGTAATTAATTAAAATAATTTAGTTTTATTTTTTTATTTTTGCTTTATTTTTTAAAATTAATTTAGCTGCTAGAGTTTTTTTTTTTTAATTTTGTAAAATATTATTTTTGGAATTGTTTGGTTTATTATTTTTTATTAATTTATTTATTATATATTATATATATTTTTTGTACATATAACAGTGATCACAACAATTTATATGTAAAAAAATACCACATTAAATAATATGTGACAAAAATTTAATTATTTTACTTATTATATATCAACAAATTAAAATATTTATTTGTTGACTTAAAATATACATAATAACTTTTTAAATTATATATCTTTCTTTCCTATATTATATCGATGAGATGCAAATCAATCAACTTCTACTTCTCTGGTAAGACCTACAACATTAATTAACATCTCTCTCGTTAAGTTGTTTCATGTCATTCATAATAATTTTCATAAAAAAATTTCCCAGTTCAAAGAAAAAAAATCATAGAAAACTTGTGTGCTATGTATCAAGGTCACCTTCCAAATTGGCTAAAAATTTAAAATTGTTTGACAACATGATGGACAGCAGTATTTATTTAGTGAAAGGAGCAGCGAAAAATAATTTGGATCTGGGACACTATTTACAAGAGCAAGAGATACAGATACAAAAGTATATAACAATATTTTAAAAATCGTATTAAAAATTAAATTGATAAGACTTTTAAATTATAAATTGATTGATTTAATTGGTTAAATTTATAATTAAATAAAAAAATTTAAATTAAAAATATGACCAATTTATAGTCTGACCGATTTAACCAATCAATTCGAATTGATTTTTAAAACGTAGTTATAAGTTACACATGTTTAGAGGTGAAAGTATCAATACAAGAAGGAATAGGACCAGAGCTGCAAATAAGAAGCAGGGAGGGACGGAGGGAATAGCAAAAAAGAAGTTGAAAAAGAGCTACCTACCAAATCCAGCACTAACTTAATTGTAACCACTCGTCTTTCTCACCAACTCGGTCAAATACTCTCTCTTGCATTACTTCTCAGAAAAAGAAGGTCCCCGAGTCAATTGCACCTCCTCCTGCCCTCCACCACCTCCCATTTATATTCCTTCTACCCTCTTTTATCCCCCAACTACTTTCCAGGTTCCATTCCCCACACATATCCCACAAATCTCACTCCCCCCCCCCTCTCTCTCTCTCTCTCTCTCTTTGAGCAAATCATGGGTAGATCTCCTTGTTGCGAGAAAGAGCACACAAACAAAGGTGCTTGGACCAAAGAAGAAGATGAGCGCCTCATCAACTACATCAAGATTCAAGGGGAAGGCTCTTGGAGATCTCTTCCCAAAGCTGCTGGTAAGTTTTCCCATATCCTTTTAGCTACATCAAATTAAATGTACCTTCCTATAAAGACAGCCCATTTCTCATAATCTTTTTATTAAATTAACATGTTGTGGACACAGGCTTGCTTAGATGTGGCAAGAGTTGCAGACTCAGATGGATAAATTATCTCAGACCTGATCTCAAGAGAGGAAACTTCACTGAAGAAGAAGATGAGCTTATCATTAACCTCCACAGCTTACTTGGAAACAAGTACGAACACAATCCCCCCTCTTCATCCTCCTAATTATTGTTTCACATCTCTTATACTCAATTAGCTAGCATAGTGCTATATTTAAGTGTCACATCATATAGTGAAAAAAAATGATTTAATTTATATAGTTGTTGTTTACTTGCTTTTTCCCAAGTGATAAAATTACATTATTCTCAACATTGAACGACTTTATACTATTGTTCTTCATCATCTTCTGATTTTTCATTCCCCTCCGAATGAGAAATTCTGAAATGGTTTTATGATTATTATTTTTTTCAGATGGTCTCTAATAGCTGCGAGGTTACCAGGAAGAACCGATAATGAGATCAAGAACTACTGGAACACCCACATCAAGAGAAAACTCTATAGCCGCGGAATCGATCCCCAAACCCATCGACCACTCAACGCTAACGCCGCCGCCACCGCCGCCGCAGCCACTGCCACCACAGTTCCACCTGCTAATACTGTGGTCACCACAAGCAACAAGAAAATGAACAACGATAGCATTAGCAGCAAGAACCATAGTATTATTAACAATAACAATAGCAGCAATAATTTTCAGTTGGTGAGTGGCTATGGCAACTCAAAGATTGGAACCGACTTGGTTGGTAGTACTGAAGATTCAAATAGCAGCAGCGGGGTTACCTCAGAGGAAGCCTATCATCCTCATCATCAACTCAACTTGGACCTTTCCATTGGCCTTCCCTCTTCTCAGCCTCAACAAACAATAAGAACCACATGTTTTGTACCAGTGGTATGGGAACAACGTTACTAGTCAAGGGGGTGTGTGCCTGTGTTACGGTCTAGGGTTTCAGAGTAACCAATCATGTAGCTGCAAAGCCATGGGTACTGTTACTACAACTGCCACCGATTATAATCTGTATAGATCTTACCCACCCATGAATATTTAGAGAGCTTTAGAAGTTAGCGTTAATCCAATCTGATGGCGCTTAAATGTAATTTTGTGACCGCACTTAATTACTAATTAACATGGAAATAGTTGTAGAATTCCAAAATTTTGAGAAATTTTCAGATTTTCATTTTTTTTATGTTAATTATATTTTTTTTAGATTACTATATATTTTCACTGAATCAGTTCATTTGAATTATTTATAAAATTAATTTCTATTTAATTAGAAGAACATGAAAATTATGTGATCTATCTGCAGAAGTTGTTTCAGTAGAATTTAAATTTGCATTTTCCTCTTAGGAGATCAAGGTTATTTACAACGGCGATCAATGCTTTGTGGATATGTTAATTATTTTATTTATTATATCAAATTGAATTCTTAAACATGAAGTGAATAATAAATATAATTAGAATATTCAAATAGATTATTTTAATCCTCTTGCATACGTAAAAAAAACATATATAACATTCTAATGGTCAATGTTGAACTGCTTTCTCTTCTTGGTTAAGATTGATTTACGTGATTTAAAATTGCTATCTTTTGAGAATAAGCTATTGATTAAACTCGTAACTAGTTATTATTGGGTAAAAATTGATTATTTCTGGTATACTGGTGGCTCAGTAATGAGTTGTTAGACAATAACTATGTTTGGTAAATTACAGTAAGTTTGAGATATGCTCAACACTGACCCGTGGCAGTGACAGTGGTCACTGGTCAAGCAAGTAGCGAAGCCCTAAATCCGATTGATCTTTTAATGGTTAGGTAGGAGACAGCTTTTGAATGCAAACCTACCCTTTACTGTGTCACCGGAAGAAGACAATGTGGGAATACCGCCATTAAACCGGAGTACATGACAAAGTTTCTTTTACATTGATATATCAATTATGATTTTTCTATTACATATTTTTTATATTATTAATTATATCATTTTTTATTATTATTATTTTTTATTAATCACAATTATTTAAAATGATATAAAAAATAATATTTACTTAAAAATGATGTAACGACATTTTTCTTGATATCTACTATATTGTAATTTGCTAAAGGCCAATATACTTGACTATTTAAATGAGTAGCTGGCCAGCACCTATGCCATTTGTTGGTGTACGTTATGTACATTTTTGTATTTACCTGCTACTGTAAAGTAATACTAAATATACCATAACTTCAATTTTGAAAATGTTGATGGTAACAATTAATTGCCCATAATTTTGTTTTGACTTTGGCTATTGAAAAACTGCACTATTTTGTTTAAGTTGAAAAATTAAGGTTATTTTTTTAGATGATGTTAATTTCTTTAATAGCAAATATTGATACATATATTTCACTTATGATATCGTGATGTCTCTTAGATACTGCCTCTAACTGTCATTTTTAACGACAGTTCTATTAATTTGTCTTTTTTTAATATTTATTTAGTTATTGTAACTTTTTTTTTAAAAGATCTTCAGTTTTGTGAAAGACAAATGTTATTTACACCTAAGTTAGTAACACAGAAATGATCACTTTTTTTTTATAACTTTTTCACTTAAACCAATGAAGATAGTTGTATTAAAAAAGAATAAAGATAGAGAAAGAAGAAATGCTGCCAAAAATAGTAAAAAAAACCAACCTGTGTAAAATCTGTATTGCTGTCTGTCTGGGCAAGTAATACAGCTCATTGTGAAAAATCTAGTATCCGTCTTGTTATACTTGATGTACTAAAAGGTTTTGCATCTATTTATTTTTGAACTTATGTGTCTTTTATAAATTCTTACTTTGTCTTAACCTGAGACGGGAAACCCACCCCTTATCCTATAGTTTTATGTACCAAAAAAGACTTATGTGCCTTTTATATAATGCTTTTTTGCCCTTTTTCCGAAGTTTAGATTTCTGCACATATATTATCAAAGATGAAAGTTTTGGAGGTGTATAAGTTTTTCTAAGCTATAAAGTACTGTGCTTTTAAATCTTTGAGATTTCATCCTGTGATAGGGTCAGTATTAAGTGTACAAATACCAAAATTGGATTAAAGTTTAAATTTCCTTAAACAGATTGATCTACATCTCAAAGTTTTGGTCCGTGATGCTGAGGATGTTTTAAATTTTGTTCTATATATGAAAACGAGATAGAAAAGTACTTGGGACTCATGTCGAACTTTTTATTCTAATTAATTGTGTTGATCACTCGTATGTAAGTAAATATTCAAAATTGGAGGAATTGATTGTATTTTTTTTTCCAAAACAGAAGAAAATCTTTGTACGCAGGCTTCTAATGTAATGTTGTTATGACAGAACTTGATTGTTGTTCAATTAAAAACTTTGGTCAACGTAGGAATACATAACTAAAACAAAATCAAAGTTGAAGTCCTTCTTAGCGAATTGAATCAGAAAACCCAAGCTTTAAAGAAATACCCAACAAGAACAATGATTTAAAATAAATAAAAAAGAAAATTTTGAGATTTTGAAGTTTTCCCATATTCTAGAAACGAAATATTAAATATGTATTAGTCCGAATTTGATCATTCCAAAACTCAAGTGAAAACATATATAAAAGAGGTTAGGTAATTGAAAATAGAAGACTCGATTAAATTTTCTAGAACTTAATTATTCAGCAGATGATTTTCTTATTTAAAAGGAAAACTAAACAAAATACAATGACGAAGAGAGTTTAAATCATAAAATCGATCGATTCATCCCACTTATCCTGAAACACAAGGTTAGACTTTGGGCATTTTTATTTTGTTAATTAAATTACAAAATATTAATTAATGTATTTTATTAAAGATTTTGAACTCTATGTTTTTTGCATTAACTTTGAATTCTATATGTTAGCACAATAGTAAGTGAATTATTTATTAAAAAATAAAAATTTAAGTACTAAAAGTACTGTTTATAGGGAACAAATAAGTGTATCACTTCATATTTTAAAGAAGATAGTCTCTTCTCTTACCTAAATGAGTGTGGGATAAAATTAGAATCTTTTTTCTTTTAAGAAAAAAAAAGAGTTATATTTCTGATCAAATAATTTAAATTTTTTAAATTTATTATTAACTTTTATTTTATCATAATCTAATAAATTTAAATTATTAGATAAAAATATAACTCGTTCTTTTTTTCAAAGAAAAAGGAAGGATACTAATCCCGCGAAATATCCTAAGAAATCAAGAAGTTTTTGAACAATATTCAAACAAACCAACAACAATAGTAGCGAACTATGAAGCACGGACACGTCGATTATGAGGTGTGTCTGCGTGTCGGACACGTGTGCCGTGTCAGATACATGGAGACACCCGTACGACACATGTGTCATGTGTGTCCAAATGTATCCGATTAAAAAAATTATTTTTTCGGTTTGAAGCAACGTCGCCTGACACGCCGGACACTTCTGACACGCTTCGACACTTATCGCCCACGCCGACACGATTAGATACGACTTTCGAACACAACTCATTAATATTTTCTTAAAAAAAAAAACTTAGTTTCCATGACTAACGTTCGCTTAGTAGTTCTTAAACTCACTTCAGTTCTCACGCGTGTGACGTCTGCCCACTATTTTCACATATCGGTATTTTAAGTTTTATCTTTTCACACGCCACTATTATACTTTTAAGTTTTATCTTTTCATATAACACTATTTTCATATGTTCCTTCTACCTACTCTACTCGTCTCAAAATCATCCACTTCATCATCACTGAAGAACTGCCTCTCACATCAATATTCCATCTATTAATTATTTTTTATGCGTATTTGTATGCATACGATTAGTTATTGTAAGAAGTTAGTTTAGGAGATTTTTAGATTATGTCAATAGAAATTATGTTCCATATTTTTTAAGAGAAAATTACTAGATAGAAATATTAATATATATGATATATATTAAAATATTATAAATATTCAAATTTATAAAATGATATTAATGAATTATGATTTTTTTCTAAAATTTTAAAATTATATATATATATATATATATATCGTATTTATGTCTTATAATTTTTAAAATTAATGTTTCTCTGTATCAGTATCTGTGTCGTGTCCCGTATCCGTGTTGACATGTGCTTCATAAGTAGCGAGGGATGTGGCCCACGGCATGTGGTTGGGCGGAATGTTAGCAAATATTTAGAAGATAAGAAGAAAAATATACAGGTAAACGGATAAACAGAAGATAGGTTTTTGTAACAGCATTGATTAAATAATATAAAATAAAGAAATTACATAATTTTTTTAATATATTAATTATTCTATTTTTTATATTAAAAAAATTATTATTTTAAATCTTTAATAACTGTCCTCAACTCAAAGAAAATATAATAACACTGAAAATGGCGTGTGACTGTAGAGATAGATAGATAAGAAGGTGTTTGGTGGGAAGTGGGCCCTACAGGACGAAGACAGTAACAGAAGAAGGAACACCGAACTCTGAGCGGTTTTGGTTGGTAGATGTTGGTGACGTCAGCTACGACACCTACCCCTTCGTCTTTTCTCAATCCTAATAAATGCTTCCATTCTTTTTTTCCTTCTCTTGTTCCTCTTCATTGTTTTTAAGAAAATATTACTTTTACACTCCAATACAATATTTCAATATGAGGGTGTTAAAATATTTTCATATATTATATGTGAAATTATAATAGATATATCATATATAGATATAAATAAAGTATTATTTCTTTTAAATATTCAAATACCATAACTCTGGATTTTATTTCTCAAATGACACTATCAATTATGCTTTTCTTTTTTAATATAATATAATTCCATTTTCTATTATTATATATAGTTAAGGAAGAGGAAATTCTCATAATAAGAATATATATGTAAAATATGAAAGGTGTGAGTTTCATATATTAATCCTTAAAGCTACGTTTGAATAAGTGTGATTAAGTGGAATGAAATGAAATAAAAATAAATTTTATTATTTAATTGTGTTAAAAAAAATAAAAGTAAATGGAAGAGAATGAGATAAATTTTATTATATTTTATTAAAAATTATTAATTTTTTTTTTAATTTAGAAAGTATGAGATAGAATATAATGATAATTTTTTTTTTATTAAAAATAAAATTATAATTCTTATTATTTTATTTATTTTTTAAATAATAAAATAATAATTTTATTTTATTTTATTATAAAATATTTAAATAATAAAATAATATTTTTATTTTATTTCATTTCATCTTATTTTATTTTATTAATTATTAAATATTTAAACATGACTTATGAACATGAGGGAAAGGATGGGGTTGAGAAAAACCTACCCCGAGTCACCTCAAACTAAGCCTCGTTATGTTTTGGGTGCTAATAATTTTCATTTATACATTGCTTTTTGTTCAAAAACTGCTATCACTAAGAAAAACTGCTATCACTAAGAAAACTGCTCACATTAAAGTCTGTGACCTGATTGATTCCTAATTATATTTTTTTATTAGAAGTAATTGGTTATTATTTTAGGCCGAAATAGAATATATAATTGGTGATAGATGGGTGCCACGTCACAAAGTAGATGCATACATCGTAATTCGTAAGGCAGCAAAGCAAAGCAAGGCAAAGGCACGAGGGAGGATGTGTTCCTGTAAGGTTTGGGAAATTAAGAAAAGTTGCACGTTACTGGAACTCTTTTAATTCTTTCGTTTTCACTTTTCATCTCCCATGTGACGCTTCAACAGTTCCACGTTAGGAGCTCTCTCTCTCTCTCTCTCTACGATTATTGTGGTTTGGTCTGTATGTCACCACTCTATTATATTAAAGAGTTTTTTATATATCCTTTTAAAATTTTTTAATTTTTTTAAATATTTAATAAAAAATAGTAAATAAAAAATAAATACACATAATATATTTTAAAAAAATAAAAAATATTTAATATTTTTTTATTTAATAATTAAAAATATTAATAAAAAATTAATTAAAAGTATTTAGAATTATTTTATATGAAAAGTTCTTTGATATTCCGGAAGAAAAACAATTTTTCTTCCATAAAACATCTAAATCATTAATTTTTGTCATTCTATTTTTCTTTCTTTTACTTTATAGAAATTAACGGCTGAGATCACGTGGTCGAAGAAAAAGTTCTCTCTCCAGTATACATTAAAAATTTTCCTATTATATGTGGCTTGTCATGTTGAGTTGATCTATATTCAGCTAGAGCGCCATTTAAGGGCTTTGTTGGGTTCAATTTTGATTATTTTTTTTAATTTTTTTTAAAAAAACTGTTTTAATATTGTTATAACATATTTAATAAAATTAATTTTAACTTTTATATAAAATTTAATATATTATATTTTTTATAATGTTAAAGATTAAAATTTATGATTTTAGTCTATTAATTATTTTTTATACTTTGAGATTTAAATATCATTTTATCTTTAATTAAATAATTTTTTTATATTTATTTTAATAATTTAATGCATAAAAATAATTTTTTATACTATTTAAACAAAATAAATTTATTTAAAAATATTTTTTAATTAACATATCTAAACATAAAACTTATTTAATTATAATCGATTATAATAAAAAAATTATATAATAATTAATTATTAAAATATTCAAATTTTTAAGTTATCTCAAACACATTTAATTAATTATTATCCCATATTTGGCGCAATGAGAAACACAGACTTTCTTTATATTATACATATTTTTTAATTTAAATTCTTAAGAAATTAATAGATGTCAATCTGATATAATTTTATTATATATTTTCTCTTATGTTAAATAGTATTTTAAAGTTAAATATTTAATGTAATAATTTTAAAAATATTAATGTTATTGTTATTTTCTGAAAATTGAACATATAACTTAATGAAATGTATCCAAGTATCTTATTAAAAAATATTTTTTATAATAAATTTATGTTTATTTAAAATTTAATTCAATTTTATAACAAACAACAATTTAGAAGAACAATTATTTTTTTATATTTTTTTATTTTAATATTGCCTCGTGCAATGACTCAAACACTAGTTATATATAAGTTTATGTAAATTTTATTTAGTATATAACATTTATAATATTTTCAAACATCTCTGACTTTTTTTATTATCATCTTTAATTAAGAGAATGCGAAACTGACTCTACATGAGAATTACTGAATAAAATGAGTGAATTATGTACCTAAAAATATAAGTGAATTAAATCAAATAGTTGATTATTTAACTAATCATAATGATTACAGTTTAATTAATCAAATATTATTTACTAATTTATTTTAAATATGATATCTTAACTTAAGTGTACGCTTCTGCTTAATCACATGTAGTTCAAACCATTGAATCTAAAATTAGTAACACATGTGGTATTCATCCTTTAGATTTTTAACCACAACATACAATATTGCAACAAGAAAATAAAAACACCAAATTCTACTCACAATTAAGTGTACATGTGCTTTTTGCTCAATATAGAAATGGATGAAGGCATCGACGCATATAATTATTCATGTATTTTTTTTTTTATATGCTGACGTTAACAATCAATTTTTCTTTTCATCATGTACGGAAAACAAAATAAAATTCGTTAGCGATAATTATTTAATAAATTTATATGCTGACATTAACAATCAAATTTTTTTTGAATTTCTTTCTTTTCTTTTCATCATGTACCAAAAGCAAAATAAAATAATTATTTTTTGTTGATAAGCAAATTTTTAGTTTTATTATAGATTTTTGTTAAAATTAGTGATTTATCACAATCTTACAACGGAGAAAACATTTTCTCACCTTAAACTTGTTATTTATGAAAAAAAAATAAAAGAAAATAAGAGAACAAAGAAAAAAAAAAAACTAACGAACAAACCGGGTCGTCTGCATGCAAGTGAAGATGAAGATCCGAAGCAACAGTAATTCAATCTGAGTATAAAGGCATCTTGCTTAGCACCAAGTTTTGCAAGCAGCTGGTTGGTTTCTCTCCCTGACCGAGATCCCGTACTCAATGAGAAAATTTTACGTAGGTGTTCTATTACATTATTATTTAAATATTTAAATTATTATTTAATATATAAAAATATTATTAATAATTAATATAATTTTATAATAATTTTTATTATTATATATATTAAATAATAATTTAAATATTTATAATAAATCGTATTTACTTAAAAAATATTTATACTAAAGCTACACTAATCAATGAAGCTGTCTACAAAGGAGTTTGATGTCTCCAATTAGGACAGTCCACGAAGCGTGTGACTGTTGTGAACACTTGGCTTAGTGATAATTTCTTTCTTTTCTAAACCCAAAGAATATGTATGTTACGTGATAATAAGATTTTGAAAGAAAAGAGAGAACCAGATACTTGCAAGTTGCAAGAATTGAACACCAACCCTTTTAAATTATTTATTGCAGAGAGTGTTATTTTATTCTCATGGAATATGCATGTTTGTTATATATAGCTCATAATTTGTCTTTGCTACTTATATAGGATATCATTAACTACATCACTCATGAACAAAGAGGAATTTTTGTGCAAGCTAAGGGTATATGAAAAATGGAGATGAGGCGAAAAGAATAAAGTAACGTCTGAATTCGAGATCGGGAGCTGCTGATATCAAATCCATTAAATTAATGCCGTTAGTGTTGATAATAAGTTAGCTTTTCATTGAACAAAAAAAAGTTAAATTAAAAATTTAATTCATATATTTTTTATTCATTTTTAATTTTTTTTATAATTTTTTTTAAATTAATCGTTATACTTATAAATATTTTTAAAATAGTCTTTATCGTTAATTTTCGTTATAATATCATCAATTTAGTTATTATTAATTAAATATTTTTCAAAAATAAAAAAATATTTAAATGAATACTTAAGTACTTAACAAATAAATATCTATTAAAAAGAAATGAATATTTAAATGAACACTTATTAAAATATAAAAACACTTGTTACATGTCTTATAAAAAATAAGTATATAGATAAATACTTATTAGATAAATAAACACTTATTAAGTTAATTAATTAATGATATTATGACAGTGTCATAATAAAAATTAATGATAGAGATTATTTTAAAATATTTATAAGTGTAAAGATTAATTTTTAAAAAAATTATAAGAATTAAATTAAAAATGAGTGAAGGATACAAATTTTAATTAGAAAAAATTGGCTTTCATCTTTGAACTGCTTTGAATTCATCAGCCAGTGATGCCAGCCAATAACGACATTCTCCAAGAGGCAGACTACTCAACGCAGAATTTGTTTATCTCAAAAGGACAAAAATTAAATACACATATTTAACTTGAAGAAAAATATTTACACCACACATGGGAGCCTCTAGACTCTAGTTGGGTCAGGGCGGCACACATGACTCCTTTTAGGAGCATGCTCTTAACTATAGTTTCAACATGCATGCATAACCATACTAGCAATCTTCTCTTGTTGATGGTTCTGTCTATAGAGTATCTCATTCCTAAAATATTGTACATATAATAAAGATTAACGCAAATTAAAAATCTAATTCTGAATATTTAGTCATCCTTCTTATCTTTCTCCTCTTCTTCTGCTTAATTCCTCAGTCTCATGAAATAGTTGATACCTCAAAAATGACTACAAAGGATGAAAATTGATCCTTCTCATCTTCTCTTGTACCATCTGATTTATCATCTCAAACTGTCTCATTATTTTTCAACCTAAGTCAAAGCTCATCTTTCTTATTTCTTAATTCTTTAAGTTTTATCATTTGCTCCCACTCAAATGACAAAGAACTTGAACCACGATATTGCGATCTTCCAGCCTCTATAGTTAATTCTAACTCAAAATCATAGAGCATAACCTTTATGACCAAATTAATGATCGAATAATTAAAAATTTTGGTCGCTACTTTTGGTTAAATTTTGGTCATTTTTTTCTTTGGAAAAAAATCTATTAGAAACCAAATTAATAGTGATTATTTTTTAGAGGTTCAAAAATTAGTTTCTATATTAGTTTTTAAATTTGTCATTAAATCGATTGTTAAATGGGTCACTAATTTCTAATTTATTTTTAGAAAATATATTGATTCGATCTCTAAATCGATTGTTAAAATTTAAATTTAATTTTAAAAAATATATTAGTCAAGTCTCTAATTCGTGTTATGAATTTATAATCATTTTTAAACTTATTAAAATTCAATTTTTAAAACACCTAATGATACACTATAAAAACAACTATAAGATATATATATATATATATATATATATATATATATATATATATATACACACACACACATACTGACACACACATAAAAAAAACACAAATTAAGATAACAAAATATTAAGATAGTGTCTAGAATATCTCATTCTAAAATTTTTGATTTATTTTTAGAAAATAAGTTGATTTGGTTTTTAAATCTATTATTAAAATTTATATTTATTTTTAAACTATATATTAATATGGTATTTAATTCATGTAAGAATTTATAATTATTTTTAAATTTATTAAAATTAACATAACATAAAATATTAGGATATTGTCTAAAATACCTCATTTCTAAAATATTTCAAATCTAACAAAGTTCAACACAAATTAAAAACTCTAATCATAAATATTCAGTTAGTTTTCACTTTCGGTTTGTCATCTCAAATTGTCTCTCATTTTTTCCTAATCTAGCCCAATGCTCATCTCTCTTATTTTTTTAGTCTTCAAATTCTTCCCTTTACACCTATTTGTCAGCACCTAATTTTGACTGAGACAAAAAAAATAAAATTATATATTGAATATTAAATAAATTTTTTTTAATAGTTTTTTTAATTATTAATTGTGGGAAAAAATTAATCGCTCTTAACCCAAGACTCATGGTCTATCAGTTAAACTCATGGCCCAATCCACAAAATTTCAACAATCTAATTTCCTCAATTTCTAGTTAGAATTCAATGGAGTCTCAAATAATTATTTTCTTCCCAACTAAGTGGTACGCAACAAGTCAAGTGATCGTTACAAATAATTAGGAGTGGAGGAAACTTTGAAGGAAGCAAATGAAGACAATGCCCCGTACCCTCATGATTTTTGGGCCATACTCTTTTCAACCACTCTCACCATCTCATATGTCAAAAAATACCCAGGACGAGGAAAATCTGCAGGGGGGTTTTTGTTGCCAACATGAAAGAAAGGCAGAGGCCAAGAGGGGAGGAGCTAAGCATAAAATAGAACAAGAAGTTCCAAGGAAGAAGAAAAAGAAACAAAGGTCCACTTCATCCTTCTGCCTTAATTTCTACAAGTTAATAATTTGCACATTTCATTACTTATGGTTTAATGTGTTCATCTAGTTTTCTTCAAGCATCACAAACACATATAGCACACATTCCATTATTATCCACATACAAAAAAACTCCTCTGCTCATGCTCACTCTGCATCTCATCATAGCATCAATCAAACCCCCATCCACAAACCAGTGCCACAAGCCTCCCTGAACCCATAGCCAGAACCATTGTCTTCAACTCCCCCACCAAAACCATCTCTTAGACGTTTCCCACACACCCAAACAGGACCCATCTTCACCCTGCAACTAGTGCCACCCGAGTCCCCACTTCCATGGCCACTACTTCCATTGAGTGCAACCTCCAGGCAGCCGTGCACCTCCTTACTAGCGACCTAACACCGCCGCTTGCTTTCCAGCCTTACTACGACACCCAGAACCGGATCCAAACCCATAGACCCACAAGGTACAGGAACCCAAAAATTCTCCAAGCCAGATCCGTGACCTAGCTGTTGTTCCTCCGGGCACCACTCGTCTCCGCCGTCTACCTCGAACCACCTCGCTCCCCCTGTGCACGCCCTCGCCTCTGCACCAAACCCACTGTAGATCCACAACCTGCCAGTGGTCACTGCGCGAAGCTTTCAGTCGCCGCTATTCTGCGTTTCCACTATCGTTCAACTCCCAGAGGTTTTGGCTTTGTTTTTTATGATTTATTTAGTTTAGGTTTTGTTTAATTGGAGTTCCAAGCTTTGGGCTAAATAGTCTTATCCCATGAGAGAGCCCACTTCTAAAGTGGCAAAAATGGTGGAAATAAGTTTAAAAAAAAAGGAAAAAAGATGCAGAAAACACAAAAAGTGACAAAAAATATTAAAAATGCTAAAAAAGATAAAAAAGAAAAAAATATTGAGTGTGTTTAAAATGTAAAAAAATGAGAAATGATTTGATTTGTAAATCAAATTTAATTAAATTTTGTGTTTGAAATGTTAAAAAATAAGAAATGATTTTTTTTTAAATATCATGAATTTCATTCTTTTTATTTTAGAAATTTCATCAAATTTAATAAGATTTGTTATGATTTGATTTGAAATAAATAAATTATTTTACTCTTAATAACTACTTTTAATTACCTCACATAAGGGTTAAAATGTAAAATAATAAAATCAAAACAAATTAATTCTCATTTTAATGAATTCTAAACAAAAAATTTAATTTTTAAATTAATTTAAATTTTATTTTTTGAAAAAGTTTCAAACACAAAATTTGATTTTTAAATCAAATAAATTTAATTCAAATTATTTTTCATTTGTATTCATTCTAAACACAACTTTTTAAGTTCTTGGGGTGATTTGATTTGAGTTTTACTTTTTTTAACACTCTTTGATTTGCTTAGTTTATTTGCATGTTTGTTGGCATGTTGCCTGATTTTAAATAAATCATTGTTAAACAAAATTTTCTTGAAGACCTTATTTTTTATTAATTAAAATTAATCAACTCATATTTATTTTATAAAGAATTACGTGATTTTGAATTCTTCATTATAGAGGATACGTAGGAGTAGAAATTATTTTTGCACAAGTCAAAATTAAAATTTCATGATTTAATCTTTGGTTTTTTTAATGTCTTTTTGGTTTGTAAATATTTAATTCATGTTTTATTTTTATTTTACTTGTAAATATTGTGATTTATATTTTATTGATATTATAAATATTGTATTTATTGATGCTTGCTTTTGATCATTTTATGGGATAAATTTAATATGTTCAAATTATTTAATTCGCACAATTAATTTTAGGATAATCATATTAAGACGGATATATCTGGATTGCAGTGGAGTTTAATCTCCACCATTTGTTATACATAATAGACTCTTGGACCTAACTCTATTTTCACAGACTGGTTTTTCCTAACTTTAATGACCAAATTAGCAGTTGAATAATTAAAAAGTCGGTTGCCACTTTGGTTAAATTTTGTCCATTTTTTTCCAAAGAAATCAATTAGAGACTAAAATAGTAATCAATTTTTACACGTTGAAAAAATCAATATCTAAATCAACTTCGAAATCGATTGCTAAATGAGTTGTTAAAACAATCTTATTTTAAATTTGGTATTGTGATCTTTCGACCACTATAGATGACTCTAACCCACGACCATAGATCCTAACTTTTGTGACTGAATTAGCAATTGAATGATTAAAAATTTGGTTGCTACATTCGGTTAAATTTTGGATTTTTTTTTTAAAAAATATTAGTTAAAGACTAAATTAGTTACCAATTTTTGGAAACTGATAATATCAAACTTAAAACTGGTATCTAAAGTGATTGCTGAATTAGTGGCGGTAACACCCCAAATTTTTGTATCTCTTAAACAGTAATTTTGACAGTTAACAGAATTTTACTATTTAGTAATTTCTGTGCACTGTAAAATTATTTTGTTTATTCCGTCAGCGTATTTGATCTTTTTGAGTGATTTCTTCGTGTCGGAAAATAAAAATTTTTGGTAGAAAAAACTTTATGTAATTTAACTTTTACCGTTAGGTAATTATTTTACGTGTCGATTTGATATTTTGCGTTTTAATATTTATGATTTTTGTGGATGATTATGAAATTTTTTTGTCGTGGGCCCAGGGGTGTATGTGGACCCAGGTGGCCATACGTGGGCCTAGGTGGGTCCCAAAAGCAAAAATTTTTCTACGCATAGAAAAATTTGTCTTGTTTAGACGGAGATAGGGGATCTTACTAAACCTCGAATCCTAAAACAGCTTTTAGAAATTTCTTGTCATGTGTTTTGATCGTATTTATTTATCTAAGCAATATAAAATACAATAAATATATTCTTTCGTGGGGTTTTAGCAGATAAAAATAGAAATTATATTGCTTAAGTCAACCTTGGTGGTTTGGATATCCACCATTGATTTAATTAATGATGGAAACTTGATCTTGATTTAATTAACGGTGGAGATTTGATCTTAAAAGTGAATAAGATCATTTATAACCGGTAGATGGAGATTAAATCAATGGTAGAGATTTGGTCATATAAAGTGACTATGACCATTTGTAACCCTTGATATAGAAGTGATCAAGGGTGGAGATTTGGTCTTGTAAAGTAACAAAGACCATTTATGACCATTAGATGTTAATTTAATCAATGGTAAAGACTTAGTCTTAAAAAGTGACAAAGACTAATTATGACCATTGGATTAAAAGTTTGAAGGAGCAATCTTGACCATTTATTTTTAGAGACACATCCAATGACTAGAATTTCAAGGAGAAAAATCTAATGACCTAGATTAAGTCTTCTAAAATCGTAAGTCTACCTAAATCCTAACCATTGAATTAATCAATGGCTAGAAATGCTCCAAATGGTGGCTAATTATTATGATCATTTATTGAATGCACAAGGAGAAGCATGCATGGAAGGGGATGGTTTTGGATAGTTTAGGAGACATTTTTTTGAGTAGGCTTTTTAGACCAAAGAAAAAGTTTCATGTCATTATTATTGGTCTTAGTTAATGTTTCATCATAATTGATCATTGTTGATCAAATAACACTCAAGAAGAATGCAAGAAGGGGGGGCTACGGTTGTGGTCTGAATTTAGGAGCTTTGAAGACCATATTGGTCACCTTTGGTCATTATTGACCATACTTCATCATTCTAGAAACTTTCCTTCAAGCAAAGCTCTTATAAAATTTTCTCTCATTCTCCTTCTAGCAAGCTCACGGCCAAGCACCTTTGATGTGGCTTCCATCACTCTTTAATTTCATCCAACCTTATTTCTTGAATCCTTATCTTATTCTAAACAACTTTCATGTTGAAGGTTTCTTCAAAATCCAACATTAAGTACTTCAAATCCAAGCTTCAAGATTCTACCAAAAATGGTAAATTTCATGTTTCCTCTTCTAATCTTTTAGTTTTGATTTTCTAAACCTAAACACCATTCTAAGAACATCTCTAGTTATGAGTTTTCAATAAATCATTCATTGTGAGTGTCAAATCCAAGCTTCAAGTTTCTATCAAAAATCAAAAATTTCATCTTTGTGCTTTAAGAGAAACCATTCGGTCAAGACACTCAAAACCACCATCCAATCTCTTTTAATTTCATCCAACCATAGATCTTGAATCTACATGATATTCTAAACAACTTTCATGTTGGAGATTTTCTTTAAATCATTCATCTTCAAGGAGTTTCTTCAAGATCCATGTTATTGGGTTTTTGAGGTGAAGTGTAAGGAAACTTCATTTCTTTTTTTTTTTCATGATCTAAGCCATGTTTGATCCATGGTTCCTCTTAATCAAGCTTAGTATACTAATTTTTATGTATTTTGTTTTGTATTTGAGAAGCCCTTGGTGGTGAAGGACTTGGAAAAAGAAGCAAATCAAGAAGCTTTTGAGGATCTTCAAGAGGTAAGAGGGAGATCCATCTCACCAACCAGGCATGGTGGTGAGAGATAGTTATATATTTGATGGATGTTGAATCCATGTGAGGATTCATATCTATGGTCATATAATTAATTTGTGAGTGTTTATGAGCTTTGATTATTTGCCTATGCTTGATATCTTTCATGAGTTTATGACTTTGATGGTATGCTTATACTATGCATGATTTATTGCTTTGATTATGGTATGCTTATAATATATATTTGAATATGTATGTATATGCCATGATTTGATGATGGAAAGAAAATCAATTCTTGGTTCCAATGGCCAAAGAATGACTACGGTTTTGGCAACCTAAGTTAGGGTTCCATGTTGAAATTTTTTTTCAAGAACAAGGGAATTAATTTTTGATCCCTAGAACATGGTGAATTTTAGTCAAGACACCTCAAGATAGGTGTTCACAAAATTAATATTTTCTTGAATGATGAAAATTGATGTTTAGAAAAGTAAGGAAAATAAACAAAGAATTTATTTTTCAAAGAGTACATGAATACGGTTTTAAAAGGATTTTTATTGATTTATTTTGTGTAAAAAGTTTTTAAGTGTTTTACTAAACATGAGATTTAAATGAAAATAGCAATGATAATTTTAAGGATTTGCAAAGAAAGTGAAAAAGGATTTGTAGGGAAAGTAAAAATGAATTTGAACAAATGGGTTTGATTTTTATGACCATCGGTATTTTAGTTTTAAAACAAAGAATTTTTAATGATTTTGTTTGTGTAAAACCATATCAATTTAGAAGAAAAATATTTGATGGCTTCAAGGGCCAAAGACTCTATGATTTTTGGAGGTTGGAATAATTTTGATTTTATGAAACAAAGTAATTTTAAAGTGGAAACAAAATGTTTGAACAAAATGTTTTAGTATAAGGATTTTGGAAAGGGAATCAAAGTATTTTATCACTTGAAAATGAACTTTCATATGAAAAAAAAAAAAAAAAAGTTGCAAGGGTTTGAAATCTTAATTTGTTTTGAAGAGAATTGATTTTAGAATTGATTTGAAAAAATGGAGAATATAATGTTTTGAAAATTTACTAACGTATAACTTATTTTCAAGTTTTGAAATACGTTAAAAATGTTAAGTTTTGAAACGTTGATTTACATCAATGGAAAAGTGATTTTGTGAATTATATTTTGAAAAAGAATTTCTTGAGTAAAGAACTATGGAAAAATATTTTCTTGAGTAAGAAAATATATTAAATGAAGTATAAAGTTATATTATTTTGAGAAAAGTTAAAAAAGAAATTTTTAAAGGTCAAGAAATATTTTCTGTAATGAAATTGTGGTGAAAAAAATTATTTACATATCTTAAAAACGTAATTTTAAAGTCGTATTTGAAATATAGTAAAATATTTCTAAGTGTTTGGAAATACAAGAAAATATTTCTACGCAATTTTAAATATGTTGAAATATTTCTACGCGATTTGAATTACATTTAAATATTTTACGTAATCTGAATTACTATTGAAAAATCACTACGTGATGGAAAAGTGATGAATTATTTTTACGTGATTGTGAAAATAGCAGAAAATCATTATGTGATTTGAAAAGTGTTTTAAATATTTTGAAAATGAAAGAAAATGATTTACGCGACTTAAAAGGATGACTTTTAAGTTACGCGATTTTGAAACAATGGAAAATATTATAGGATTTGAGAAACGTATATTTTTACGCGATTAAGAAAAACGTTGAAAAATTAGTACGTGATTTTAAAAGAGAAACAGAAAAGTTGCAGTATTTTGAAAACGTAACAGAAGTATTACGGTATTTTGAAAACGTAATATATACATTTGGAATTGTCAAAATGTAACAGAAACGTTTTGGAATTGTGGAAAATATAACGGAAATGTTGCGCAATTTTGTGAAAACACGGCGAAAATGTTTTATAACTATGAAAATGTGATAACATGATTTTTCTTCATTGAAAATACAAAGATAATTTGGTACAATTTATATGCATTGGAAAGAGATGCACTGTGATTGGATTTGGTGCATTATACATGCATTGGAAAAATATCGTTGAGGCATATGATACATTGAACTAATGAAATTGAAAAGATTTGGCCCTTTGGGGTTGACTTCTGCATTTGATATATTCGTGCATTGTATATGACTCTTGTGGTTGAAGAGGGAATGAGAAATTGATAGTGAGGTCTATGATGGATCTTGGGGGCATCGAGATAAGGCGGGCCGACCGATGGACATTGGCGAAATACTTCTGCCACTTTTCTGAATCAGTATTTGCAACGATTGACGATACCCGACAAGAACACGATTCTTTTCAACAACTGGAAGATTGTTTTTTCAAAATTTGACGATTGATTACAGCATTCTCCTCAAAATTGTGAAAACCTCCATGGAGTTGTTTTTGAAAAAGCGAGTCTTTGTGCAAATGCATAAATCGAGCATTTATATCTCTATGATATATTAATTGAGGAATATTAGGCTATGACATTGTTTTGAATACTTGGATGATGATGATGATAATCATGTTGATGGCATTATTGTGATTATTGTGTGATGATAATAATGTTAATAGTATGATGATGATAGTTGATTAATGTTGAGTACATTATTAAAATTCCTATATGACATATCCGTATGATATTCTTTGTTTGTGTTATCTATGTCTTTGCCATGTTTGGTATTGGCGTAGGTGATCTCATCTCTTTGTTATTTTGTTTCTTTGTGTTTGTCTTGTTAAAATAAAATAATAGAAGGATCGAATTGTCTTAGACATAACTAAGTAGGCGATGGATACTCCGAGATTGGTGATAATAAGGAATGGACATTCGGACTCGAAGGTGTGCGGTGTTGACAAAGAATGGATGTAGAAACGGATGTCAAATGCAACAAGATGGATACACAACAATGGAATAAGTATGATAAGTTTTAACGTTAGTGTTATCACCGTTATTAAGTAGGACCCATCATGGGGTTTCTTCTTGTTAAAAAAAAAAAAGAAATTTTATGTTTCTATTTAAATTGTGAAATGTTAATTGGTGTCAATATTGTATATTAATCAGTTTAAATATATTTTCAAATGATATCTTATGAATTTCAAGAAGTTTATGTTTCAAGAAAGAAAGAAATTTTAAAACCCATCTTTTTATAACTCAAATCTTGTGTGAACTTCTTTCTGATTTTGAGTCGAGTCGAACGTGATACACTGGGAGGATGTTACAGTGGCTAAACTCTGAATATATTATATATTTTGTAACATCAATAGCTAATTTTTGAGTTATTTTTTTTAAAAAAATTGATTCGGTTTCAACAGCGATCTTTAAATTTCAGATTTATTTTTAAAAATTTATTAATCTCGTCTCTAATTCGATCTCTGAATGGTGTTACGAATTTATAATCATTTTAAAATTTATTAATTAAAGCCCAATTTTTTAACACCTAATGATAAACAACAAAACAACAACAATCAAATATATATATATATATATATATATGTATATATATATATATATATATATATATATATATATATATATATATATATATATATAGAGAGAGAGAGAGAGAGAGAGAGAGAGAGAGAGAGAGAGAGAGAGAGAGAGAGAGAGAGAGAGAGAGAGAGAGAGAGAGAGAGAGAGAGGATCAACTTACACCAACAGTAAATTTTTTTTTTGACTTACACTCATTTTCAAATTTATTAGATTCACTTTCATCTAATTGTTTTTTAATTTAAATAATCTCAACCATTAAATGAAAGTGGATCTAACGGTTAAAAATGAGTGTAAAATCAAAAAAACTTACACTGTTGTAAATCCTCCTCATATATATATATATATATATATACACACACACACATAATACAAATATAGATATAAAAAAATATTAAGCATTATCTATAATATCTCTTTTAAAAAATATTTCAAATCAAACAAATATCAATACAAATTAAGAATACTAATAATAAAGATTCAGTCCTCCTCCTAAACTTATGCTTTTTCTATCTTAGGAAATAACAGACACCCCGAAAATGAAAATGACTGCAAAGACTAAAAGTTCATCCTTGTCATAATATCTTCTACCAATAACGATCGATTTCAAAACACCAAAAAAATCAACATCTATACCAATGTCTAAATCAATCGCTACATGAGTCGTTAAACTTTAAATATATTATACATTTTTAAAAAACAATAGCTAATTTGGCCACTATTTTTTTATTTATTTTTAGAAAATATATTGATTCGATCTTTAAATTAGTCGCTAAATTTCAAGTTTATTTTTATAAAATATATTAATTTGTCTCTAATTTAGTCGTTAATTTGTGTTATGAATTTATAATCACTTTTAAATTTATTGAAATCCAATTTTTTAGCACACCATTCATTAGATCACGATTTGGTGTGGATCTACTTACATTAACTATCATGACTTACATCGCTTAGTAACTTTTGTTGAATTTCATCAATCCAACCGTTAGATTGAAAGTTTTCATGAAGTAGATTAGTCTACAAAATTTAATACAATTTAAAAATTATTTGATATTTCATTGCAACACTTTATTTTAATATATAATATGTTTTTTAAATATATGTAAATGTCAACCATTAGATTACACATATGAAATGTTTAATATATCTAAAATTTGGTATGTTTGATCATTAAGATAATATCACATAATTGAATGGTAAGATTGGTTAAATTCGCATTCTATAAAAAAGTTATTAATAGTGTAAGTGTCCAAGACTTATTTTTAAAACTAAATATATGAAAAAAATAAATATTTTTGTGAAAAAATAGATTTTATTAAATTATAAATTTAAATTTAACTTATTGAGCTAAATGGCTAAATTGATACAAAAAAAGGATGTTTGACATAGCAATACTTGGAGATGACTGATACAAAAAAGGGATGTTATGCACCTCCTTACCCTTCTTTAGTATCGAAAAAATTTAAGTTGTTTTTAGCTATCTTAGATGAACAAGTTGATTATTGTCTTGTCTTGGGAGCAACATGGCTGGTTCTTATGATGCAATGTTTGATTATGACTAGTAATTGACTATAAATAGGTAGCTGAATGTCCTTGACGCTTGATACAGGATATGGAAGCTTTAGGCCCCAAAGAAATTTAGATTTCTTATTTAGATTGTATGTTGCCATTGTTGGGAACTTTAATCTGAAATGAAACTAAGAACAAGAACACAACAAGCTTGGCTAATGACACAATTTTATTAACAGTAGCTTTGGCTTAAATAACCATTCAATACACATTTGCACCTCAACAAGAAAACAACCGACTTAGCGTAAATAAAGGCTAGTGGTAACAGAAAACTAGAACAACTCAAATACAAATAAATATCCCTAAAGACTAGAACTTTCCCGATAAGCCAGGATATTATTCTAAATAGAAAAACTACAATAAACTCCATCATTCCCTCCCTTAAACTAAGTGCTCTGAAGCAATTTGTTTATATAAAAAATTTCACATACTCCAGCAGCTTTTGAAGCTTAAGAAAAACTTCAAGCTTCAATGGTTTGGTCATTATATTTGCCACCTGATCCCGACTTCCGTAGTGAATTAATTCAATCATACCTTCCTTAGTAAGATTCCTTAAGAAATAATACCTCATATCAATATACTTGCTGCGACCGTGCATAATAGGATTTTTAGACAACTTGATGGTTGAACTATTATCACATATAACAGTTGTACAGTCTCCATAAGAATGTCCCAACTCCTATAAAATTCTCTTCATCCAGACTCCCTGAAAAACACAAACTGCAGTTGCTACAAATTCAGCTTTTGTGGTTGATAAAGTTATAATAGGCTGTTTTTTTTTAACACCATGAGACAACACATGAACTCTTCAAAAACACATAACCAAATGTACTATTCTTGTCTTCTATATCTCTGGCATAGTCTCTATCTGTAAACGCCAACAACTCACCATCTCCTCCTTTCTCATAATGAATTCCATAGTTCACAGTCCCTTTTAAGTATCGAAGTGCTCTCTTAGCTGCCTGTAGATGAATCTCCATTGGTTTTGCCATATATATACTTATGAGACAAGTAACAAACATCATGTCAGGTCTTGTGGTACTGAGATACATTAAACTACCCACCAACTGCTTGTAGTAAGTTTCATCAATAGTGTTTCCATTTCCATCTCTGCTCATTTTGAAACTTGGGACTATTGGACTGCCCACCGAATTACTTTCCATCATACCAAACCTTCTCAAAACCTCCAATGCATATTTCCTTTGGCATATAGAAATACCACCAGACCTTTGTAGCACCTTGATCCTAAGAAAAAAACCTCATCTTCGCCAAGTCAGACATATCAAACTCTCTTAACATAAAACTTTTAAATTTAGACATCATAACTTCATCATTTCTAGTAAAAATTAAATCATCAACATAAACACTTACAATGATAATTTTTCCTTCTTTGCTTCTCTTTGTGAATAATGTCTGCTCGCTATCGCATCTCTGAAATCCTTTATCACTGAAATGTGCTTCGATTCGAATAAACCAAGCTCGTGGGGCTTGTTTTAATCCATACAAAACTTTGTGTAACTTGTAAACTAGATGCTCACTGCCTTTTTTTTTCGTATCCTCTTCGATATTCCACATAAACATCTTCACTTAGCTCACCATCGAGGAAAGCCGACTTGACATCCAGCTGAAAAATCTGCCAATTCTTATGTGCAACTAGAGCAATAATCATCCTTACTGTATCCATCCTTGCCATTGGTGCAAAAACTTCTATGTAGTCCACTCCATGCTTCTGAGAGTACCCTATAGCAACCAAACGAGCCTTGTATTTATCCATATTTCCATGCTCATTGTATTTGGTTTTGTAAACCCACTTCACTCCAATTCTTTTGGCCCCAGCAGGTAGCTCAGTAAGTGTCTATGTTTGGTTCTTTTCAATGGATTTGATTTCATTGTCCATGGCCAATCTCCAATTTGAACTCTTCACAACTTCTTGAAAACACAATGAATCAGTTGACACCATTAGTGCCATATGAACCTCATCCTCAGATAAACCCTCACCACTAACATAATCATCTATCCATGTAGGAGGTCGCCTTTCTCGAGATTGCCTTAACTCCCTCACTCTCTCTTCACCCTCACTAGAATCATCATCTTCTTCTCCAACTCCCTCATCATGAGTCTCTCCTACCTATTTGTCAGTATTTTCTCCATTCTCATTTTCACTCACCCCCTTCATTCTTACCATCATTCCATTCCAAGTCTACTTCTATTTGTTTTTCATCCTAATCTTATTGCTTATCTTCTTCAAAAATCACATCTCTACTCACAACAACTCTCTTAGCAACCGGATCAAATAGTATGTAGCCTTTTGATTCCTCACTAACTCCCAACAATATATAAGTAATGCTTCTAGTATCAAGTTTAGTCCTCCTTGCTTCTGGAACATGGGTGTATGCTATGTAACACCCCAATTTTTAGAAAAATGTCCCAAATGTTCTGTTTGCTGTTTTTCAAGCTTTTGTGTAAATGACTGTTTTGTCCCTATTTTACTGTTTCTTGTTTTCTGTATGAAATACAAATATGTTTTACATGCTAAAATTTTATTTGATCGTTTTACGTAATTTGCTTCGAGACGGTAAAATAAAAATTTTCTCAAGCTACTGTTTTAATTTTTCTGGGAGATATACATACAATTAATAATGTCTGTAATTTTATTTGAACGTTTTAGATGATTTGCTTCGTTGTGGGAAAAAAATAGAAAAATGACCATTACGTCCCGATTATGCTGTTTTTAATTTTTCTATTATGTTCTTATAATATTAATGTCTGTGATTTTATTTGGACTTTTTGTGCGATTTGCTCACCAATTATTCGACTGGGGATCTTACTAAACCCAACTCTGAATGAGACGATAATTAATCTTTTAATTTTTAGGATTTAATCACAAATAAAATAATTTTGTATTATTATAATATTATTTTATTAATCAAGATAATTAGATGACAAATGGACCCAAAAATGTTTTGCGACTCACGTTTAGCTAAAACAGTTAACTTAGTAGCTTAATTAAGCATCATTAGTGAAGGAATTCTCTAGAACATGATGACTAAGTGTAGTGACTAGGTTAATTAGTGACTAATCATGGTGACTAGGCTAGATGACTATGCTAAAATCAACCAATGGGAGACAAGCTTGCTAACCAAGTTTTAATCTTGACCTTTGATTCATTCTAAGGCTTGGATGAAGCCAAGCAAGGCTACACCTTGCATGGCATGATGTTCACGACCATTTGGCCTTTGGAGGACAAAAATCATTTCATCTTTCATGCAATTTCTCTCTTCTCTCTCTTCCAAAAACTCTAAACACCATTGAAGCTCTCTTGAAGCTCCATTCGGTCAAACACAAAACCATACCATCCAACCACCCAAAATTTTATCCAACCAAGTTTTCTAAACCTAAACACAATTCTAAGAACATCTCTAGTCGAGTTCTTGCAAAATCTTCCATTTGAAGCTTGAAACCTACTTGGAAAATTTTACCTAGAAGGTGAAATTTCTAGTTTTCCATTTCTAAACTCTTTTTCAAAGTTCTAAGCCATGATTTCTTCATGGTTTAAGCTCTCTTTTATGGTTAGTAACTTGTAGACTTTTGTTTGAGTTTGTTAGGTTTTGAAGGAGGAAAACCGAACCCTAGGAAAGGTGTGAAAGAGTAATTTTGTCTTCACTTAAGGTAAGAGGAAGACTAATCTTATCATCCATGGGTGGTGGTAAGAAGATGGAGTTTGATTGTTATGATTGTAGAATCCATAAGGATTCTTTGTTTGTGTTTGTTTAATAGTTTGTTTGTGTGGTTGTTAGTAGCTTTCCTATTTGATGTTTGTAATAATTTGTATGAGGTTGCATGTCTACAAGCTTTAAATTGCATGTCTACAAGCTTTGATAATTTGTATGTGTTAGAAATGCATGATAATGTATAGGATGTGAATAACATGATAAGGATTGCATGAGTGTTCCAAAGAACACAACACCAAGGCTCATGGCCATTGACCCAAAAGGAGAACCAAAATGTTCTCATTATTTTCCTAAAATATAATTTAATTAACCTAGGAAAATTAACAAGAGATAGAATTGTTTAGATCAAGGAACACGAATTTAGAAATCAAGTAACACAAAGTGTATATTTCGGCCAACATGTCAAACCAAAGATCCATGATTTCTAAAATCAATTCCAAACCATTTTCTAAAATAATGATTTAATGAATTTAGGTACTACAATAAATTTGACATGGATTTAGAAGATGAAAAATAATTTAGAGATCAAATGCAAAGACTTTGTTAAAATTGGCCAACATGCCACATACTTTTGATCCAAATTTATTTTCTAACTATTGACTAGATAATTTAATAAAAATAAACTAGATCAAGAGTTTTATAAGAGATTAAATGTATGGAAATAATTAGGAATGAAGTATAAAGCATAAAATGATTTTCGGCCAAAATGCCAAATTTAAATGTGTTTTGATTTATAGAATTGTTTTCAACTAAGGTTAAGTAATAAATGCCAAAAGGATTTTAGTACAATGAGTTTTAAAGAAACAAATTGATTAGAATTAAGTTTAAGGATTAAAACTAATGATTTCTTGTTAGAAATGAAATACGGAACTTTTGAAAATTTCTAACATATAGCTCATGCTATAATTTTGAAGCATGTCAGTGGTTTTCAAAAAGATTAAATTATACGGTTAAAAATTAAGTAAATAGAATTTTTACGGAAAAATTAAGAAATCATTAATATAAGTTTCTAAACAAAATACTGTCATTTTTTAGTAAAAACGGGCAAATAAGATAGAAAAGATGTCCAAAAAATAGTATACGCTATGGAAAATATTTTACGTAGTTTAAACGTATTAAATATTATTTCTGTTTATTTAAACAGTAATGTTAAGGAATTCGGACAAGAAAATGATTTAAAAATCTTACGCGATTGAAAAACGTATTAAAAATCTTACGCGATTTGCAAAAACAAAGAAAAATATATTTACGCGATTTAAAAACGCTTTGTAAAAACGACAAAATTGTGAAAACGCGATAAAATTTCTACGCGATTGAATCTTTGTATTTTTTTATACCAATGATGGTATTCGTATTTTTATCTCATTTGTCGGGCTATGAGGTGAACCCGTCATGAGCTTTGGAACGATATTTGTCCGTGGGAACTTCTTCAGTATCTTTTTATCTTTGAGGATATCCTGGTAATTTGAGGATATGACAGTTTTTGGTGGATTGGTTGACGAGGTGAATCACATCGTGTTGTCGATGCGATAAACGTAGTGTGGTTCATTGTCTTTATGAACTTGGAGACGTTAGTGTACGGGATCCCATATATGGACAAATGATCGGTCACCGTTGCCGTAGTAAAATGAGATAGCACACTAATGGACTCGACACGCACTATATTTAATCGAGATTTCGTAAAGTCTAATAGTACATTGCCTGTAGTGCCACAATATGAGACCGTGAACTACACCATGCTTTGGATGATGGATTCCATATGACGTGGGGCTATAGACGCAAAGTGTGACAGCACAATAGTTTGGTTGGGCAGCCGTAGTACTAATAGATTTTGCGAGTCATTCTCTCTCTGATATCTGTTTGTGTTTAGCTCCATGGAGTAGAGTCGTGTCATATTGTATATGGTTATATCTTGGATATTATTTTATTTTATCTGTTTATCTTATTTAGTTATTATTATGATAATTGGTATATTTCTTATTTTATTTTATCTCGTGGTATTATTTTATCTGTGATATTGTCTTATCTTGATATTATCTTATCCGTGATATTATGTGTTGTTGTGATACTATCCTGTTATTAATTAATGTTATAGCTTTTCATATTGTATGAACTGTATATCTGTTGTTTGTCGTTTTCTTATTTGCCATGTTTGTGATGATTTTAGATTGTCTTACCCTTTATTGTACGTGTTTTCTGTATATTTGTTTTACGTGGTAAAGAGTTTGAGGAAGAGGACCAGCCTCTTGAGATTTTGTATTCTGAGAAGGAAGAGGAGCAACAAGCTGAAGATCAGTACGACGACCAAGAACCATCTGATCATCCATATCCATTGGACTGATTTGTTTGGGTATGGCAGTGCCAGGATTTTTGGGCTTTGTGACACTCGAGTTTCACGGTGGATCGTTAGCTTGGCATCTGCGGGGAGACGAGACTCAGTGACTTATGTGGGACGGTTGACTCCATACGACTTACGTTTGATGAAGAGCCAGTGATGATGACTACTGTGTTTCTGCACTTAGAGTTACCTTTATCTCTTAGGCGTCATTGGGGTGGTGTATCCACTGAGCCTAGTGAGATAAGTATCGTGTCGACTGGGCGGTCCCGTTACCGCCGGGAGTCGAGACATCCTGGATATTTATCTTCTGATGAGTTTTCTGAGAGTGATCCATCAAAGGATTAAATGTTTAAGATGTGTATTTTTGGGCGCGTCTGTGTATGTATATATTGACTCTTTACTGTGTCTGTTTACTGCTTATGTTTAAATATTTGTAGTTGTAGTTGTAAATTATTTGTATAACTTATAACTTGGACCATATGTATATTATGAGTGATGTTGTTCTGTTGGTTTTATGTTTTCGCGTTATTTTATTTAATAATATTCTGTTTAACAAGAATTATTTTATAATCCGTATTAGTACATAACAAATGTTTTACAACTTGGGTAAATTTTATTTATCTTTCTTTTATTTTCTTTATATATGTGACATCCTCACAAGGGTGTTACATGCTATGCATCCAAAGACCCGAAAGTGATCAACTGAGGGTTTCACTCCACTCCAAGCCTCCTCTAGTGTTACATCCTTGACTGTCAATGTAGGACACCTGTTTAGGACATAAATATTCTAATTCACCGCCTCTGGCCAAAAGGTCTTAGGAATGTTTTTATCGGATAACATGGAGCGAACCATGTTCATCACGGTTCTATTTTTCTTTTCGACGACACCGTTCTGTTATGGAGTATAATCGGTGGTTAACTGCTTTTTGATCCCACTTTGCTTGCAAAAATCATTGAACTCATTTGAATTGAATTCTCTTCTTCTATCAGTGCGGAGACACTTAATAAACATCCCTGCTTCTTTCTCAACCATAGTCTTAAAGCATTTGAAAGAATTTAAAGCCTCTAACTTCTCTACCAAAAAATACACCCATGCTTTTCTACTATAATCATCAATGAATAGCAAAATGTGCCTCTTGTTGCTGTTAGATGTTGGAGGGATCAGACCACATATATCTGCATGAATAAGTTCCAACTTCTAAGTTGCTCTCCAGTTACTCTTCTTTGGGATAGGATCACAGTGTTGCTTCCCATTGATGCAATCAGTGCATGTCACGCTTGAGATAGAAAGTTGAGGAGGTCCACGTACCATGTTCTTGTACAACAATGTTCTCAAACCCTTATAACTCAAATGCCCATACCTCAGATGCCAAAGGTGAGACAAATTTTGAGTTCTTATGTGAAAGCACTGATCAGATTGTGCTTGAGAGAGAGCTTGAGATTGAGGCAACAAGATAAACATCCTATTGGCACTCATGTTGGTTTGAATTATCAAACCCTTCTCTGGATGAAATATCTTGCACATCCCTCCCTTGATCAACATAGCCAAACCTCTTTCTTGCAACTGCCTTATGCTCAAGAGATTATTTCTCAACTCTGGAATGTAGTATACCTCGGCAACAACAAGATTGACTCCATTCAACAGCAACTTTATACTTCTCTTTCCCATCATATTCATCTTAGTGTTATTTCCCAATTTTACATAATGTTAGAATTTTTCATCGAGTTCATTGAACATAGTTCGATCATAACACGTGATTAAAACACCCTGAATCAAGGAACCATGCATCTTCTGTTTTAGTCTTATACAGTTCCACATAAGACATCAAAAGCATTTCTTCTTCTTCATCAAGCTCTACATAATTTGCTTCTTTGTTATGAGGACATTCATATAAAAAATGCCCAAGTTGATGGCATTAGTAACACTCCACAGTTGCTTTGTTGAAGTTTGCTCGACCACGACCACGACTTCTTTCTCCTTCAGATGTCACTGTCAAGACCTGTTCCTCACCATTGCGTCTCTGAAACTTCTGTTCAGGCACTATTAACGAGCTTTGTAACTCATCAACAGTAAGAGCATCAATGTCCTTTGACTCCTCAATAGAACATATAATATCGTTAAACTTCTCAGTTAAAGAGCGTAGAATTTTTCCACCACTTTAACATCTTGCATATCTTCTCCATAAATTCGTATTTTGTTGGCCACTGTCATGACCCTAGCGAAGTACTCTGTCACTCCTTCACCAGACCTCATCTCAAGAATTTCAAATTCTCTGCGGAGAGCTTGAAGATGAAACCTCTTAACCCTTGCATTTCCTTCGAACTTTTTGGTCATGGCATCCTATATTTCTGTAGCGTTATCCTTCTTGAGAATGGTCTCAAGAACTGTTCGATCAATCGCCTGGAAGACATAGTTCTTTACTTTAAGATCCTTCAGCTTCATCTCATCCTTCTTCTTTCGTTGTGCTTCTATCTGCACTGTTCCACTCTTTGGCTCAACATAGCCAGGCTTGATCAGTTCCCAATATTTCTTAGATTGTAGGAAATTTTCCATTAGCATGCTCCAATGGTCATAGTGACCATCAAAGCGTGGAATGGTTGACTGTACAAAACTCCCTTCTATAGTCATCTTCTGTGCTGCTGTAAGAACTTCAAAGACTATTGCTTTGATGTATCAAGCCCAGTGGGGGCTTTGATACTAGATTGTTGGGAACTTTAATCTCAAATGAAACTAAGAACAAGAACACAACAAGCTTGGCTAAATGACACAATTTTATTAATAGTAGCTTTTGCTTAAATAGCCATTCAATACACGTTTGCACATCAACAAGAAAACAACCCACTTAGCGTAAATAAAGGCTAGTGGTAACAGAAAACCAGAACAACTCAGATACAAATAAATATCCCTAAAGACTAGGACTTTCCTGGTAAGCCAAGATATTATTGTAAATAGAAAAACTGCGGTAAACTCCATCAATCACAATGTCCCTCTCGAAACAATGCAACGACGAGCGACGAATTCTTGCACATGAATGTAAGAATGAAAAGGAGTCCTTACCAACCGATTTATCTATTAAAAATGGAAAGGTTTGATCAAATACCTAAAATATGGTATGCATTTTAGAGTTTAGGTTAGGAGGTGATTACGGGAAAGGAATATATTAGCACTTTACATCGTCCATTCTAAGAATGATTATTTATTTAATCTAGTGTTATCTTCTAAAATTAATTAAATTGATCTTTTATAGTTTATTTGCAAAAATATTTTATTTTTATTTTATTAAATTTCACTCTCTTTGTTATTTGCTTTAACAAATAGTGCATGAAATTTTTATTGTAAGAGGCTGAGAGGAGTAAATCTTGACTATATAATCATACATGAATGATCAAGATTAAAAAGTACTTAAACGTCATGTAACCACTTAAAAAAGTCACATACAATTATGTTTTAATCTTGACCTTTCAAGTAAGATCCAATGATCAAAATTCACTCATCTCACCTCTTGTAATAAACACTCTTCTCACCTCTTGCAATAAATACTCCTCTCACCAAATGCACTCCATATATATATAACCTAGTATTTATAAAAGAAAAGGGCCATCTAATACAAATTGTATATAACTATATACAACTTTTTTTCTCACATAACCTCCAAATAATTGTCATATTAGAGGGGGCGGGAGCATTGTATATTTCTTTGTAGCTTTGAATGTATCAAAAATAGTATATATTACTTGCTAGTTGCTCCTATATACAATTTAGAAGATATTTATATTAATCATTAATCCGAACATGTTTCAAAAATTAAGGCAATAGCTTCAAAAGGAGTTTTTTTTTGGAATATTCTGAAGTTTATAGAAACCTGAACACTTCATAATTCCACTTCCAACGACCAAAGGAAAAAGCTAAAGCCTTGAAGTGTACAAAATACACTAGCTTTAACCTCTTGATTTGTCAAGTCCAATGGATGCCTCCAAGTTCCAAACAAGACATGTTGAGGGTAGTTCAGTCTACAGCCAGTTCTTGAAACAGACATGAATTTTGTTATTAAATTTTAATCAGACATAAAACCAGTAAACACTCCAAAATATACCTTGCCAAAGAAGATACCAAAATAATAATACTAAGAACCTGAAGTCCTACAATTAAAATGCCTTTGAATTCCCCAATTGCAATTTACAAAAGCAAAGCACCAAAACCCAGCTCTCCAGCATCAAATTAAGGGCCAGAAGCTCCTGAAGACTCAGCAGCATCCTCTGATCTCAATGTTAAGGCTGCTTCTTCAATCATTTTACCTTTATCTGCTGAGCCTTCCACAGCAGAGCCTTCCACAGCCTTGTTCAACCTTTTTAACCATATATCATAGTCAACAGGGTATGGGGTTCCACAAAGGCTATCCACATAATCAGCAAACGCTTTCAAGAGAGCTGAAACCTGACCAAGATGTTGCTGGATCAAACGCTTTGCCCAGCTTCTCTCTCTCCATTGCAAAGCCGATTCAATAGAATCTTGTTGCCGCATAGTTCCTCCACAAATAAAATAGAGGAGGTAGACAATGCTTTCAGCATCAGATGATGGACACAGCTTCCCATGCTGAAGTGCATGAGATGATGAGAACTGCAAATTTATGGCAGGGCTGTCCCTATCTTCCAACACAGCGCGGCCCCAAGATATGGGGACATACATAGCTTGGTTTCTAACACCTTGTTTTTCAACAACACGTATTATGTTCTCTGGACAAATATCACCATGCTGGACATTAGCTATGGCTGCACTTCTTAGAGCAACTAGACAGTCCCGGCATAAGCGAATTGCTTCATCAGCAGAAAATGACACCTCATCAACAACTACTGATGAAAGTGGCTCCCCTACTGGAGATGTCACCAGTATTGGAGTCCCACACCAAGGGTGATCACACCTGCCCCCAGGGCTCTCTTTCTTGCAGGGACCAGAATGTAAAATCCTACCAGAGGCAACAATTTCTGGTAAATATGTGCTCAACATTCCTTGATTCCTCAAAATGTTTAGAACTTTTGTTTGACGTTGTACTTGGTACCAAAGGCTCATATCCTCCCAAGAAGGCTCGAGTCTAGATGGATGGGCGCCAACATATAAAGTCAACAACTCTGAGGGAAGATCTAGACAGACAGCATTATAGAGATAATAGTTCCCTCCTACTAGAGATTCATGAATTTGGAAACTTTTCTGTCCCTGCTGTGGATCATCCAGGACCAATATGTCACTGTGTTTGAGCTTCAGACGTGATGCTCGCTTTCTGGAAAATAATTCATCTTGGTCAAGTTCAACAATCTCTCCTGCTTGATGGTCAGCTGCTCCTTGATAAGGAACCAGTGCATTTTCAGTCTCAATGATGCAGCATTCTGTCCTGCGCTTCTGAAGGCGGAGGCTATGATCGGAGATTAATGAGGCAACCGACTTTCGTGGTGGTCCATTCCATTGGGCAATGGAGTAGAAAGTTGCCAATAGTACCTGCAGGGTTCCTATATCCCCCCAGTTTGCATTTCCCAATCGGTTCCATATTGGTTCCACTGGAGTGACACCAATTTCTGCATAAGTTTTGATCCATTCAGCCACTGACAAATATGGATTGCTTGAATTCAACAAATCAAGTTTGCCAAGGTCACCACTGAACTTCATCACCACTCCACACTTGGAATCTAGAACTAGAAGGAAGACAGAGTCACTGTTGACAGAACTAATCTTGCTCAAACTCCGTGAAACAAGAACATGGAAACCATAAAAGAGAGCTTCACAAATAGTGCTGGCTGATACTCTCAAAACATTGTCCAAGATTACTTCTGGCTTGAATAACGCAAATTCTACCACTTGATCCCATTTAAATTTTAAATTAGTCCCAGTTTTTGATATTAAAGCCAAACCACGCATTTCCCTCAGCCTGCCCCTTGATATTGCCTTTTCAACATCACAGAACTTTGAACCAAGATGTGAGGGGCAGGACACACATAATGGCAGTGGTCCACTTTTATGCCAAAATGTACGCCAGAGGCCAGTGATAATGGCATGAAGGAAATCTTCTGCTGCTAGATATTGATCTTCTATAAGATCATCGGAAACGTCAGACAAGATTGGCATACGGACCAGTTGCTGAAATGGAACCCCCTCCAATGCCAAATCAAGCTTGCGCAACTCATCAGTTGTGAAGGGAGAACTAAAACTTTGCTTCCCATCTGCTGAATCATCATTTAGATTCTCCAAGACCCACTCCTCAAGATATTGTGTGAATAACTCCAGGTCAACCAGCTTCCTTCCATAGTCCTTGAGCCCCTTCAACACTCTTCTGGAAATAGGAATAAACTCGCTCAATCCTGAGGCCCCAGAGACACTACTAGAAGATATAACTGCGATATAGCAAACCATGTTATACTCATAAAAAATAGTAACTATATATTAGCAAATAAGCTGAAAAAAATTACATGCTTTTACTTGGTAAAGCTACTTCCAGGCTTGAAAACATTATAACTGATAAGAGAACAAAGGCAGGCAAAGCAGAACCAAACAAGAAAAATGTCAGGAGCATACAAGCATTATTCGAATGATACTATCATTAGATTCATTACATTGTGCACAAACAGTAAGTTAATGAAGCCTCAGAGCAAAAAATTTCGAAGAACACATTCCATAAAAAGCATAAAAATTGTTGCTTAAGGCCACTAATCCCACACCAGATTTACTTGAGGGTGTGCACTAACTAGTTCAAACTTGTGTATCATCAAAATTTTCTTTCCATACCCATTTGTTAAGATGCTTCAACCATACACTTCATTCTTTCATTGAAGTTTACTACTACTTAGACAGTATTATCCCCTGTATAGTTTCTTAAACATGAATAGATCACTTTTCATGAAGATAATAAACCAATACATTAGAAACTGTATGAGTCTATGAGAGAGGACAAAGAATGGGATACTCAGTAAATATCCCCAATTCTAGAGAAAAATTAAACAAAAGAAGACATCAACACAAACCAGAGCTAGACTTCCTGAAACTTCCATCCACACTTTTCCCTGGAGAAAAATCCAATCCATTTTGCAGAAAACCTGTTCACATGATTAATAAGGTTATGCATCAGATAAATCTTCATATACAAATATGTCCTGATCAAATAAAAAATTTAGCATTCCATTAAAAGTATGCAAATCTTTATCTCCATGCCCTTATTAGCATTCTTCACTGTCCCAGTTGCAATAAAAAGAAAAACTGCATTTGAGAACACTTGCAATAATATGCTTAGCTAATCCTTCAACTCTTGAGGCATCAGACTGATTAATACCTTTTTTCTGATATATGCAACAAAGTACATATATCAGAAAAAAGAGGAAAAAAAAGAAAATATTTTTCAGTGTTATGCCTCAAGAGTTGAAGGAACTAAAATGTCCCAGGCTCTAGATACATTTTCTCTTCAAATATAACCCCTGGTATAATTTTCTTTTTCCTTTTTCTTGTTGGTTGCAATTATCCCCTCTCCCCGCTTATTCCTTTTTTATTACTTTGATACAAAGGAGACTTGTCTTCAACAACACAGTGAAAACAAACTGGGGAGGATATCAGGGGGAAGTGAGGTTGAACCAGCTCAAAAAAGAAATGCAGAACAATAAATAATTTCATTTTATCCAGTCTATGAACTAATCCTATATATACTCAGTGGTAAAACCTATCACACATTAAGTGACCTAAAAACAAAATAGAAAAGAAAAATGAGAAAAAAAAGGCACCTAACTCCAGCAGCAACTTGTGAAGTAACGACAGTGCTGTAATCATTTTAGTATAAGATCAGGGATGAAGGATTAAATGAATCAATTCTATCTCCACTCCATTGAGATGGCTCCTCCCAATTTTACAGCCTGATCACCGATTGTACACAAATCTTCATCTATCATTGATTATACTATGTGGGGCAATTTCTTTCAATTGATTGGAGGCCAATTTCTGTGCAGTCTGCACAGGAGTTCCTGTTATCCTTCTGTTCTTTTTCCCTATTAATAGTCTACATTTTGTTCTTGACATCTAAAAACTTTTTTCTTGGTGTTCATATACATCTCAAAGTACATAGTATTCATCACATTGCTATTAGTAGAATGAAAAGCAAGGAAGTTGACATCTTGACATAATCACCCAAAGGTGATTATGGAGAATAGAGGACATATAAAACATTCATGTAATAAAAGACATCGGATATTCATACAAAACCACCTATCAGCATGCCTCCAACTTCAAACTAGTGCAGGGATCATGATTCATTACCATACTATAATAAGACACGCCACTAAAAATTAACAATGAAAAGCGCAAACTAGTAACTACAGAGGTTGGAGCGCCTTATTAACTGAATGGAAACTTGAAAGAATAATACATTATCGTTAATGGCAATCACCGAAGCAGAATTGCTTAAACTGATCTCATTACAAAGCTAACCAAGAAGAGGCATATACAGCTGAATTGAAATGGTAAAGGTGAATGTTCACATGGTTCTAATTGATCCACTGCATCATAAATAAATCCCATTTAGCAAAACACAACCACAGCATGGTATGAGCAATACAATGCTAAAAAGAAAATGGGGTAGGAACGCAATCACATAAAAAAAAGGAAATGCCAAAAGAAGAAGCCATTTAAGACCAAGTTCAACTCACCTAATTGCATCTCGACCACCAAGGCGATTCTGAAAAACACTCAAAAGCTGATGAAAACTCTTAAGGACAAGATTCCAAGATCTCCAGAAACATCGAAGCCCACATTCTTCAACCCATACGAGGCAATGGCTGTCGAAGATGACAAGGACAGGCATTGAAGCCAGAAGCAGAAGGAAAATGTGGGACCACAGCGAAAGTGAAAATGAAGAATGTGGGAGATCTTGTTAAGGCATTTGTGATGGAGAAAAATGATGAAGATGTCATCTTGTTTTGAAAGCTTGAACAAGACAAACACTTGCTGTTTTTCTTCTCTTGTGGGAAAAAAGCGAAACTTCGTTGTTGGGTGTGTTTGTGATTGTTAAGGTACAAAGTCTACAAAGAAGGGTGGTGGGTGTTATTTGGTGTTGGCGTTAGAAGTTGGGAACATCAACTACTGTTGCAGATTCAGACATTGGAAGCCGTAACGAGGTGAGGAGAGTGGGGGAAAAGAGAGCTTGGTGGTGTTGAGGCTTTGAAGACAAGCCATAAAGTACAAAACAAGCAGCAACGACAAGATGGGAAGCTCTAAATAAAAACAATAATTGATTTTTTTACATCCCATTTTTACAATTTTTGGGATACCGTATATTTATATTAAAAATAATGAAAATATCACGTCATTTTTTTAATATATTATTTTTAAATAATTGTAATTACATGAATTATAATAATAATAATTAATTAATAATAAAAAATAAAAGTAAAAAATATAATTATTATTATACTAGTGAAACTTGATATTATCTAATATTGTATATAAAGTTAAAATAAATATATTGTATATAGATGTAAAAAGAATGTCATTAAGTGCTATATTATGAACATTAAAATAATAAAATTTAATTAAAAAAGTATAATTATATATTATACATATTATATATCAACTCATATTTATATAATTTTAATTATTTAATTATAATTTATATAAATTTATTTTATGTATATTTACGTTTTAATTATGTTACATATCTCTTATGTGAGATAATGTGATTTTTAAAAATATGTAAATAATATTTTATAAAAAAAATTAGATATATATTATTTAAAGTGACGTGCATGAATGTATCTTATATTTATTTATATGACAAAAGTATAATAAAGGTGTATAAAAATTATTTATGACCAAATATAATCAACAATAAAAATTACAGTCATATTATTTGTTTAATTAAAATATATTTAATTTTATTTAATTTACTTATAAAATTATTTTATATTTTATAAAATATTATAATTATATACAATATAATTTAATATTTTTATGTTAATATATAATACAAGTATAATACATATATTCTAATATACATAAAATATTTTAAAAAAAATTATATGAACTAAAGTAACGTTAGTCAAAATGTGTTGTTAGAATTATTCTTTTATAAATAAAAAAAGCTGCGGAAAAACCAATGACCTTGTCTGTACCCCATAGGTCTTTCTTGGCAGTTGGTCCCATGGAAAATGATGTCTCACAATTTCTAAATCACCCCCTCCTATGTCCTAGCGCGTCCCTTGCAAACCTCATAAGTCATAATCACGAGTCGTTAGAAATAGTAAAAGGAAATGGCTCTTGGCCTCCTAGGACTTTATTTTAACTTGCACTTTATTTTTTAAGATTGTTTTACCTTTCATATGGAATCTTTGTCATGTGGCTTTATTTATTTTGGCCTACTATCTCCTCTAAAACAAGCATCCTCTAATATAACAAGAATTTTTTCATAGGAGTTGCAAGAAATAGAAGGAGAGAGCCAATGGCACAATAAGCCGTTGTTCAAGTCAGTCTAAGTGATACCAAGTATTTCTTTTTTTTATATCGATTGATCTTTCGGAGTCAAATTCCATCCAAATTATTTTTCTGATATTTTAGTTTATTATCATTTTCCCAGATCAAGATTTTCTAAAGTGCATAATGTATTTTGAAAAATATAGTTGACATGAATAGCAAAGATTATCATATCTAATTACCACTTTTACTTTAGAGAACCTAAATTATCTATGCTCTCTCTCTTTACGAATCTTAACGTCAATTATTCTTCTTTTTTTTTTTTCATCCACCGGAGGAGGATGATTTAGGCCATTTTTTGGCCTAGAATCACCCCTCTACATCGTTCTTTTTCTTTTTTATTTAAATAAGTAGTTTTTTCATATAGATCTGATTTTTCTTTCTTGTTTTCGGTGTTTTCGCTATTTTTGCGTGCGGTATGTTTAGTTCGACGCTTTTTGATCTGGCGTCGTTTGATTTCCGTCTTATCATGCGTGATTGCCTGTCTTTACGGTGTTGTTTTGCTTTAGATTAATAGATCGCTTCGATCTATTACAGATTCAATCAAGACTTGACGTCAACGTTACAGATCCCAGGCATGAGTATTCTAAATCACTTTGATTTTGTCGCATTTGTAGGCATTTTATCGTGTTATCTTTATTAACCTGGAAATAGTCTTTGTGAGTTTATTCACAGATTCATCTTTTTCAATTTTTAACGATGTTAAATTTGTGTTATTTTCAATGTATTTTACCAATCTAAATGAATGAATATCTTTTTTAGTCCAAAAAAAAATTGTCCATGCTCACGCGTTCTTGTATAATAAAAAAAAATAGAAGGAACTGAAACTGAAAATGGCGGTGTGGCACAATTTCTCCTTTGGAGCGTGAGTGTTGATTATAATTTGCTGCCATGTTATCCCTACGCTTTTCCATGAATTTTATAATGAGCGTCTCGGTTGGCCTGTCAGTTAATTTTCCGCTGCTTTTGTGAATGGGGCCATGGCTATCTGGTCTGGACCCTCTTCTCCCACTCCAATCAGTTTAGTTTGGTTTGGTTGTCCAAGCCAAGTAAAACCAACTTTTGGGTGAGTGAGGCCAAATTCCTTAAGTTGCCTTGGTTTAATTTAAGTGTTTTTAGGTAAGTGAGAATTAGAGATCTCCTTTTGATTAAGAACAGGTTCAAACACTAACTACATTTGTGTGCATGTGTACAAGTTTGTGGGTTTAGATGCATATAGTTATTATCACCGAATGCGCATTGAGTGATATTTATTACTATTATTGCACAATGCCATTATATTGTCTCACCCTGAAGCAATCTACAATGATTTTGTTTTATGTTTTTTATTTCTATTTTATTTTAAAGTAGTGTTATATTTTCCTACCAAATCATTCTAATAAGCATCTTAATATTAAATAAAAAATATTAAATAAAAAAATAAATACATTTAATGTCTTGAGAATATAAAAAATATTCAATATTTTTTTTTCATTTAATAATTAAAAAGATTAGTAAAAAAGATTGTATAGAAGGATAAATTATTTTCTTTATTTTATAGTTTTGGGTAAAATGATAATTTATTTTAATTAATAATCTATAAAATATTATTATGCAATGTGTAAAAAGAACATAATCAACTATACCTAATAATAATTAATCGTAGTAGAAATAGACTATAACATAAGATGAATTTTATTTATAATATTAAGGTTCAAGTTTTAAAATCGTTACTTTAAACAAAGTTTTATTTAATTACTATTCACAATTTGGAAGTAAATTCATAATAATGTATGTATAATAATGTATGTAGAAATACTTTGGTATTAAAAAAAAAAAGGAGCTTTGCTCAAAAGTGTCAAATGCAAGCAATCCAATACAAAGAAAAATGCATCTAAAGGGTGAAACAAGAGGGGGGAAAACATAAAATGCGTTACTATGATTCGCTATTTTTACTTTTGTATTTTTTATGACTTGATGTTCAACGGTTCATTGATGTTATATTATATTCTGTTTCGACTTTTAATGAGAAAATTTGATTTTGGGAAATTTACACTTACTCATCACGATCTATATTACTCTATTTGCTACTTTTGCCCTAGTTAAAAACCATAAGAAGAATGTCAAATTGCCAATTTCAAGATCAAACTCATATGGGGCGATTTAGTAATTTGAAGTATATATTTCAACTCAAAATATCATGTGAGATAATGTTAGGATTTTGGGAAATTTTGAATGACGGAAGTTTATTAGTTGTAATCGAGTGAATTGACGGTAAAATATGCTAAAATATTTTGACTATGGATAAAAATGAAATTAGAGTAATAAAACATGATATTAATATTTCTAGTGTCTCCTTAATTTGATTTTTCTTACAGGATTATGTCAAGTCGCATTGTCTTGTTTTCTTTCTTAATTCTTTTAAGAAGTTAGTCATCAATCAAGTTGTTAAAACGTGTAGAATGAGAAAGTAATATTGCAAAGTGTTCTGAAGTAAATTCAGAGAGACCGAGATAGGTGCGTTATGGTGATTCTCCATAAGCACAAGAATACAACGGTGGTGCGAGGGGTGGAGTACTGCAAAAGGCACTCCGACACTCAAGTTAGGCCGTACACATAGGAACAATCAGTATATCGGATGAGATACATACCTTTGACGCTTGACATGGTATTTATAGGAGCGTCGCGTAGAATCTTGGGGATTCCTCTTATATGCAGGTAATTTAGGATTGATATCTTGAGGATAATCACCTTTCCATTATTGTAAGATATATCCCTATAAATCCAGGATTAATATAAGGAAAGTATCTAGCCATCAAAGATATCTATAAATCCTATAATATCGTAAGCTGACGATTGACAGTTGCGCATATTTAGGGTTTTATCCTCTGCGTGGATCAATCAGCCACGATGTCATATAGTAACACCGCTCAGGTGTCTTGATCCGTGGTCCGAAGCACGTCGTGAGTCTTCCTCCACGACAGTTAGGAGGAGTCCGGTAGTGCGTACGCCGGATTGATCCCATGGGTCGGGATCCCAGATCTCGGTCCAGAACAGTTGCCCCCAGCTTGGCTCTTGGATGAGACAGACCAGAGCCAAGTTTAGAATGAATCAACCACCACATGGCTGGCCGACGTCCTTGTTTTACTTAATTATAAGCAAAAATTACTGCTTTCCAGTACGAGTGCTGGAGACATATTCAACGCGAATCCCGAATGTGATCTCTGGTGACTTCAGCTTGCGATTCTCTGGGAAACTGATACTTGGACTTTATTGGGAAATAACGATTCTTTTAAAGAAAACATCAGTTTCATAAGGATTTTCTCAACTGCTCCCTATCTTTGTGACCAACCAGAGATCTAAACATTTATTTTGGCTGACTTCATGGGATCAGGTTACCTTTTACGCGACCAATCAGAATCCTTTATGCACGCTATAAGTACAGAACACTTCTTCATGAGCTTGCATTCTCTTCTTCTTCACTATCGCATAGAGATGATTTTTCCCAAGGGGATGAGTGTAGTTCTTTCTTCTTTCTCCTTTTTTGTGAAGAGAGCTTCATCATCTTCAAAAATCATATTTTTATTTTTCCCAAAGTCCTTGAAGAGATTTGATCTTCTCCGAGCGTTTTTTCCTTCCGACAGAGGCCTTTCTATCTTGGCGTAAAACTGGGTTGCTATGCATTTAGGGAGGCGGAAGCCTTTCTATCCTAGCATACACGGGGGTGTCTGATCCTACATGTTGTTAGGATGGAATAATGCTTCCGTCCTCCATTACATAGGGACCCGGTGGAGCACACTGTTCCTCTCTCCATCTTCTCGCCGGGTTACTTGAAAGCATCTGACCGGTCTTTCTCGTAGTAACGGCTGGAAATGCAAGGATGCCTAATCAAAGGAGTGAGAACCCCCTTAGAGCAACTTGGGGTAGTCTGCTTTCTTTGACTTACTTTCAAGGAAGTAACGGGAATCCGCTTCTGCCGCTATTCGTTGAGAAGGTGGGAGAAGGACGAGTGAGCGGAGGATTTCTACTCCGGAGTGGCTTCAGTCCGTTCCGGGGTGGAAAACCCGCTGTAGTTGCTCCATGACTTGAGGCAACTTGGAATGGCTGACACCGGCGAGGATTCTTCAGCTAGAGAGGTCGTACCCCTTCCAACGAGCGAAAGAAGATCCCAGTCTTTAGTTGCATCGCGGAGAGGTCGTGCAAAGAGCATTGACGTTCTCTCCGGGGTCATGATCCCGGTTTGCCAATGTTCTGCAAAGCCAATCCACTTTTTTCAGGAAACTGAGGTTTGGAGATATGGACGAGGTACGAGCTAGGTGGCCGGAGATATTTGCCCCATTTCCCGGGATTTCCTTATACATTCCATGTCTCAATATTTTCCTTTTCCTCTTATTCAGTTGTATGACGATGTATGGAATGAAAATGATTCAATAGACCTTTTCCTTTTCTGAATTTGTTTTATATTTCCATTTCATTTTTCCACCGAAGTAACTCTGCCGGGATGAGTCCAACACTTATCCCGGTAAAAACCAAGTAAAAACATTGCTGGCTTGTCTTCCGATCCCGGCTCGGTCGTAAGTCCTTTGATGTTTTCGAAGAAAGCTTCAAAGGGTTTAAGACTGCGTTTTTCAAGATAAAAGCCAAGGAGGGATATCATCCCTTTTTCCTCAAGCCGGACGGGGAGCCAGAATTTTCTCTTTATTGGATGCAGAGGTGCTGGGACGTGCTTTTCGACATGATTGAGAAAGAAGAGGGAGATCTCGACCCCGAAGAATTTAGGACCGTGAAATTCATAACCCGATACGCTGAGAAGCATGGGAACATCAACATTAGAGATGTCCTTTGTGTCCCTGGTGATGATCTTCTTTACACTTTGTTAGGTAGGAATTAGGGCGTTTATACCTCTAGTGTGTCCCTAGGAGTTTGCTTTGTCTTCATATATCAATGTTTCGAGATGTATTGACTGTATTTGTTTTTGCTTCTTTTCAGTTAGCAACATGATATCTGGATCTTCTATGGTTACACTGCGGTCTTCAAGAAATCAGAGGAAAGGGAAGAAAACCGCAGCTTCTTCCTCCACAGCCATTCCAGACTCATCCGACCGGGGCGTTGTCATTGGAGAGCAAGATGAGCCGGGATCCCCTACCCCCTTCTCAAAGGGAGAAAAAGGCAAGCTGTCGAAGAGCCTTCTGAGCATGATGGACGGTCGTCGGAGGGCGGCGAGAGGGAAATGGCGGACTTCTTGCCAATCATCACGGGGAACTCTGAGCCCGGGCCCTTCATAGATGGACGACTTTTGAGTGGCGAGGTGAGGCAACATATTGCTGAACAGGGTCTGGGCCAAACCTTAGCCACGCTCCAGAGGCAAGCTCTCCGGGCGGCAACCGAGATCCGTGTCATCGAGGTCACTATCGAGAACGCTGATCGCCAGGCGTCGGCAGAGCTGAGGACCTTGAAGAAAGAAAAGGAGGAGATCGACCAGAAGTTGGCTGCGTCCCTAAAAGCCAGTGAGGATAATAGGATGAGAGCCGTCGAATTGGAGAAGAAAGTCACTGAGCTGGAAAAGGCATTGGCGGACTCTGAGGCTGCCAGGAAGGTCGAGAAGCTTGAAGCCGACAGAAGCATTGGCGCTCTGAGGGCCGAGGTGGCGGAGCTTGAAAAGGAGGTGGAGGAGCTGGACGGAGTAGCTGGAAACGTTGGGGAGGAGCAGTTCCAAAATGCTGTGAAGCAAATCCAGCACTTCAATCCCGGGGTCGACCTTATCTTGGAGGGTGTGACCTCAGAGAAGATGTTTCATGACAGCCAGCTTATAGCTGTCGAGGAATTAGCCGCGAAAGCTCCTGGTGGCAACCCGGAGGTTATTCAGATCCCGAAAGAGGAAGAGGCCAGCATTTGAGCTGCTCTTTTTTTTTTGCCCCCTGCGTGGGGTTTTACTGTTTGTATGGACAATTGCCCCGTGTTTGGGGTTTTATAACTAATTACTTTGTTTAGTCATTCGTTTTCGTTTTTCATGGTTCAACCTGGGTCCAATGCCCATTTTCGTAGTCGTTATGCCGGACTTAGAAAACTGTGCTGTGAAAACCATGGTCCGGGATCCTTCACTCATGTCATTAATTGAGTGGCATTCCCTTGGACTTAGGTAAGAAAAGGCCTTGGTCTTTAATCTAACGCTTATGATAATGAAACGTCAAGAAATTTTAGACTTAGGCGAAGTAAAACCTTAATCCGTATTCCAGTGTTTGCTACGGGAAGCGTTTGGAATTGCAGACATAGGTAAGAGTAGCGCTTGGTTAGGGCATTTTACGCGAAGACCCTTTTGCCCAAGGCGCCAGCATTGCTTTCAACCTTGCCCGGGGTAAGTAACCTAATAATCGTACAGATTTTAGGATCCCCTTCTTGGCTTAGGTATAAGGAAGGAGTGTGTACATATGATCCGTACTGTCTCCTATCGACTTTTTAGAGCAACGCGTTGGATCAAACCTGGTTTCCTGAATAATAACTTTATTGCTGAACCTGGGAGAACAAGAGTCCGTACATAGCGTACTTATTTAAAACAAGAACGGATCAAAGATAATTCTACTGAAGGGCTAAGCCGCTATGAGCATTTAGCTATAGTATTTCCTTAGTTTGTCGGCATTCCAGTAATTCTTGACCGGGGTCCCAAATAACGTTTCCAATGTGTGGGCTTCCTTACCCGTACTGGTGACAACACGATAGGGGCCTTCCCAGTTAGGGGCCAGTTTTCCTTGGGAGGCATTTTTCCCTCCTATGTCGGCTCTTCTGAGGACTAGATCGTCGGGCTAGAATTTTCTCAGGACTACCTTCTTGTTGTACCTGGCCGCTGTCTTCTGGTTGAGGGCAGCATCCCGTATGTGGGCTACGTTTCTTCTTTCTTCGAGCAAGTCCAGGTCCTCTCTGATTAGGCCGAGGTTGTTGTCGGATGAGAACTGTTGGTAGCGCCAGCTAGGCTCCCCTATCTCCACCGGGATCATGGCTTCGCAGCCATAAGTCAGCTTGAAAGGGGTCTCTCCCGTCGTGGAATGGGGGTGGTCCGTATGCCCGAGAACATGGTCAAGTTGCTCGACCCAGTTCCCTTTGGCTTCGTCTAACCTTTTTTTCAAGCCTCGCATGATGATTCTATTGGTGGCCTCGGCTTGTCCGTTCATCCTGGGGTTCTCGACGGAGCTGCAGTGGTGTTTTATTTTCAGACCGGCTAGTAGCTCCTCAAAAGCTTTGTCTTTGAACTGGGTTCCATTGTCTGTGACTACAGATTCCGGTATGCCGAACCTGGTGATGATATGGCGTCAAGTAAACTTCGAATTCGAGCCGAGGTGATGGTGATCAGGGGTTCGGCCTCGATCCATTTAGTAAAATAGTCTACTACTACCACCAAGTATTTAAACGCCTCGGGGCCCAGGGGAACGACCTAAGATGTCCATACCCCACCTAGTAAAAGGGCAAAGGAATCGATGTCGTGGACGCCTCTTCGAGAGGGCTTGAAAATGATCTCGCATGACGCCGACACTTGTCGCAAGTTTGAACTTGTGCATGAGAGTCGGCTTCCATTGTCGGCCATAGAATCCTCGCCTTTAATACTTTTTGGGCTAGGGCTTTAGCTCCTAAGTGGTGACCGCAGCTCCTTCATGAACTTCACTAGGGCGTATTCTCGCTTCTTTGGGGTTAAGCACTTTAGAAGAGGGGAAGAGAAACTATGCCGGTATAGTCGACCGTTGTAAATGGTGTATCGGACCGACGTCTTTACTAATCTGAAGCCTCCTTCGGTCCGTTGGCGCTTTCCATGCTTTGCAGATAACCCAAGATAGGAGGAATGATCCAAGATGGTGATGATCCTCCACTTGGGATATGCTATGATCCGTGATGGAGGGTTTGGAAAGAGTTTCTTGGATTACAGACCGGTTGTTGCTAGGGCTTTTTGTGCTGGCCAGTTTAGATAAGAGGTCAGCTCTGGAGTTCTATTCCCTTGGGATGTGCTCTATCCAGACTTCTTCAAAATCTTTTAAAAGTTCTTGGACCTTGTTCAAGTATTTCTGTAGGAGGGGCTCTTTAGCTTGATAGTCACCTCGGATTTGAGAGGTTACTAGCTGGGAGTCATTGCAAAGTGTGATCCGTGTTGCCTCCAAATCCTTTGCCATTAGCAACCCGGCGATGCAGGCCTCGTACTCGGCCTGATTATTTGAAGTTGGGAATTTAAACTTCAGGGAGTGCTCCAAAGTCAAACCCTCTGAATTTTCGACTATCACCTTGGGGTTCGACGATCTGTCGACAAAAATGGTCCAGAAAGCTTTCTTTGGGTAGCCGTTGTCTGTTGTGAGTTCTGCCAGGAAGTCAGACAACGCCTGAGCTTTTATTGCAAGTCGTGGTTCATATGTAATCCCAAATTCTGAGAGTTCAATCGACCATGCAATCATTCGCCCGGCTAGATCTGGTTTGTGTAGTACCTGTCGGATAGGTTGGTCGGTTCTTACCACCACATGGTGGCATTAGAAGTATTGCCGAAGTCTTCTTGCGGTGATGATGAGCGCAAAGGCGACTTTCTCAACCTTTTGGTATCGGAGCTCAGGTCCCTGGAGGACCTTACTCACGAAGTAGATAGGCTTCTGTCCCTCGTCGGTTTCTCTGATCAAAACTGAGCTTACGGCTTCGTCGTGGACGGATAGGTACAAGTAAAGTGTTTCCTCGGTGTCCGGCCTTGTCAAGATAGGGGGAGGACAAAAGGTTTTTCAACGATGTGAAGGCGTCCTCGCACTCTTGAGTCCATTCAAAACTTCTTCCCTTTCTTGAGCAATTTGAAGAGGGGGAGAGACTTGTGAGCGGCTTTGGCTAAGAACCTTGTGAGGGCCGCTATGCGCCTCGTGAGCTGTTGTACTTCTTTGACATTCCGGGGACTCCTCATGTTGAGGACGGCCTGACATTTATCCGGATTGGCATCAATTCCTCTATGCGTTAGCATGAACCCTAAAAATTTATCGGCCTGGACCCCGAAAGCGCATTTCTCCGGGTTTAACCTCATATTGTATTTCCGGATTTGCGCGAATACTTCTTCAAGATCCTCCGTGTGAGATCCGGCGTGTGGGGTCTTGACTATCATGTTGTCTATATAGACTTCTAGCATCTTTCCCACTTGGTTTTCAAAAACCTTGTTCATCATCCTTTGGTAGGTGGCTCTTGCATTCTTCAGGCCGAAAGGCATGACCTTGTAGCAGTAGCTCGCCCTATCAGTAATGAAGGCGGTTTTATCTTCATCCCCAGCGTACATGGGAATCTGGTTGTATCCGGAATACGCATCCATGAATGAGAGCCACCTGAACCCAGAGGATCCGTCCACTAATTTATCCACATTGGGGAGTGGATATGGGTCCTTGGGACAAGCTTTATTCAGGTCGGTATAGTCTACGCACATCTTCCATTTTCCGTTGGACTTTTTACCAAGACCACGTTGGAAAGCCATGTGGTATAAGAAATTTCTCGATGAAGTTGCCATTTAGCGCTTTTTAACTTGGTCTTCGACGACTTGCGGCCTCTCTGGTCCGACCTTCCTCTTTTTTGCGCAACCGGTTTGGCGCCTTCTTTAATCGACAGCCGGTGGCAAATAAAGCTGGGATCGAGTCCGGGCATGTCGGAGGAAGTCCAAGCGAAAAGGTCTTTGTTTTTCAACAAGAGTTCTGAGAGCTGTTGTTTTTCTCCTTCACCCAGACGAGCTCCGATTTTAGTTACCTGTCCAGGATTGTTCCCGAGTTGAAGGGATTCCAGTTCACCTTCGGGTTGTGGTTGGGTATCTCGGATTTCTTCTCTGACGTCCAGCTCGGTCATCAGAATGTTAACCTGGTCGACAGCCGGGGTAGGGACAGAGCGGCTTGACGTCCGGGGTACTTTACAAATCTTCAAACTCTCGTTATAGCATTTTCTGGCTGCAACCTGGTCGCCTTTAATAGTGATGATGTCATTGTTCTTATTGAGGAACTTCATCACGAGGTGAGTGGTGGATATTACTGCCCCGAGAGCGTTGAGAGATGGATGGCCCAGGATAATGTTATAGGCCGAGGGGCAGTCCACAACCAGGAATTTTACCTTCACAGTCCTGAAGAGTATAGATGATCCAAGAGTTAGGTGGGTTTCGTAATATCCTACTGGAGTGATCTTCTCACCGGTGAAACCCGTCAATTCTCCAACATGGGGAGTCAAGTCGGATTGCGGAAGTTCCAATTTTTGGTAAAGGTTTAGGAACATAATGTCGGTTGAACTCCCTTCATCGACGAAAATTCGACAGATTTCCGCATTAGAAATTACTCCGGAGATGACCAGTGGGTCGTCGTGATCTGGGATTATTCCGCCATAGTCTTCGTCTAAGAAGGTGATGAGAGACGTTTTCCTCTTTTCCGCTTGTGTTCTTAATCCTGAGTGGGTCACGCTAAAAACTGCCATTCTGAGGGCTTTCTTTCGAGCTCCATTGGAGGATCCTCCTCTGGCAAAACCACTGGCAATGGTATGGATCGTCCTGTTGGGCTCGGCACGGTGATCATCGTTACCGGCGGGAGGAGTGTTTCTATCCCGGCCCTGTCGGTCGCTGTTATTACGTTGAGGCGGAGTCCGGGATCTTCTCCTCGGGCTTCTTGTCCTTCTTCTGCGCGGAGGGAATGGAATCCGACGTTTGCTGTCTGTGCGTCTGTTATCCCCTTCGTTGTTTTGTGCGCGGAGGATATACTGCTGCAGGCGCCCGGCTTTGATTAGAAATTCAATGGCATCATGCAGCTAATAGCAATCCTCTATATCGTGGCCATAGGCTTTGTGCCATGTGCAATGTTTAGAGTAATCCTTCTGCCTCTGCCTCTTGATAAGAGGCGGTCTCGGGATATTCTGAAACTCCGTGTTCATCACTTCCCTCAAGATCGTTTCTCGGGGTGTGTTCAAAGGAGTATAGTCTGCATAGTTTCTCCGGGGTGGGCTACCCTTTGGGGGTCGTGACCTTGAGGAATTTTGGTTGGGCTTTTGGTGAGAAGGTTCACTTTTGTCCCACCTCCTGTGGTCTTCTGTTGCCTCTTCCAGGTAGACGTACTTCTCAGAACGTTTTTGGAAGTCGGTCAGATTGTCTGGCTTCTTTTTTGCCAGGGACTTGAAGAAGTCGGAGCCTATTCGGAGACCGCTTCTGGCGTAATACAAGCCTATTCTGTCTTCAAAGTTTTCTACGTTAGTGCAGGCAGCCATAAAACGTCTGACATAGTCCCGGAGGCTTTCATCCTTTCCCTGGCGGATCTTGGCCAAGGATTCAATGGTTTTAGGTTGTTCCTTGCTTGTGGTGTACTGCAGCAGGAAACGCTGCTTGAGGTCAGACCAATCCGCGACGGTTCCCCGTGGTTGGCTGGTGAACCATTTGAGGGGCCCCTTTTTGAGGGAGAGAAGAAAGGCTCGGCACAACAGTTCCATGGATCCGCCATAGAAGCATAGGGACTGCTCGTAGGCATTGATGTGTTCCTGGGGGTCCGTGGTCCCGTCGTAAATTTCAAGGTTTGGAGGAAACTTAAAATTTCTCGGAACCCGGAATTCCATGAGTTGGTCGGAGAAAGGCTGTTCCACGGTTCCTTGGTTCCGATTGTTGTCCCCAGTATGAGGAATTCCCTCATCATCATGGGCCCTCGTACTATTATTTTCCACGTCGATCCGTCTGTCACGTCGGCGTGGCTCTGGTTGACCTTCATGCATGGCGCGCTGCATGTCTTCCAGTCTTCTAAACTGGTCATTGAGCAGATCCATATGTTGTTGCAATATATCTTGGAATTGGCGTTGAGAAGTCTGAGATTGATGTATGTGTTCATATCGTGATGCTCGATCGTCGAACTTGTTGCTCGGGTTTCCCAAGCGTTGGTGTACAGGAATTCTGCGTTCTTGAAGGTTCTGGCCGCCCTTCTGGGCTGGGAATTCAAGTCTATCCCTGACAAAAATCCTGCGTGATGGGTTAGGAGACTCCTCAGAAAAGGAGGTGGAGTGCCCATCACGTCGGCTTCCTGGTCTGGGCGTCTGATTTCTCACAGCAGAGGTTTGAGCCACAAGTGGAGGCAATGGTGGCGGTGGACGTTGCATGTCAAGATCTTGTCTTTGGTTGACAAAGGCTTGAGCAGCGTCTCTTCTGGAGTTTTGCCTCGTATTCACCATGATTGGGTGGGATTAGAATTTTATGGTTTCCCCACAGTCGACGTCAATGTTTTGAAGTAAATTCAGAGGAGTACCTGAGATAAGCACGTTATGGTGGTGCGAGGGGGTGGGTACCTGCAAAAGGCACTCCGACGCTCAAGTTAGACCGTGCACAATAGGAACAGTCTGTATATCAGAGGAGATACATACCTTTGACGCTTGGCATGGTATTTATAAGAGCGTACGCAGAATCCTAAGGAGATTCCTCTTAGATGCAGGTAATTTAGGATTGATATCTTGAGGATAATCACCTTTCCATTATTGTAAGATATATCCTTATAAATCCGAGATTAATATAAGGAAAGTATCTAGCCATCAAAGATATCTATAAATCCTATAATATCGTGAGCTGACGATTGACAGTTGCGCATATTTAGAGTTTTATCCTCTGCGTGGATCAATTAGCCACGATGTCATATAGTAACACCGCTCAGGTGTCTTGATCCGTGGTCCGAAGCACGTCGTGAGTCTTCCTCCACGACAGCTAGGAGGAGTCCGGTAGTGCGCACGCCGGATTGATCCCATGGGTCAGGATCCTAGATCTCGATCCAGAACAGTAAAGATAAATTCTTATATAAGGATTAATTGCCATAGTACTCAAATCAATATTTTTAATGCGAATTAAACTTTAGTAGTCTAGGTTAAAAATAGGCATATTTCTAAAATAATGGACAAAGATGGTGTTATAACTGGCGATGATGCACAGTGACTGATGTTGGTCGAGGTTGCCGCCAATACGGGGCGATAATTGTTTGATAACATGACAATAGAAAGATATGTATCTTAAATATTTTACATGATAAAAATATTTTCATGTTATGAGAATGGAGTAAGTCCACCTCCTTTATGAGAACGAAAGTGTGGAAATATTGAAAAAAATATTTCCAGAAATTAATCTATGGTGGAATTTATTTTTAAAAGAAAAATATTCTACCAAACATAATATTCCTATATAAAGATTCTTATAAATGAAAAAAATAATAGGCAAACTTCTTTTTTTTGTCACCAAATAATACGCAAACTAAAGCCCCCTTTAAGAGTTTCGATTGGGATAGATTTGGATCCAACCCTTCAATCAGTATATTGGTATGGTATTTTACATAGGATATGGTCCAGGTTCTCTCTCCTTGAAATTTAAAAAAAAAAACCCTAATACTTGGAAGAAAGTGAATAAAAGGAGAGAAAAACTAAAAGGGAAATTTCACTGCTTAGAGAGAGCGATAAAGGGGATAAATTATTTATAAAAACTACTTATCTTACATGTGCGTTGCATGAGTTATTTTATATTTTATATTATTGATTTTATTAAAAAAATAATTCTCAAATTATTTTTTTCAAAAACTTCTCATAATAATTTTATTATATTCTATTATTACTACTTGATTTTTTTTTCTTACCAATATTACACTCTAAAAATTGTTGTCATTTTTTAAAATATTAATTTTACTATATGTCATCATTACTATTTGACTTATTTTTTTCTTACCAATACATACACTTTGGTATTTGTTGACTAATCGACAAGTATACTAAATCGCACCAGTAATAAAGTAGAAAGTCCAAGTATTATTTTTTTAAGGGATAGAGAAATTGTCAAGTACCAATTTCACTTATCGAACACTATCTAGGCGATTCATTTGAGTTGAGAGAGTAATATTGGCTTAAAGACAGAGAATTAAATGAAGAGTAATATTTTTAGAGTTTTTAGAATGAGAAATGTGATAAGAAAACAGTGATGATGGAGTTAGAGGTTGACTTCACTTAACTTATTACTTGATTTCATTGAATTCATGATCAAACCTAGTTCAATTCAACAATTGATGGCAAGAATACACTCAAATAGTCAAAACTCAATTTCTTGGTATATTAATTCTATTTTAATTACCCAAATTACCAATTCCTTAGTTAATTTCAAGCAATTAAAAGGATCAAGCACAAGATTCCCATACAAACCACACAAACCCAATGTCTATTCCTAGATCACTGCAAGATCATGTCAATTATCTCAAGAAGCAAACAATATCAAGGAATTTCATAATTCTCAAGCTACCTAACAAATCATTCAATGAGTGGTCAATTCAAAGAAAGCATTAATCATAGAGATAAAAACTCAATTGAATGAAAAGAAATTAGAATTAAACTTCAAATCCAGTTACATTAGGGTTTGGGTTAAGCTAGATCTTCCCTTAGCTACCCTTAGCTATGGGAGATCTAGTTACCTATGCAAAAAAATAAAAATAAAAAGAAAGGGAAAGAGTGAACCTATAAAGACATGGAGGTGGAGAGGAGAGATCTTCACTTCCTAAGTTTTGGGTTGAAGCTCACAACCCTTAACATTGGGTGAAAAATGAGAGAGAAAAGAAATATGAGAGAGAAAGTAAATTTAGAAAAATCGGGGTTTTAGAAAACTGATTCACAAATCTATTTTTAGTGGGTCACGAGAGATCCACGTACTTCAAAACATATACGTGGATGGTTCACGCATATGTGTAGAACTCTCTACTCTTCAAGTTTTCTTTGTATCAGGAATCCATTCCACGCATGTGCATGGATTTGTTACTTCCATTTTCTTATTCCAATATTTTTCTTTGGTCATTTCTTATTTAGATTCATGCTCTTTCCCTCATAACTCATATCTAAAACCCTCATTGACACATACAAATTTACATCAAAACATGAGTATTGGATCAAAGTGTCAAAATGAATCCATTAACTAAAGTGAAATTGGCTTGAAACTAAGTATGAACATGTGTATGACTTTAGGCACAATTTCTTAAGAGAGCTAGGGAGAATTTTGACTTAGCATTCACATTTTCATTCAATTTAAGGCTAAAATAACTCCATTTTGTGGAGTTATCACATCCCTAAACATAAAATTTTGCTAGTCCTCGAGCAAAATAATGTTAAGCACGGAATCCACATTAAATTCACAAGAACAAATTTGGAATTTAGTAATACCAAGGTTGAAAAGTCATCCACATTCTCAAGGACTTCAATTGAAAGCAACTGACATATAGATCCTAGCTTACATGTTTTCACTCCACAATACCATCCATGTATGCATATAAATTCAATATCACATATGCATAATCTCTTCCTAATCATGGCCTACATATGCAAATAAGATTCTAAACTTGAATTTGCAAATCAACTTATGTATCACAAGATTGCTATCATCGCTTTCTCTCCACTTAACCTAGGTAACACTACTTCAAGAATCATTTTTATTTGCACACCCTTTATAATTTTTCATTTCTTTCTTTTTCTCATTTTTTTTCTTAATGGAGGCATGAGTTGTAGACGATTCGAGCTAATGACCATATATCTCTTCCACACATCATTAACTCTTATTAAAGAGTTTAGAATTGTGACTGTACACCTTTTCCACACATCACTACCCTCTACCCCCTACTAGCTATCTCTCATTCTTTATGCACCATTTTTTTTTGGGTGGTCATACCTTGATTTAACTTATTTTCAACTCAATGATTTCTCTTAGAAGATGTTACCAAAAATATCATGTCAAGAGAGATTCAAGCAACCATAAGAACATACAAACTTCATTGTGCATGCATTTCATAATCTTTCTCTACATATGTAATACAAATCCTAATCCAAGATTCTATATATGCTCTAATGAAAATTCATGCATACACAAGTGGAACAAAGAGTTCAACATGCAAGAAGAGAGTTATATGCAATTTTCATAAACCAAAGTCATTTCGTGATCCATTCAATCATTAGATGGTCATCTTAGACACTTAATTTATTGAGATTCAAATTTCTATCATGGTTGGACAAGAAAAATTCTCACACGATAATGCAAAGACAAACTTCCTGATCCAAAATCACATGCAATGAAACAAAATACATGAATAATAACAACAAATATCATCATTGTAAAGTAAATGGGCAATAGGTCCAATTAAGCATCACATAAAAAATGGAGTCATAACATTCAAAATGATGACTATCCCCCCCCCCAAACCTAAAAGGAGTAGTGTCCTCACTGTTCAACACATAAGCAACTACAATGAAAATAAAGGAGATGAAGAACAAGAACAAAGAGAGGGCACTCCCTGATTTGATGATCATAGAGGCTAGAGAGAGTAGGAAAATGCATGTCTCTTATGTGTTTGCTGCACCAAGAAGTTCATATCCAAGATACCAAGTGACTTGCAATAAGAACTCAAAAGAATTTTTTTTCTTTTTATATTTATTAAACTTTTTTATTAGCGAACACTATATACATTCTCCTATAAAGGCTTCGAACTCGAGGAGACACTAAAGCCGACTCTCTATAACACTAACTACAAGCAATCATTTCATATTAATCAAAAGTATCAAAAATGAAGATTATATGTACAAGAAGAAACTCTATCAAATATTTGCCATGCATATGAATAAAAACATGTAAACAAGAAAAATTAATTACTCTGAACCTATAATAGGAAAAAGTAGAAGAAAAAGCAAATAACTCTACAACTTTATACATCTCTACTTTACTACTACATTGTGTCACTTCATCCAAGTTCATTAATCCAAGAGAAGTACTTAAAATCCTAGGCTCTTCTACTTCTATGTTAAGGATAGACACATTAAGGTTTGGAGAAGAGTTATCCCCATCAAAAATTGTCTTATTCGACACTTCGTGAGCCTCATCCAATTCATCTTGGATTCCTACTTGTACTCCATTATCCTTGTGTTCATCATCTTCTTGAAAATTCATGTGCTCATAAGATTCAAACACAGTGATGAAGTGAACATGACCATGTTCCCTATTATAGCCAGATACGTCATCGAATGCATCTTCTTCCTCAAGAAAAGGAATAGGTTGGCTAAGAAATTCCCTTGGATTCAACTCCACCACTCGTGACTCATTAGCCTCCCTTATCTCCCTTATCAATTGAATTTGCTCATCCATCTCATTTAGATAGCCCCAGATCCTCCTTTGAATGCGTTCCTCTATCCATTGTTTGGCATGTTCAAATAATGTGTTAGGCCTTTCCCATTGGCAATCCTAACTTGCAACCTGAGTAGAGAAATAAAGTGGTTGATCATAGAACTTTGGATAGGAGGATAAAATTGATTTTAATTGTCAAAATATTGAAGGTCTATGTTATCTTGATACCATGAGGAATTAGAATAATTGAGTCAATTAGCAATAGATGATTCATCAGCTAGGCATAAATAAGTAAGATGCATAGGACTTAAACAAATGTCATAATGATGGCACTCAAGATTATATGAACAAAAACATGAAAAATGCATGAAATTTGAATACACTTCACATTTATAATCCTTCATTTAAGCACAAGGTGTACAAAGCAAAACAAAATAATGAAAGAAAAGCTCAAATTAAAAAAAAAAAAGACAATGTGTAACAACTCGAAAAAAAACATATTAGACTTGTAATTAGTTCCAAATGTAATGTATTATTTGTTTAGCATGTTAGTAAAATTTTGTGATAATCTGAGTTAGTTTAGGCACTTTGCTGCAACATAGAAGGCGGTAAAAAGCTTAAAATGACCCAGACAGTAGCATAAATAACTTAGTTAAGGGAAACAGATGTGGATAATTTGTTTCTAAGTCACAAATGAGTTAACTAAGGTGTGTTTAAAGTTACAAGGTAATCGAAGTTAGTTTGTTATTTTTAAGTATACTAGTTGTGTATTTTAATGTCAGACTGACCCCCAACAAATATGGAAAAGTAGAGAAATGGTGAAACAAGATTTTTAATGAATCTTAGGATTAATTTCAAACTTGTAGGAAGTTAGAATACTGGATTTGGCGGAATCTAAGTATTCATAGCAGATCGGGGGTTAGTGTCACATTAGTGGTTGGCTTATAAGAAGCCAAAGTGGACTTCTCTTCTTCATTTTTTCCCACGGCAAAAGCAGAAAATAGAGGGGAAAGAGAAGAGAAAGAAGAGAGGAAAGGAAGGAAAGCTATAGAGTCAAGATCAAAGCTTGAAGGAAGATCTAAGAGCAAGAGTAAGGCTTTAAGATCTTCATTCAAGCAAGAAGTAGGGGATTAGAGTTTCTTTTCATCTATTTTTATCATTTTCTCCATGAATGCACTTTTGGTGCTTAATAAGTCAAAATGAGTTCTAGAGGTGTTTGATGTGTTTGGTTTGCATGATTGTGTTTCTATGGTCATTTATGATTTGTTCATAGCATAAGTTGAAGTTAGAAACTTAGAACATCTCATTTAGACCAATAATGCACAAAAATAGGGTTTTAGGTCAAGTATGTGATTTTTGGTGTTTGAATCCAAATTGAGTGGTTTGAGTTGGTGATTGATGATTTCTATGTGTTAAGAAACTAATTAGAGACTTAGAATCACTTAGAAACTGATTTGGAATGACCAAAATTCATGAAGAGAACCAATGGAATAGTACCACAGTTATGCAAAATTCTGCAAAATCTAGTTTCTGCTATGAACGTCGTGGCATGAAGATGTCATGCCACAACGTGAGGGTTTTTTGCTACGCACGCCGCAGCGTGATGATATCATGCCGCAGCATGATGTGCATCAGTATGAAAACCTGAGAGTAGGGCGCTGTGGCGTGCTAACGCCGTGGCGCAACGTGAGATCCTAAAGCTCCAAAATGTTGTTCTTGGATGTTTTGAGATCCCTCGTTGATAAAATCCTTTGTTTATGCCCTTTTTAGAGTGTTGAGGCATTAGATGGGGTATTTCTTAAGGAGCAAGACCTAGTGACATACAAGGAAAAGTAAAAGAAAAGTTGTGCAATTCATTAAGTATAGATTGTCATAAATTAAAGTTCAGTTTATGAGTTACAAAGTGTTTCTTATATATCACTTGAGAAGTGATGAAAAAGTGAGAAACAAGTGTACAAGCTAGTTGGCAAGAGTGGAGTGCCATTGAGCTTAGTTGGCAAAAGTTGAGTGTCATAGTGTATAAGTGTCCACATAGAGTTAAGGTGGAGCCAATATATAAAGATAAAGAGTGTACTAGGTCTAGTTGACATTAGTTAAATGCCATAGTGCATGAAATGATCTCACAGAGAAAAGGTAGAGTTAGTAATGCAAAAATGGGCTTAGTATAGAGTTATGTGGAGATTATGTTACAGTTAGAACATAACTCTATATTTTCATACACACATCACTTTCCACACAAACTTGTTATCCCAAGAGTCAGATAGTGGAGACATTTACTCAGTTTCTGGTGGCGATATCCACCTAGTTTATGGTAGGTTATAGGAGGTTACATGATATGATAACAGACTCCCTCCCTACTTAGTAAGTTATAGGAGGTTACTTGTTATTGTACTAGATTCCCTCCCTACCTAGGGGAATAACCAAGTTTCACCACACTGCACTCACATTATCATACATTTTTATTTAAACATAATCATACATCATCTCAACATTGCATTATTTAATATTTGTCTTGATTGGAAATTATGTGTTGTTGTGTTTCTATTGCATTTGCCTTCGATGACAACTGTATAGGCAGTTATCTTATTTGATGGTTTCAAATGATTGTATGGGTAATTATTTGATATTATTGCTTGTTCTAATCAGAAATAAGTTATAGATTACATTTGAATATTGCATAGAAATGAGGCATATATTCTTATGTAATAGTTTAGTTTATTCATTGTGAATATTTAAACTGCTAGCATTGGTATTCTTATAGTGAGAAATGTGATTTCTCATCCTGTTTATTGCCATGTAAATTCATGTGGAAGTTCTTCCAAAGGCATGAATAAAAAGTATGAATACTAGGATAGTTTTTATGCTTAGTTTTAAAGCTTGTATTTATTTACATTACTTTAAGTTTAAATAGAAAAGTTTATGTATACAATATGCCCTTTTGTGGTAAGGATGTATGTATAACTTCTAGTTTTTCGCAAGGCTCTCCATTATTGTTTGATTTAAATGATATGGATTAATATGCTGATTACATTGGTAGTAGTATAGATAATACTATTTATCCAAGTGTATGCTGGATACATTATGTTATTGGTATTAGGGTGTTACATTATGATATCAGAGCAGTTCATCATGTTGAGTTGTGGTATGGACTGACTAGGCTTAGACACGTTTAGTGTTTTTCCGCTAAGTGCTATGCATTTATTGTCTTATATGTTAGATGTGATGCTAGAACATGTTTTACCTTAGGTTAGTATGTTATTAGCTACTATTGTACAGTTACATGATGTTGAGACTGCAACTCAATATATATTATTTCTGTGTATACAGGAAACTATAACACCAAAGAGACGAACTATAAAAACAGGGAACTCAGCTCTAAAAGGTCCTAATATGGTTGTAACAGTGATAACTATAGCCAATCTTATGACAAAGATGTTTGAGAGGATGGAAGCCAATCCACCTCAGCCAGCACAAGAGGTATAAGTCAGGAGGAATCAAAACTTCCAGGACTTGGCAACGTTTAGACAGATGAACCCTCTACCTTTCGATGGTGAGTATGACCCAGTAAAAGCTGAAGGATGGTTGAATGAGATATAAAAGATTTTTGAGGTTATGGTCTGCACAGATGAGCAAAAAGTTTCTTTTACCTCTTTTATGTTAAAGGGAGAGGCAGAAAATTGGTGAAAAAATACCACAAGATTAATGACAGTAACTAAAGCTCAGTTGACCTAGGAAATGTTTAGGACGACTTTCTTAGAAAAGTATTTTCCACAAACCTTGCAAGATGCGAAGGAGTTGGAATTTATGAGGTTAGAGCAGGGAGGCTTGTCAGTGGGCTAGTATGAGGCCAAGTTTGAACAATTGTCAAAGTTTTCTTGTCATTTCAAACATAACCCGAATAAGAACTGGAGGTGTGTAAAATTCGAGTATGGTTTGAGGACTGATATCAGGAATGTAATATAGTCTTTAGAGATCAAAGATTTTTCTTCTTTGATCAATAAGTGCAGGATAATAGAGAAATATGAAAAGAGACCTACAGTGGATCAAGAATCCCAAGGTTCCCATAAAAGGAAGAACAGTAATCAGAAATTCACAAAGGGTGAAAAAAGGTAAATTAGAGTAGGTGGAGTCAAAGAGGGCTTAGTGCCCTAAGTCTGGAAGGCAGCATGACGATAAACCTTGCTTTGCAGGGCAATCCGTATGCTACAAGTATGGACAACAAGGGCATTTTGCCAAAGAGTGTTCGCAAAGAGAAAAAGCACAACCAGATAATAGACTCTTAGCTCAGGGAAGGGTTTACATCTTGCAAGGTAAGGAGACGACGCAACCTACGGGTTCAGAGGAAGGTAAGTGTATAATTTTGTTTTTTTAAGATTTGGTTATGCTTGTTTTGATATGTGAGTTACATATGACTTCTTACATGAGGTAAACTAAATTTTAGAGACAACTTTTTAAAAATGAGGGGATAAATGTAACATCCCGGAAAAAACATGTTAGGTTTGTAATTAGTTACAAAGGTAATGTATTATTTGTTTAGTATGTCAGTGAAGTTTTGTGACAATCTGAGTTAGTTTATGTACTTTGTTGCAATATAAAAAGTGGTAAAAGGCTTAAAATGACTTAGCTAGTGGCATAAATTACTTAGTTAAGGGAAACAAATGTGGATAATTTGTTTCTAGTTCATAAATGAGTTAAGTAAGATGTAGTTAAAGTTACAAGGTAATCAGAGTTAGTTTGACATTTTTAAGCATACTAGTTGTGTGTTTTAATGTCAGACTGACTCCCAGCAGATATGAAAAAGTAGACAAATGGTGAAATAAGATTTTTAATGAATCTTAAGATTTATTTCAAACTTGTAGGAAGTTAAAATACTGAATTTGGAGGAAAATAAGTATTCATAGCAGATCGGGGGTTAGTGCCACATTAGTGGTTGGCTTATAAGAAGCTAAAGTGGACTTCTCTTCTTCATTTTTTCCCACGGCAGAAGTAGAAAATAGAGGGGGAAAAGGAGAGAAAGAAGAGAGGAAAGGAATGAAAGCTATAGAATCAAGATCAAAGGTTGAAGGAAGATCCAAGAGTAAGAATAAGACTTCAAGATCTTCATTCAAGCAAGAGGTAGGGGATTAGAACTTTTTTTTATCATTTTTTTCATGAATGCACTTTTGGTGCATAATAGGTCAAAATGAGTTCTAGAGGTGTTTGATGTGTTTGGCTTGCATGATTATGTTTCTATGATCATTTATGATTTGTTCATAGCATAAGTTGAAGTTAGAAACTTAGAACATTTCATTTAGACCATTGATGCACAAAAAAGGGGTTTTAGGTCAAGTATGTGATTTTTGGTGTTTGAATTCAAATTGAATGGTTTGAGTTAGTGATTGATGATTCATGTGTTAAAGAACTGATTAGGGACTTAGAATCACTTAGAAACTGATTTGGAATAACCAAAATCCATGAAGAGAACCAATGGAATAGTACTACGATTCTGCAGAATCTAGTTTCTGCTATGAACCTCGCGGTGTGAGGATGTCACGCCGCAGCGTGAAAGGGTTTTTGCTAAGCACGCTGCAGCATGAGGATGTCACTCTGGAGCGTGATGTGCATCAGTATGAAAACCTAAGAGTAGGGCACTGTGGCGCGCCAACGCCGTGCTGCGGCTTGAAATCCTGAAGCTCCAAAATGTTGTTTTTGGATGTTTTGAGTTCCTTAGTTAATAGAATCCTTTATTTATGTCCTTTTTAGAGTGTTGAGGCATTACAAGGGCTATTTCTTATGGAGAAAGACCTAGTGGCATACAAGGGAAAATAAAGAAAAAGTTATGCAATTCATTAAGTATGGCTTGTTATAGATTAAAATTCAATTCATGAGTGACAAAGTGTTGCTTAAATATCACTTAGAAGTGATGAGAAAGTGAGAAACAAGTGTACAAGCTAGTTAGCAAGAGTGGAGTGCCATAGAGCTTGGTTGGAAAAAGTTGAGTGTCATAGTATATAAATGCCCACATAGAGTTGAGGTGGTGCCAATATACAAAGATAAAGAGTGTACTAAGTCTAGTTAGCATTAGTTAAGTGCCATAGTGCATGAAATGTTCTCACAGAGAAGATGTAGAGTTAGTAATGCAAAGAAGGGCTTAGTATAGAGTTATGTGGAGGTTATGTTAGAGTTATGACATAACTCCACATTTTCACACACACATCACTTTCCACACAGACTTGTTATCCCAAGAGTCAGATAGTTGAGGCATCCACTTAGTTTTTTGTGGCGATATCCACCTAGTTTATGGTAGGTTATAGGAGGTTACATAATATGATAGTAGACTCTCTCTTTACTTAGTAGGTTATAGGAAGTTACTTGTTATTATACCATATTCCCTCCCTACCCAGGGGAATAGCCAAGTTTCACCACACTGCACTCACATTATCATACACTTTTATTTAAACATAATCCTACATCATCTCAACATTGCATTATTTAATATTTGTCTTGATTGGAAATTATGTGTTGTTGTGTTTGTGTTGCATTTGTCTTTGATGACAGTTATATGGACAGTTGTCTTATTTGATGGTTTCAAATGATTGTATGGGCAGTTATTTGATATCATTGCTTGTTCTAGTCAGAAATAAGTTATACATTACATTTGAATATTGCATAGAAATGAGGCATATATTCTTATGTAATAGTTTAATTTATTCATTGTGAATGTTTAAATTGTTGGTATTGGTATTCTTATAGTGAGAAATATGATTTCTCGCCCTATTTGTTGCCATGTAAATCTAGGTGGAAGTTCATCTAAGGGCAAGAAGAAAAAGTATGAAGACTAGGATAGTTTTATGCTTAGTTTTAAAGTTTGTATTTATTTACGTTGATTTAAGTTTAAATAGAAAAGTTTATGTATACAATGAAAGCTTTTGAGGCAAGGATGTATGTATAACTTCTAATTTTTCGCAAGGCTCTCCATTATTGTTTTGTTTAAATGATATGGATTAGTATGTTGATTACGTTAGTAGTAGCATAGCTAATACTATTTATCCAAGTGTATGTTGGATACACTAGGTTATCTGTATTATGGTGTTACAACATGCAATGAAGAACTACCTACAAAACACAAAAATTAACACTTGGAGTAAAGAAAAGAAGCTCGATATTAATATTAAACAAAGAAAAATAAATTCCTAGATTAATATTGTCCTAGTTACTTTTTGGTATTGACAATGACTTGCAAACCCCGGCAACGACGCCAAAAACTTGTTGACTAATTAGCAAGACTGAATCGCACAAGTAATAAAGTGGAAAGTCCAAGTACTGTTTTCTCAAGGGATTGAGAAGTTGTCAAGTACTAATTTCACTTATCGAACACTATCTAGGCTATCAATATGAGTTGAGAGAGTAAAATTGACATAAAAACAGAGAATTGAATGAAGAGGAGTATTTTTAGAGTTCTAGAATGAGAAATGTGATAAGAAAAGGGTGATGATAGAGCTAGAGGTATTGACTTCACTTAACTCATTACTTGATTTCATTGAATTGATGTTCAAACCTAGTTCAATTCAACAATTGATGGCAAGAATACATTCAAATAGTCAAAACCCAATTCCTCGGTGTATTAACTCTTTTTTAATTACCCAAATTACTAATTCGTTAGTTAATTTCAAGCAATCAAAAGGATCAAATACAAGATTCTCATACAAACCACACAAACCCAATGTTTATTCCTAGATCATTGCATGGTCATGGCAATTATCTCAAGAAGCAAACAATATCAAGGAATTTCTCAATACTCAAGATACCCAACAAATCATTCAATGAGTGGCTAATTCGAAGAAAGCATTAATCATAAAGTTAAAAGCTCAATTGAATGAAAAGAAACTAGAATTAAACTTCAAATCTAGTTACATCAAGTTTTGGGTTAAGCTAGATTTTCCCCTAGTTATGGGAGATCTAGTAATCCATGCAATAAAATGAAAAGAAAAGGAGAGGGAAAAAGTGAACCCATAGAGCCATGGAGGTGGAGAAGAGAGATCTTCACTTCCTAAGCTTTGTGTTGAAGCTCCTACCTCTCAACAATGGGTGAAAAATGAGAGATAATGGAAAGATGAGAGAGAAAATAAATTTGAAAAAATTATCGCTCTAGAAAATTGATTCACAAATCTATTTATAATGGATCACAAGAGATCCATATGCTTCAAAAATATTAGGCATTAAGAATCCACACATATGCTTAGAACTCTCTGTTCTTCATGTTTTCTTTGTATTGGGAATCCACGTCTATTTTCTTCTTACAATGCTTTCCTTTGGTCACTTTTGGTTAGATTCATGCTCCTTCCTTCATAGCTCCTCTCCAAAGCCCTCCTTGACACTTACAAATTTACATCAAACCATGAGTGTTGGATCAAAGTATTAAAATGAACTAATTAACTCCCTGCAGTACAATTGGATAAAGTGAAATTAGCTTGAAACTAAGTATGAACAAATGTATAACTTTAGACACAATTTCTTAAGAAAACTAACAAGAATTTTGACTTAGTATTCACATTTTCATTCAATTTAAGGCTAAAATATTTCTATTTTGTGGAGTTATCAGTATTGTTTTTATTTTATTTTATTATTTCATAGTTTTCTTTTAAAATCTAACCATTTTTATTTCATATTTATTATTTATTATTTTATTGAAAATAAATTTTCACTTTTAAATGTAATTTTTGTATATATTATCATTGCAGTTACTTGATTAGTTTTTTTCATTAACATGCACATAGTAATATTGTTATCTTTTTTATTTCATTATTCTATTATTTTATTTTAAAAGTTAACTTAATCTTTATTTTTTATTTAATATTAATATTTATATTTAAAATAAGTTTTTAATTCTTCGCATAATTTACAATATCATATCACTATTACATGATTAATTTTTATCTTATGTACATTCACATTTTATTTTTTTAAAGCTTATTATTCAGTATCCTCTATCAAGATTTATATATAGTTAATTATATTATTAAATTTCTCTCGGGGCACTTTAACTATACAAAATATAGCCAAATCAAAAAAAAAAAAAATATACAAAATATAGATTATTTGTAGTAATAAATAATATGAAAAATAAAATATTAAAAATTATTGATATTTTATTGCTTTGCAAAAGCTTAAAAATTAGACAAAAATTTAACACATCATATGTTAAGCAAGATTTATGTTTCCTATGATATCTTATCTATATTTATTATTTATAAAAATTTAGACACATCTTATGCTAATATTATTAATATTTATAAAAGAATTATACTATCAATAAAATATACAGAAATTAAATAAAATTATAAATATTATTAAAATATTCTTATTATTAGAACTAGTAAGATTAAAATTAAAAGACAATAGATTTTTCTAAATATGAAAAAGAATATTATTTAAAGGGCATTTTACTAATGTATTTTTATTTTTCTTTATATAAGATTAATATATGTAATAAAATATGTATTTTTTAATTTATTAAAAATAAAAAGTTAAAAAAGGTGAAAAGTCATAAAAATATGAAGGGAACAGATGAAAAGTCAAGAAAGAAAACAAAATGAAGTTAATTATAATAAAAAAAGTTTTTAAAAAAATCCAAGAATTAAGGTAAATGCCATGTGGCAATTTCAATTTTAGTGGAACAATATTTATATATAATTCTAAATTGGGTTTGTTTAATTTATAGAACGTGTTTGTATAGTCCAGTCATGCTTAGATAAGCAGTATTCAAACCGGGATTCAACCGCATTAAATCGGTATGGTTTGAGTGGTGGCTTTCTTAATTCTTTTAACCAAACAGTGGGAGTCTAGGAATTGAATCTAGTCCCCTCTGAGTCAGGAGTAAGTAGCATACCATCAATAAGCCAAGCAAGCATGTTGGTAAAGGTGTTCATAGTATATATCTATAAATTTTATTTTCATTCAAACAAAGCAAATGTAATTTCCTTTAAAACTAAAGATAAGTTAGAATTAACATTTGAGGTCAACTATTAACAGAATTAATATAAAAAATAAATAATATAATAATTATATATAAAAAATACAATATAATTATACTCTAATTCAACTGTTGTTTAACTACAATTTAATCATTAAACTATGAATCATCTCTTCAACGGCTCAATAGTCGATCTAGTTTTTAAACATTAGTTAAACTCATTTGAAGTTTGAAAGTAGTTTCAACATGTTTACTAAGTTTTGTAATGTTTTATACATAATTTTTACACCAAATTTCTTACACTTTTTTATTGGAAAAAAGAGTTAGATAGTAAACATTAAAAAAGTGTGTTTAAGCATATTAAAAGGTATAGAAAGTCTGGTGCTGAAATTAAGTATAGAAATAACAAAACTCTTAGCATTTAAGGAGTAGCAGCTGCAGTATGCCATGTCAGCAATCCATGTGCAGCAACTGAAGTTAGTTTGAGTTAGTTACTGTGTTAGTTACTGATTTGTTACAATAGCTGAGTTAGTTTAACTGCTATATAAAAACTAACGAATAGCCTCTGTAATAGAAGAACGTGATTCTAACTTTTCTCTCAATATACAAATTACACTCTTCTTCATTGTTCTTCTTCTCTTCACTTTTCATATCCAAGCTCAGATACCTTTATGGTATCAGAGCTTCAAATGATCCAAAGAATGGATGGAAGCTCAAAGCGATTCGTCTTCTTCATCACGCTTCACTGTGCATACTTTCTCAAATCCAGTTTCTATAAAACTTGATGAAGGGAATTTTCTTCCGTGGAAACAGCAAGCACTTGCAACCATTAAAGGCTTCAAATTGCAGAGTTATGTTGAAGCATCAGGAGGAAAGCCACCCAAATTTCAAAATGCAGAGCATGAAGCACAAGGTGTGATCAGTGAGGATTTTACAAATTGGGAACAACAAGATCAACTATTAATGTCTTGGTTGCTCTCATCTATGTCTGAAAGCTTACATACACGTATGGTTGGATGCAATCATTCTTTTGAAATTTGGAAGAATCTTGAAATTTTCTTTGCTTCACAAACAAGAGCAAAGGTGAAACAGTTGAAGTTACAGCTGAAAAGTGTCAAGAAAGTTGCTGGTATTGGTGAATACTTACTCTCCATCAAGAAGATAACTGATACTCTTGCAGCGGTTGGATCTCCTATAGGTATAACAGATTACATTGATATTGTATTTGATGGCTTACCTGATGAATATGAGAGTTTTATTACATCTGCAATCACACGTTCTGAACCTTTTACCATTCCTGAGCTTGAAGCACAATTAATGGCTCAAGAAGAAAGATTAGAGAAGCATAAGAAACCAATAGATATGTTCTCAATGCAAACTGCACAAGCTAATTTTGCACAGCATCATCAGTATCAAGATCAGAAAAACTCAGGTTTTGGTAGATTTCAAGGTCCTAATCGTGGCAGGTTTCATGGTAATTTTAGAGGAAGAGGCAGGTCTCAAAGAGGTGGTTTTGGAGGCAGAAATTTTAATAAACCTCAATGTCAACTCTGCCGAAGGTATGGTCACTTGGCCATGAATTGCTTTTACAGATTTGATAATCAGTTCACAGCAGGAAACAATTTTAATCACTCTCAATTCAATCAAAATGTACCTCAACATTCTGGTTTTGGATCACCTCAGTATAGTGGCTCGAATGCCAGTTCCTCACAGTATCCTTCAGGAACAAGATTTTCAGGAAATCAAGCTCCTCCTATGACAGCCATGATGGCTGCACCAGAAACTCTCTTTGACCCAGCATGGTATCCTGACTCAGGAGCTACTAATCATCTAACTCCAGAATCTGAGAATTTGATGACTAGCTCACCTTATACTGGTGACAATAGGATCAAAATGGCTAATGGGGCAGCAGTAAATATTCAGAATATTGGTAATTCTTTCTTCCTTTCTCCCAAGTCTGCTAAGCCTCTTTTCTTAAATAATTTGTTACATGTTCCTCATATATCCAAAAATCTTTTAAGTGTTTCTCAGTTTGCTAGAGACAATAAAGTTTATTTTGAATTCCATTCTGACCATTGTTACATCAAATCTCAGGCCACCAATCAGATCCTTTTGGAAGGCAAGCTTAGAAATGGTCTCTATGCATTTGATGATATTCAGTTTACCACTTCACCTTTCAATAAGAATTCTTGTAATCTTTTTTCAGATTCGTGTAATTCTGTCTCTAAATCATGCAATTCTGGTTTCAAATCTTGTAATTCAGTTTCTGTAGATGTTAATCTTTCACTTTGGCATGCTAGGTTAGGCCATACTTCTCCAAAAATTATATGTTCTGTTCTACAACAGTGTAACATTCCTTTCAAATCAAATAAAGTTCCATTTGTATGTGAATCATGTTGTATGGGGAACTCACATAGACTACCTTTTGCTACTTCTGAATCTGTGTATACAAACCCACTTGAACTCATTTACTCAGATATTTGGGGTCCATCTCCTGTTCCATCCACCAATGGCAGTAGATATTACATTCACTTCATAGATGCCTTTTCCAAATTTACTTGGATATATTTACTGCATAATAAGTCTGAGGCTCTTTCCACATTCATTCACTTTAAAACCATGATTGAATTACAACTTGGTGTTAAAATCAAAGCTTTTCAATCTGATGGTGGTAAGGAATATGTTGTTTTTTCCAAATTTCTACAATCACAAGGTATTATACATAGATTTAGTTGTCCATACATACATGAACAAAATGACTCTGCTGAAAGAAAACATAGACATGTCACTGAAATGGGGCTTACATTACTTGCTAATGCCTCTATGCCTCAATCTTATTGGGGAGAAGCTTTTCTTGCAGCAGTTTATCTCATAAATAGACTTCCCACACCTACTCTTCATAATCTGTCTCCACTTGAGGTCTTGTTTAATCATCCATCAAACTATCATTTCCTTCGAACATTTGGCTGTGCATGCTATCCATACTTGAGACCTTACAATTAGCTCAAAATTGATTTCAGATCCACTCAATGTGTTTTTGTTGGTTACAGTGGAAAACATAAAGGGTATTTGTGTCTAGCTCCTAGTGGAAAAGTGTTTGTCTCAAGGCATGTCATCTTTGATGAGTTTCTGTTTCCCTTTAAAATTCCTAATTCTGTTTTTCTTCCTTCTCACTCCTCAATATGTTCTCAACCTTCATCCAGTATGCCCCCCTCTATTCCTATTACTTCAGCTCTTCCTACGAGTCATCCTTTTGTTAATGATTCTGTTGCACTCAATCAGTCTGAATTACCATTTACTGACATATGCACTGAAGTTCCTGGTCATACTTTATCTTCTACTGAGGTACCAACTGTTGCTCCTGCTCATATTTTACCAACATCACCTTCTGCTCCAGTCTCAATTCAGAATAAGCACCCTATGGTTACTAGAGCTAAGGCTGGTATTCATAAGCCTAAGGTTTTCATTGCTGCTGCCAATCCTAACTCAGAACCTACTTCAGTATCTTCTGCTTTATCCTGTCCAACTTGGAAATCAGCTATGGATCAGGAATATCAAGCACTACTAAATAACAATACTTGGTCTCTAGTTCCTTTGCCACCTGGCAGACAAGCTATAGGCTGTAAATGAGTGTTTAAACTCAAAAAGAATCTAGATGACAGCATCAATAAGCATAAGGGTAGACTTGTTGCCAAAGGGTTTCATCAACATGAGGGTTTTGATTTCTTTGAAACATTCAGCCCAATGGTAAAGCCTACAATAGTCAGAACTGTTCTCACACTTGCTTTTTCGAAAGGTTGGTTACTAAGGCAAGTTGATATTAACAATGCTTTCTTGAATGGTGATTTGGCTGAGGAGGTATTTATGTCTCAACTGCAAGGATATGTCCAGGGCAATGGCTCTTTGGTATGCAATAAGGCTCTTTATGGGCTCAAACAAGCTCCTAGAGCTTGGTTTGAGAAGCTTCAGTCCACTGTTCTTCACCTTGGCTTTATTTCTGCAAAATGTGATACCTCTCTCTTTATGAAGTTTGCACCTGATCACACTATGCTTATTCTTGTGTATGTTGATGATATAATCATCACTAGTGATTCTTCTCAGGCTATTACTTCCCTGATTAACACTCTCCATTCTCATTTTCCACTTAAAGATCTTGGCAATCTTAATTTCTTCTTGGGCATTGAAGCTAAGTCTACTGCCACAGGAGGCATCCATCTATCACAGACTAAATATATCACTGATTTGCTTACCAAGGCTAACATGGTCAATGCTAAACCAATGACAACTCCAATGGTATCTGGTTTGAAGCTCACAGCTTCGGGGTCTGATTCTGCACCTAATCCTACATTGTATAGGTCAATTGTAGGTGCTCTACAGTATGTAACCATCACCAGGCCTGAAATTGCATTCTCAGTTAACAAGGTCTGTCAGTATATGCTATGTCCTCAAGCTCCACATTGGCAAGCAGTTAAGAGGATTTTACGGTATCTAAGTGGCACTTTGCATTATGGTCTTGTCTTGTCCAGATCCCCTCACTTACAACTTTCAGCCTTCTGTGACTCAGATTGGGGTTCAGATATTGATGATAGGCGCTCCACTTCTGGTTACTGTGTGTATCTTGGAAACAATCTCATATCATGGTCTTCAAAGAAGCAATTTGTTGTTTCCAGATCTAGTACCGAAGCTGAGTATAGGAGCCTTGCAGCTGTAATTGCTGAAATTACATGGATTCAGTCTCTGCTAACTGAGTTACATGTCCATGTGGATAAAGTTCCAACCATATATTGTGACAATCTTAGTGCAGTATTACTCACTTGCAAATCCAGTTTTACATTCCGAGAACCAAACATTTTGAGCTAGATTTATATTTTGTCCGAGAAAAGGTGCAACAAAAGCTTATTGAAGTCCATCACATTCCATCTCAGGAACAAACTGGTGATATCCTGACAAACCAGGTTTCCTCTGCTCCATTTCATCTTTGTCGATACAAACTCAGAGTTATTGACTACTCCACTCTGAGTTTGCAAGGGGTGTAAGGAGTAGCAAATTAAGTATGCCATGTCGAAGAATTCATGTGCAAAGAATCCGAAGTTAGTTTGAGTTAGTTACTGTGTTAGTTACTGATTTGTTACAATAGCTGAGTTAGTTTAATTGCTATATAAAAACTAACGAATAGCTTCTGTAATAGAAGAACGTGATTCTAACTTTTCTCTCAATATACAAATTACACTCTTTTTCATTGTTCTTCTTCTCTTCACTTTTCATATCCAAGCTCAGATACCTTTATTGATACACAGAATCATGGGTCATTCCAACATTAATTTTGGGATGTAAAATTAAGAAGTCATATTATATTGTTTTCTTATAAAAACTTAGGTTTTGATGTATTTTAAAGAAGACATTCAAAAATTTATTATATCGAACTAAAATTGAAATTTGTGGCTTAAAGTATATCACATATGAATTGTAGTGTAACAAACCATTTTGGGTGGTGCTATTGCACTCTTAATTATCTATTTATACTCTTCATTAATCATTTACAATTTTATAAAAAATTAAAATTTTTATTAGTTAGTAGAAAGTGCGAATAAATAATTGAGAATGTCAATAGTCTTACTTACTATTTTGTTGATCAAGAAATTTTGATATAAACTTAAAGTATTAAATTAAGTGTAATAAATTAATCATATCATTAATTATGTATATAAAATTATATAATTGATCTAATATATTTAACTTGAATGCTGTAAGTGTATATAAAAATTTCTCGTTCACCAGAGTCACGTTAGCACTAACGTTAATAAGGACCTTCACATTCCACTCAGGCAGCCCAAGCCAATGGCCGATGAATATGATATGAATAGTAGGAACAACGATCTTGGCGTGCAGCGTTGTCCAGTGATATACCCTAACATTTCGGCTTTGCTTCTCTCGTCGATTACGTGAAATGCAGTGATCCGGCAAATTAAATAAAGTGTTACATTTTTTTTTTGGTGGGACAAAAATAGTGGTAATTAAGTATATTTCTTGTTGGGATTTAATTCGATAAATGTAATTATGTAAACAATGTTTATTATTATTCCGAAAAAAAAAGGTGTTAATTCCGCTTGTGAAGCAGGCATGACATGATCTTTGGAACCGTACCCAAAAAAAAAAATTTATTCTTAGAAAGGTCCATCATCTTCAAAGGGAAAAAAATGTCATGACAAAGGTCAAAAGATCCCAACAACATCATTCATAAGATTTAAGTTGAAGTGACGAATAACACATCATTTTGTATGTGCAAAAAAATAGGAAAAAAAATAAATTAAGAAATTTTAATGTTTGGCAAATAATTTTGGGTAAATTATATTGTTTTATCAATTTAGTAGCTTTTAGAATGAAATAGGGTTGCTCAAGATGCGACATGTCCAAATCATCCGACCTGACGTGAAGTTATTTAGGTCAGATTTCAGTTTTAAAAACAAATTCAATATAATTTTGAATCGGATTCAAATCACATTTGGAATTAATTTAACTCAACATGATGTTATAAAATATTTTATGACTTGTACTTTTTAACAAAATAATTGATAAATTATAAAACTAATTGATTTAAATTAATACCCTATGTATATCATAATATTATTTTTTATACAATTTATTTGAAAATATATTTTGTAACATATCTCTTAATTTTAATTTTATATTTATAAAAATTTATTACTTAATTATGTATAATATTTAAATTTATACAATTAGTATAAATCTTGGGTTAGCTTGATCTTAACCAAACAATAATTAGATTATAACTGGATCAAATTGAATATAAGAAATTAGCCAAATCAAAATATCAAATGGAGATTAGACAAAATTAAACTCAATCTAACTTATTCTATGAGCACTCATAATAAAATGTCTTTTCAAAACTATTATGTTATTTGATACGTGAAATCTAATGTCGAATTGAGTCAAACTTGATTTAAATAACATAGATTTTCATCATAAAAAAGCTAAAATGTGTAAAATGTTTCACGGAAGATACTTAATTTATTTTTTTATAATTTTATTTGAGATATTTTAGATATTAATTGTGTTTTACTATTTTATTAAATTGTCACATATTTGCATTTATATTTTTTTTAAATTTAACATGAGTATTTGAAGTTAATTGCAAGACATGAAATACATGGTTAGAGTAAGTTGACAACAAAATTGAGATTTAGATAGGACAAATTTAAAGAGTAATAACTGTCATATTATATATATATATATATATATATATATATATATATATATATATATATATATATATATATATATATAGAGAGAGAGAGAGAGAGAGAGAGAGAGAGAGAGAGAGAGAGAGAGAGAGAGAGAGAGAGAGAGAGAGAGAGAGAGAGAGAAGGAAGGGATTAGCTTACACCAGGTGTAAGTCTTTTTTGACTTACATTCATTTTCAACCGTTAAATTTACTTTCATCTAATGATTGAAATTATTTCATTAAAAGTAATCATTGGATGAAAGTTGATCTAACAAATGAAAATGAATGTAAGTCAAAAAAAACTTACACCGATGTAAGTTGATCCTCCTCATATATATATATATATATATATATATATATATATATATATATGGTTTAATTGGGTAAAGAATTTAAGTCTCATTCCATAGAACATGAAATCACCAATATCACTTCTTTACGAGGGAATGATGATTCTTAGTTATATGAAATGAAATGGTGACACCACTCTTACATGTCTATTACCACTTCCAATCAACTAACTTTTATTTAATTTCTATAAAATTTCCTTCTTTCTCTTTCCAAATAAATCTAATAGTTTATTATCACTTCTGATTTTATTTTAATTCCTTATTATTAATTCAATAATTTTAAAAATGATCCCTTTTTTAGCATCTTTTATTATTATTATTATTATTATTATTATTATTATTATTATTATTATTATTATTTCATTTTTATATGTATTATTATTATTATTATTATTATTATTATTATTATTATTATTATTATTAGTTCTTTTTGAAGTGAGTTATATGTTGATTTTCATCGAAATCTCTTATGATTTCATTTTTTAGCCAAAATATTTTATCCATCTTGGAATCTTAAGCCTCTAAAAGCAAAGTCCATTAACAGCTGACAAGTAATCCCTACCTTAATATAGAAAGGTTGCCCTAGCTGGACTAAGAAAATTCTAACAACATATATCAATGCGGACTCATAACTAAAGGTTCCTTTAGAGTACAAACTTTCTTGTACACTGCCAACCACTAGAGAAATTTCCACTATAAATAGCAACATTAAGGATGTTGGTAACAATACTATGAATAGCAACATTAAGGATGCTGGTAACAATCTTTCCCTACTCCTAGTAAAACCTAGCACACCATACTTACTGAGCATTGAAATGTTCTTGCAGGTTCCCAACCTCCTATTTTCAAGGCCTCCAAGCTTGAGGAGTTCTCAGCAGGAACCTAGTTCTGACTCATCAGCTTAGGAGCATTGGGACATAACATTGGTGTCCTTTGTAGGAATCTGGTAAATTACCATTCCCACTTTTTTACTATAACTGTTACTAGGAAGCGAATGCCGACGAACCAGGAGTAGAGGGATGGAGTTGAAGCCTCCGTCACGCTTAATAGGTTAGTCGCGTCCTAACTGTTCCATTTTGTCCTCCAAAGGGTGGAACAACTCACCCAGCAGCACCAAGCATCTACTCTAACTTAGCAAACTCCCTCTCCAGTTTTATAAGAACAATGAGCACCAAACCCACCTCCTACCAACCAGCAGCTATATGCCATGCTCAACTGTCAGTAAGATCAGCTCACAGAGATTTTACGAGCCCTAAGTGGAAACTAGGAGCGGGTGGCTAAAAACGATGCTAAGGTAGGCGTGGATCATGGAGCTAGGGTAGTGGCACAACCACATGTTGTGGAGTAGCCTCGCCTTCGTCGTGAGCCGTAAAGAAGGCACAAGCCTTTCGCTGCCTCTGGCCACGTTCACCAATATGGGGCTCGTTATAACTTAGTCACCCGTTCTCTGATTTTATCATGGGGGTACAGTTGCTAAAAGGCTGCAACCCTCCCGCCGTCGAGACATACGATGGGTCTACAAACCCTTAAGAGCACTTAGACGCTTTTATGGCCTTCATGCTGCTTACAAGGGGAACCAACCCCTTTTGAAGTCGAACTTTCCCGTGCACCCTAAAAAAAGCCACTTAGAAGTGGTTCACATTATTGCTAGCATAGTCAATTAACAACTTTAATGAACTAATGTAGAGTTTCCTTACTCACTTTACAACAAGTAAAACTTAGCCTAAGACCACTCAAAGTCTGTTTGGTATTAGGCAAGGAAAGGATGAGACCTTCCATTATTATATGCCTAGGTTCAATACAACATGCCTAGATGTCTGAGATTTTAACCATGATGCCATTATGCACACAATCATGGGTGGTCTGAAACGCGGAGAGTTTACGAAATCACTTGCCAGAAATAGCCTAGAGACATTAGAGGAGCTAAAGCAACGCTCAAAAAAGTACATCAATATGGAGGAAACCCTAAAAGATATGAATGATGCCCACAAGGAAAAGGACAGACCGCGGAAAAAGGAGAAAGAGCCCGAGATCAAAGGTCTAAAGAACAACTATAGAGGCCTACCTAGCTCTACTTATGGTATCGAAGTCCAGAGCTCGTTTAGTACTTATAAAAGCAGAAGACTCATTAGAATCACTGCTCACAGGCCCCATAAGCCTATCCAAGGCCCTCTCCACATTGGAGGTCGAACGACGCCCATGGTTGATTTCCCTAAGCCTCCTTTTCAACCACTATGGGAACTTGGAAGTGGGCATTTGCCTTCGCACCCCAGAAGTGAAAGCAGTCCTAAGGACCTCTTTCCCCCACGAATGGCGTAACGGAAACGGTGGCTGCTCTAGAATCTCTAGAGAAGTACTCTCTTCCTAATTATCTCCCAACATTCTAATTGCAAAAATAAGACTGGAAAAGGAAAATGAAGAGAATGAAGAATAAAACGATAGCCCTAGACTCTGCGCATTATATATATATATATATATATATATGAGTTCATAATAATTATAATTTGGATTCGAATCTTAGATTTCTATATTGAGCTGTAATTTTATTATTATTATTATTATTATTATTATTATTATTATTATTATTATTATTATTATTATTATAAGACAATCTTTATATATTAATTATAGACTAGTGAGTTATAAGAAATATAATTATATTAAGGAAAAATATATTCATACATCACTTTTAGTGGTATATACACTATTTATATCTTTTTTAAGAAATGTAATTGAGTGAGAGAAAATGATAAGAAAAAATATGTATAATGAATGATATTAGATAGAGTGTGAAAAGAAGTGTGTGCACTATTTAATGTAAGAGTATAAAAGTTGTTATATTAATTTATGTATATTATTAATATTTAATTTTTTCTATGCATGTATTATAAATTTATAAATACTTAAAATGAACTTAACAGATTCCATTTGTTTTAAAATCGGTTATAAATAGGATTCAAATGAAAAGAAAATATGGATAGCATTCAAAAACTTAAAAAAATTAAAGATAGATAAGAATATTAAAACTTAAAAGAGAGAAAATAGCTTCTAAAAAAAATACATGACAGTATGATTTTTTTTTCTGAAAGTATCCTTCACTCAATATGTGAGAGATTAATTTCTCAAAGTACAATCAGATACCTAAACAGAAACCCTTCCAAGCAGTATTTTTTCTATACATATGAATTCAAAGATCAAATTCATGACTACATGCTTAAGAGATTCAAGCTCATTTCACTCAGACTAACACACGTTGGTATATGACATTTAAATAGAGATAGTGTTAGGATTCAAAGTGTGAGTGAAATAAGCCTCACATCGAGAATAAATGAAATAAGTGTGGACCGTATAAGTAGATGGACCCATAAACTTAATGTCATAAGGTTTTAGGTCAAGATGTGGTATTAAGTCAACTATTGTGTTACTCGCTTAACCTATGGAAGAATAACACTTCCTATGAAAAAAGATTACTCAATTATTTTGGGCTCTCCTATCCCAACACGTGGTATTAGAGAAAATGGTTCCGCTTGGATGAGCATGTAGACAATAATGTGTGCTCTCATAGTTGTTGCCCCCCATTGAAAAATAAGAGTTATGAACTACTAAAACCCAAGTGGAGTGGTAAAGCATGGCTCCGATGAAAAAACAGGTTCGACTTTAGCCTATGTTATAGAGAATTAGCAGGTACACATTCTAGTAAAGTGCAAACTAAGGTGATATAGATATATGTGACTCTTAGATATTGACTAGGCGCCAAATAATATTAGGCTAAGTGAAAAATAAGACCTGATGTCAGACAATGTCCGATGATATCTTCAAGATATTCAAAAAGAGCATAAAAGACTTTTGTTCAAGGGAGAACATACTCTCGTGTGAATGACTCACACTTAAAAAAGAGATTACTAAGATTCTAAGTGTAAGTGAAATAAGTCACACATCAAAAAATAAGTCCCACACTTGAAAGGAGATTGTTAAGATCTTCCAAGCTTGTTATTGCGAATTTGCGATTACTCGCTTAACCAATAAAAGAAGATCTCTAAAGTATTTTGAACTTTCTTATCCCAACAGATAGTGAGATAATAATTAATCCTTTTAAGAAAGAGTATTAATATAAACGGGTGGATAAATGTGAACATAACTTGAAATGGGATGTGGTACCCAAATGATACTTAACTAGGCTTAGATGGCCTACTCGAGCTCAATTAACCTGCTTAATTGTGACCAACAAAAAGCCTATAAAGAAGACCACAAAAACTAAAGTGCCACATCCAACCGTTTTCTATTTTATTTCATCAATTTGATTTAATTATTCCACCCGCTGACTCTAAAATATGTATATTTGGGCATATCTATTTCTTTGTTTGTTGAGTTGTTCTTTTTATTTTTTTTCTCTTTTAATGAGAAAAGTTGAGTGAAAGAGAAAATTGTCAGATTTTAAGATAAAGAATGATCAATTTAAAGACACTACATAATTGAGAAATTAAATTGAAGACAAAAAAATTTTTAAGACTAAAATAATGAGTTTTGTCTTTTCTTTATTGGCAGTGAAAAGCCATTTTTTTTTATTTTTTTGTGGATTATAGAAATATTTGAAATACAAACACCGAAGGAATGGAGCCCTGGGAATGGGTGTCAGGGTCTTGTTTTTTATTTAGCTCAATAGCTACTTGGGGAAATCAAGTTAAATGACCATTTTGCTGAAAGTGATTCTATTTCAAAATGACAAAATGCGAAATTGCTGTAGATAGCCTCCTCTGTCTAGTGGCTGGGAATTAAGTGTAGTTTGGTTCCAAAGTTGATTTTTCATTTAAAGAAATAGGATTTTCAGGAATTCATTGGCATTTTAAGGAATGATATTTTTAAGAATCTATCAAATTTATATTTAGTTAATTAGACTATTCTTTGGAATTTGAGGATAAGAATAAGCAAAAATATCATTTTAAATCTCTAATTATTCTTACTATATGAAAATCATCACAACTTACCTTCCGCTTTTTTTCATTCTTAGAAATAGGATTTTGAGAAATGTCATTACCATGAATGATATTCTTAGGAATTGATCTTTCGATTATTTCTTCACTCTGAGTGTTTTAAGTCTGACTTAATTGGATTCCGTTTGTGTTTAATTGTTAACATTTGACTAATTTCTAAATTTTAAGCTTAATCAGATCTTTATCGTAAAATTATACTTAAATGTGATTATAAGCGATCATTTGTGCTTTGTAGGAAATTGTTAAATAATGGAGCCCTCAAGGAGAAAAGACCAAGAATGAAAAAACTAGAAGACTCGGTCCGTGTCCTCAGACACGGGGTAGGCTATATTCTTCTCTGGCATGTCACATATTCTTAGTTCTGGACAACAACAAATAACACAGCCTGTGTCATGAGACACATGGTAAGCCATGTACATCTCTAACATGACAAGGGAATCCAATTTTGAGTTTTGACTAACAATACGGCCCATGTCATATGACACGGGGTAGGCCATCTATTTCTCTAGTACCTTAAGGAGGATTCGGTGCTGAGCCAATTCAATAATACGGCCTGTGTCATCAGACACGACATATACCATGTTCTTCTCTGAGTTCCAAACTTCCTGAGCTTGTCACAGCAGAGTCAGACACGGGATAGGTTGTGTCAAATAACACGGCCTGTGTCTGCGAATCAGAAACTGAAATTCGAATTCTGATGCAAATTAGGGATCCAAAGTTATAAATAAGATTGCCTAAGGTTCCTAAAATGGGGTTCTGAATTGAAAGCCGTCAGAGAATATAAGATAATTCAAAGAACAAAAAAGAGGGAGATTCGATAGAAGATTGGAGACTCGGGTTCAAGCAATCGGAGATCGATCAACCTTATTCCCTAAAAACTAGTTTGATCTTTAATTTACTTACGTTCTTTTATTCTTGATTATGTTCTTATTTTGTTTTTTATTTTTATTTTGAATTCGTCATGTGTGGCTAAACTCCTTATTTAGTTAAGGGAGGATGAAACTCTAATTTTGGTTATGTGAATTCTGCATATTCCTTTATTTCAATATAATTATATTTTTATTCATATGTTTCTGATCTCAATTCAATATAAAGGTTTTTTATATTCTTGCCAATTTCAAAAGTGATAAAAATAGGATTGTTATGCTCGGTTGCGGTGATAGAACTAGTAGAACATATGATCTAAGCAATTTAATCCTGGTGTGTGATTGAATCTTAGTGTGATTAGTTTTTTTATTTTTTAATATGATCATTGGATAGATTTAAGAGCGGTTGTTTTATATCTAACTAGTAGTTAGGGTTAGTTTGAGTGGTTGCTAAATTAACAATTACCTAAGGAAAATAGAGATTAATCTTACAATTACGTAAAAACATAATTGATTATATTAGGGTAAAGGATATGTGGATTCGCATGATCATATAAACTTAGTAGTGGATTCTATCTCTTAATCAATATTCTTGAATTGAAAATTCAAATTGTGTTCATTTTGCTATTGTTTTATCTTTGGTTTCTATTTTAGTTTGAATTAACAAAACACATTTTTACTATTCATTGTCATTTATAGTTTAAATTAGGATTCAGTTATTATAACATCTCGAAAATTAATAATTTTAGAATAAATAATTATTTTATAATATTTGAAATTTTTGAAAATTTTTCTAGATTTTTCTAAGAACGCGAAATATTTTAATATATTTTGTTTTACATGTACATTGGAGTTGGGAAAACGACTGTAACGTTTCGAAAGTTGAAAAATTTTGTGACGAATAGTCGTTTTATAATATTTGTGATTTATGAGAATTTTCTAGAATTTTTTCGAAAATGTTGAATATTTTAATATATTTCTCGTTTTGCGTGTACATTGAGTAAACTCTGGAAAACGACTGTAGCGCTTCGAAAGTTGAAAAATTTTATAACGAATATTCATTTTACAATATTTGTAATTTTTGAGAATTTTCTGAAATTTTTTAGGAAACGTCGAATATTTTAATATATTTTTCGTTTTGCATGCGCGCTGAGCGAAGCCGAGAAAACGAAATATTTTTCCCGAGAACCTTGAATTATGGAAACGATGATAGGGGATCTTACTAAACCCGAGGCCGGACATAGTTTACAAGGTTTCACGTTTTTCAAGAAATTTAACAGACGAAATAATAAAACGCTGTGTAAATTTCATCTGTCAAATAAATTAATACTAACTTCTGTCGACTGCAACTATTATCCACTGGATAATAGCATGCATTAGAAATCCTATCACCTTATCCAAATACAATCCACTTTATGTCAAATCAAATCTACTTTAATTCAAATATAATGTTATTTTAATCAAGCTTCTAGAAGCTTTGACCCAAAATGACCTAACTACCCACTCTAATAGTATGGAAATGACACAACACTCCCTCTCACACTCTCATAGGGCTACGGTTGGCAGCCCATTTGGAGCCAAATTTAGTCAAGCTTCTACTACACACTTAACACTCAAACCCTAATTCACTTCTCTCTCTTCACTTCATCTTCTTTATCTTTTCTCCTATTTCTCTCTACCTCCACCATGACCACGAAAATTGCAGCCCTTCCTCCACCATTTTTGTTCAACTTTTCTCCTCTCCAAGCTCATTTCTACACTTGCCTTCACTTCCTCTACCTTCTTTGTGTAGAAAGCTTCTTCATTTTCCACCTCTACCTTCATTTTCTCTCCACCTCTTCTCTTCTTCCTCCTCTTGAATCCAAAATTTCCAGCCACCACCACCATTGTTTCTCTTCACTTTTCTCTTCATAAACACCATTTTTAGACTTCTCTCAACGTCCTCTACACTTTCTCTTTAGGAAATCTCTTCAAAAATCCAACCTTTCTACCTCTCCCTCTCCAAATCCGAAAATCACTCCTCCATGGATGACCAAGCTTTTTGATTTTTCTCTTCACTAAACACTTTTATATACTCACCTTTATCTTCCCTACAAGTTTCATTTAGAAAGGTTGCCCAAAATCCAACCTTGTCTCCATTGTCTTCCAAGGTAAAGATTCTTGATTTCTCTCCTATTTCTTCTCATTTTCGTTTTCCTTGGTTACTATATGACCAAGGGCTTCTCTTTTTGAGTATTGATGTGTGATTTGAGTGATTTTGAACACTCTAGGGTTCTTGGGTGAGTGGAATCTGAAAATCACCAAAAAGAAATCTCAAGGAGTTCAAGTTTGAGACTTTAGGTAAAGTTCTTCACTTTCTTCACATTCACTTCTCAATTTCATTTTCCTTGGTCACTTATGTGACCAAGGATCATTCTTTTCAATCCTTAGTTTGTAAATATGAGAATTTAACCACTTTATGGTTCTCTTGAAGGTGGAATCCAAAATTGCAAAATCAAGGAACCAAGGAGTTTGTTTTCTTGAATTGTCTCCTCTAGGTAAGAGGGAGACTACTCACTTCAACCACTTATGGTGGTGAGGGAACTTTGTATGTATATTGATGGAGAATTCCATCCTTGTGTGCTTACTTGAATTGTAAAAATTTGTATGATATGGTGTTCTTGAATTTAATTAAATGCTTGAATTGTGTTCTTGAATATGTTTGATGTGTTAAATATGCTTGATCAAGTTAAGGTTGTTAAATGAAAAATGTGGAGTTTCCTACCTTGACTTGATGCCACGGTTTTGAGATGATTCTTGGTTGATAAATTTGTTTTGTACATAATAAAAGGAAGCTATGAAATTGAATGCTAAATGATGATAAATAAAACTTATGAATATGAAATTTCAAGGGTTTACTACCCCACATGAAGCCACGGTTTTGGTCTTGATAAAGAGGCAATGGGATTAAGTTTGATGAATTGAATGTAAGTGAACTAGTATTAAGAAAACTCATGCATAAAAGTGGAAAGAAAAAATTGGACATTGGATAGCTATGAAGCCACGGTTTTGGCATTGAACCTTAGGCAATTGGATTGATCTTAATGAACTAAAATTTAAGTGAATTGTTGATAATGACCTAGTACATAAAAAGGAAAGAAAAATTGAAACTTAGAGGACTTATGAAACCACGGTTTGGACCTTGGAAATTTAGGAATTGAATTGATCTTGTGAGGAATAGAATTTGAGTGATTAAGTATCAAGTAACTAATGTATATTGTGGTGAAAAATTGAAACTTTGATAACAAAGGATGGCCACGGTTTTGGCTTAAAATCATAAGGAATTGAAGTGACTTTGATAAATCAAAAATTAAGTAAATTGAAATTAAGAAGTTAATACATAAAATGGAAAGAAATTGGATCTTTGAGGACTTGAAGGGTCATGGTCTTGACCCATGATAATGAGAGTTTGGATTGGGTTAGTAAGCAATAAAGCTTTGTGTAATTGAACACTAAAGGATTTATAATCATAGTGGAGTTGGTTATGAAAAACTTAAAGTTTAAATGATGCCTTTGTGCATCTTTGGAGATTAGGAGTTTAAAGACATGAAAAATTCCTAATGTGGATATGATGATAATTGATAAATCATGAATACCTAATAATGTTGAGGAATTGATTGATCACATGTAAAATAAAAACTAAGTGATTGGTATCAAGAGACTAGAGCATAATGCGAGAAGGAATTTAGAACCTTGAGGGCTTGTGAGGCTACGATTTTAAGGGTTAGTTAACCTAAGTATTTTCATAATTGATCAAGACTTAAGTTCTTGAAAATGTTAAACCCTTAATGGGGAATGGTGATAATGATAAACCATAATATATATTGATATTGAGATTTGACTCTATGTGTTGTGAGTCCCTATGAAGGGTTATGTACTTGTTAATTTAATTCTCGATGAGATATGACATATTGATACTGAGAATGGCTATATACCGTTGTGGTAGTGTATATGATGAATGCATCATTGATGAACATACATGATTGGACATTGTGTCGTCATGCATATGTTTTGTCCGTTGGACATTGTTGAAAGGCAATGTATGCCTAGGAGTTGAACAACACCTATGTGCAGGTACGAATAGACTAGCGTAGGTGCCATATGTTGTTGGCCCTAGGGGCGTCGGGGTGCGGGTTCTTCACATGGACAGTTATGAGCTCCTCTGTGCCGTGAGGTAAACCGATGCAAACACACTGACGATCCTGACCGGGACGCTATTCTATATCGCGATCAACTGTTGAGGTGCCATGTATAAGCCATTGCGCAAACGTTTTATGAGATAAAGTACACTGTATTTTAAGGCTAACGATATACTGACATTACTCCTTGATCATTCACTCTGAAATGTTTATGTCTAGCCCATGGAGTATGAATTGTGGTATCATAATGCATTGTGCATCGTTCATTGTTGGTTTCATAAGTTGTTGAGCATGAACATATATAAATGTGAAAGTAACTGTTTTACTTCTGTAAATGATTATTTGATTGTTGTGCTGATTCCTAGAAATACTATTGTGATCTGTCTGCTATCGCTTACTGTTATTCTACCTTTACTATAAATATCACTGTTATCACTTATTCTTATTATTGCTTATAATTGAATTGCTTTCATTATAAATTTCGTTGTTGCTGTTAAAATATATGAACTGTATTGCTTTGTAGGCGCATTGTGCCGTGTCGTTTTCTTACTGCCGTAATGGTAATGAAAGATGGGTGTCTCATCTCTTTTCTATATTCTTGTATTTCTGTTTTATATTTATATTTGATAAAAGATCGTGAGGAAGACAAAGAGGGACCACACCTTGGTTGATTGGATTAGGTGTCTGGACAAGATTTCTTCGGCTATGTACGAGTGCAGTTGCATGGAGACATTGATGCCTGACTTGTTAACTGGGACTCCGAGCGTCGTATGTGTATATGGGGTTGCGGTTTTGTTTGCTAGTAGTACCTAGTCCAGGGTTACTACTTTTCCCCTTTAGTGTTTTTATTCTCGCTGTATTTTATTTGACTCTGTAATTATTATATTTTATGTTATCAGTTATTTATGTTAATTGACTATAAAATATATATAAGGAATGTGATTTTATTTTAGTGGTTGTATTAAGGGTTGAATATATTTATATTTCATTCATGGCTCGTATTTTCTGCTTATGCATAAAAATGAAAAAAAAATAAACTTGCGTAAATTTTGAAATTACTGTTATCATGACTGTGACACGTCTGGATCTAGTAACTGTGGTGTAATGACGATTGCGTTGCGATTGTTATATTTAGGGGTGTTCCAGTTAATAGTGTTAATTGAATTATTTCTCTATGATCGACCATTGCTAACTACAACTAGTTGCAAGGTTTTTATAATTTTGGTGGGACTTAGCAACTGTTTTAATCTCAATTTTTATCCACAATCCACACAACACCAAATTTTGGCACCGTTGCCGGGGAACTAATTGTCCAATTGTGTTATTAGTTTATTTCCTATTTTTCACTTTATTTTTATTTCAATTTTTAATTCTTTTCTTCCTTTTTTTCCTACTGTTTTGCAGGTGTTCATGTCCAGTGGTGAAGTGAATGAGCAATTGAGGAATTTAAGGCATTACTTTGAACAAGTTAGCTCACAGTTTCCTCTTCAATTCACACCTGCTGACGTCGAAGCTACCCGCCATATAGATTTATCCAGTTTTGAGATATTTTCTGAAACATCTGAAGAAGTGGTGATGGCAGAGAATACTTTAAGGATGTTGGGTGCTCCAAACTTAGACTAACAACCCCTCTGCATAGAGATTCCTAAGAATGAAGTGGCATTTGAGTTGAAGTCCGGCCTAATCCATCTTCTGCCATCTTTTCATGGATTAGCCGGGGAGGATCCCAACAAGCATCTGAAAGAGATTCATGTGGTGTGCTCTAGCATGAAGCCTATAGGCATTCCCGTAGACCAAGTCAAGCTCAAGACTTTTTCATTCTCGCTGAAAGAGTCTGCAAAGAAGTGGTTATATTATTTGCCTATAGGATCCATAAATTCATGGCAGGACATGGCTTGAACTTTCTTGGACAGATACTTCCCTGCCTCAAAGGTCGCAACCATCAGAAAAGAAATTTGCGGCATTGAACAAAGACATGGGGAGTCACTTCATGATTACTGGGAGAGATTTAAGATATTATGTGCTAGTTGTCCTCAACATCAAATCAACGAGTAACTTCTTATTCAATATTTCTACGAAGGTTCGATGGTTATGGACCGCAACATGATTGATGCTACTAGTGGAGGAGCTTTGATTAATAAGACTCCACAAAAGGCCAGAAATTTGATAGCAAGAATGACTACGAACACTCAATAATTCTTCATCAGGAATTACACAGGAGTGTGCACAGTTAACGTGGTGAAAACAGTTAGCTTGCAGCAACAAATGGCTCAGTTGCCCACCATGGTTCAGAAGCTAATGGATAGTGAGAAAGCATCAATTAATGCTTGTGGTATTTGTTGCTCTTTAGGACATCCGACTGATATGTGTCTCACTCTTCAAGATGACATATATGAGGAGGTAAAGGCGGTAGAGGAATATTCAGGACCTTCCACAAACTACAACCCCTACTCTAACATATATAATTCGTGGTGGAGGGATCATCCTAATTTGAGTTATGGAAAGTAACCCCAGAGTCAACCTCCAGCTTATGGACCTCTAGGATTTCAGCAAAGGCAAACACTTTTCCCTCAGAGGCAACAACAAGTTCAAGCTCCTAGGCAACCTGAGCCTTCACTAGAGGAGCTAATGAGGCAAATGACCACTAATAATATTCAATTTCAACAAGAAACAAGAGCCACCATCAGTAATTTGCAGAACCAAGTGGGATAGTTAGCCACATAGATTAACAAGGTTCAGAGCCAACTTTCTGAGAGACTTCCCTCACAGCCAGAGGTGAATCCAAGGAAAAATGTTAATGTTGTCACATTGCAAAATGGGAAGAGGTTAGATGAACCTCTACCTCCCCCACAAGTCACTAAAGAGAAGGATCAAAAGAGAAATAAGGTAAATGGGGAGGGGCAAAACTCTAAGGCTCCTAAGGTAAATATTCTTGTACCTTTTCCTTAATATGTTACTAAGGCTCCATTCCCTAGTAGGTTGGTTAAGACCAAGAGAGATGAGGTTGAGAAGGATAGAGATTTTCTTGAGACTTTCAAGAAAGTGGAAGTTAATATTCAATTGCTGGATGCAATCAAGCAAATTCCAAAATATGCCCAGTTTCTTAAGGAAATATGCACCCAAAGGAGGAGGCTGAAAGGTAATGAGAAAATTAATATGAACAAAAAAATTTCAGCCCTCATTCAGCCTATGCCTCAGAAATGCAAGGATCCAGAGACTTTTACAATTCCTTGTGTTATAGGCAATTACAAATTTGAGCATGTCATGCTAGATTTAGGTGTTTCTATTAATGTAATGCTTATGTCTGTTTTTAACTTTCTTGGACTTAGCCCTTTGCAATCTACAGGTGTTATGATTCAGTTAGCTAATTGAAGTACTACGCATCCAGCCGGATTGATTGAAGATGTGTTGGTGAAGGTTGATGAAATAATCTTACCCGCAGATTTTTATGTTCTGGAAATGGAGGTGGAGTCACCATCCAACTAGGTTCCGCTCATTTTAGGGAGCACACTGTCCAGTCGGCGACTCCGCAACTAGCCAGTCGCACCACCGATCTCAGATCAGTCTGCCAGCCACACTGCGTTCCCAACCATCCTCTGTGTCGTCCTCAGCACCACCCACCTTAAGCTTCCCATCGTGTGTCTTTTTTTTTCTTCAGAGGAGGAGAGTTCCCTTCCTTTGTTAGTTCTCCTTTCTGAAAAAGAAGGATAGGTGAGTTTTGATTGGTTGCTTTTGATGTTTTTTTTTTAAAAAAATGATAAAAAAGTAAGTAGAGAGTTGTGGAGGAAAGATGTTTAGTATATATCTTTAGTTTTTGTTAAACGAAATATGATAAGAATAAAAAATAAAGAAGTAAAAAATATAAAAAAATAAAAATTTTAAATATATATATATATATATATATATATATAGATCAACTTACATCAGTGTAAGTTTTTTTTTTACTTACACTCATTTTGGTTGTTAGATCTACTTTCATCTAATGGTTACTTTTAATGAAATAATCTCAACCATTCGATGAAAGTGGATCTAACGGTTAAAAATGAGTGTAAGTCAAAAAAGACTTACACTGGTGTAAGTCGATCCCCTCTCATATATATATATATATATATATATATATATATATATATATATATATATATATATAAAGTTGGCATTGGAGGAACATTTTAGCTAACGGGTTGAGTTTCTTGTTTTTGGATTAAGGCTAGTTTGTTTAGTAGTTTAGAGATTTAGTGAAAAATAAGTTAAAAAATATAGGGACAAAATGTATAGGATTAGACTAGATAATAATATAAAAATAAAAAAAATGATGAAAAATATCAAAAGAAAAAATGGAAAAAAATTGTTTAACTAATGCAATGACTAATGATAATAATTGAATAGTAGATGTTATCTTCAATATCATTTGGATCATAAGAATTTATTGAGTATCCTAGTGCTAACTTGAACCCCATGCATGGATGAGTTTGTTTTCAAATAAAATCTCTTTTCAAAAAAATTATTTTCTTTAATTAAAATCAATCAACTCACACTTATTTTCTACAGAACTATGTGATTTTGAGTTCTTCATTGCACCTGAGGTACGTAAGAGCAGAATTTTCATTCTGTCAAGCCAAAATTAAATTTTTACAATTTGGTTGTTTTCTTTAAAAAAATAAAAAAAATAAAATAATTACAAAATGTTTTTAAGAAGAGTAAAATAAATAAATTTGAGATTATCAAGTTTTTGCACAACTGACTTAAGATACCGACTCAGGACGGGCGTGATAGGGATGTAGTGGGATTAAGTTTCCACCCTTCCCTATCCATAACCGACTCCCGAATCCGATCTAGTTTTCAAAGACTATTTTCTAAGAAAGGTTTTTCAATTTTTTTCTAATTTAAATAAAATTGGTGACGACTCTATTTTAATCTTTTTAAAATCATTGCGAGCTGCTATTTCGCCGCGATCCCGATCGCAACATGTACTATGCTCAATACTGCAATAAGATGCAAGCTCCTCCGATCAAGCATGCTTGGTAGTCCGTAGTTTTGCAAAGCTCTCTATAAAAGTACGCCAAGACTGCAAACCCCCAACTGTATGTCCCGGCAATAGCAAAGTCCTCCAACAGCAGAAGGACATCAAGTGCACAGACTTACCAGTATGATCAGGGCATAAGAAACCCCCAGTCACCCTAAGTATGTAATGTTGTGCACGCTGCTGCACATACTTATGGCACAAATGGAGGCTGGGAGGAGACCTATATAGCTTGGTTGCGATAATAAGCTTGGAGAATCTACACAGGTTGAGCCAAAGGGTTTCGCGTATTCAGTGATCTAGACCACGTAGAATGTACCAAAAAGGATGACGCATCCACGTAAATTGCGTCAAGCGTGTTGGCGCAATCTATGTGGATGCGCCACACGCTTGGCGCAGTCTACGTGGATACGCCACCCTCTTTAACACATCTTACATGACCTAAAAATTATTAAAAAATATCACATTAGACCAAAGTGTGACAATTAAATAATTAATTTCAAAAAATAATATTTTAATAAATTATTTAAAAATAACATTTTAATAATTAATTTTGTCACTAATAGTAATTTAGTAAAAAGCCTCTTTTTATACACTATTTCCCACATAGCAACATAAAAGTAATGATTTTTCATTTGGTCGGAAACCACACTCGGATTGTGTTGGGAATTTATATGTAAGTCTTAAGTGTATGCGGGTAAAATAAATTTTATATTATTTAAGAATAAATAAATTAAAGATTTTATAAGTGGATTAATCAATAAATTTAATGTATGTATTAAAGTTTTGAATTAAGACATGATGGTAATCTTGCTGTTATTTTTCATGGGGTGTGAGAATCGAACCCAGAGCTTCACTTTTATGTGAGCACCTTTGCATCATTGTGCTGTAAGTGCTTGTCTTAAAAACAAATGCTTGTTGACACCTAAAGAAAAACATAGTATACATCAATACAAGAATATGAAGAGAACCAAAATAAATAAATATCAGGCAGCATATTTGTTCAGTGCTAGAAACTTCACTCACTGTTTACATGATTCAGGATCAAACTAACATTAAAAATATTAAAAGTTTGAAGTGCTATTTTAAATTAAAGATAATTAAAATAAAAATAATTGTTAACATGCATTGAAAGTCCTTCCAGTAAATGCATCCACATGGTTTATTATTATTGGAGATAAATTTATGAATACTGGTATCCTTTAAAATAGTAAAGATATTGGGGATAGGTAATTTTTTTAAAGTAAAATAAACTAACATTTACAAAGTACAAAGGCAATAGTAAAATTACCAAAAGGAAGTTAAGTAGAACAAATGCTACACGTTCTCTATGATATTCATTATCTATTTAAATTAACTTATTTTGTATTTAAAATAATTTTTAATTAAAAACTTTTAAGTAAATATACATTTTAATTTTTAAATATTTCATAATATAATATTTTAATTTTTAAAAAATTTGACAAACACATTAATCTTTTTTAATTAAAAGTGATATAACACTTTAATCCTTTAAAATAATTAATATGATAGGATTAGAACTTTAAATGACTAATATATTTACTCAATTTTTTTAGAAACTAAAGTATTATATCACAAAATATTTAAAAATATGTATATTTACTTTATATAACTTTTGAAAAATAATCAATTACTTCCCCCAAAAATAATATAACCCAAACATGGCTTTACATGAAAAATTATATCAATACATACCCCTACAAAATAAATGCCGTAACATGAACTTTTTAAAAAAAGAAAACTTTTTTAGTACCAAATCCTATTAGGGTCTAGTGTCTAGAGGAAGCCCACCATTAGAGTAAGGGAGTGTGTGTTTCGTTTTGTGTTTGTCTCACCTAAACCCAAGTTTGACCTGCTCTAACGTAATTATGCCTTTGGATAAACATGTTTAGTTATTTGTTTGAAGCTTTCACTAAAGTCACTTTTGGCCTTGAACCCCGGTTAAAGAGAAGTGATTTGGCATTGCTAATTTTGCGTTCACACTTGGAAGCAATGAAGAGTACAACAGTCCCTTTATTTTACATTACCTTTTCATTTTTTGTCTGTCTTTTTCATTCTAGATATTTCACAAAATTTTTAAATTATTATTATATTATTATAAATATATTTTTTATTTGTACATGCTATTTAACAATTAATGAATACATATGTAATAATTGTGTTAAGTCTATGCATTTTACTATTTATTACATAAATATTGTATTTAAATTATGTTTTTAAATATTACAATAATTTTAAACATTTTAAAATAAAAGTAGAATATCATATCATTTTTAATAATTATACATCTAAAAGTAATTTTTATTAATAATCCAAAAATTATCATTTTTGTCAAATCATTTTTTAAGTAACAGTTTCCCAACATAAATCCTAGTCATTCAAACTAAATTTAAAACAAAATTAATTTTACAAAATCGGATGTAAACACGTATCCCTTCTAAGGAGTCCGTAGAAGGGTAAATTGGAAGAGATGTTCTATCAAATCGTGTTGAACCCACGCAAACTTACAATTTAACAGTTTCTATCATAATAATTTAACGAAAAAGCTTGTGTCACCAAATCGGAACACCGGCTGTAGAAGCAAAACCATTTCAAGAAAGATTTTCTACCCACATGCATGCATTAATCACATTGTTTATTCATATCATAAGATTTGACAAACTTTTAAGTTAATTGTCGACTACTTAACACAACTCTCAGTGGATTATATAAAGATTTGCAACAAAGTACAGTTTTTCTAAGCACATGCATATATACAAATAACACATCCCAGCAAGCGAACCTCCCCCAAAGAATTAAGTTATTAACACAAGCAAGCCCGAATCCAAACATGAAAATAGTTTCGTGGAAAAATTATTATATATCGAATAAGATAATAATAAGGCCTACAGATCTCAATTCAAAAGGCAATATTTTCGGTAAAGCAATGACATTAAATGGTTTATAGACATGTCATGGGAATCTCCAAGTGACAGAGTCGTTGAATTTACAGATTCTACCAATCTAGGTAGCCAAACAGTGTCTCTTACTTGCTTCAAAGTTTGTATATGCGACAAGCTTTGACCCATGCATGAGAGATCAATCTATATATAGTCAAAAAATGAAGATTTGGTAAGAAAACAAAAATACATGAAACACTCGCTAAAAAATAATTATAATGGTCATCAACAAATTAATTGAGCCAAAAAAAGAAAAATATTTAAAAATATGGGCCTATATATGTCTGTGTCTGTAATTAATACACTGTTTGGCTGATAGGATGGATAAAAATGTAGAACACTTGAGAATTGTGATGACTGATAGCAACCAATTAAATTTCATATATATATATATATATATGCAAATGCAGCATAATTCTCTTTGTTATCCTAATAACTAATCTTTACATGCATCTCTAAAGACTAATTGTTACTTCTTCCAAATTGAAGATGAAAATTTAGTTGGTCAATCTACAAAGGGAACTAACAGGGGCTTAATAAACAAGCTAAGTTGAGCAATTTCATATTTTGAAGATATTAATTAGGCCTCTTATTAGGAGATAATGTTGTGCATGAGACCTATAAATGACTGCAGTAAAATGATGCTCCTTATCCTCACTTCAAAAATGAATTAAGTCTGCAGGCAGAACCACGTAAGGATATTCCAACGCATTGTTTCATGAGACAAAATGATTTTGGAATATTTAAAAAAAAACCATTTGAAAAGAAAATGCATGATTTATAAATTTTAAAAAAAATGATATGATTTATATAAATCATGAGATATTTTACACAAAATGATTTGTAAATGAATTGAATTTGTAGAAATTTCAAACACAGGACAAAGGAATTACTCAAGCCAGAAACTAGGTAGTTTATCACTAATACACACGTGTAGCTCTAATTAACCAATCATTCCACGAAGAGGCCTTATCGGGTTTTTATTTTTTATGTTTTGGCCCCCTTGTCAATTGGACATATGGACTAGCATTTTGAACCAATTAAAAGATACTAATATACTACTATTACTTTATTCACAGCTATTAAGACCTATTTCCAAAGATAAACTAAACTCATTATTAAAAAAAAAAAACTAAACTTAAAAACTTATTTCTTAATTCTTTTTTCTGGTACACTTATTTATTAATTCTTAACCTAATAATAACTCTTGCAATTAGGCAATTGATATATCATTTTGAACTTTTAAGTTTATGTATAATCACATTTTTTTAAAAATAAGGAATATCATTTCAAACAATAACTTATAGTCTTTTCAGCAAATATCTTAATTAGAGAAAAGCTGCAAAGTTCGTAAGCTATAGAGCCTGAGTGATTCCGGATGAAAGAAAAATGTGAAGTAAATCTCATCTTACTTGGCGTACTCGGTTAAGACCCACCCCACTCTCATATGTGTTGCTAGTGCTACATAGCTTTTGGGCTACGTATAGTATGGATGTTTCAATTATGGAATAGTATTGATATCAATGGGTTGTTAACTGCCATCATAATTCAGAATGGCGAGTATCTAATTATGTCAAGCAAGGATTGCTAGGTATTCATATACATACTTCCCATACAAGAACATATAGCATAGCTAAATTTGGGAGTGTAAACTGGTTCGGTTTGATTCGATGAACTCGAAAAATTAAACCATTCGGTTTGGTTCAGTTTTATTGATTGGATCTAATCGGATAAGAACCGATTAAAACTGATCTTGAGTAGTTCAATTCTCGGGTTCCATGATTTTGAATCCGAACCAAACCAACTCAACCAAATTAGAGTTTTTTTTAATATTTTTTTAAAAAATTCCCTATGCACCCAATGAATCTAACCTGACCTGATCTTTTTCATGATTTTTCTATAATTTTTACAAAAATGTCCTAGTTCGTGAACTTGACTTGAACGAACCCGCATCTCATCGGTTTGGTTTGGTTTGGTTTAGGTTTCTCGGCCGCCAAAAAATGCAAAACCCAAATCGATCACTTTTGATCAATTTAGATTTTTATATACTTCAAACCCAAATCAACCCGACTCGATTACACCTCCAGCTAAATTAATTTTTCAAACTATTCCAATGAAATGGGAGTAAAGTACATCACATCATCTGAAAACCCTAAATGATAAGTTATATATATAAAGTGTCACTCTCTGGAATTTTTGGCCCATATATTTAAGACTTCCAGCTCCCCATCATACTCCCAATAGCACTTTGTCGTTCATGGCAACTCTCATGATGGGTTAAGCATAAGAGTTCTTTGGGGTTACCTTACCTATGCTAAAACTCAACTTTTATTTACAAGAATGGGGATAGCAATAATTGAACTCAAGCTTAAACTTTTAAGTGAAGACTCAAAAATGTATTTATGTCTAATACACTCCCTAACACGAGCCCTTTGAGATTCAACTTTTATTACAAGAATGGGGCCGATAATAATTGAACTTAAAGTTTTATGTAAAAGCTCATGAATGGATTTATATCTAACACGTCCCCTCACGCAAGAATTCTTAAGACTTGAAGTGTGGACACGAGTTTTTAGGGCTTGAAGCGTGGACCATCACATGCCCACCCTACTTTGTGTAGAAAATAAACATTTATTTAGAAGAATGGGGACGCATCAAGAATCAAATACTTAACCACTTAGTTGTAAAGACTCTTATACTATGTCAACGACCAACTCTTCCTATCAGCTTAAGTTGTTTGGTGAAGTGTCATAAATAGCTTTTATATCTAACAAAATCCTCATAAAAGTGTATCCATATATTGATCTAACCCCTCTATTTGATCATAGTCTCATGCCAATATCATCTATAACAAAATCAAAGCATGGATCAAAGAAAATTTAGTACGGGCCAGGATACCATGTGTCCTTGGACCCTATAAATGGGGATGTTGATTTACCTAAGACTCATGTAAACTCTACTTCCACGGTGCAAGAACCTTACTTGCTCGACAATATCTCTATTAGTTAGCCAGGGTTCATGGACACGTGATACCTAGTCCACATTACAACTTCTCTATATCAGAGACTGATTACTTTATCTTCAAAATTTACACTATTTCTAAATATATATTTCTAATTCAAGCTTACATTCGAGTTTACTTATATTAGTCTCTTATTGACTCTCCATGTTAAACTTAGATCGGCATGAAACTCAGCATTTCCATTTATTAATGGCCATTATATGACTATTACTATCTACGTTTAAATGGTTCAAAATATACATGTAACCTAAGTTGCCATTTCATTTAAAACATCCACACATCATGGTCCAATTGGATATGATATTAACCTTTTTTTTTTTTTGCTAATGATCATGAACACTTGGTTATTGCAAATTAATGTCAATAATATTAGTGATTCATAAAACATGTTAATCAAATTGATATTAACAGCAAATATCCCGTAGCATCATATCCTATGGATGATCAAAACACTTAATTCCAATAGGTAAACAATTATGAAATATAGGTTCAATGTTATAAATTATAATTAAAAGGTAAAGACTAATCTACACAAAATGGACTCTTATTAATGGTCAAGTTGTAGAAAGAACTTTTAAGTCTGAAAAAAGTACATATTTTAGTTTTATCTGTTTGAGTGAAATCTTCACATTAATCTTTACTAGGAATGTGTATCTCATCCAAGAATATTAATTGGATGTCAACGTATGATTTTCTTCAGTGTTTTTGGTATCTATCTCCGATCTATATTTGCAAACCACAGTAATTCAGTCAACGTCGATTTCTAGTTCACAAAAGTCTTATTATATTCTCATCAATCTCAAATCTTTTATATCAAAGTTCTCAGTTATGAATTCTAATCCATATATTTATCTTTCTGCTATTGAATGATGAAGGTAGACAAGGATCAGTAACTCCTTCAAGCACACATAATATATAGATACCATACCGGGGAAAACATCTTTAGGACCAATGAATTGCAATCTGATGTAAATCATTTATGACTGATGATGATTATGCATATTGCTGTCAGGAAAACTTCCCAGTAACTCAAATGAACAGTGAAACAAAATTAACATATTTACACAGGAATTCAACAAGTCTAGTAAGTTTTGGTCTATGTGAATCAAGAAAATATTTTATTTATTCTAGACCTTTATCATCAAAACTTCCGTGAACAAACCAGATTAAATTATTTATCTAAAATCCCTCTATTAACAGTGGCAGGAAAGGCAAGACCTAAGAATTGCAAAGCATTGTGTCTCGCAATAACCACACTCAAACCACACCCCAAGCCAAAGAGTGTGCGGTGATCCACTGATCCCTTCCAAAATAGCCCGATTTTATAGTCATCACTCTACGTATATGACTATATGCATATAACTCCAGAAGAATTTGGATGATCACTAGACTAGATTTACATAGGACACAGAGATGAGACAACGCATGTGGAATAAGAGAATGGCCTAGCTAGCTTTCTAAACTAGGTGCCTCTTATCCTAACCATCTTTTAACATCTTTTAGCGTAACTGTAAAAATAAATGGTATTAAAATGATGAAATTTCGTCAGATCAGTACTCTATTATGAAGAACCTATGCTCCGCACTAGGCTGCACTGTCCTTCGTAAAGTTTTAAACCCTAACATCCTTTAATTTAACTGAAAAGTGATAGATACATATCATACACATTAGTTTTAGAGATATATTTCTCTCATTTAGTCATTTAGCTATATATAGTATAAGTATATAGAAAATAAAGTAGATATAATTGTAATTAATGATAAAAATTATATAAATATAAAATAATATGAATATAAATATATATGAATAATATTGTTAAACTTAAATATGTCCGGTGCATGGCATCAGAGATATCATATCATTCACATAACATGACCCACGTAATGAGGGCTTGTCATTTCAACAAATCAAATGCATGCATGATTTGCGTTTTAATTAATGATCCAGATAATCAATAGAGAGAGAGAGAGAGAGACTAGCTTCTTATTACCTCAGCTTCGTTGGAGAGACCAAGTTTTCTAACCAGATACTTTTTAACCATGAAGACCGTCATGTTTTCGTCCCTTTTCCAACACAAGGAAAAAAAAAACGAATTAAAAAAGAAAGATGGAAAAAAGTAGAAGAAACAAAAACCCAAAAGGAAAAGAAAAGCGAGAGTTAGCTTTTTCTCAAATTTCAATGAGCACCATCATTAGCATAGCAAAGTGGAAAAAATGTGATGCTGACATGATCAGTTACGCATGCTAACTTGCACCACTTACTTCACTCTAATGTACGCCTTTGGTATTTGAGGCAAAGCTTCTCCACTTCTGGCATATATAGTTGAAACACAATCAATCACTCCAAATAATAATAATAATAATAAAATGAGAACTGAACAATAAATAAGGGACGAAAGATTAAAAACTATAAGGCTGCAGATGGATCTTGTAGCAGCAACTACCAAATTAGTAATGATGGACAAGCGAAATAATGAGAATTTTTATGATAACTTAACGGATATAATACTCTAATTAATACCTTGATAAATACAGTTTCAAGGTAAATTTACAAGCATTCATTAAAGTGGTGGGTGATTGCTTGATGAGATTGAGCACTGCTCAAAGAAAATTTGCTCACCGATTGGTAGAGGAGCGTAGCGTAAACCACAAACCAGGCTGGTGGGGACTTGTAGTGCAGTAATGATGAGAATCACAAGGAACCGGCATAGGCGAGTCTTGATGAGAATCAATTTGGCATGATGGCCATAACACCATGCCATTATCATCATTATGATGGTAATAATGGAAGTAGTTGCAATGATCTGATGAGGGCCACCCCAACAAGCTATTGCGATAATCACTATCACTAGGTTTCATCACCACCACACCTCCTAATCCTTCATTATTATCTTTTGGTCCTAAACCTGAACCCCGTTCAAACCCTAACCCTAACCCTAGCCCCATTTGATGGCTCCTTATTAGTGCTTGTGAAGAAGGTGAGGGTGATGGCCAATCTAAAAATGGGTTTGGTCCATGACCTTCTATTTTTCTACATGAAGTGCCACTTCCTAACCCCAACCCTAGCTTGAGCCAGTCTTCTTCTTCCTCCTCTTGTCCAAGTACTTTTGATACCTTCTCTTCTTCAAAAAAATTGTGTTCCTCGGTGTTGTTGCAGTTTTTAAGAGTTTGGTGGGAGCGAGAAGAGGAGGCCATGGGTGCATAAGTTATAATCTATGGCTACTAATACCTTATCAAGCAATCAGTTTGGTGAATGATAAAGAGGTGTGGTTCGGTTTGGCCCTTTTATGGAACGACCTGCTTTTCCACTGCTGTTAACCCACAAAGGCAATTTCACATACACACCCATTTTTTTAATCATATCATGTCATTAAAATAATAACAATAATAATAATTATAATACAATATTTTATTTTCCTCCTGGAAAGTAACTATCCAAAAATGTTTCTTTTTCCCGTGGTTTTCTTGCTGAACTTGTTTGTGATGCTCTTGCTTCTCGGGATTAAAACTGAAACAAAAACTGACGAAACTTTTGGGTGGAATTTCTTAGAATAAGCATGTACATTAATTTTTTATATATGTAAAAGTACGTAAATTATATTAAAAATATATATAAATCTATTAATTTTTTTTATACATGGTTAAAGTTAATTTAAATATTTAAAATAAAAAATATTATTAAAAAATTTCTCCAAGTAGAAAGAAAAGGGTGAGAAAAATAGGTTAGATTTGAGCGTCGCTCTTTTACGAGGCACAACATAATGTTCTGCTTCCCTGTTTCTTCTTGTGTTCTGCTCTGTTCTATTCTCTCCTTTTGTCCTAGCATCTGAACAGTTTGAGAACTAAGATTGTGGTACTGGATTGTTTCTACGGCTACTACTACACGCAAACAAGACCTGGAAGAGAGCGAAAGAGATGAAAAAGAGAGAGAGAGAAGGTAGGGGAATGATTCTGTGATGTACCTGGTCATTTTGAAAGAAAGAAAGAAAGAAAGCGTGATTGGTGCTGCTGCTGCTACTGCCGCTACTACTTTTGTAATTGTACGGATCAATTTCTCTGCATCGGTCCTCGCAATAAACTACTGGCCATGCTTCTCTTTTTCTGTTCATCCTTATTGTTGTTACCTCCCAAAGAACACTATAGATATTTGAAGGGGCTTTTGATCATCCTTAAGAATTTAGTGAAGGGACAGTGGTTTGGCTAAAGGGAGTAGCATTTTTTGTTGGGTGATTCATGATCGTTCCAACTATTGGACAGGGTGTGTTCGTTGATCAAATCTGTTTCTTGGTTGACTTCAACATAAATTTTAAGGGTAAAAGTACATAATCACTTACCATCGATCAAATGTATTGGAACACGTAGTGTGTTCATGGCTTGTGTGGTTCGGGTTGAGCTTGGTTTAGATGTACATAATTATGCTTGGTAGGAGTGGTTTAGTTGGATCTGAATATTTTCCTTCGAACTAATTATGCCTCTTACACACACATCTCTCTCTCTCTCTCTCTCTCTCTCTCTCTCTCTCTCTCTCTCTCTATATATATATATATATATATATATATATATATATATATATATATATATGAAACATATTTAATAAGAAAAAATTTTATTAAAAGATGAAAAAAAAACTTTTTATTAAAAGATGAAAAAAAAAATCTTATATATTATATTTTAATATTATATTCATATATATATATTAAAATATTAAATGTGATTTTTATTTAAAAAAACTTATTAATATTTATATTTTAATATTAATTATTCATATATATATATATATATATATATATATATATATATATGAAACATATCTAATGAGAAATTTTTTTATTAAAAGATGATAGAAAAAAATTTTGATTATACAATTATACATGAATGATTAAGATTAAAAGTTACTTAAAAGTTATATGATAACTTAAAAAAGTTATATACATTTATATTTTAATATTAATTATTCATATAAAATTCAATAATTAAAATTTATTTTTTTATTTCTTACAATAAATACTTTTTTCATTAAATACATTCCTACATATATACGTTCCCTATATATATTACTTAAGACTGTTTATACATGCACTGATATATTTATGCTATAATTTCTTTTAAGTTATTTTGATACTTGTAAAGGTATAATTATTTTTTGACAAAATTTGATTTACTGTGAATTTTATTTGGTTGTAAGGAAACTAGAGAAAAGATAGCTAGGTTAGGCCCTTCGATATAAATATAGTTGTTCATTTTTATGTTTTTTTCGCTTTTTTTTATTCATTTTCTTTATGTTTTTTGGAAAAAAAAATTAAAATGCGCCTAGTTATTAAACTATCTACCTCAAGCTAATTTAACTCAACTTGAACCCGAATACGGTCGTGTTTGCCCATTTTGAAAGATTTATTGGGGTTAAGATGAATCGGGTGATATAAGTCAAACCCAATTCATGTGTACTCATAATGTTTGATTTTGATTCACTTAATTTCATATTTAAAAAAAAATTATAATCAACCCGAAGAAGTTGAATTAATGGTGGACGACCACATGAGTGTGTGAATATATGTATAATTACATATCTAAATCTTAATTATATTAATTTTTTAGGATTAAGTTAATATTTTTGTGAATCCTCTAATTTCGATGTAGATGACTTATCTTTGACCACTTCGAGAAGGTAAATTAACCGAGATATACGCAAGTTGACCTAAATACTGTCTGACTACAATACTAAAAATATTTATAATCAAAATGTTCAATTGAATGCAAAATAATAAGTTAATCTAAAAAGATATTATACTTACATTTCGAATAAACTTTCGTTTTAGTTCTTGAAATTTCATGTACTGGTCACTTTAGTATCTGATTTTTAAAAATTGACAACTTAATTCTTGAAAACTCAAAACATCTATCACGTTAGTCTTTACGTCTTTTGTCGTCAATTAAACTTGACGGACATGCACACGTGATACATTAAGTGTCAATTTGGATACTTACATGATCTCTTCTCACTCATAAAATGACGTCGCTTTGGTTATTAGTCAAAGAAACAAAATCCCAACCCACAAAACGACACCATTTTTTACCAAAACCATATTCTCCTTTGCTTGCTTTGACTTTGTGCATGGTTCGAAAAATTGGAAGCCCCTCACAGTTGTCAATCACATTCACATCCTTAGCACAATCTTAACATCCATATATGTTTTAGTCGTCTTCCCACTCAATGCTTCAAATAAAGTTTAGGTTACTACCAATTATCATTGTTTTCCTATAATTGGGAATTGATCTCCATCTTGGATTCCCACCATTATTCACTCTTTAGCTTCACTAGTGCTTTTTCTTTGCTTCAATTTGCAGCTATTTTTTCTTGAGGAAGTAACTCAAGTGAGAGACACCAATTTAGTTCTTAAATTTATGTTGAAACCCTGGTAATCAAAACTTATAGGCTAGTCAAATATATACTTAAAAATTGCAACTTTGATTTGGGTGTTTTATAATTTATATTCATTTGTACCTATTATGTCTCCTTAAGTAAAGGATTGCCTTTTGGGTGTTGGATCTAGTCAAAGTCCAAAGCATTTTTCTTTCTTACTTCCCAAAGCCAGCCACAGATCCAATTGAGAAAATCTAGTTAAATTTTGAAACTTTTGCATTTGTTGAGGTTTGTGACTATTTGTGATTGATTGGAGGGAGAGGGAGGAAAGACTAAGTGGATCCTATTGTATTTGGCGTTGAGATTTAGAAGCTGAGTTTAATCTTTTTGTGCTTCTCAGCTCGCTGTTAAGGGTGAAATTGGCAATGATGGGAGGTCAGTCCAACAAGATGATTAGTACTGATATCCTAACACCCATCAAAATGGGTACCTATTCTCTGTATGCTGTTGATTTAAGCTCTTATAAAGCTGCTTGTGTAGAAGATCCAAACTTGCTATCTTTCGATGCCACTATTCAAGAGCGCACCAGTAGAGTGATTAGCTCACTTGCTCATGGGGTTGATGTTCGTTCCTTATCTATTGACTCATTGAGAGAAGTGATTGACAATGTGCAAAAAACAAATAAAGTCATTCTAAGTGCCAATTTATAAATTATTCTCCTTGGTGAATGACTTTTTTGAAAATAGTCTCCAATTTTTTAATGCTCTTGAGAAATGCTTGAAACAAACTCGTGAAAAACAAGTTATAGTAACATGAACCGATTTTCATTTTATAAAAGTGGTTTGGTTAACTCTAGGGGTGTGCAAAAAAACCAAATAAACCAAACCAATTTATAAACTGAACCGAACCACTTCAAAATAACCAATTTTTTCTACACGGTTATTAACATGAACCGAAATTTTATAAAAGTGGTTTGGTTAACTCATTCTTAATCCAATCCTGGTTCTAACCAACCCTAACCCCCAAAGTTAGGACTCATCCTTCTCACTTTTTCGAAATTTCTCTCAAATTTTATCAATCCTAACCCCACTCATTAGAACCTACTCCCAATTCTTGAACCCAACTTTTTGGGGTCCCAAAAAGCACCAAGAATTTTGCACAATGGCGACACATTTAGCTCTAATCGACATCCCGATTTCACAACATTTTCTTACTGCAATAGATCTTCATCTTTGGCGAGCCAACTTTCATCGATTTCTTCAATTTCAGACCCTCATCGAGTCGCTGGCGCGAACTATTGTCGCTGCAACTTTGGCAGCCATCGATTTCTTTCTCGCTGCAAAATCTTCAATGTCAAATTGATTTGTAGTGCTTGGTCTTAGAGTGGTGAGAACCCTTGATTTTTTTTTTTTATTCTTGCATTTTTATTTTCATTTAGATTTTCATTTTCAAAATTGTGAAATCAAAGACTTAATCTTATACATGTAAAAAACATAGTGTAAATATTTTAACAATTTCGTTGCAATAATAATATGGAATTTTAGTTCAAAGTCGAATGTTAGTATATTCATATTTGAGAAAAAAATATATGCATTTCTTACTTTTTTTGAGATATATACGGGCTTTCACTAGGTCATTTGTTTCTTTTCTTAATTATTTTCATTTTCAAACACCACATTCTGCTAAAAAAGAACAACCTATTTAAACACCAGATTTGTTTATTAGATTAAACTATTAAACTATTAATATAATAGCAATGTTTGTTCTATTATTTTTCTTATATGTTTAGCCATTTCAATTTTTTTCGTTTATTGTTTCTACTAATTTGACCATTTTATTCACCACATCAAACATCCACTCGGGAAAACTGTTTAATTTTTTCTATTGTAAACTCTATTCCTTACTATTAGACTTCAAGATAGGGAACAATCAGGAACAGACCGTGGTGCATTGCATTAGGTTTCTATTTGTTTTTAATCATGGACATAAATGCCTACTGATTGTGAATTTTATAAAGCTTTATGCTTTCTAACATTAAATGAAAACAAAATGAGGGGAGCAACTAAGAGTAAAATATGTAATATAATTAGCTTTGAACCATTCATAATTTTGACCAAGGCTGTAAATATTCCCATGGAAATATAATTGCTTGTTAATAATATAATTACGTGAAAAAATCCATTCATAATTTTAATTTAGTTGAAATGACCGAATCTAGGACCTAACTTTTTTTCAAATTTCCCAAACCACCTATAGAGGAGCTTGGATTCCATAATTCTTAAAATCATTTTTTTCAATTAGATCTTATATTCTCAAACCCATCCAGTGAAAAAGGCTTGTCAGGTTGTTGTAGATATTATATTCTTGTCATTTTCCTTGTTTTGACTACACTTTTGAAGAGGCTTTAAATGGATCTTGAGATTCTCAATGCCACAGTGTCTTGAATCTATAATTTTAGTTTGGACTTTGAAGTGAAGTAAGGTTTAAAAAGCATTCTCATTTTGTTTTCGTAGGTAGTAGCGCCTCTAACTTCCAATAATATAATTGCTTTGACTTATTCACTTGGTGATTATTATGCCACTCACCTTAGAACCCACACAACATCAATAGTTTAAATCAGAAGCATCATGGCTTAAATATTTGACTTTCACAACCCAATAGCATACCAGTGTGGAAATGGTGACCTCAAAGATATTGACTTCATCATGTTAAATACCAACATCTCTTATAGCAATGAATAAGCACATTTCCACTCTTGATCATTTCTCATCTGACAGCAAACCACCGAAAATTTGTTCATTTAAAGTGTTTATAAGATATATTGGATGAAAGGAACTACATTTTGGTCACAACCTAGTACCTTGCTACATTTTTTTTTTTACTTTTTCTATTTTGGAGGATATGTTTCCCATAAAACAAATGAATTTATTCACTTGACAATGACAAATTCTTGGAATAATTTTGGGTTTAAGTTATCATGTGATTTCTCATTGCATACCCTTGATTACATTTCTCATAAAGGTAGCAATTTTACAATATGATGGTGACATCATATATTATCAACATAATGTGAGTTCCATGATATATTCATGATATGTCATGTATACCATATATACATTATAAACTTTTTATTTTTAAGCATTTTATTTTTTGTGCTATTATAGTCTTCCTTTTATTTCGTGTGAGCCACATAAAATCATCCTCTATGTGCTTTGCCCACTTGTTCCATTTAGAAGGTATTATCACACATATTTTAGCTATCCGTCCTTGTAATGATTTTGAGTTATTCATAATTGTTATTTGGGATTGCTTTTTAATTGTTTAAGTTGCAAATTTACAAATAGAAATCATTCGACAAAAATGGAATGATTCATGAAATTCGTATTCATCAAAACTTTGTTTTTGACTCAACCGTATTTGCTTGCTTCTAAATCTTGACAACAAGTGAAGTTATTAATTAAAAGATGCCTAGCAGAATCAAGCCATTCATGAAATAACTATATATTAAGGTTTATCTTTTCATATTTTCATGAAATTTTTTATTTTCTTTCATTTATATAGGTCCAATATCTATTTTTATACCTTGTTAGGTTCTTACATATGATTTGTGAAGTTGTTGGCAAAATTTGGGCTAAATATCCTTCTTTGAACATCTTTCCTTTCTCGTAATAATTTTTTTATATACGAAAATTACATCTAAAGATGAAATATTTGTCTCTTTGTAGCCTTTTCTTTAATAAAAGGAAGCATTCTAGCATGCCATCTTGTTGTATGACATGACAATTTCATAATCCCTTTGAAAGGAAACCATAGGTGAAGAATAATAGTTAGTATTGTTGTAAGTATTCTTTGCCCTCTGATGTCTTTGTATTTGGATCAACTAATTATTTTTTATGAAATTGATATAATTATTGTAAGGTCAATTTGCGAGAGAGCAAAATTAGTATGTAATTACACCACATAGATTTTATTATTTTTGTAATCTTGTACTTTATGTATTTCTTTTTCATTGCTTAAACCATGCCATTTTTTGCTTTAGTCATCGATGATAATATCATAATAATAATTCTGTTTTATTATACAATACGTTTTAAATTCTGGGATGTGTCATCTTTGCCTTTATTCACGTGACATATAATCTTAAGAATACGTAACAACTAGGAAGAAAGGATTAATGTAAATCTCATCAAGGTTACACGAAAGTTCTTCAGCTAAGGATGGAGACTTAATGGTGGGTTTTGTACTGTATTTAATACTCCATTAATGGAGACTTAATGGAGACACTATAGGCATGTCGAAACTTCCAAGAGTTCTTAAAATTGGTTTTTAAACCATATTTTTCAAACCAAAAAAAAGAGTGATTTTCAAACCCTAAAATTCAAATCATTTTGTTAACCGATTCTAAAGCAAATAGTTCTAAACTTAAACCGTTTTTATTAAAGAAAAAAAATCAAATTCAAGGTTCGGACCAAAGAAAAAGTAGTTTGGTTTTTGAAATGACCACTTTATCGTTCGGTTTGGTTTGGTTCTTTCACTTCCCAACACTTGGGAATACCATGCCCTCCTTAAACAGGAATATATTTCATGAGCCATCTTCTTAATAAAATTTTAAAATAATTAATTCTTATATGTTACTTTTGACTATAAATTATTTATATATTGAATAAAATTAATAGAATCATATAATTTTTTTATCAAATTATCCTACAATATAGTATGCATTTGGCATTATTTGTGATTGAATAATTGTATAACACATTATTCTTATAAAATATTTTCAGATAACTTTTTTTATTGTTTTCTTTAGCCAAATATCATCACATTTACATAGAGAAACATAACTAATAAAGTTGATTCACTTAATTAATATTCTTTTAGTGACAATATTATGATTTGATTTTGAAATTTAAGATTCTCTAATAATTAATAGGCAATACATAATTTTATTATAAATTATTGAAGTTGATGTTTTGTTCAAATCTTGAAATGAAAATAATTTTCTCTTATCCTATATTGTTATATATAATAAAAAAATAGACAAACACAAAAAATTACATGTATATTCTTGCAAAAAGAATTAAAAATATTCACTATTAAATTTAACTAATTATGTATCTCATACATCTAAGGGTTAATATCTTTCGAGAGGAAGAAATTTTTTTTTCTCTTAAAGGTATGGAAAAGTTTCAACGATTGAAATACTCGCTTTTGTTTAACGGCTAGTGGAATGTTTCCATTACGATGTTTGTTGACTTTTTCATATGCCAACATTTTCATTTCTCACTTCTAATTTCCTTTTTTTCTTAACCAGAAACTTGTAGATATTAACCATTTTTTCTTACTATATTAGCCAGTTATTCATTATTGATAACACTTTCTTAAATTCACCAGAAACTAATATAGATTTAATTAACTTGACCAAACCCACAAGCAAATTAATGTCGACGGACTTATTTCTAATGTATAAACCGGAGACAATTTAGATTCACTAATTAATGAGATTCACGGGCCCATATAGTGATTAACTACTTTTTGAAGAATGTATTGAGGATTTATTATTGAAAACTCTTTTTTGGATTCACTTTTAAAATGATATGATTAATCACTTATTTTAATGTATTAATTTTTTGGATTCAAATTAATGAGATTCAAAATAAAATATAAAGTGATTAACCACTTTTACGTTTTGTATTAATCCATTTTCATTATTAGAAATTCTTGCTTGGATTCACTTAAAATTGATATAAATTAATCACTTATTTCAATATTATTAAGTAGCTTAATTTGGATTCACCAATTAATATTTAATAGCAACTTATAGTGATTAACCATTTTACGTAATATATTAATCAATTATTCATTATTAGGAATTTTTACTTAGATTTGTGGGGACCCTTTTAAAATGGCGTCGATATAAATTAACCAAATTATTTCTAATGTATTAACCAATTAATTTAGATTCACTAATTAATGAGATTCACTAGAAATCTATAGTGATTAATAACTTTTTCCTAATGTATTAATCAGTTATTCATTATTGAGAATTCTTACTTGGATTCAGTAGAAACTGATATAAATTAACCACTTATTTCTAATATATTAACCAGTTAATTTAGATTCACTAATTAATGAGATTCACTAGAAACTTATAGTAATTAATCACTTATTCATAATGTATTGACCAAAAATCTTGTATCGCATCTACGAAGCTGTTAAAAAACATCCAAAGTTTTAGATCGAGAAATTTCAATTTCAAAAAACGTGTTTATAATCAACAAAATACAAAAATGAACAATTGTTAAAATCTTTTAAATGGACAAATAACACGACCATTTTATATATAAGAATTTCTCGAAAACAAGTACAGCTCTGTAGATTGACCAATGCGAATATGGATTCACATTGGATGCCAACACATCCATAGAAGTTTATATTAAATTGCTTTGTACGTGACAACTACATGGGGCGGAGCCAAACTAACTCAAATCTCACACCACTGCAATTTGCCGTATAAGCTACAAAGAGAAAAGCCGAAAAAGACTATACTATATGAACACCAAGAGGAACCTCATAAGCATGCTTAGCTAAACCATCTGTACAATCATTCCTTTCTTCAAAGTTGAAAAACATAAATACAAGTAACCTCCCGGTCTCGGGAGAGAAGATCCTTAGCCATAGAGTGGAGAGAGGAACACGGGTAACATGGTTCACATCCACCCTCCAAAAGCTGGAGAACACACTTAAAATCAACTTCGAGAATTACTTTTTTGAAACCTTTTTCAAACGCCACTTTCAGACCCAAAACATAACCCATAAATCAGCCATAATAATTTTACGTGATCCCTAGTTAGTCATAAAGCCTACCTCAACCACCTGCAGAGTTCAGACTAACCCACCACTTGTAGCTCTATATATTACTATTCTTCTAAAAGGACCCATCCACATTCACCTTACACCAATCAAACGAAGGCAATGTTTGCATGATTTTAGGAATTATAATTGATTTGATTTTGTATATAATTAGAATTAATTGTGTTTGATTATTTTCATTTTGTGTATAGCAGCTCTCTTATAAATAGAGATTAATCCTCTATTATACTACATATTTAGAATATATAGATATATTTTTCAATCTTTTTCTCTTTTCATCTCTATTTCTAATTTATCGAGAGTTTAGGCTATGTTAATCCTTCCGCCCATAGAAACCTTCTATTTCTCCATAGCTCTTATATGAATATGTAATCCAAGAAGTTTCTTTTTAGAACTACAAATATTTCTATAATCACCTCTTCCAAACCTTTCATTCAATTGTAAGAGCATAGAAGTTATACAATCTCTTCCAACAAGACTTATTTTTGTTGACATTCTATCGTTGTCCACTTTTATCTTGTAGGACCTCAAAATGTCGCCTTTATCACATGTGCCTAATTACTGCACATCACGTTGTGGACAAAAAAAATCAAATCATGGTTTTTACTTGCATTTGACCCTACACCATGTCTAACCCGAACCATCGCGCCCACCGACGTCTCTACCTACCCTCATTTTATCTGACACTTACCTTATTCTCAAATTAAATTTTAATCTTATCTATGATAGACAATTATGTGACCTTTGTTATATTCTCACTTTCTCTTCTACTGGTTGTTCTGTACAGGATCCACGAACATGGCAAATCATTGGGATGGTAGTAAAGTTGGAAGATTGTTTGAGCTCACTACTGTCTACATTCCTCTATCTCTTGCATCAACTCTCTGTGCAGCTTCTACCCCATCTCTCGTTCAGCTATGACATCAATACCTTGGTCACAATTCTCTTAGTAAATTACGTGCTTTCATTTCTCAGGGTGCTTTAGGTTCTGTTAGGAAAGAGTATTTGCATTGTACTTCTTGTCAAATAGTTAAACAACCTACTTTATCTTTTAATAAAAGTACTTTTATTTCTGTTTCTTTTTTTTTTATCTTGTGCATTATGATATTTGGGACCCTACTCTTACACCTACTATAAGAGGTTGTCAATAGTTTGTGATTTTCATTGATGATTATTTACGTTTCACTTAGATATATTTAATAAAAACTTGTTTTGAACTTGCTCAAGTTTACATTACTTTTGCTACTATGATTCAAACTCACTTTTCAAAGACAAATAATATTTTTCATCGTGATAATGCTTCTGAATATCACGATTCAAAACTACTCATTTTTCTTGTCGAACAGGTTATTGTTTCTGAATTTTCATGTCTCAATACATCTCAGCAAAATGGTCGTGCTGAAAGAAAACATTATTACATTCTTGACTATGTTCGAGTCATGCTCATTTCCTTCTCTTGTTCCAAACGTACATGGGTGAAGCTACTCCTACTGTTGTCTATGTTATCAATCATCTTCCTTCCTTTATTCTTGGTAATGTATCTCCTTATGAACGCCTTCACCACATGTCTCCAAACTACAATTTTTTTTTAAAGTTTTTGGAACCTTTTTCTTTCGTCTCTATTGCTTTTTTTTTATGGTAGCCAAACATCATCACATTTACATCCGATCTCTTAGTACATTCGTGTCTCTTATCATGTTGTCTTCAGGGAAGATATTATGTTCTACTCACTATCTTAGTTCAAGTCTATTCCATCCACTTCTACTTCTTTATTTACTAATCCTTTTATTGATCTTTTTCTAAATGATTTTGATGCAGATTCTTCAGGTATTTATGAGACAAGTTCTCTAGTTACATGTTCTTCCTCTGATCCTCCCAATTAACTCTCACCATCTTCTGAAGTTTCGGCTCATCCTATTAACGCTATCCCAACCGTTGATCCTGCACTTGACACAACTCTTTCATCTTCTTTATGTCCTTTTCAGGGTAAGAAACCTCATCACCTACCTTCATGATTATCATTTGTTTTTCTACCATACTTCACCTTCATGAACTGCAGTCTTATCAAGAGGCATCCACTGATCACTATTGGCAACAAGCTATGAAAGAAGAATTATAGGCTTTGGAGAACACTGGTACTTGGGACATGATTGATCTTCTTTCTAATAAGGCTCTTGCTAAATATAAATGAGTTTATAAGACTAAAACTTGCTCTGATGGGTTTATTGATTGTTACAAAGATCTCTTGGTGGTCAAAGATTTTATTTAGGAATATAAGATTGATTATGAAGAAATCTTTGCTCCAGTTGCTCGACTCACTTATATTTGTACTCTCCTTACTATTGTTGTAACTTGCAACTAGACTCTTAACTAGATGGATGTGAAGAATGTCTTTTTCAATGGAGACTTGGAAGAAGAAGTCTATATGCGACCATCACCTGGTTATACTTGTCCACCTAACAAGGTTTGTCTCATTTGTAAAGCCTTGTATGGTCTTTGTGAACATCCAATTTTGTCCGAGTTATTAAAACATTAAAAAAAATTAATTATGCCAATAAGTTTTCTTTGTTTGTTTGGCTCATTTTTTGTTTGACCCAAATTTTGTTTAACTTTTTTGTTTAGGCCCAAAATTTTGTTTAGCCCATTAGATATTGTGATAAAAAAAAAAAAGAAAACAAAAAAATAAAAACAAAAATAATATTAAAGAAAATAAGAGATTCCTAATTTGAATGCTCCTCTTGCCTTTTTTACTTTTTCTTCAGTTTGAGTTTGAGATTATTTTACTTTCATGTTTTTTCTGCTTTTCTTTCCTTTTTCCCACCACTATACTAATGCACCTCAAACAACAGAGGACAATATTTTTTGCCTCCCACTCATACACTCACTTTCACCACTCACTTTTGTCACTACTCTCACGTTAGCCACTTGCACACACGCAACTCACTCGGACACATTCACTCACACACAATTTTCACTCGCACATATTCACCTCACGCAACCTCTCAACAAAATTGACATAAATGAACCATAGCACACAAAATAACTCGCTCACGTAGGGACTACGACATTTTTTCATTCCTTTTTCCCACCTTGATTTGCGGAAAACATACTTCATATCTCCTCTCTAACGGCACCATCTTCCTTCACCGAGACCTCTTCAAAAGCCATACCCAAACCTCACCACCTTCAATCTCCCTACTAACCGGCGCACCACCCTGACTACGCTTTGCTCAGCACGGAGTCCGGCCTCCACCTTAACCCCGCACCGTCCACCACAAACCACCAATAAAGACCACCTCCGTGGCCCACCTCCACATTCAACCCCACCATCAATAACCTTCAACCTTCACCCTCGAACCCCCACCATTTTCATTACCAAACAACTACCCAAACCGAGAATCCCCCACCCGTGTGCACCCGCATATCCTCCACCGGACCCAGCTCGTCACTCACCCGAGCCCACACCCGTCAAAACACCCGGCGACCACCGTCCCATTCACCTCATTTTCGGCAAAGATAATATGGGCTCAAGCTTCACCAAAGCCACCACCAACCACCGTAATCACCGGAACCCAAACGCGAGCCGGACCAGTCTTCCCGACCTGGGCAACCACCATCCGTGGACCCCCGGCGTTTCATCGGTCAAAAACCCATTACCACCGTCCAAATTGCCCCCCAATCGTGAAAACCGGTAGCCACCGCGACGCCCAAGTGCACGGAATCCCGCATTCGCCCATGAACCACGCAGCCCGGCCATAACCACGTAGCTCCACCGCATGTCCTCGCCACCCCGCACCAGCAACCGTCGACGCACCACTTGCCGGACGTCACCTCCTCTTTATCCAAAGGAGTCCGAAAAGGCCACCTTTTTACTTTTTAATTCTTCCCGAGACTAAAGTCTCTCTCTTTTTTTTTATATAATTTTCTTTTTTTATTCTTTTACTATGTTTTATTGTATTGCTTATTTGGGCTAATGATTGTAAACATAAACATTTACTTTTTTAGAGGAATGGTTATGTTAATTAGCTCATTAGATAAAAAAAATAAAAGGATATAAAAATAAAAAAAAGTTAAAAGGTTAAAATAAAAATAAAAGTAAAATATTTGAATCCTTTTGGAAGAATAAAAATAGGCTTAATTAAGTTGTGACAATTTATTGATTTTGTAATTTTTATAATCATATGAATTGTGATAACTTGATGAATCAAATCTTTAAAACATAAAAAAAAAAATTATTAAAATAGAATTAATACGAAAATTTTGACGAACTTGTTTGGCTCATTTTTTTTTGACTTTTGTTTAATCATCTTTTTGTTTAGTGAAATTTTGTTTATTCAAGTTTTAAAACATAAAATCAAATTAATAAAATAAAAAAAAAAAAAAAAAAATAAATTAATTGAAAACAAGAGACTTGTTAATCTTGCCTTCAAAAATCATCTAAGCCTTATGATAATTTGATAATTTATTGAATTTTGTTAAGAAATAATAAAATAAGATTATTTTATGTTTTTTTAATCTTATAAAATTTCCTTCATTTAAGTTGTGACATACTAGATGATTCAACTTTTTCTAAATATATATAAAAAAAATCAAATGAATTTTTTGCAAAAACCTTTTCCAAATTAAAAATAACCAACCCATAATCGTTTTTCTAAAGAACGACGTTCCTTTGGCATTCACACATTGCATCACTCACTGCATCACGTAGGACCCCTTCCTTATCACTCGTTCTCAAAATTAAATTTTTATATTTTATTTATTTGTTTAGTTTATCTTTTAATAAATGGGTAAAATAAATATTTTAAAATTTATAAAAATTTCCTTTTTTTCTTGGCATATAAAAACTAGCACTTTAAGACGGATGTATTAGAAGGATTTTGCGGGGTTAATTCTCATTCCATGCATAATCGAGCTCAACTTCAGTTTTTGAACGTAGACTATTTTTTTTAGGTTTTCCAATTTTTCCTAATAAAAAGTAAAATTGGTGGCGACTCACTTTAAATTTTTGTTAATTTAAGTCGTTATCACCCAATCCCTCCAACAGCCTTAAACAAGCTCCCTTAGCTTAGTTTGCTAAATTTAGTTCTACCATCAATCAGGGGTTCTCCATCTAGTCACCAAAGTACCAACTCTCTTCATTTCATTGACCATAACCACGTGTTCCCGCCATCTTTATGTTGATGACATGATCATTACAGATAATGAAACTTCTGACATTACTAATCTTAAAGCATCCTTGAGCAGTAATTTTGAGATGAAGGATCTTGACCCTCTTAATTATTTTTTGGATCTTAAAGTCCTTTCCTTTGTTGATGGTCTTTTTCTGTTTTAAGCTAAATATGCCTCGAATCTTATCTCTTAAGTCAATTTTACCGATAGTTGCATTGAATTCACTCTTCTAGAGCCTAATATGAGATTTATGCCTCTAGATGGTATTGTGCTTGATAACCTTACTCTCTATCGTCGATTGGTTGGTAACTTGATTTATCTTACTGTTATTCGTCCAGATATTCCATATGATGTTCATTTAGTCAATCAGCTCATATCAACTCCGTGTACCTCTCACTATGCTGCTTTTCTCCATATTATTCATTACGTGAAGAAGACTCTATTTCACGAGCTTCATTTTTCTACCAATTATTCCTTGATCCTCCAAGCTTATTCTAATGTCGATTGTGGTAGAGATCTCACTGATCATCGATTCATCACTGGTTACTGTATCTTTCTTAGTGATGATCTTATTTTGTGGTGAAGCAAGAAACAAGCTTTGACTACTCATTCCAACACTGAAGCAAAATATTAAGCTCTTGTCAACATCACTTTTTAGATTCTCTGGTTATGTTGGCTCCTTGATGACTTGAGTTTCTCTTAGTTCTCTTCCACTACTCTTTATTGTAATAATCAGAGTACTATTCAAATTGTTCACAATAATGTCTTTTATGAACACACTAAGCACGTTGAAATTGATTGCCACTTCATTTGTCAACACATTTTTCGTGGTACTCTTCGTCTTATTTCCACTAGAACTCTTGATTAGTCAGTCGATCTGTTCACCAAAGCTCATCATCCTAGTCACTTTCGTACTCTAATTTCTAAACTCAAATTAGTTCCCTTTGTACCCACTTGAGTTTGAGGGGGGATGTTAACATGATTTTAAGAATTAGAATTTATTTGATTTTGCACATAATTTGAGTTAATTATGTTTGTAATTTTTTTTGTGTATAGTAGTTCTCTAATATAAATAGATATTAATCCTCTTGTATGGTACACATTCAAAATATGACAAAATTTGACTCCAATCTTAGAGGACTTATCTCCCTCTAACCCCCCCTTAATCTGCTATTATGTATCCATTAACTCAATTAAGTGATATGATTGAATAATAAAATAATAAAATAAATACATGATAACAAATTAAGAGAGTTGGAGGGAGATAGTTCATCCCAGGATTAGAGCAAAGTTCTATCCTTCAAAATATACTGATATATTTTTTTGTTTCTTTCTCTATCCGTCTTTGTTTCTAACTGACAAAATCCAATGAACATAGATAGCTTGAAAAGGCGCTAACTGCTTGGCACGACCCAACATGCTCAAAGCATCTGCATATTCCATCACTAGGCAAGCAACTAATGGAGACATGTCAAAAATCAAATCCCATTCACCTTCAAAGATAATATGGTCTCTATGGTACCAAAGAGAGGCATAAGTCGTGGCAAACACGAGGGACCAGGACCCTCGAGGTGGGCAACCAAGATTATCAGAAAGTTTCATTCAAATAGAGTCCCTTAAATGAGCAAATTGTTTCCTAATATCGCCCGCAAACACCACAAGTGTCATCAGACGTCATTTGGACATGTAGGATTAATTATGTCCTAATTTAGTTTTTCTATGTTATTGAAACGTGTACAACCTACAATATTTTTATTGATTATAAAACAAATTAATTACTTTATTAATTCTTGTAAATTAAACTTGTACATTAATCATATAATTTATCCTATTTCATTCTTTATATGTTTTCTTTTAGTTTTTAGCTTATTATTGTAAAATTAAACATTTTCTTAATTTTTTTCTAATTATATTCTCTTTAAATAATGAAATATGATTTTTATATTTTTTTACTTATTTTTCATTCCTATATGATCTTTTATATTCGATTCATCGCACACGAGACATGCACATGTATTGCATGTATGCTAATCTAGTTTTGGCTTAATAGAAGGTGCCAAATGATTTGTAATCATACTATACATTAAATTTTTATGCTATTTGCCATCAAACACGCAGTGCTTAATTCCATTAGAAATAGAAGAGCATAAATTTAATTCAAGCACAAGAATAAGACATGTATTTTTTGCGTTTAATTTATTGGAAATGTTTAATCATTTTTTCTCTGTTTTTTTGTCTCTACTTTTTCTCTATTCAAAAATTCAGGAAGATAATGTAGGTTGTCCAGGGTGCTCTTATTACTGCTTCAGCTCCTCAAATAGCATTGTGCTTCAATGGTCGTTAGTTTTATGTTGCAGGTTACGTCTCAAGTTCTTAATTAGTGACAGTATTATGTTTTTTTGTCTTTATATATATGTCTCGAAAATGTCTAAAGCAATGTGTAAACCAAATTTAAGAGTGTCTTTGCCATGTATGTTCATTTTCTGTTGTTCAACCAAGCTGAATTGATGTTCGAAGTACATAATATATTGATTTGCTTGTGTGATTTGCGTAGTTGGATTTGGATTAACGAAGTAGCCCAAAAACTAAAGAAGATTAAAAGAATTTAGGGCCTGTTTGCTTTATGTTTTCAAGAACAGTTTTTTGCTTCTAAAAATAAAAGACCTATAAAAGTCATTTGGATTAGTGTTTTCTTCTTATAGTTTTTTAAACTAATAGAATAAGATACAATTTTTAAAATTAAGAAACCTAAAACAGTTAAAAGATGTTTTCCAGAATTTCTTGTTTTTTGTTTTACTGTTACTGTTCATGATCAATGGCAATGTTGTAATTAGGATGTTTCACGAATGGCAATTTGGTAATTAAAATGAACAGTAAAAAATACTTTTGTACTTGTTCTTTGCCACGATGAAGACCAATTTTGATTCCTTGATATCTCCACTAGCACTAAAATTGAAGTGTTTTCACCAAACGTATTTTTATCTTTCTGTTTTTAAAAACTTGTTTTAGAAACATACCAGCCAAATATAATTCTTAACTTTATTGATTTTGAAAATTGTTTTAAATTATGTTTTTACAGCACAAGTTTTAAGAATCAAAAAACAAAACAGAAACAAACAAGCCCTTTCATATGATTGGGTATAATATTCCCATAGATCTAAGTTCAACTTTTTGCTTCAGGTTCTTAAGTTCACTTTCAATAGCTCATATATGTATCCTTTTGTTGGTTATGGGCTCTACTAGTTAGGTTCTCTTGGGTAAGGCTTCTGTTACTATTTACATTGCTCATGTTTAACATTAATTGACAAAAATCTCAACCTTGATGCCTATCTTGGGTGTAGATTGCCCAATGTGTAGAGATTAGATTGTAAAAAATTACCTTGCTAGTATTTGTTTCACAGGTTGTGTTCCATAAAATTTCATACACCAAGTCTCTTCTAATATTTTTTAATTTTAGCATTATTATCTCGATTCATATTGTTCGCTTGATTACTTTCGTCGTTTTCTAGCATGATGGCTTTTATAAAATCAAGTTTGTTAATGGTAAGTGTTTTCCATGTAGTATGTGCCCCATTTGCTATCTCGAAAGAAGCATATCTTCAACTATTTTGTTATTATGCATGTGTTTGGTATTTATGATTTAAATAATTAATTATCAGATAAATTTTTTTTTATAATCGATTATAATTGATTATAATCGAATCGCTTTTATGTTAATATATTAATTGAAAAATAATTTTAAACTAATTTGTTTTGTTTGATAATATAAAAAAGTTAATCACTTTTACGCATTAAATTATCAAAATAGATATAGAATGATTATTAAAATATTTAATTGAAGACAAAATAGTATTTACATATCAAAATATAAAGAATAATCTATAAGTTAGAATCATAAACTTCAATCTTCAGATTATGAAAAAAAGTTTAAAAAAACTTTTATTTTGCATTGAATTTCGTACAAAAACTGACGCTGATTTTGACAAATATAATTAAACGCTGTTGAAACAACTTTTTTCCCAACAAAAAAGCATGCACTATATTTATGATAACAATTGTGTGGTTATATGCTCATATACTCACTGTTGGAGCCGTACAATGTTGCATTTAAAATATAAGCATTTTGCCACACTGATTGTGCGGGACTTGTAGATGTTTTAGCTTGGTTAGTTGTGTTGTATTATTTAATTGTAAATTGATTTAATTATTGTGTTGATCCGTTTATTTTTAACTTGTAAATTAATCATATTTTATTTTTGATTTCTTTTAATTTTTAACTTGTTATTGTAAAATTAATTATTATATTAAATTTTAACTAATTAGATTCTCTTTAAATAACAAAATATGATTTTTATAAATTTTTTACTTCTTATTCTTTTTCTGTTCACTATATGATCTTTCGTATTATTTCATACATTATCCATACATTGTCCACAACTTGCAAGTGCATCACACAAGATGTAGATGTGCATTGCATGGGTTAACCTAAATGGAGATTACCCAATGTTTTGTAACCATATTATACTTCAAATTTTTTGTCATGAGACTTAACACCACGCGGTGCATAATTTCATTGGAAATAGAAGAGCATAATTTTTTTTGAATAAAAAAAGCATAAATTTAATTCAAGCACCATAATAAGACATTAGATTTTTGTTTTTATTTGAATGGAATTGTTTGATCACATTTTCTCTATGTTTTTTTGTCTTTCCTTTTTCTCTATTCAGAAATTCAAGAAGATAATGCGGACAGTCTGGGGTGCTCTTCTTATTGATAGCACTTGGCTTGAATGACCATTGTTGTTATGTTTTAAGGTAGGTATCAAGTTCTTATTTAGTGGTTGTGTTATACTTTTTTTGCCTTTATATATGTCTTGAAAAATATCTAAAATAATGTGTAATAAGCTAGATTTAAGAGTGTCTTTGTCATGTATGCTCATTTTCTATTGTTCCGCCAAGCTAAATTGATGTTTGAAGTACGTAATATAGTGATATGTTTGAGTGATTTTGTAGTTAGATTTGGATTAACTAATTAGATCCCAAAAACTAAAAATATTAAAAGAACTCAATATTCTTGTGATTGAGTATAGTATTCCTATTGACATAAGTTCAATTTTTTTCTTTATACTTAAAAGTTCATTGATGTAAGTTCAAGAAAATTTTTTTTTGATTTATACTTAAAAAATAATGAGGAGTCCACTTTATTACGTTTATCCAAAAGGTTTACAATAAGAGCTAGCATTTTCTTTCCTCCTCTTTTTTTCTATACAATCAAACAAGAGAATTTTTCTCTCTTACTTTCCTTTTTCTAATAATTTTGGTATATTTTTCTCTTTGCATAGATGCACCAAACAAAGCATTAGGGTGGCTTCTACCATGCACTTAAATAATTTTGGTGCATAGATGCACCAAAGAAATGACCTATTATTACAAGTCACTCCCTGTTTCTTAGTATTTGTTTTTAACCCTATTTTTTTGTTTATTGCTTTTTCATCCTCCTTTCTGGATGAGTTTAGATTCTTCATGAAATAGCAGAGGCAGTTGTCTCGTACAATCAAATTTCTCAAACTTAATATTTATAATTCATCTCCAAAGCTCTGAAAATTAATAATTAACTTTTCACTTTATGTTTAAGAAAGACCATAAAAAATAAGATCATGGATACGGATAAAAAATATGGATATAAGAATATATCAAATTTAAAAAATTACAAGATACAAATATTTTATATATATAATTGTAAAATTTAAAAATTTTTTATAATTTATTAATATTATTTTTATAAATTTAAAATTTATAATATTTTAATATACGTTATATATGTCAATATTTGTTATCTAATAAATTTTTCATAAAAATATGAAACATAATTTCTATCGACATATTTTAAAAAATCTCTTAAATTAACTTCTCTTATAACTAATCACGATAAATATACGCAGTATAAAAAAATTAACTAAAGAAAATATTGATGTGAAGTAAACTTTGATAACGATGAAGTAAATGACTTGATATGAACAAAAGTAGAAAGAACAGATGAAAATAGTAGTATATGAAAAGATAAAATTTAAAAGTCTAATAGTGATGTGTGAAAAGATAAAACTTAAAATACTAGTTTGTGAAAATAATAACTTGAGACGTCAGTTATGTAATTGAGTTTAAGTGGATTACGAACTTACTAATTAAACGTTAGTCACGAAAACTAATTATTATTTTTTAAAATATTAATATATTGTGTCCAAATCATATCTTAAACGTATTTAAGAGTGTTCGAGACGATATCTAAATATATTTAAAATATATTTAAATTAAAAAAATAATCTTTTTAATCAACATATTAAAATATATAAAATATATACGTCATATGAATATTTCTATGTATTTAACCGACGTGTTCAATACACAATCATATCTCAAAAACGGTACGTCCACGTTTCGTAGGTAAGATGTCAAAAACATTCCATCTGCCCCTCTTTACCATTTTTGCATTTGTATTTCATTGCCACTCCCGTGATTTAAATTTAGAAATCAATAAATGTATTTAAATAAAGAAAATGTGGATGAAGATAAAGCACATTTAGTTTCATCAATTGGATCAGGTCAATAAATATATAAAATTTTTGAATTTATTACTCAAAGAGAGAACTCATAGTTGGCCAATGTCGAGCCTTGGACCTTAACATTTTTTTATTAACCAAATAGAATAGAATAGAGAACTCATAGTTGGCCAAAGATTTATTAACAAAATGTAATGAAAAATGTGTTTTTCCATTTTATCTCAATTTTAAGAAAAAGCAAAAATTAAACATTCGGTATAAAAAAAAAAAATAATTCTCTATATATTCTAATCTATATCTATATATTTTAAAATTTTTAAATATAAAAATTTATTTTTATTTTCTCAATTTCCTTTCGGTTCCTTCCATTAGATGTGACTCAAACACAGTGTAAGGCCTACCCTTGCTGGCTCGTGGTTCGCGGAAGCAATCGCTCGTGAGCCTCGCAACGCCGAGATCGCTGCACGAATCACTCTCAGCCTCGGGCGCTACCCACACAACACTAACATCCGACCTGGTTTCTCTGTTTTTGAGTGTCTCTGTCAAGCCTGAAACGACCTCGGCCATATTCGGCGCCACCTAGCAAACTGCGGTCAAGATTTCAGATGAGTGGGTGGAAGTGACCCATCGCTCTAACCTTAATAGCTTTTTGTAGCAGACGAGGGGCGAGATATTAATGCTTGGGTGTCACTGCTGCCATCACTAGCCAGGATAACCCACTGCTCTAGCAAAAAACTCCAGTGAAGAAATACTCTTGTGGCTTGAAGACGACAAGATGTTTGGAGGGACTTAATGATAATTTCTTATTTTTTAGGACAACTTTATAATTATTAAACTTTTACAAATCAACTGGTTTAATAGGTTTCTGGTTTTACATCTCAACCATTAATTTAAAAGCCTACAAAATTAACTGTTGAAATGAACTAGTGAATTAACACTCAAGTCATTTTTAATATACATCATCTAAAAAAAAGTGTATGATATATCAATATTTTGCACACGCAGAACTTACATCCTACTTTTCTTGTTTGGAAAAAAATAGAAAAAAATCTAAAATATGTATTTTTTATTTTATTATTTAAAAATGAAGTAGGATAAGAATGATGAAATAAAAATAAAAATAAAATACCAATATAATTATTGAATGAAAAAAATCCCAATGTGCGATAAAAAAACAGATAATAAAGATTAATTTAATGTACCAAAAAAAAGAAAGAATAATTCAAAGCTGAATGTGTAACAGTAATTAGGCTTCTCTAGTAACGAGAGAGAACATTATAGGAAGGAAAATGTTTATTTCACATTTTTTATATTATATATTAATAATTGTATTAAGTGAAAAAATGGTTAACATTATAATATTTATCTTATTGATAAGTAATAAGACATAAATTGTTGTGTAAAAAAAACGTTTGGTGATAACATCGAGATTGTTACAGTAATTAACAAGGTGAGAACAGTCGCAGACCGAGACCAAATCTCTGCGAGTTGCGAGGAGTTCAGCCCACCGCACTCTCTCATCAACTCAGTTATTCTTCTGCTAAGGTACCCAACCCAAACAAAACCCCCTTTCCCAAACCTCATTTCCATCAGATCTGACAAACAAACAACCCTTCCCTGCTCAAACCCTAATTCTCCCATTCTCTCATCGATCTCTTCGCTTCCTCTTCTCTCATCACACCGATTGTTCTGTTAATTTAACGGTTTGAATTCACTCAACTGTTAGCAGCCGAAGCCGATTCGTCGGAGTTGCAATGTCGAGTTTTCACGTTGGTGGCAAGGTGGTGGACAGAGTCGATTTGTTGAGGAAGAAGCAGTTGCCGTGGCGCTTGGACGTTTGGCCTTTCGGTATTCTCTACGGCGCGTGGATCACCGCAATTCTTCCTAGCCTGGATTTCGTTGATGCCGCTATCGTTTTGGGCTCGCTCGTTGCGCTTCACATCCTCGTTTGGCTCTTCACGGGTTGGTCCGTTGATTTCAAGTGTTTCGCCCATTTTGGCAAGGTATGTTATGCTATGTTGTGTGTGTTGGTTTGGTTGCTAACGTTTTGGTCAGTTATGTTGATGGAAGCTTTGTTTTGTTGCAGGTTAAGAATATTCACCAGGCGGATTCTTGCAAGATAACTCCGGCGAAGTTTTCGGGTTCCAAAGAAGTCGTGCCACTTCGTCTTCGAAAAACAGTAAGTATCTGACGTGTTTTGAGTGACTGAATGAAGTGAAGTTCTTTGAGTTTTGATGTTGCTTTCAGACTAGAGTTTGAATTTTTGTTGTGTCGTGAGAAGATCAGATGTGGATTTATTAGTATTATTACTAATTGAGAGTAGTATTTAAAGGATGAACTCTTAATGATGACTTATGTTCTATGGAACTCTATATATCTGAACTTCGAATGATATTGAGATTGAGAGTGTGTTGTGTCTTATGGTTGCTCAATTTCTCTTGTTCGTTTGTTGGAGTGGAGTGTCTACTTCTCTTCTTCTTGCTCTCTGTTTGCACATCTGATTACAACAATTACTTTATTGAGGGATATGTATTAATGGCTACAAAACAAAATAATCGACTTCACTAGTAGATGTTTTCTTGAATTATTTTCTTGGTATTGTCGGTGATACAATAATCATTTGTAGAAAATGCAGGCGAGCTGCCTCACCTAGCTCCCTGGCTATCTGTTTTTCTTTGATTTGGGGGTGAGTGGTGTTGTTTGTGTATGGGATATATCTTATGAAGGCTTCCAGTCCTGTTAAGGTAGTAGGATTTTGGGTGAAGTGGCTTAGAAAAAAAAGGGGGGGGGTTGATTTATTTATTTATTTGTGTGTGTGTGTGTGGAAGACTGTAGTATTTAACAGGACTAAAACAAATTGTATTTGTCCATAGATTTTGGTGACATTCTTCATATGCCAATTTAGAGGTTCTGAGAGGAGTAAATAAGACAAAGTTCTATGGCAGTGCGCAATGTATTCATTGACTGGTTGCCTATGGTTGGAGAGTAAAGCCAGAGTTTTAAAGTGGCCTGCTTAACTTCTTTGTGATGCTCAGATAGCGGCTGTTTTAGGGGGGTTTCTTTATTGGATTTGGATATACAGGCAGATTGGCGAGCTTTGCTACCTTGGTGTGTTTTTGACTTTTTCCCTGTTTATTTTGGTTTTTGTATTTTGTGGTTTTTTAGCAGGATAGCTTTCAGGTTGGAAAGGAAAAGTAGACATGTCTATATGTATAACCTTAGCTTAATTTTATGGTTGAAATGTGTGTTTTGATCTCATTTTCATATTCATTGATCCTTGTTGTGCACAACTGTGATACCTTACTTTGATATTATCAAATAGATGTAAAGTAGACTGCACTGTAAATATGCAATGTTGCAATTTATCCTTTTGCTTGATACTGTGCTCCTGCTTGCTGCTTGCTAACTCTGCTTACTAATTTTGAATTGTGCGGTTTGTGAATCCTGCTATCTCTGTTTATATTATTATTTCCTCGTCTTACAGATTGTGTATTGTTATGGGAAATTTTCTCTCTCTCTCTTCCTCTTTTAAAGGTTCTCGGCTCTTGCTTTGGTTGTCTACATTGTTAAGTGTTTGCTTGTGCAGCCTGCAGGTACTTCATCAGCGGTGGATCTGGAAGAGATTTACTTTGAGTTTAGAAAACAATGTTTCGTCTACTCGAAGGAGAAGGGGACTTTTTACAAACTTTCTTACCCTACCAAGGAAACATTTGGATATTATCTCAAGAGTAGTGGTCATGGCTCTGAAGCTAAAGTTCTTACTGCTACTGAGAAATGGGGGCGGAATGTGTGGGTTTCCTTTTTCTTTGTCCTTTATTATAAATTTCATATGCATCTACTACCCTTCAGAACACAATTTTTTGTGGTAAAGTTATAGATATGTGTTTATAGTTGGAATTGTATGCTTATACATAAATATTTAAGAATAAGACATGTCCTAGATGCAATCCCCTATGTTGATACTTTTGGTGATTATTGATTCCTTCCCTCTTTGTAAAAGAGATGTGTGTCTTCTGGTTTATCTCTGAGCATTATGCTGTTTTAGTTTTGCTCTCTAATGTTCTGCTTGTTGATCTTCTAGATTTGATTATCCTCAGCCAACATTTCAGAAATTGATGAAAGAGCACTGCATGGAGCCTTTTTTTGTATTTCAGGTAGCCTTTTTTTATTGCTCCTTTTCTCTCTCTTTTATGTCTTTAATCTTCATGCTCACTCTTGACTGGTTCTTGCTTCTATTATGATCAGGTTTTCTGTGTGGGTCTCTGGTGTTTGGATGAATATTGGTATTACAGTTTGTTCACTCTATTTATGTTGTTTATGTTTGAGTCAACCATGGCAAAAAGTCGGTTGAAGACTCTAACTGAGTTAAGACGTGTTAGAGTGGATAGTCAGATCCTAATGGTACATCGTTGTGGCAAGTATGTTATCTCATAGTTAGTATTAGTAAGCTCATATAGGGGTTTAATGGAGTAGAATTTTAATGCTTGCTTGTATATTGTGTGGATTATAGGTGGGTAAAACTCTCTGGTACGGACCTTTTGCCTGGGGATGTTGTCTCTATAGGTCGCTCTTCTGGTCAGAATGGAGAGGAGAAGTCTGTACCTGCAGACATGCTTATATTGGCTGGAAGTGCAATTGTGAATGAAGCTATTCTCACAGGCGAGTCTACTCCTCAATGGAAGGTGTTTCTCTTTTCTGAACTACTCTTTAATGTGCTTGTCTAATCACTAATAGATATATGATACTTAAAAAGTATTAATTGGTTTTGTGGGGGAGGGGATTATATTTTGTTAAACTATTTTTTTGTTACATATTTTGTTAAACTTTGAGTAGATGATTCAGTGTCTGATTGCCAAATTTGCACTATTATTTGTTTGCAGTAGTTACTGATTGAGTACCTCTTGGCCTACTTCTATGCTGTTTATGTGTCTTGAATGATATTGATTTTATCCTGGAAACTAAGCAACTTATTTAGACTGATATTACTGATATGATGAAACGTTTTGCTTAATATTTGGTTTGTAACCCAGTCTCCTCTGCCCACTGCTGGGCTATAATTGTGCCACACTATGTTTTGCCTCCTGTTTTTCTTTACTTACTATACAGCTTCTGTAATGATGATTCTATTCACTATATGATTTACTAAAAATCTTTGAATACTTATTTCAGTTTGTTCTTTCCAAAATTTTAAATGTTTGTGCATGTCCATGTTTACTTGTGTATGTAATTATGTATCTGATCATGTGAATTCATGATTGTCCTCCTTGGCCCCCTCTTTCCCATGAAAAATAAATAAAGTTGGTATAGGACATCTTTAATCTTTCTTATGGTTAGCTGGTCTATCTTAATGCATATCTGATAAGCATATGGGGATTGGGGACTGGAGCTTTTTTTTAATGTCATGATGTTCTTGCACGATTCTCATTTAGATATGACCATCCTTTTAGGTTTCAATCATGGGTAGGGGGATTGAGGAGAAGTTGTCAGCAAGGCGAGATAAAAGCCATGTCTTATTTGGTGGAACTAAAATACTGCAGCACACTCCAGATAAGGTGATTTCAGGCTAAGAAATTATATATTTTCATTTAATGTTGAGGTATGCTCGTGCTTCTCATCCTTTTTGTCTTTAACAATCTTGTTTGAGTCAGACCTTTCCTCTGAAAACGCCTGATGGTGGCTGCTTGGCTGTTGTCCTGAGAACGGGGTTTGAAACAAGTCAAGGAAAGCTGATGCGAACAATCTTATTCTCTACAGAAAGGGTAAATTGATATAGACCTTATTAAGCCTGAGTATGCAATTTCAGTGTCATTTTGATGAAATTGATTTTTTTTTCTGCCTTATAAATTGACATATTATAGGTGACTGCTAATAGCTGGGAAAGTGGACTGTTCATTTTATTTTTGGTTGTATTTGCTCTAATTGCTGCTGGTTATGTGCTTATTAAGGTAATGCTTCCTTACAAATGAATGGCAAATTTTGATATGGCTTGGTCTTAATGGTAAATTATGATATGACTCGGTACATTGTTAATCGTTTGATGCAGGGGCTAGAAGATCCCTCAAGAAGCAAGTATAAACTTATACTCAGTTGTTCACTTATTGTTACTTCTGTGATACCTCCTGAGTTACCAATGGAATTATCAATAGCTGTTAATACATCTCTGATTGCACTGGCACGGCGTGGAATTTTTTGCACTGAACCTTTTCGAATACCATTTGCTGGGAAGGTACCTGGAGGACTACTACTGTGTATCTGCTCTTATGCATCATTTACTTTGTTAGGTATAGATCATATTGACATTGATTTTTATTGAACTTCTTGTACATACCTTACCCTATAGGTTGATATATGTTGTTTTGACAAGACTGGGACACTTACATCTGATGACATGGTATGCCCATATCAGGCCACGGTTTTGATTTATCATTTGAGACTATATTTTATGCTATAACTCTTTTTTTCCCATTTTATTATAGGAGTTTTCTGGAGTTGTTGGGTTGACAGAAACTACAGATTTGGAATCTGATATGAGTAGAGTGCCTGTGCGAACTGTAGAAATCCTGGCTTCGTGCCATGCATTGGTATTTGTTGAGAATAAGCTGGTATACCTTTCTCTCTGCAGGTGGTTGAAGTCAGTCTTAGTTTAGGCCATGTAATAGTGTTGAACAGAATGAAGTATTAAAATTTAAGATCATGGCTGCCCCTATGTTCATTTGTGAAAGAATATAAGAGGGTTCTTGAAAAATTGATTCAAGGCCTGATAATTGATATTTGATATCATAACCTGAAGGAGAGGTAAATCACTCCGTTGCTTTACAATTAAATTTAATGGGTATGTTTATATGTCTTGCATTTCTTCTTTGAACTTTAATGTGAGGCAAGAAACTATGACACCCTTTTGGGGGGGGGGGGTAACAGTTATTGCATTGGAAATAAATTAGGAATGCTTCATTACTTGTCTTACCGGTAAGCATTTTTTGGAACAGTTCCTGAATGCCAAGTTTGTCCCCCTTGTTATCACGTTTTCCATTTTACTTGATTGATATCTAGCTAACTACTATCGATATACTATTAGAAGTTACTTTACTTTGGGTTTCATGCTAAATTAATTTTGTAGATGATAGTAGCCATTTTTCAAGGGAATCAAAATTTAAATATTTTATTTCTAGATTTTGGAAAGGAATCTTTTCTTACCTTCTGTTTCCACAATTCTTTGTCACTCCAAGTCCTGCTCATCCCAGGTTACAAATATTTTTCATGCTTTATGCTTGACAACAACTATCAAGCTTGAGCAATAGGTCTTCATGATTCTGGCTTGAGAGCTAGAAGGACTTGCATATTTTCTCCTTTTATCTTTGCTATCGTATGTTGATAGTATATTCTTATAAATTCCTTAATATCCCACAGGTTGGTGATCCTCTTGAGAAGGCTGCACTTAAGGGAATCGATTGGAGTTATAAATCTGATGAGAAGGCTGTTCCAAAAAAGTAAGTGAATCTATTTCTGCTTATTTAAATATTGTAATTCTGCATGTCTTCTCTTTTGATTCAGCTCCCAATCTGATTGTCTTTTTAATTCATGTGAGATTTTTTTTTGACATGGAAGTTTTTGGTATTTGGGCTCATTCAATTTGATTGTTGCCACTCAAGGTCAACAAACTGGTTTACATTTCAGCATTCCTGTTGCTAGCACTAGGAAATATAGTGATTAAGAAAGCAAAGAATAAATATTGTCTATACTGTTTGTGGTTTGTATGCTTCATTCTTGTCCTTTCTTTTCCCCAATTAGTATGTTCCTGTCTCTTTTTGTACTTTTTACAGTTCTTTCTATGTCGACTTTGTTTTATCCTGATTTGTTATCAATTTGCAGGGGAAATGGCCACCCTGTCCAAATTGTTCAGCGGTACCATTTTGCATCTCACTTAAAACGAATGGCAGTTGTTGTTCGCATTCAGGAGGAATTTTTTGCCTTTGTGAAGGTTTGTACTGTGTTGGTTGGTCATTGTCCTGTTTTCAAATATGCAATTTTGGATACATGCATGTTACCCAATCAGGTTCTTCCTGGTTTAAGTTGCTTCTTTATAAGCTTAATTTACCCACCTTTATTTTTGGGTATTATGTACTTTAACTTGTAGTTTATTGAAACTATGACTTAGGGATGTAGACTGCCAAAGTATAACACACTGCGGTAGCTTCTTTGTTTTTATTTTTTTGGGGGGTTAAGAAATGGTCAATAATTTAAGTCGGAGTTGGGGAGAAAGGAAAATATAATGTAAAATAGGCATGTGGATTAACTAATCATTGAAGAATTTGGCACTATAATACTTTATGTTGTTAACTTAAAATAACTTTTGCTGTTATCAAGGACCGCTGGGAAGTTGATTGTTTTAGTTTGAATGTCTTGAACACCATCTGAGTTCTTCAAGAGCTTTTCCATTTTACTTTTTGTGTGTTTGAAGTGTTGGCTCTTCTGCAAGGGTTCTCTTTCTATTTTTGAGGCATGTCTTTCATGCTTCTAGAATAGGATTATTAGAAATGCTAGCATCACACTCTTTTGGACATTCTTTTTAACACTTGCTTTACTATTGGACTAAAAGCTAGTGTTGCTAGTATCTCTCTGCTAATAATCCTTTCAAGTGTATGAGGTGAACTAATAGTAAAGCAAGTGCTGAAAGAAGTTTCCAAAAGAGTGTGTTGCTAGCATTCTTCATAGGATTATATATACTTGTTGGTTTCTAGTTGAAACATATTTTACTATTTTCCATCATTACAATGTTTTATTCTTATATATATTAATATTATTATAAACAATTTACATAATATAATTTATGCAAGGAGTGGCTTATTGTGAGAGGTGAGAAGAGTAAATCTGGACCATTAAACTATGCATGGATGGTCAAGATTAAAAGTTACTTAAAGATCTCATCATCACTTAAAAAAGTCACATGACTTTATGTTCTAATCCTGGCTATTCATGAAAGATCAAATGATCAAGATTTGCTCCTCTTGTTCTCACAATAAACCACTCTGTTCACTTGGTACGCTCCGTGTATATATATATATATATTGATCAACCAATTTTGCTATATTTATTTAATATAGATTGCTGCTTCTCTATTTTTTTTTTGTCTTTTTTAAAAGTGAATCAGGATGCAAATTGAAAAAAAAATCTATAAAATTTGAATCAATACAATAAAATGAAACATTAAAAATAAAAAACTTATTTCTAATATTTAGGGCTACATACAAAATTGGTTTTGTTGGCATGTCTACTACAAAAAATAAAATTGTATTGCACATGTTATCGTTGGCTGTCTTTCACTTTCGATTGAGTTATATTTCAAATGTATTGACACTAGTTGTATATTTAAAATTTAAAGTACCAACCCTAGTATGTTAATAAAAAATTTCCATTTGTCTAATTCTCCCCCCCCTCTCTCATGTTGCACTCATTAAAAAAAATTATGTGTACATGATACGTGTGTATACTACAGCAAGTGTTTGATTGGAGCAGATCTTGGCAAATAGTAATTAATATCACAACCGTTCTTTTTCTTTACTGTGTTTTTGGGGGACTAGGTTTTGGCAGTTTGCTTATTGATGTTAGCTGACCGGTAAACTTTCCTCATTTTCCTAGAGCTTTTATGGATATGACATTCTATAATAAAATGTTTGTGAGTGGACTGGTTTTGTTTGCTACATTAAAAGCCCTGAGTTTAAGATTCTGACTTCTGAATTCTTTTTTATTTTTTTGTAACTCTTATTCTCTATAACATTGTTGATCAACAATGGATGTTAATATACATGCATCTTTTATGTTTTAAAAAACTTTTAAACAGTAGTAACTTGAGAGTTACTGTGGTCTTTTCCTATATTGAATCTAACCAATTTTTTATGAACTTCTGTTTCAGGGTGCCCCAGAAATTATTCAAGATAGGCTCATTGATATACCGCCATCATATGTTGAGACCTACAAAAAATATACACGTCAGGGGTCTCGTGTTCTTGCTCTGGCTTACAAGTCTCTTTCTGACATGACAGTAAGAATATTTTGGGATTTTCATTGAGTTTTATGAACCGTTCTCCATCATATATTCAATTATGCACATGGAAACAAGAATGATTGTCGAAGTTTCCTGCCTTGTTGAGTTATTCAAAGTGGATAAACTTTCATTGATAGGAAAACATTTTTAATGTGTTTCTATTTTGGCTTTAATTTCTAATGACTTATTTATTTTTGTGTAGTTCTTTTGACATGTATCCAAGCTCATTTTCCCTTTTGTATCATTTCTATAAATTTGGACCCTAACTTAAGTGTAATTGAGAGAGTGAGAACTGCATTTTTTTTCCTCTTCTCCTGAAGAACGCCTGGTTTCCTTCCTCCCCTACCGTTTGTTGCATCATTAATTACCACTTTACTGTTTTTGTCTGGATTTCAATATTTGCATGTTTCGACTGTTGCTTATTATCTGTTAAATGCTTGAAGGTCAGTGAAGCTAGAAGCTTGGATAGGGATATAGTGGAGAGTGGACTTATTTTTGCTGGTTTTGTGGTAATCAATCAACTTCCTCCTCATGTAATCTTTAGAGTCAATTCTAGACAATTTCCCTCTTCATTGACTTGATGCTAAAGGTTGGTATTATGTTATTTTCAGGTATTTAATTGTCCTATAAGATCAGATTCAGCCACCGTTTTATCTGAATTGAAAGGATCCTCACATGACTTGGTAAGTGTAGCATCTGAATTAGTTTCTCTTGAAAAAACGAGTACTTTTTTGGCTGTAAATTTAAGAGTTTTTACTTCAGCCCTACGTTGCACGGATATGGGTACGGGATATGATAAATTTTATAAAATCTAGGATACGGCTATGTCATTATAAATTATATATATATATATAAAACTGAAATTTCATAAAACATTTGAACCAAAATAAACCATCCAAAATAAATCACCTAAAATATTAAAAAACATGTTGCTGTGCAACTGCAAACCAAGCAAAAGAACCCTAAAAATATTTAAAAAGACAAATGTTGCAGACTTGCTGGCGAAGTAAGAGCAGAAACAAGCAACACGCAACCTAAAATATATATATTCTTGTAAATATTGCTGTGTGTGAGTGTAAGAACATAAACTTAAGGACAAATTCTCGATTTGGGGAGAAATCAAAATCATAGATTGGGGCTACCAATGGAGGAGGATGGGGATTTGGGGCTGTTAGTCATCACTGTGCCGCGCTGCTGCTACGCATCACCTTGCAGTACCACCGTGAGCCACCACTGCAAACAGCCATTAAGGGAGGAATGGGGAAGATGATTTCAGTGTGTATCATGAGGGCTCACTCTAGCCAAAACACAATGAAAAAGGGAAGGGAAAAATAGGTTAAGGCATGTAAAACGGCAGTGTTTTGTGAGCAAAACTTAGTAAGCCGTACCTGAGCTGTACCCATTTTTGAAAAAATTAATAAATAATTTGATACATACTCGGTATGTACCCACGCGTACCCAAGCCGTACCCGTACTCAGTTTGGACCAGGTATGCGTACACCTTCCAAAATGGCGTTCCCATGCTTTACAGCTCCAGTCTCTAGGGGGAAATGAACTGAAAACAGCTTCTTTTGTTCTACCTTTAGGAGCTAAAGTTTAGCTTATCCAAGAGTGCTTTTTAAAAGTTTTGTTGAAAACTCACTATTTTTCATAGTCATAGAAATGAGTATTTTACAAATGGATGGGCATACTAGGATGGATAAGAATCATGAGATTAGGAATGACATCGTTATGGAGAATGTTGGAGTGGCTCCAAAACTGTTTTAAAAGTTGATTTAGCAATGTAAGACTTCCTACACAGGCCTCGGTGAGATGTGAAATTACAGATGACCCGTCTTTAAAAAGGGGTAGAGGGAGGGAGAACAATAAAGACATGGTGGGAGACTGTTACGAAGAATTTGGCATACATGGGGATTCATCAAATGTAGTTGACCCGTTTTAGTGGGAATAAGTCTTGGTTATTGTTGCTGCTGTTGTTCAAGCACCTTGGATCAACATAACTTTGTTAAGATTTTTTGCCGTATGATCCATTGAGGAATAGTAGTAATTTGAACTTCAAATTTTCGTTTTGAAGTTTTACGATTGGAGTTTTGGTTCATTTATCTTAGATATAAGAATATTTGGCTACACAATGACTTATCTTTCTAGCGATCAATTATATTTTGGGATATGTTTGGGTTCGCTTGCCTGCTTCTTTTTAAAATTGAAGGTTTGAGTAAGCAATAACTAGCCTTTGTGTATTCTTCTGATTCATGTTAATCACCATACCTACCCTATTTTTTTTTTGGGGGGGGGGGGGTTGTGTGGGCAGGGATGGAGTGTTTTGGGACATGAGATTTAGGATTTTCTTAATCCTTACTTAACTAGTAAGAACTAACCGACAAGCATCTTTCTGGACTAAATTGATAGGTGATGATTACTGGTGACCAAGCTTTGACAGCTTGCCATGTTGCTAGTCAAGTTCATATTATATCAAAACCTACATTAATCCTTGGTCCAGCAAGTAATAGTGAAGGATATAATTGGACCTCCCCTGATGAGACTGAAAAGATTCGCTACAGGTAGTTATCACTTTTTTGGTTTTTTCTGGTTGCACTATCTTTTCTGTATGTGATTGATTCTTCACTTGTTCTTTTTAACTTCGATAAGTTGCTGTTTAATGCAAGATTATTTTTGTTTGTATTCTTTGTGCTTTTTATTATGTTCTCTGACAAAGGTATTTTTGTTGCTTTGCAAATTTGTTTAGCTAAAGATCGCAGTATTGCTTCCAAACTCTTTTCTCCTGTCATTCTTTTTTCACTTTTTTAAAATTTTAGACTGATCATAGATATAATTGGTTTTAGTGAGAAAGAGGTTGAGTCTTTATCAGAGACTCATGATCTCTGTGTTGGAGGTGATTGCTTTGAGATGTTGCAACAGACATCAGCTCATCTTCTGGTCATTCCTCATGTGAAGGTTCTGATCTATGCTAAATGACTAAACATTAGAACTGGGTTTTTGGTACTGCTTTTGTCATGACGTAGTTGAATTATTATCTCAGGTGTTTGCTAGAGTTGCTCCTGAGCAAAAAGAACTTATCATGACCACTTTCAAAACAGTGGGACGGGTAACTTTGATGTGTGGGGATGGAACCAATGATGTTGGAGCTTTGAAGCAGGTAATTTGTGTTTGATAATAATCAATAGAGCTTTTTTTTCCCTGAATATTGAACTTGTCAGTTACCAGTGTAAAATAGGAAGTTTCAGTCTGTTGACAAATTACATCCTCCACATTCACCACAAACCCACCATATTAAAGAAACTTACCGGTACAGTTGTTTACTGACATGATGTCTGTCATCTAAAGGAGAATATTTTTTTTGAATAATAAAATAATCGTCTTGCATTAAGATGATCTGCTGGCAACAGCTTTAAGTATATAGACAACACGTTATTCTAAAAAAAAATTAAATTAAAGTATATAGCCATGTTATTTCAGTCTCCTGTGACTCTTTAATTTTTGTAATTAAAAATGTGTCTGGTATTTGTATTATCATTTGTATTAACAGGTGATGTTTACTAGTCTTGCTTCATAAATTGACGTTATTTCAAAGGTGTTTAGTATCTTGCATGAATCTTTTACCAAGAAAAAAGGCTGCAGGACTCTAGAGACTAACTTCTCTGATATAGGCCCACGTGGGAGTTGCTCTTCTGAATGCATTGCCCCCAACTCAGAGTGTAAACTCTTTAGATTCATCTGGGGAAGAAGGTTCAAAATCTGTCAAGCCAAAGAAATCTAAGTCTGCACCGGAAGCATCTGGAAAGACTGTTAGCCCAATTGGAGAAGGCGCTTCAAAAGCCAAAGTTGCTTCAAAATCAGATTCTACCAGCCATTCATCTATTAACCGTCATCAGGCATCTGTTGAGATGCAACGACAGAAGCTTAAGAAGATGATTGATGAGCTTAATGAGGAAGGAGATGGTCGTGCACCCGTTGTCAAGCTTGGTGATGCCTCAATGGCATCCCCATTCACGGCAAAGCATGCGTCCGTTGCTCCCACCACTGACATAATTCGTCAAGGTCGGAGTACCCTAGTGACAACCCTCCAGATGTTTAAAATTCTGGGCCTCAACTGCCTTGCTACTGCATATGTGTTGAGTGTTATGTATCTGGATGGTGTCAAGCTAGGTGATGTACAAGCCACAATAAGTGGTGTCTTTACTGCTGCATTTTTCCTCTTTATCTCACATGCCCGCCCTCTTCCCACTCTTTCAGCTGAACGTCCCCACCCTAATATCTTCTGTGCTTATGTCTTCCTTTCCCTCTTGGGACAATTTTCTATTCACCTGTTTTTTCTGATTTCATCTGTGAGAGAGGCTGAAAAATACATGCCAGATGAATGCATTGAACCAGATGCAGATTTTCATCCCAACCTGGTGAATACTGTTTCCTACATGGTGAGCATGATGATTCAGGTGGCCACTTTCGCTGTGAACTATATGGGCCATCCCTTCAACCAGAGTATTCCTGAAAACAAGCCGTTCCGGTATGCGCTTGTTGCTGCTGTTGGTTTCTTTACTGTGATTACATCTGATCTCTTCAGGGACTTAAATGATTGGTTGAAGTTGGTGCCACTGCCAGTGGGATTAAGGGATAAACTATTGATTTGGGCATTTCTAATGTTTTTGGTATGCTATTCATGGGAGAGACTATTGAGGTGGGCCTTCCCTGGTAAGATCCCAGCTTGGAAGAAGCGACAACGGCTTGCTGTATCTAATTTTGGAAAAAAGAAACATGTCTAAGTAATTGAAAAGATATGAAGAGAAAGACTGACCATAGGAAATGCTGTGATGGCTAGGTCAGATATGGGACATGTGGCTTTGAACTTGTGAACATGATGAATTTTGTTATAGGTTATTGTCTGTCTAGTTCTTTTCCCATTTGATGGATAGGGAATTTGTCTGATGTCATCATTTTTGGGAGAAAGGTATGAATTTTAGAACACGTGCCCTCCCAATTATCTTAGACACTTTTCATAGCACAGGAGTTTTTACAGGAGCCTTTTTGTTATTTATGATTCATTTTAATCAACGTCTGAACTCTTAAACTATCAAGTAAAATGAAAATTTTCTCTAGCTACTTGGGTAATCTGAGCATCCGTTTGTTAAATAGTATTGCATGAAAGCATCTGAAACCACTTCCTCCAAAATTTAGAAGCAATGTAATTAGAATTATATTAACATCAAATGATAATTCTGTGACAGCGAAGAAAAATACATGGGTGGATTTCATTAATGGAAATTTTTGTTTGGTTGAAAGTTGCAACTTAGAACGGGGCAAAATGATTTGGTACTGATTAATGGACCTGGTTTAGTTAATTACTTCTACTTTATATCATTCAAATAGCTTGTCAAACATGTGAAAGTGTCAAACAGTTGAAAGAGGGAGAAGATAACTACTGTTAGCTTACAAAATATTCTTAAGTTAAATACGAATTTGTGTAGAAAAACATTAATGAGACACCGCACAGATCTAAAGTTGAGTTATCATTAATGGTGTAAAATTACGTAACCTTTTTATATATATAATTTAACATCACTCTGATTCCTAGGCTAGTCTACTTTAAATAGAACAACATATAGAAAACTCTTTCATTTGATGTCATTGTTTAATTATTTTGTAATGAAAATATGGTTAATTTGTGAAAAACTTGTGGTCATCTACGTATCTTTTGTGACACTTGGTAATTGACTCAAGTAACACGAAGTATGCTAGAGGAAGCTTAACACGAACTGACGTGGCTAGTATGTGACAAAAAAAAAAACCCATTCCCACCCCCTGATCCTGCCATGTTATAACGAGAGATTCTTTGTGTTGGCAAGAGAAAATGTCTTTGTTCTCTGCATTACTAAATGTGTGAGAAATTAACAATGGTCTTAAAAAATATAATTAAAGTGAAAGATAATGATGGTACATAGAATTAATATATATATATATATATATATATATATATATATATATATATATATATATATAATAAAAAAAAATTATTTTGAGAACATATAAGAATTTATCAGTTGTAATCTAAGTATGTTTGTAGCATATAGAACACTTTTTGATAGGGATAGAGCTTTACATATAAGTATTAGACCTAATTTGTCGGGAAAAGTTTAATATAAACCACCCAAAAGGTGATTTATGGATAGACCATGATTTTTTTAACTATTGATTTATTATTATTAAAATAAATTAATTGTTAAGATTAAAAGTTGACTCTTTATTGATTTTAATTATTAATATTTAAATTTGTATAAAAATTTAATCAAATTATTTTTTTCATTTTTTATAAATAATTGTATATATAAAAAATTTATAAATTTTAATTAAAAATTTTATATATATTCAAATTTATATATAAATGTCGTCAAATTAAAAAAAAAAAAATCATATCCATAGATCTAAATATTTTAAAGTGGTCTATCCATAGACCCAAACATTTTAAATCTATGATAGAAGCCTCCAATTTGTGGAGTTTGTCCCTCAATCGTCTTCCCGTGGTTGAATCCTAATTCATTCAGGCATGTTTATAACACAATGGTGCATAATTGCTCATTGCTCACATCGGTGTTGATTTACACGCGACATGCTCTGCCTGTGTATATTAGTACTCCAACCTTCCCTTCTTTCTCAGTCTAACCAAAGAGCAAGAAGTCAAAATTTTCCGTGTTATGAGCCAACCGAGTGCGTGTACTATGTTTTTCTTTTATAAATATGCAAAAAAAAAAAAAAGCGTAGCTCTTTTAATAAATAAATGCCCATTAGATCGTCAAGCCATGATAAACAATATTATGTTCAATGTTAACCCCCTCGTCAGAAAAGTTACAAACGTACTCGCAGCAGCTTTTATCCACATGGTTGTGTTTGCTGTTGAGTTGTGATTTCAAAATCGTGGATAGTTGTGGAAAAATAGGGTTGATGTAGTCACAATTGCATTTGCGGAAATATATAAATAGAAGAATGATTATTTTATATTAAGATAAGTTTTTTTTAATTTATATTTATTTTTAATTATTAAATTTATTTTTATTTAATAATTATTTTTAATAAAATAATTTTAATCATTAGATAAAAGTGGATCTAACGATTAAAAATAAATATAAATAAAAAAAATTTACACTAATATAAATCGATCCTCTTCATATATATATATATATATATTCTGGTCATATTTGTAATTGTAAATCGTAATTTAAAATTATGGTGCTATTTAATATGGATTCCCCGAGTTTGGATATATTTATAGACTCCTAGTTAATAGCTGTTCGATGGGCTGAGAATATATAAAGCATAGACATAAGTATAAACATGAGATATGATACAGATATATAACACATTAAATTCAAAAAATCATAAGATATATATATATATATATATATATATATATATATATATATATATAATTTTTATAAATTTAAAAATTTATAATATCTTAATATATATTATATATGTTGATATTTATTATTTAATAAGTTCTTTCTAAAAAATATGTAACATAATTTTTATTAATATATTCAAAAAATCTCATAAATTAATTTCTCTTAATAAAATTAACCATGTACAAGTACACGTATATCAAACAAAAAATTAACTAAAAGAAATATTGGTGTAAGATAAATTTCGGTAACGATGAAGTGACGACTTAGTACGAATAGAAACAAAAAAAGATGAAAGTAATGACATGTGAGAAGATAAAACTTAAAAGTCTAATAGTGACGTGTAAAAAGATAAAACAGAAAATACTGATATGTGAAAATAGTAACTTGAGACGTCAGTCATGTGATTGAATTTAGGTGAGTTACGAGCTTACTAATTGAACGTTGGTCATGAAAACTAATTTTTTTTAAAAATATTAATAGAGTGTGTCCAAATCATGTCCTAGACGTGTTTAAGCGTGTCTGAGACATGTCCAAACTAAAAAAAATAATTTTTTAATTAGACACACTCAAACATGTAAAATACGTGTATCATATAAGTGTCTCTATATATCTTATACGAATACATATTTGATACGCCTAAAAAATTACGTGTCCGTGTTTTATAGCTAAGAAGAATAGCAACAATTAAAGAAGGGTTACCTGATGGTAGGTAAGATAATAAAAGTTTATTATTACAAAATTATCCTTGAAAAGTAATTATTTGCAAAAAATCTCCATCACCAGCATAAGGAAAAGCAACCCAAAATCCCTCCAGAAAACTGAATCTTCAATGGCGTTTCTCCACGTCTAACAACTGTAGTCGGCACAATTCCATCACCATTTTTACCACTTTTTCAAAATCCTAATAAAATCCACCATAAACAACCCTGTAACACCCAGAGGGTACTACAACAAAAAAGATCACAAATTTAACTTGGATTCTAGCTCATATTCAAAGGGCCACCTCCCCTAACTCTAGTACCACTCTGTGATGCCCACAAACTTGTAGAAATCCTCAATTTGTTTGATTTCTGATACCGGCACATGGGATGTTGGCGAACTTGACGAGGAAGTCGCGGTCAGAGAACTCGACATGGATGACAATGGCAGCAAGGATATCAACAACTTTGACCGTGGTGTTGTGGAGGGACGACAACACTTGTCAAAGAGGGTGTCGGTGGTGGTGTCGTCGGCGACAGTTCAAGTAAAAAGATAAAATGAATAAGGATTAAATTGAAATAACAAATACTAATCGGACTGAATGTTAAATAAAAAAATGGACTAATTTATAAATTAGTAAAACTTGCTATAACAGGTATTTTACAGGATCCATCAATGAACCCAAACTCAGGGGATCCATGTTAAACATGGCACTTAAAACCATGCCTAGAATTGATGGTAGGACCACATCTTATGAGTTAGTGTGTGTTTGTATTAGAGTTAGTAAATTTAAGTTTGATTGAAAGTGTGTTTGTAAACTTATGTTTGGTTAAAAATGTGTTTGTAGTAACATAATTTATGTTTGAGAACTTTTATTTCAAAAGTGAGTTTGATAAAATAAATATTATTTTGATGATAGATTGAAATTAACTTTAAAGCAAGATTTAAAACAAAAATGCTATCCAACGTACTTTTGCTTAATGGAAAAGCAACAAACTGTTGCTTTCACTCCAACATACATTTGAGAACCATTTTCAATTGGATTGAACTGAGAAGAAAAATATCCAAACAACAATCATTCTTTGTTACAGGGCTGCAAAGTACGTTTGCAAAGGCAAACGTGAAACCAAACATACACTTACTAGTTAAACTCATACAGTAGCTTTTATTCATGGAAAAGTCTAATATAGACCACCTAAAAGGTGGTCCATGAATGAACCATGGTTTTTTTAATCATTAATTTATTATTAAAATAAATCAAAAGTTGGGATTAAAAGTTGAATCTTTACATATTTTAACTAATAATACTCAGATTCGTACTAAAATTTAGTTAAATCACTATTTTTTCTTTTATTTTTTTTACAAATAACTTTACATATAAAAAACTTATAGATTTTAACTGATAATTTTTTTATATACTCATATTTACATATAAATATTATCAAATTAAAAAAAAAGTAGTTTATTCATGGACCCCAAACGTTTTGGGTCCATGATAGAAGCCTCCTTTATCCATACCTAGCCTTGAATGACCCTTTCAAAGGTTGATTCATCACATGGCAGGACTATGCCTCTTGAGTTACTAAACTCAAGAAAAAATTCATTTAAAGTGAATTTATCTATAAAGTGAGAAAATAATAGTATATTCACTTTTTATTTGATCTAAAGTGTATCATGATCTTAACTCATTAGAAATTAATTGTCGATACTATTTCTTATTCACTTTATATGTATACTCACTTTAAAAAAACATTATCCCTAAACACATACTCCTCTGTGGATTTTCCCAATAGCTACTGGAAGGTGAGATTCTTCGAGTAAAAAAGTGGTAAGGTAAATGTTTTGAGTTCTTCCCCTACATGAACAACAAATTGCCCCTTTGATGCTCTTCTTGTCTTTTTTTTACCTTGATACTGTGGCATTTTTGCAAAGTACAGACTAAAAGGGATGGCAACAAACGTTGCAGTAGATAAGAGTAGCAGAATGAATATAAATATGTTGGGATGGTTGCCATAACCATCATAATGAGTCTTCATATAAACGGGATGTAGAGACATTTTTTACTCCTGCATGCTGGGAAACAGTAGCTAACCTAAATTGTTGACAAATGAATTGGCCCAATTGTGTGATTCTTAAAACTGAGAACGGGTAATTGTTCCTGCTTGTTCTTAGGGAATGGTCTACTCTTGCTTTGGATACGATGGTGGGATACCATTGAACAATTGAATGAGTGATTAGAGCAGGCTGGCAGGTGTTTTATTTTAGCTAGGTTTAAAATGAACATACTTAATGTCCAATAAGATTTTGATTATAAACTAATTAAAAAAATAAACCAATCTAAATACAAACAAATAATAATCATGTGACTCTTTGAAGGAATGAGGTTCCTAAGTATATAAATGTTGGGTCGAATCTTGACACTTGTCTAGGCCGCACAATATAGTAATAAAGATTGTAATTTAAAAGGAGAGATATTTTGATTGTTATCAATTTTGCAATGTATATATCAGATTAGATATATCATATGGGTTATGTTAGGGTACACCGAATGGAGGAGCCTTTTACCATGGTCCTTTTAGTAAGTAGACCCCAGGTGGTCCATTGACCACACAGGTTAAAAGCAGTTTTAATGAGTTTTACAGATATAAAGCCGATTAGAAGTAGCTATTTTTGATCAGTAAGCTAAGTGCGTTGCTCTTTTTTATGCAACAACCACTGTAGAGAGCAAGAAAGAAATTCTGAACAAAAACCTTTGGCTTAAATACACTTTTAGTCCTTATACTTTTACTTTATTTAGATTTTAGTTTTTATAAATATATTTTTTTAATTTGAGTCCCTATATTTTCATTTCGTTTTCACGTTAGTCTCTGTCGTCACCTACCGTGATGACACCGTTAAATTTCATCCTACGTGGCAAACAAAATCCTACTTGATAGTAACACCAGATAAATATTAAATTTTTTAATCTACCTCATTTTTCTCTAATAATTTTTATAAAAAATGACAAATTCTCAAAATTTAGGGTTTCTCCATTGAAATTGTGCAGCTCCACTTCTTCACAAAATTGAATGGTTGGATCTGCTAATACCAACTGGTGCAAGAGAAGTTCTTGAAAGGCAATAACGAGTGGTTCAAGGTCTAAAGAGGAATCTGAGGATGTACAAGTTACTGATAGTGATTTGTTGTGGAATAACAATGCGATTGGTGTTGTTTTTCATGTGGACTCAATATGATAGAGGAGTATTGTATCAACTACTTTGAATTGGGTCTGAGCAAATGTATAAGGTGGTTTAATTGAGCAAATGATTTGACTTATGTAATCTCCTTTGATCAATTAATTGAATTTTTTTTTATTTAGCATTATTTGATGTTTACTTGTGTAACCACAATTGTGTTAACAGTAAGGATCAAGTAATAAAATTACAAGGACTGAATAATTGACTAGTATCTATTGGGATCAATACACAAATCATATGAAAGTATGAGGACGAATTTAATCATAATTTATGAGAGTAGAAATAGTCATCATTAACTATTAACTTTGTCAGTAATGTATAGAGATCATTAAAGGAGTACAAATAGTCACCATTAATCATAATTTAGTCATTAACATCAATATAATAGTCATTAATCAATATACATCAACCCACAATTGTCAATACATTAATTATTTTCATACACTAGTCAATATACAACCAACATCAATAATAATCCATTGAGCCATCATAAATGACAAGTCCCAAAAGACAAAAAATACAAAAAAAAATAAAAGACAAGTGTGGTCCATTGGCCTTGGTTTCTTCAAACTCAGTGTAGTCCATTAACAGACTCCTGAGTGCCTTGCACATTTCCTTGTCCTTGTCCTTGTCCCTGTCTATGTGTCATAGTACTTTGTGAGTTGGCTACAGCAGGCCTCTTTCTCCATATAAAAACTCCTCTTACCCTCATTTTAGGCCTCAGTCTTGAACTAGATTCAGTACTAGTAGATGCATTTGCAACTTGAGCATTTGCATCTTGAGCAATTACAGCAGATGCATAAGCAGGTGATAGGATTTCAAGTGGTACATTTGTACCTGGAGTTGATAAAAATCTCGCACGTCTTGTTGGTACTCCTTTTGCTTTCCAAGGAATAGCGCCCCTCATCCATCTAATACCTTGTTCTTTAATGAAATCAATTACTATCCCTTGGTTGGTAGCAGGTGCAGCTCTTGCAGTAGCACCTACAGAGGCATCTACTGATGTAACTCCTAAAGTTGCTCAGGATGATGATGCCTTTGTAGTTGCTATTGCATCTGATGCATTTGTAACTGGTGGTCTGTTGCCTTAGTTAGTCATTCATCTCTTTCTCCTCCTGCTATATCCTTTTCTGGCTAATGCTTGTCCCCTAGGTGTGGGCTGATCTTCCACCATAAGTTCAGATATGTTTGGGCACTGGCTCCTATTGTGGCCATAGTTGCTGCATCTTGAACACTTGATTATTCTCTTTGGTTGCTGACTGTTTTCCACATATAAAGCTAAGTTTTGGAAATTCTTGCTATTGTAGCCATAAGTGTTGCATTTTGAACACTTTAGTGACGTGTGCTTTCTTTTTAGTTTGTTTGGTTTTGTAGGCTCTTCCTTGTCCTTTCTTCTCATCTTTTTTGGTCTTCCAATGGGTGTCATATACTTTGGGGGAATAATGGTAGGATAGCCAATAATTATATGCCACATTTCTTCTCCATTAATGGGCATTACCATTTTAGCATAACACTGCACATAAGTCTCTATCTTGTAGCATTCATGACTAAAATCTTGAGGATCTCCATTGTATACAAAAATTGCAGCAACAACATGGTAGCAAGGTAAACCAGTCAACCTTCAATACCTGCAACTGCAACTTCTTTCATCTACATCAACCATAAAGTGCATTGGGTAACACTTGACCTCATATTTGGATCCTTCAGCCCAGATAGCCATCCATTTTCCAGACTCAACAATATTCTTATTTAGTCTCTTTCTTAGTATTGGACAAATCTTCCCATTTCCCTTGTACTTCTCAACCATCTCTTATGAAGGCCAATGTCTTCTAGAAGTAATGTTAGGAACCAAGATCAAGAATCTTTGTTTTCTCCTTCTACTGTAGTAACAACTAATGGAAAGTATTCATTATTTGGGTCTCTTACAATAGCAACCAATAAGATCCCACTATAAGGGCCTTTCAAGAAACACCTATCCAGCCCAATAATTGGCCTGTAACCTTTTAAGAAACCTATCTTCACACCATCCAACCACATGTACTGTAACACTCCAAATTTTATTTATTTCGTGATAAATATTCATTTCATAATATTTGTGAACACTCAATTTTGACCAGATTAAAAAAAAAAAGAAGAAAAAAAATAATTAAAACAATAAATAAATAAATTTAATTTGTGGCCCATTTCCTTAGCCCAAGCAGATAAGCCCAATCCATATTTTCCTAGAACCCTAATTTGTGATATAAAGTCTCAAGTAAGAGCAGCTGCAGAGGGAGATTTTTTTCGGGGGTTCTTCTTTGGGAGGCAGCCACAGACAAACAAACAGAGAGCAAGCCATTTTTTTCGTTGGGGAGGGGACTTCATTTTGAGGGGCTGATTCACGTATAGCAGGAGGGCATCATCACCCTTCACCATTTTCGAACCTCCACACCTAGCCCTCTACACGTAAGACAAACAATACTCACCTCAATCTCCATTTTCACTTCCATCTCACCCCTCAAGCTTCCATTATCAACCACCACCTTCATCACCTTCAAGCTGGCCTCACCTCCCATCAACCACTCTTCTATAACCAACCTCCACCATGGCACCACCACCGAGTTGACTCACCCATCTTCAAACTCACCACCAACCTTCAACCTTCCATTACCTCCAACCTCCACCATCATCACCACCCCTCTATCACCTTCACCACTTTCATCCTCATCTACAACCACCAACAACCATAAACCACCACCTCCAACAACCCACATCACCACTCAACTCCCTCACTGACATTTCTACTGCACAAGCAAGTAGAGAAGAGGCAACTTTTTTTTTTTTCAACAAAGAGAGGGGATCACATTTTTCAGGAGGCGAAGAATAGATTTTCGGGGAACTCCTCTGCTACATCTTCTTTCAAAACTTCAAGAGCCCATTCATAGAAGTTGAAAGATAAAAAACCACAATGAAATATGAGAAATGAGGCGTGAGTTTTTACCTGTAGGTATCTCTGCAAAGAAATATGTCGTGGTTTACATTTAGCTTTTTCCTTTATCTTACCTGTTCCCTTTCATGGCTTCAATCGTTTTTTTTCTAATATTTATCGTGTGGTTGGTGCTTGTTAGTAGCTAAAGCTTCACGTGGATCCCATAGCCTTTGGGATTTCTTTTATATATATATATATATATATATATATATATATAAAAAGCTTCACGTGGATCCCATAGCCTTTGAGTTTTCTTTTATATATATATATATATATATATATATATATATATATCTTTTAGCCATTGTGCTTAATTCATTGGAATGCATATGAGACAAAACCGTGGCTGCTCCAAGGTTGCAAATAGGGTACGTGCAGCATTGTATTGTGCTTATTTTATTGTATTTACTTGGATCAATAACATGATTCTGTATTAATTATATAATTGTGACAAAAAATATTTTACATATATTTTTTTAATCAATGCAAATGACTAATGATGATGATTGAATAACGAATGTTATCTTCAATGTCATTGGATCATAAGGGTTTATTGAGTGGCTAGTGCTAACTTGAACCTGTGCAAGAATGATTTTTTTTTTAAATAATTTTTTTAAATCTTTTTCTAAATTAAAATCAACCAAGTCGCACTCATTTTCTACAAACTACGTGACTTTGAGTTCCTCATTGCACTTGAGGGCAAGTACGTAGGAGCGAATTTTTATTCTCAAGCCAAAAATTAAATTTTCACAATTTGGGTTCTTCTTTTCTTTTCCTTTTTTTAAAATAACAAATACAAAATACAAAAATAAAATATTTGCAAAGTCTTTTTAAAAGGGGTAAAATAGATAAATTTGAGATTATTAAGTTTTTTGCACAATTGATTTAAGGTACCGTCTTAGGATGGGTGTGATAAGTGTTTGTGGGATTAAGTTTCCACCCTTCCCTGTCCATAACCGACTCCCGAATCCGATTTGGTTCCAAAGACCATTTTCTAAAAAGGTTTTCCAATTTTTCCTAAATTTAAATAAAATTGGTGGCGACTCCATTTTAATATTTTAAAATCACGTGAATAAGATTTCACGATCCCGGCCGCGACAATATTTGTGATTTTTAAAAATTTTTGGGATTTTTCTGAAAATGTTGAATATTTTAATATATTTTTCGTTTTGCGTGCACATTTAGCAGACTCTGGGAAACGACTGTAGCACTTCGAAAGTTGGAAAAATTTTATGACAAATATTCATTTTATAATATTTTTGATTTATGAGAATTTTTCGAGATTTTTCCGGAAACGTCGAATATTTTAGTATATTTCTCATTTTGCGTGTGCATTGAGCAGAATCGGAGAAATGAGATATTTTCTCCGAGAACTTTGAACTATGGAAACGTTGACGAGGGATCTTACTAAACCCGAGGATGGACACAATTCATGAGGTTTCACATTTTTCGAGAAAATTTTTAACAAATAAAATAATAAGACACTGTGTAAAATTCATCCGTCAGATAAATTAATACTGACTGTTGATCGTAACTATTATCCATTGGATAATAGCATGTAATAAAAGTCCTATCACCTTATCCAAATGTAATTTACTTTATGTCATAACAAATCTACTTTAATTCAAATATAATGCTATTTTAATCAAGCTTCTAGAAGCTTTGACCTAAAATGACCTAACTACCCACTCTAATTACATGGAAATGACACAACACTCCCTCTCACTCTCCTTAGGGCTATGGTTGGCAGCCCCCATTTGGAGCCAAAATTGGTCAAAATTCTATTACTCACTTAACCTCTCAAACCCTAATTTACTTTTACAACTTTACTTCTCTCTCTTCACCTTCTTTTTCTTCTTCTTCTTCTTCTTCTCCATTTGCTCTCCCTTCTCTCTAGAAACTCCATAGCCACACAAAATTTGCAGCCCCTCTTCCTCTCATTTTTCTTCTCTTTTCTCTTCATCAATCACATTTCCTTACTCTCCATCATCATCTCTACAACTTCCATTCACAAAGTTTCATCAAAATCTTTCATTTCCTCTTTCTCTCCATTTCGGGTTGCTTCTTCTCCACTCACCATTTCTTATTTCACCATTTCCATCCTTAACTTCTCTTTATCATTCTAAGCCTTTTTCCTTTCATACCCTACTTCAAAATCCTTCATTTTCACCATCATTCCTCAAGAACAAAGTTTGAAATTTTAAGGTACAGATTACTACTTTCTTCTCTTCTCTTCTTCTCTTCGTGTTCCAAGATCATTTTCATGGTCAAGGATGCTTTCCTTTTCAAGTTATGGTATTGATTCTTTAAGGTTGTTTTCTAGGATTTTGAGGAGCCAAAAACCGAAATCACAAGGAGCTTTTGGGAGGCCATTTTTGTGTTCACCTCTTAGGTAAGAGGGAGATCACTCTATTCAACCTAAAATGGTGGTTGGGAACTTGCTTGTTTAAGGATTTATAAGAAATCCTAATATGGGTTACTCTTTTAATTTTGTTGTTTTCTATTTTGATTCTTTAAATTTCTACTATACTTTCTTTAATTTTCATGTAGATTTGATTCTTGATGATGTTGTAATAATTCTAATGGATTGGAATTGGTGAAATTGAGACAAAAGCTTGTGCAAGGAGGCTCACGGCCATGCTCCCATTGGTGGGGTGGTGATGCTTAAAATTTTTGTAACCTAATTAAGTGGTGATGATTGAGTGGACAAGGACTAATGGAAAAAAAAATGAAATCTTGGACCCCTACCCCTATGATGGTTCACAACCATGGGGAGAAAGAATGGTAAAAATTGTGACTTGGATGAAGGATTGATGAATTGGACATTAGATGGTAATTAAGAATCCATAATGTGTAAGAGTAATTAATCAAAGATTTAATTTGGTAACTTAGAGAATTTTAATTAAGAGGAAGAACATGAGTATGTGAGTTGGAGGAATTTGAGATAAGCATATTAAGTGAACTATAATCAAGATCAAAGGAAGAAGTAAATTTATTAAGGTATTAAGGATTCAATAGAAAACATAAAAGAAATTCCCTTAAGGATAAAGATCCATTATGAAAAAAAAAGTAATTAAGGTAAGTTATAATAATGATGTCATTAAAAAGTAATTAAGGTAAGGTATAATAATAATATCATTAAAAGGTAATTAGAGTAATTACATAAGCCATAATAATAATCTCATTAAAAAGGGTAATTAAGGTGAACCATGATAACTATGTAATTAAAAGGTAATTAAAGTAATACATAATCATAATAATGTCATTAGAGATATAATCAAGGTGAAAAGTCAATAATAATTTTATGAGTGATGTTAATTAAAGCGAGACCTTAAGATAAACACAATATTGATATAGGTCCAAAATCGGGACTTAAACCTCATTGACAATTTGATTGAGCCATATGTGGCATAATATGAACTGTTACACTTTTATTGGTGATGCATGACTATTTATTGATGATAAAGCGCATCGTTGTAAATATACACATGAGAATGCATGAGGTCATCATGCATTGAATAATTGCTCAGTCTGTGACTGTTAAAAGGCTCTGTTGCCTAAGAATTAAATTACACTTTAGTGCAGCTGCAAATAGACAAGTGTAGGTCTTTGTTGACCTTGGAGACGTCGGGGTGTGGGTATTCTATCATATGGCCAGTTGGTAGCTCTTCTGCATCGTGAGATAGACCAATGCAGCACACCGACGATCCGGACTGAGAAACTGTCCTATGATCGCAATCTTGTGAGAATGCCGTTGTATAAAGCCTTGATGAACAAAAATATTATTTTTATGAGAAGCACTTGTTTTTATGGCTGACTAGATACTGACACGTCTCCTTGATCATTCACTCCAATGTTTATGTCTAGCTCCATGGAGTAAGAATTTGTCAGTACCCAATGTGGGATCTTGTTACCATATGCATATGTATTTTGAGTCACATATTTTTTGACATGTACGTATATGCCTACTTAATTTCAATTCCATATATATATATATATATATATATATATATATATATATATATATATATATATTTGTGATTTTATTGATGCTGTAACTGCTTGAAATTATTATTAAATTACCCTCTACTTGTATTTTATGTAATTTATTACCCTGTTGTATTGTGTGGGCGCTTTGCGCTGTTTAGTTTCTTACTGCCACTTTTGATAGTGAATAACGAGTATCTCATCTCTTCATTGTATATTTTGTTATTCTGTATTATTGTATGATTTACTGAAGACGTTCGTGAGGAAGAAAAGAAAACTTTTGAGTTTTCTAGCTTCTGGCCCTATCTTGACTGAGACCGAAGTTGCCGAGAATGACGTCTCGCCCCCGGGGATTTTTTGGTTATGTGCAAATCAACTTTCACGACGGTCTTGATTGCTGGCACATCAACGTACAGACCGATCGTTGTGTGTATCATGGCGAATTGACTGTGTCCTTGGCGTGAGGACGTTATGATGCTTCTATTTTTGATTTCCATGCCTTTGTGTAGCTAGGGTTTTACCTGCCCGTGAGGGACATGTGGGTTGATATGTATTCACCCTGCAGGAGGATTCCTTTTTATCTACTGCTCGGGCTCTTGCTTGTTGCTCTATCGTCCCGATGGAGGTTTCCTCGGACGAAGAGGATCCAGAGGAAGACCCGGTTACGGTCCCTTCTCGTCAGTCCTAGGAGCTAAGTTTATTGGTAGCTACTTGTGAACATCTAATTTTGACCGGATTTTTTTAAAAAAAGAAGGGAAAAGACAAAAAATGAAAATAAAAATAAAAAAAGAAAAAAAAGAAAAAAAACAAAAAAAAAAAGAAAGAAGCAAAAAAAATTAATTAAAAATTGTCTAGTCCACTTTTCTAGCTTTTTTTTTCTTAGCCCAAACAATAAGCCCATCTTAGCTTAAAAAAAAAAAAAAAAAGAAAACGAAAAAAAAAAAAAAAAGAAAAGAAAAAAAATGCAAAGCTGCTGTTTGATTATTTTTGGGAGAAAAACAAATTGTCTTTTCTTGCTTTAGGGTCCCTTTCTTATTTTAGCCATGCACTGCCCATGCACAACGGCACTGCTGCAGCCACTGCACTGCTGAAAGGATAAGGCTGTTTTGCCCCCACTCACGGTTTTCTCTCCCACTCACTCACTACACTCTCATTTTTTTTACCACACACTCAACATTTTTAACTCACTCTCACTCGGACACTCTTACACTCACATTCTTGAAAGCACCAACTCTCACAATAACAGACTCCACTCACGTTAGCACTGGACAGGGAGAGAGCATTTGGTTTTTAGTTTTCTGGCTTTTCACGTATCATTCTCATCCTCACCCCTTCACTTTTTCAAATTCACCCATATTCATCTTCCCCACAGAGAGGCTTCACTATCTGGTATCTTAACTATCTTCTACATTCAACTTTCACCACTACACCCACCCATCCTTCCCAAAACTGTGAACCATCCACATCCATAACCACTAACCACTATCACCAAGCACTCAAGCTCCATCACCACCCCTCAAGCTACCTCCCATAACCAACCTCCACCCTTCCATCTCACCATCCACCGTTCACCTTCACCATCACACAACCACTTTCACCAAGCCTCCACATCCCATAAAACCGTAGCCACCGTGCTCAGCAGACCAAGCCTCCAACCCTCACCTGAACAACCCAAACCGTGGCCATCCCTTCAAGCTCCATAACCATCCTCTCCATGCATTACCTCCCTTTTCCTTCCAACCATCCATCAACACAACCACCTTTCATCACTACTGAGTTAACTCAGTAACCATCAATCCACCATCCTGAAACCATCCAACAGCAAACCCCACCATCAACCCACCATCTTATAACCTCCAAGCCACCATCTTCCACCAAAAACTTCACCTTGAACCTCCACCTTGCTCCTCCACTTCCAACCGTGACCATCACCATACAACCTCCATCTCTCAACCTCCATCTTCACACTTGCCTTCATCCATCACAAACCAACTCTCACTATAAACACCATCTTCAAGCTCACCACAACAACCCCAACCGTAACCTCTAAAGCTTCATCCTCACCATCAACTCAAGCTCCACCCACCAAACACAAGCCAACCGTGACGCAGCAGCAAGCCAACGCAGCTGAAACAGAGCACCGCTGTTCCACACGCACAGCTGCTCCCTACAGTTCTGTGCACCAGATCAGTGAAACTTCACCCCACGCGTCTCCTCCACCAAACCGAAGTCAGTAAACGTGCCACCATCACCGTGACCCAGCAGCGTCCTCATTAAGACCACCGTCCTTTCTCCCCTGTTTCTGTTAGAACCAGACCAACCGTTCTGATCCGTCACCCATCACCCGAAACTCGTGGCCTATCTTCTCCATCCGAGCTCCACCATACCACCGCTGATCAAACTGCAACTACCAGTCACCAAACGGCCAACAGTCGGGCTTCCCAGTTACGGCCACACGTTCGTCGTTGCTCACCGTTCCATCCTCTGGTCCTAAACCCATATTTCCCTCACCCTTTGTTGATGCGTTTCAACTAAGGTTCTGACCCCTTTTGTTTCTTTGTTTTCTGTTTTAACTCCTTCTTTCTTTCTTGTCACTACTTCTATTGTTATTTTATTTTATTTTTTTCTTCCTTTATTTCATCTGACTTTAGTTTTTGGGCTACTGAAGAAGCCAGCCCACATTGCGTGGGTTTGGTTTGTTTATAGTGAAATATGATCATAATAATAATAAATAAAGGGTTGGGTTAGGATTAAATTTCTTTTTCTATTGGTGGGCTTTTGTGTTTTCTTTTATCAAGGGTAAAAAAAAATAAGCCTTAGGATAATAACATGAGTAGATAAATAGAAATGAGGAAATTTAAAAAAAAACAAAAGAAGTAAAATAAAAAAATAATAAAAAAAAAAAATAAAAAAAATCTTTTAATCAATACAATGACTAATGATGTTGATTGAATAACAGATGCTATTTTCAATATCGTTCAGATCATAAGGGTTTATTGAGTAGCCTAGTACTAACTTGAACCCTGTGCAAGAATGTTTCTTTTCTAAATTAAAATCAATCAACTCACACTTATTTTTTAAAGAACTACGTGACTTTGAATTCCTCATTCGCACCGAGGACGTAGTAGCAAATTTTAATTTTGTCAAGCCAAAATTAAATTTTTACAATTTAGTTCTTTAAAAAAAATAAAAAATAAAAAATAAAAAAAAATAAGAATTACAAAATTATTTTTTTAAGGAAATAAAATAAATAAATTTGAGATTATTAAATTTTGCACAACTGACTTAAGGTACCGTCTCAGGACCGGTGTGATAGGGTTGCAGTGAGATTAAGTTTTCACCCTTCCCTATCCATAATCGACTCCCAAATCCGTTCTGGTTTTCAAAAATCATTTTCTAAAAAGGTTTTCTAATTTTTCCTAATTTAAATAAAATTGATGGCGACTCCATTTTTTTTAAATCTTGTGAGTTGCTATCCCGCCGTGATCTCGGTCGCGACACTACTGATGGCTAACCAATTATATTTTTTTTGGGGAAGCCTGATGTTTGTACATGTTGGGGTATATTTGTATCTCTTGTGGTGGGTACATATTTTGCTTCTTTTTGGTATATTTTGGAAATGTAATTAAATAGGCTTATGTTTCTAGTACAATGTATGTAATTATTCATATTGTATAGGATTGTATGTTTTATTCTATCTTGATTTCACTTCGATCATTTTAATGGATGTTTCATTTGAAAAGAACCTTTAATTTTAATCCATCCAACGTTATATATATCCATGAACAGGTACATACGTAATTAATGAAATTTTCAACCGAACTCATTTCAAATTAAAATAAAAAAAAATTGTCTCAACTTTTCCATATTTAATTGTATGTCATTTCACTATAGTGCGACGTTCCCTCTTCTTACCCATTATGACTAAGAGAAAGGGGCGTTACATGTACAGTCTAAGGAAATGTCTATCTTCCCCTGTGATAGTTACTTTAGTCTCTAGGTTCATTGTGCTCCCTAGATTGGTCCTCCTAATATCTTCACAATAAGACTAAATCCTCCTATCTGTTGAATCATCTAACTGGCTACCTTACACACTATCCTCATTGTCATCATCTTCAGATTGGTTGTGATCCGCTTCTTCTTCTTCTTCAGAGTTTTGTTGCTCCTCATCCCCTTTTCTTGTTCAACCCTTTCTTGTTGTTCCTCATCTTGGACTTGCCCATGGCCTTAGACAACTTGCTCTTCCTCAAATGTCAGTTGCACCCCATCACCTATATTGCATCCAACTGTCACATAAACATCAACCTCCCTTGTAGAGGCATTCATCCCTATTCTGGCAGCCTTCATGACATCACCATCATTTTTAAGTTCTACAAGGCGTCTGCTATACCCTCCTTAAGCATATTCTCCAAACTTGGTTTGTAGTGGTATATCTTAACATTTCCCTTATACCCCATGTTCTTAAGGACTGCAATCAATTCTTGTAGTGACCACAAATCCTTTTCACAATCCTTCAAAGTGTGCATTCTCCCACCAGTATACCTTACTTTCTTACTTGGGAACAAATGCCCCCCACGGTATATGAAGACAATGAACTTATTAGGTAGGCCATATAAGAAACACAACAAACACAACAAATCAGAAGTTGCAAAACTGATATTGTAATTATAGTAATACAACAAACACAACAAATGCATCAAACACAACAATTATGCAACAACACACCAAGGTAATTCAAACAACAACCAAAGCCATGACGCAAACACAATAAACTCAACTCTAACAAAAAATCAGAAGTTGCAAAACTGACATTGCAATTATAGCAATATAGCAAACACAATAAAACACTCACACACTTACAAAACACCATAACTGACACAAAACCAAAGGTACATTCATCACCCTAACAAAAACTAAACACTAACAAAAAATCAGAAGTTGTAAAGTAGAATTCCTCATCTAAGAAACAACATGCATTGAACATAAATAGGTAATCACCTTTTCCATTGACATTGCACCATTTTCATTCTCATTTTATCACAAAAATTAGAACCACACTATATACATTTATCACAAACTAATGTAAAAAAAAACCTAGCATTTTTGGATAAACATTATTTCCATTAACATTGCACCAAATGCAACAAATGAGTTTTTGCTAGAAACTTACAGGAGTGAGGTTGTTCCTCCGATTACGAAACTGGTTCATAAATTTCATGGGGTGTGACTTGTTCTATTTGCTTCTTCCTCATGATGAATGTCACAAATGAATGAAGCATTATAAGACGAAGATGACGTTGAAATAGAAGCAGGGGAAGAAGAAGAAATGTTGGTGAGGAAGAAGAAGGAAGGTTCAGATGGTTTTGGAAAAAGGAAGAGGAAAAGTTAGTTTATTATTGTTGGAGGAAAATAAGGTTAATTAAAAAAAATTAATATTTATCCGGTGTTGCTACCAAGTAGGATTCCGTTTTCCATGTAGGATGAAATTTAACGGTGTCATCAAGATAGACGATGGTAGGGACTAATGTGAAAATGAAATGAAAGTAGATCCAAAAAAAAAAAATATAGGGACTAAAATCCAAATAAGGTAAAAGTATAGGGACCAAAAGCGTATTTAAGCCAAAAACTTGCTATAGCCTATAAAGATCTCCTAACCTTATTCTTTTTATAATGTGTGAAACTTCTCCTAGATGACTTACCCATTGCAAAGAAAATTGACCACATGGTAGGAAAAATTTAGAAAAGCGGTGATTCCCAATTGAGCTCCAGAAAGATCAGAGAGGTCGTTTTGAATGTGATTCCCAACAACCACAACTTGGCTTTTGCATTCAAGGAAAATAGATATACAACAAGGAAAATGGATACTGGTCAGGACTCACAATCGCCATCAGTTTCATGATCGAATAACAACTAACATTCTTAGTTGTAAATGTGCGAGGACAAGGAACAACTATGGGATCAATCTATGGGGTCTTTTGTTGCTTCATTTTCCAAAGATTTGTGGGTTTAAGGTTCTTACCTCTTTTACCATGGGTCATTTTCTTGTCTTTTCTAAGGCATAGTAGAATGTATGGCCAAACTGGTGGGATTTCAGCAGTTATAGGGGCCTTATTAATCCTTGTTAAGAAGCACTATGGCCCCTCAAGTCAATTTACAGTTGCTAGAATCACTGAGGCTGCAATAGAGCTCATTTGTTTCATGGATGCTAGCTTACGTGCCTTTATCAGCCCTAATTGGAACCCTCTTTCTTAGTTTAGCATATGTGCATCACCCGGCCTCACCCTCGTCATCAACCTGCCACAACTACTGACATTGAAAATGATGGGGATGGTAAATTTTTTTGACTAACTTAATCTTTCTTTTCCATGATTTTCAAACCGATTTTGGTTACTGATTATTAATCTTGTAAGAATTTTCTTTTATTGTCGGTACATTCACTAATTTACTTGCTTACAGGTTAGTTGCAACATCCTCTTTAACATATTAGACTTGTAAATGGTTATAGAGGTAGTTTAATACTTGCTTAACATGTCTGTTTAATTTTTATGTCAATCTGAGTTAGTTTATGCACTTTGTTGTAAGTCGAAAGGTGAAAAATAACTTACAATGACCTAGATATTAGCATAAATGGCTTAGCTAATGGAAATAGATGTGGGTAATTTATTTCTAAGTCACAAATGTATATTTTGTGGTGCGGTTAAAGTTTGAGAATTGTTGGAGTTAGTTTGATATTTTTAGACATACTGGTTGTCTATTTAAAGCCGGAATGACTAGTCGCAAATATGAAAAATGACAGTTTTGGTGCAACAACATTTTTGATGAATCCTATGATTTATTTTAAGTTGTTGGAACTTGAAAAACTTGATTTAGCTAAAGTTAAGTGTTTTTAGCAGATCGAGAAGTATCAGTGTTTTGATAAATGACTATAAGCCATCCATGGATGGCAACCTATTTTTGTTGATCCTTGTGTGATATTCCTAAGCTTTCTCACTTGTTTTTACTCATTTCTCACGACTGAAAATATAGGCAGTAGAGAAGGAAAAACAAGGAAGAGAAAAGGAAAGGAAGAAGAGGAAAACCAAGGGGAAATGAAAGCTTAAAGATTTATGATCATTTCCTTCATCATCTCCATCATTTGAATAAGTTGTGGAGATTAAAGGTAGGAGTTCTTGAGCTCAACTTCATCTTTTTCCTCATTGGGAAATAAGTAAATGACTTGATTTTCAAAACTTAAAACATGCATTAGCATTGCACATTCATTGTATTAGGACTTTGTTTGAGCATAAACATACTTCATAACATAAAACATTGCATGGTTGACACTTGTATGAGTAGTTGTCATTACTTGATAGATTGATTGTTTTATTGCTCGTTCAATAGTATCATAGGATTGTATGAGCGATTCTTTGGTATTGTTGACTAATCAGATGTTCTTTTATATAGAGTATTAATATGTGTTCAGTTCATTAATTGGTTACAATTGATTAACTGCTGGTCTTAGTATGCAAATACTGAGAAATTGTGATTTCTCACCTCTATGTGTTCCATGTAAATCCAGGTGAAAAATCTCAAAAAGGCAAGAGCAAGAAAAAGAAGCAATGAAAGACTTAGTTCATTTGCTTTATTTCTTTTTGAATTTAACTTGTATATGTGTATCTTGCTGAATAGTTTGTAAAAGTTTATGTATACAGTATGACTTGTTAGCCAATAATGTTCGTATATATGATCTTTTTATCATACGAGCCTCTCTATAATGACAATAAAGGTTATTATGAGTTTTATTTATATACATTCTTAGAAGTGACACATTTAATGTGACTTATCTTAAAATATTCTGTTTATTTTACGATAATTGTATTAGGGTGTTATATTAGTAGTGGTCATTGACAGCTAGGGGTGTCTGTGGGATGGGTTGGGTGAGTTCAGCAGTGTTTTTAGACTTAACCCATTTACCAGAGCAGTGAGGTTGGGTTGGGTCGAAGATATTTTTTCGCTCAACCCGACGCAACCCAAGGGTCTGTCATATTTTTTTTAAAAAAAATCTTTTAAAAAAAGTCAAAATATAAAAGCTAACAAATTAATACCGTAAGTCTCAATCTCAAATAAACTAAACATCATAAGTCAATAAGTGCATAACAAACTAACAACTAACAAGTCTTACTAAGTCTAGAATAAATTAAACAAAGTTAGTCATAACTCAAATAACAAATTAGTCTCAAATACATATAATTGTATAACATCTTTATCAATAGTTTGTCTAGAAAGAACTTGGAATTGAGGTTGCATAACTTGAGCAAAACTTTTAAAGCCTTCATTTTCAACAAATTTAAATAGAAGCTCATCAATAATAATAATTTTAGCAAGTGCAATCCTACACTTTTCTTGATTAAAAGATAACACCTTAAGCTTTGCATTACCATCATTTTCCTTTTCACATTTCTTTAGAAATCCAAGAGTTTTTTTTGTCTCTTGTCAACATGTATATTGAGTCTTTTCTTATACATTGACAAGTACTTAGACAAATTGGTTGTGCCATGATTTCTAAAATCACGTGCATATATTTTTTCACAATAATTATATTCAGCTTTTTCACCATTAACATTTTTAGTAAAATATTCTCACACATATGAACTTGGTCTTGAAGGCTTTTTCAAAAGTATAAATACCTCTTTATCAGCAGATGATCATCGTCCTTATTCAATAGCTAAACGCTCAACATGTTGGGAAGGCTGAGAAGGTTGTATACAACTTGGGAGTGTAAGAGTACTTCTAATTTGCTCTTCTTCAGTTAGTGAATGATCAAGATTTAGTTGTCATTCATCAGCCATTTTGTCATCAATAAGTAAATAAATATTAACTTAACAATGTAATAAAGCATTAGTTAATATTTATAAATATACTTATCACGAAAGAGAGATTAGATGGAATCAACTTGAAAATTCAAATGCAAATTTCATTAGCACTGTTTTATTTCCTTTTCCAATACTGTCATATACACTTGATTTTTATTTTTAAAAAAAAAACTATTTCATATTCGAATAAAACTCAAGAAATCCAACTAGAACACTGGCAACACGAAGAGGAAAGGGTGCAAAATGCCTTCACGATCAGTAATCCTGTTCTCCAAAATGTTAATGCCTTCATCTAATGCAAGTGCACCAAGCCCACCTGTTATGGCGCCAATAGCCAATCCAGCCCCCAACCCTCCAAGCTTGTTCTTCTTCTTCTCCAACGATACTACATTCATCGCCTTCCTACTCTGCCCTATGTAACTTCCTTGTATGTACGGTGAAGCTGCACTATACCCAGCTGCACTCCCTTTTATGTTCCAGATTTACATAAAAAGAGCATAAGAAAAAGACTTACTTACTGGGGTTGCGGGGTGTAGAAAACTGAAAAAGTCGCAAGAGGGAAGAGGGACACGTGATTGTGTGGTAGCGTGACTAGTTGCAGAGAACGACTGGGAAAAGAAGCAATGGTACGGACTCACAACAATAGCAACCACTTGGACTGAGAGATCGGGTGGGAGAAGAAGCAATGGTCACGGACTCAAGGCGCAAACGCTGGGAGCTTGGAAGAATGATTGCATTATGGAGAACTACCTGCAGAGACTAGTTGCAGAGAAAAGAGAACTACTAGCTGCACTGGGGTCAGTGGAGAAAGAGTAGATAAATAGGATTTCGATACATTTTTCTCTTCCTATTTTGGCCTTTATTTGTTAGCGTATTTACATAATTTAACATTGTTCCTAACTATATTAGAGAGGATATTTACAAACCTTAAAGGCATTTTTCAAGCAAAACACACACTTTGTTTGTGCCACTTTTTTTTTCTTAAAAAAAGGATGGGTGGGTTGGATTGGAAGTGTTCCAACATGCTACCCGACCCACACACTATGATTTGAAACATTTTTCAACCCGACCCAACCTGCAAACTCAACCCAACTTATATTTTATAAGTTGAATTGAGTCAAAACCCGTGCATTCGTGAGTCAATCCGACTCGTTAGACACCCATATTGACAACCATTAATTACTAAAATTCTCTATCCAACAGATGACATTTGTTAGACCACTGGTGCACCCCTTTTTTAGGGGTCCACCGTAAATGTTGCTCCAAATAGAAGTAAGTTAAGACTTGCTGTAAAACTTGCTAGGAGCAATGCACTTTGTTAAATTTACGCAAGGATCAGTACAACTTTTCTATGCCACTTTGTGTTTTTAATAGGTAATTGTTTCTTGTACATGACTCATACATGATACATTTTTATGGTGCGGTCTACCATGGTTCCTTTGAGTTTGTAAGATAGATCTATGAGTGTCAAAATAAGTCAAGTCCGATAGGTCGGTCCAAATAGCCTGACAAAATGGATAGATTAGGCTAGCAAAATGCTAATCCGAAACTTACATGGCCAGAATGACCCGGGTCAACTCGCTCTTTTAATACTACATAAGGATAAATAGGCTGGACTGGACTAATAAAATGCTAGTCCGAAACTTACATAACCCGAATGAGCCGAGCCAAAAATAGCTCGCCCCCGAATGGACTGGCCCAAATGAGCCGGTCTGGCCTATTTTGACACCCCTAGATAGATCATTATTTCTAGCTATTGATTTATATATATAAAAAAATTTAATGGTAGAAATTCATGACCTTTAACTTGAATAATATGAGTAAATTTTGTAACTTTTATAAATTATATGAAAGTCCCTTCAAAAATTTAAAATCAATTTTCAGTTTATCACACACTCTCTCTCCTCTCCACTGATTCTTCAATTTCGACAACCCACCAAACCCCTCAGTCGTCGACAATCCTGGAACACTGTGAGCCCTTCAGATGCCATGGTCACCCATGGTCACCATCGAAACCTCAACCAGCACCTGCCATAGCTGCCCATGGTCGTGGCCAGCCTCGCTTTAGAGTCTATGAAATCGTCAGATCTCACACTACCTTCATCCAAACCCTATCCAAATTGTCATATCTTGCACCACCTTCAACCACCCAAATCAACCACCGTCACCCCCAAATCTGATGTTTAGTTGAAGCTCCACAGACCAGCTTTCTAACCCGTTTACAGTTTTGGGTCGTGGGTCCATGAGGGGACACAAAAGGTGCGAACTTTGGAAGAAATAAGGGAAGCAGGGGAGGTTTCACCAAAGGGAGTAAAGATCGCAGTGAAAATGAAGGAAAAATGGGTATGGGAAGAGAGAAAGAGGACAAGAAGAGGGTTCTGGTGAAGGGAGAAAGAGAAAGAGAGAAAGAAAGGGGAAAAGCGCAGTTGGGCTCAGTTGGAGTGTGGTGGAAGGCGTGGCCGAATAGTGTGGTGGCAGGAGGTGGCTGGAGCGTGGTGGGTGTGGCCGTTTGGAAGTGATGCCAAAATATGACTGAATGGTAGTGAAGGACCTTGTTGGTACCAGAGAAGATGATTGGAGGTGACAAATGGAGGATGGAGTTGTTGAGGGACTAAGTTAAAAATTAAATTAATGTGTTATATTATAAATACTTGAATAGGTAATTTCGAGGTTTCATCATATGGTCCCCAACTAGAGGCGACCAAGTTAAACATCTCCTATTTTTTATATTAAAAGTAGATTAATATTCATACAAAATTAAATAATAATTTTTTTTAAAGTGACACAAGCAAATATCAAATTCCTTCTAACTGGTGAAATAGAAATGCAAATACAAATATACAACAAAACTAGTCATTATTTTTTATACACGGATAATAATAAGATTTGAACTTATAACTTCATAAAAATTAACAAAATCTCTTACCTCTAATTCAATCATAATAGCTTATAAAACTCATCATTTAAGCACTATATCCTGCACTCCATTTTAGAAACAAAAAGTGTTATAATAAGGCTTGCTTTAACTCTAATCCAATTTCACTAACTTCGTATTACCGGCCATTTAGTTCATCATTTTATTTCTTTATTGCTATTTTGGTAAATTATTAAATATTTATTAATTATTGATTATATTTAATAAATTTTAAATTTTTATTGTGACAATAAATGATCAATAAATATTTAATAATTAATTAAAAATATCAATAAAAACCCCCAACCACCCCTCCCCTTCCTCATTTTTTTTAATACTCTTGTCCGTTTTCAAATTCAAAGTATTCAATTCCACATTTCATCCATTAAAATTATTTTAATTTTTTTAATTTATTTATAAATTTATTATATATCGTATAAGAATATTTTAATAACATACAATCTAATTTAATATCTCTTTTATATAAATTTACGATATAAATATAATATCTATATTTTAAATTACAAATAATATTATTTATTGTATATCTATTTAGCGTGGCCTCATTATTTTGCTTCACCGTGAACACAGTGAGAGTGAGGGAGTGCTTGGTTGGAGCCAACCATGAGATGACTTGGGTCACTTTATACAAAGTAATTATTACATTTTTTAGAATAATAATAATTACATGATTATGAATAATTTTTATTATTAATTTAAGTTATTTTACTTAAAATTTATGTGAATTTAACTTAATCAATAGTAGAGATCATTCATGAATATATATATTTATTTTTATTATTATTATTATAATAATAATAATAATAATAATAATAATAATAATAATAAGAACACACAATAATTTTTTTTTCAAAAAACAAAAAATGGTTTTTTTTTTTTGAGGTGGAGAAGTAGAGAAGTCTCTTTTTCTTGGGTCCGTGCTCTTATATATTTATTTATTTTTATTAACTTTTGAGCACAACCCCCAAAACTAATTAGAAATATTATGTTGAATATTTATAATATTTATAAAAAAATTATTTTAAAGTGAATTTATTTTTAAAATAAAAAAATAAAAGTGAATTCACCGTTAATTTAATTTTAAGTATATTATAATTTTAATTTATTAAAATTTAATAATAAATATATTATTACTTACTCACTTTATTAAATATTATTCTTTTTTTTTTTTTTCAAATACACTCATTCTTGTACATGGTTTTGTTAAACTAATAATAAAAAGTAGGTAAAAGTGTAAAACGGTTTTGTTGCTCAATTGCTATTGGTTTTAGTTGTTAAGATTTGTATTTATTAGAGGTCTAATATTTTTTTAGTGAGTACAGGTTTAATCTTTCATTAGGTTACTTATCCAATTATCTTCTTTTTCAATTCTCTTTTTAATCAATTGTTAGAGGTTTGATCCATCATTATAATAATAAAAAAATAAAAATGAGTGAAGTTTTTTGGAGGGAAAAAAGATAGTCATACATCATTTTTAGTGGTGTATGTATTATTCACATCTTTTTAAGAGATGCGATTGAGTGTGAACAAATAATAAAAAAAAATAATGAATAATATTAGATAAAGTGTAAAAAAAATATATATACTATTTAATATAAGAATATAATAGTTATTTTTGAGGAAACCAATTAAGGGATTAAAATTTTATTGTTAGACGTTTGCTCATCAAATCCTTGATCTGCCCCTCTCAGCCATTAGACAATAAGACTAGTTTTTTCTAGAAATACACAAGAGATGGTGGTTTCAAGGTCAAGTCTATGTATCACTTGGTTAGAAACGACCAGACTGTGCTCCCAGCTCTAGTGGTCGACGCCCAGACTTTGATTTTAATTAGAAAAGATTTTGGAAGCTTCGGGTGCCTCTGAGATCTCTAGACTTCATATGGCAAGCTCTCCGTAATGCAATTCCCACTAGAACAAATCTCTTAAAAGAGGGGCATCAATTGTACCACCCTTTGTCTTAGATGTTAGAAGGAGGAAACCACTTAGCACATTCTTCGAGATTGTGAATGGACCCAAGCTCTATGGTTCCTTTCTCCTCTCACCTTACAGATCAACGCCTTTGATAGTTTGAAATTCCATGAGTGTTTTAGCGTGATATGGAACAAGTCACAGTGGCTTCTCCACGTGCAAAATAAGTCATTGGAGCACCTCATGCTTATGATAAATTATAGCCTGATCCTAGAGCGTCACGTAAGATTGTACTAATACCACTTATATCTTGGCATTTAAGTCTTTATTAATGGTGATGCATTAGAAACATACAATACTTTCTCCATGCTTACAGACAGCATGTTGGATAGCCAAGGAATATCGCGATGCCCAAATGACCTATGGAACCCACTCACATCCTGATCAGCAGTTGAGTGTCAGGAGCCCTTCCATATGGGTGCCTCCTGATATGGGTAAATACAAGGTAAATGTTGATGCTTCACTTAAGGCTGGACAACCGGGTGGTGTTGGAATTATTATCAGGGACAGTGAAGGTTTGATATTGCCTGCAGTAATCTGGTCATTAATTAGCCCACGATCTGGAACCTCGTGTCGCTAAAGTACATTTTATTGGATGGATCCAACTAAATGGAGCTTATACCATATAATTTTTTTTTTAAAAAAAAGAATAGGTTTTAAAAGGGCTAAAGGCAGGAAACATTATTTAAAAGAAATTTTTTGCTTCTTTGACGGCGCCGCGTGTGAGAGAGAGGAGAAGAAATTTTAGTGCTGATCTTGCGTGTTCAGATTAGATGGTCATTTGTGCTTCGATCTGGATGATTTTTTAGTATGTTATTCTTTGTATTGTGAGCTTCTACTTGTACGATCAGATTCTTATTTCTCTATCTCTACTTGTTGGGCTATTTGTACCCATTTGTAGATTTTGAGCTTTGTTGATTTCTACTTTGTTGGTAGTATTTATATCCTTATATTGGGAGACACTTTGTCTTTTGATTTTTAGTGGAGATTTTTCAAGGTCCTGTGGTTTTTACTTCTCACATTGAGGGGTTTTCCACGTTAAAATTGTGTGTTTCTTGGATATTTTTTGGTGGATATTTTTGATTGGTTTGTATATTTTGCTCCTCACATGTTCTTTCAAGTGGAAAGATTTTATTGAATTTATTACTTCATATCTTTCTTTTCCAAATATCGAGAAATTTATTTGTTTGTTTGCTTGATTGAATGATGGAGCCAAATTACAAGAGAATGATTAGTTTGAATGACACAAATTACCAAAATGGAAAGGAAAGATGAAAGATTTATTATTTGTAAAAAAATTACATTTACCGGTGTTTGCTACTACAAAACCTGAGGCTAAATCTGATGAAGATTGGGCTTTTGAGCATGAGATGATTTGTGGTTTTATTCGGCAATGGGTAGATGATAATGTTTTGAATCATATTGCTAATGATTCACATGCCAGAACCTTATGGGATAAGCTTGAGACGTTGTATGCCTCTAAATTAGCAATAAATTGTTTTTGTTGAAGCAATGAACTTGAGTTACAAGGATGGTAGTTCTATTTCTGATCACTTGAGTGATTTTTAGGGATGCTTTGACCAGTTGTCCGGCATGGGTGTGAAATTTGAAGATGAAATTTTGGGACTTTGGTTGCTTAATACGCTACTTGATTCTTGGGAAAATCTCAGAGTCACTTTGACTAGTTCAGGTGTTGTGACCATGAATTATGTAAAGATTTGTTTTGAATGATGAAGTCGACGACGAACTCAAGACGTCTTCTTCAAATCGAGGTTTTGGTTACTGAAAACAGGGGGAGAAACATTGAAAGGGATCAGGGACAAGGCAATAGAGGAAAAAGCAAGAGTATAAGCAAATCAAGGTCTAAATACAAAAACCTTGAGTGTGATTATTGTGGTAAAAAAGGGCATGTCCAAAGGTTCTCAAAGGTAACAAGGACAAGCAACAAAAGAAAGATAATGACAATAATGATCGTGTTGCTACCAGTACTGGAGAAGATCTTGTGATTATCTGTGATGAAAATTTGATTAATATTGCCTGTGATGAGACCAACTAGGTTATTGACAGTGGTGCCAGTTTTCATGTGACATCTAGGAAGGATTTCTTCACATCTTATACTCCTGGTGATTATGGGGTTTTGAAGATGGGTAATGATGGTATGTCAAAGGTGATTGGCATTGGCAATGTTTGTTTGGAAACCAGTAATGGGACAAAGTTATTTTTGAAGAATGTCAGACACGCACCAAACATCCGTTTGCATCTGATTTCTGTTAGTGTTCTTGATGATGATGACTATTTTAGTACCTTTCGTGGTGGACAGTGGAAACTCTCTTTTAGTTGTGGCACATGGAAAGAAGTGTTCAGGTTTGTATTGGACCAAGGCTTCGGTTAGAGTTGCTAATATAGTTGAGTGTGATAACCATTATGGCATTAGTCACATTAGTGAGAAGAGACTTGATACTTTGGCCAAAAGGAATCTACTTTCGAAGGGTGTAAGTTTGGAAAAGTGTGCTCATTGTTTGGTCAAGTAGAATAGAGTCTCTTTCAAGAGTCATCCTCCTTCTAGAAAATCAGAGGTGCTTGAGTTGGTGTATTCAGATCTTTGTGGTCCAATGAGGACTAGAACATTTGGTGGTGCACTTTACTTTGTGACTTTCATTGATGATTATTCAAGGAAACTTTGGGTTTATGCCTTGAAGACTAAGGACCAGGTGCTTGGTGTCTTTAAGCAGTTTCAGGCTTCTGTTGAGAGAGAAATAGGGAAGAAACTGAAATGTGTTTGCACTGATAATGATGGTGAATATTGCGGACCATTTGATGAGTACTGTAGACAGTAGGGTATTAGACACCAGAAGACGCCTCCTAAGACTCCTCAGCTTAATGGCCTGGCAGAAAGGATGAACAGGACTTTGATGGAGAGAGTTAGATATTTGCTTTCTGAAGCAAAGTTACCTGAATTTTTTTGGGGTGAGGCTTTATATACTGCTGCACATGTTATTAATTTATCTCTTACTATTGCTTTACAGGCTGATGTTCCTAAAAGAGTGTGGAATAGAAAAGATGTTTCCTATGACCACTTACGTGTCTTTGGGTGTAGAGCATTTGTACATGTGCCCAAAGATGAGAGATCCAAGTTAGATATCAAGACTAGACAGTGCATCTTCATTGGCTATGGTCATGATGAGTTTGGCTATAGGTTGTATGATCCAGTTGAGAAGAAGCTTGTTAGAAGCCGTGATGTTATTTTCATAGAGGATCAGACCATTGAAGATATTGATAAGGCAAAGAAGTCAGAGTCTCCGAGTACTGATGGTTTGATTGATATTGATCCAATTCTTGAGCCTCATATGCCAGATGTAGCTGACTTTGGCGATCATGATGATGTGCATAATCATATTCAGGGTGATCAGGTTGAGGATGTTGTTGATGAGGTAGATGCTCCTGCTCGTGAGATTGTTGATGAACCTGTTGTTTCACTTAGGAGGTCTTCCAGACATCTTATTCCCTCTACCCGTTACTCATCTGATGAATATGTGCTTCTTACTGATGGGGGAGAACCTGAGTGCTACGAAGAGGCTATGGAGAGTGAGCAGAAGGCAGAATGGGTTGCAACAATGAATGATGAGATGAAATCTTTGCTTGACAACCATGCTTTAGAGCTGGTCAAGTTGCCTAAGGACAAGAAAGTTTTGCAAAATCGGTGGGTTTACAGGTTGAAAAATGATGAGAATACTTCCACTCCGAGATACAAAGCTAGATTAGTTGTCAAAGGCTACCGTCAGAGAAAGGGGATTGATTTTTAGGAGATCTTCTCACCAGTTGTTAAAATGTCTTTTATCCGAGTTGTTCTTGGTTTGACAGCCAGTCTTGATTTAGAGGTTGAGCAGATGGATGTGAAAACTGCTTTCCTTCATGGTGATTTGGAGGAGGAGATTTACATGGAGCAACCTGAGGGTTTTGTGATGAAGGGTAAAGAAAATTATGTCTGCAGGTTGAAGAAAAGTTTGTATGGCTTGAAACAAGCCCCGAGGCAATGGTACAAGAAGTTTGAGTCTGTTATAATTCAGCAGGGATTCAATAAGACTACTTCTGATCATAGTGTGTTTGTGCAGAAATTTTTTGATAATGAATTCATCATTTTATTGCTCTATGTTGATGATATGTTGATTGTTGGTCATAATTCTTCTAGAATTGACAGGTTGAAAAAGGAGCTTAGTAAGTCTTTTGCAATGAAAGACTTAGGACCAGCAAGACAGATTCTTGGCATACAGATTACTCATGATAGAGTGGCCAAGAAGTTGTGGTTATCTCAAGAGAAATACATTGAGAAAGTACTTCAACGTTTTCACTTGGATAAAGCTAAAGTTGTAAGCACACCTCTTGCTTTACATTTTAGACTTAGCACTAGACAAGCTCCTTCTAGTGATGAAGAGAAACAAGACATGCAACGTGTTCCTTATGCATCTGTAGTAGGAAGTTTGATGTATGCAATGGTTTACACAAGGCCTGATATATCTCATGCAGTTGGTGTGGTTAGTCGTTTTCTTTCCAATCCTGGTAAAGAGCATTGGAAAGCTGTGAAGTGGATATTAAGATATCTTCGGGGCACTTCTAGTTTGAAGCTTTGTTTTGGAATTGGGAAACCTGTTTTTGTGGTTATACAGATTCAGACTTAGCCTCAAGAAAGTCTACTTATGGCTATTTGATTACCTTTGCAGGGGGAGCTGTGGCTTGGCAATCTAGGTTGCAAAAGTGTGTTGCATTGTCTACTACTGAGGCTGAGTTCATTGCTATTACCGAAGCTTGTAAGGAGTTGCTTTGGATGAAGAATTTTGTCCACGAACTTGGTTTTACTCAGGAGAGGTATGTTTTGTTTTGTGATAGTCAGAGTGCTATTCATCTTGGCAAGAATCCTACGTTTCATGGTAGATCTAAGCATATTGATGTGAGGTATCATTGGATATGTGATGCTCTGGATGCTAAGTTATTGGAACTTGAGAAGATCCATACTGATGATAATGGTTCAGACATGTTGACTAAAACTCTACCGAGGGGGAAGTTTGAAGATTGTCGTTTGGTTGCCGGTTTGGCATTTGCCTCCACTTGAGTTGGAGGGGGAGTTTATTGGATGGGTCCAACTAAGTGGGGCCCATACCATATAATTTTTTTAAAAAAAGAATAGGTTTTAAAAGTGCCAAAGGCAGGAAACATTACTTAAAAGAAATTTTCTGCTTCTTCGACGGCTCCGCGCGTGAGAGAGAGGAGAAAAAATTTCAGTGCTGATCTTGCGTGTTCAGATTGGATGGTCATTTGTGGTCCGATCTGGATGATTTTTTAGTATGTTGTTCCTTGCATTATGAGCTTCTACTTGTACAGTCAGATTCTTATTTCTCCATCTCTACTTGTTAGGCTATTTGTACCCCTTTGTGGATTTTGAGCTTTATTGCTTTGTTGATTTCCACTTTGTTGGTAGTGAGTAGGGGTCATTGTGATATCCTTATTTATTGGGAGACACTTTGCTGTACTTATTGATTTTTAGTGGAGATTTTTCTGGACTAGGTCCCGTGGTTTTTACTTCTCATATTGAAGGGAGTTTTCCACGTTAAAATTGTGTGTGTTCTCTTTGCCTATTTATTTTTGTGTATTCTTGAATATATTTTTGGCGGATATTTTTGGTTAACTGTATATTTTGCTCCTCACAGGTTCTTTCAAGTGGGAAAGATTTTATTGCTCATTTGTGTGTTGTTACTTTCGCTGTGTACACACTTCTTTCTTTCCCAACACATTCTGCGTTTTTTGATATATGATTTGCCTTGGACTGCTACATGTTTGATATGATCTTGGAATCCGGCTCACTAGAAGTGGTTAAGGCCTTCTGCCCTTCTCTAACTCCTTTCAGAATTCCACTTATTTTGGTTTGATTATGAGTGTCTCTATTGCTCTATCCACTAGCTTTAGATCTTTCTCAGTTGTAAATGTTAGAAGAGATGGCAATAATGTAGCACATGAAATTGCACAAATGGTCATTTCCAATCCGGATGCTATTTGGTTAGAGGATGTGCCTAATTTGGCTGTGCTGGACCTCTTGTGTCCAAGTTAATGAATTCATTCATCTCTTCCTCGTAAAAAAAATATCTTTTTTTATTAAAATTGAGTTCTTAATTAATTATTATACTAAAGTTGAGATCCTTTTACAATATGAGAAATTCTATGAAACCCAACTACAATTTTGAGTTCCAAAACCTGTACTTACGTGGACTAATAGAAAGTAAACATGTGAAATATTGATATTGACATGTATAATATTTTCTTTTAATAGAATAATTCTTAAAGAGGTGGAATTTGAAAGCGATAAACTCCTTTTTTTCTAAAAAGAAAGAATATTAAGAGATTATTGTTCTTCCCTTTACTTCAAAAGCCAGATTTTATCAGGAGTGTGAACTCCTTTCCTTCATGTCCGTTTACAGACTATTAATTGGGAAAAGATGCATAATTGTAAATTCCTTTCCTTTGAAACATTATCAATTCGTTACCGTGAATCTCTTTAAATCCATATCCTTCCCCGTCCATCATTTTATTGACAATGAACAAGCATCAACATCAATATGTAGGAGGCGCTCAAGTCTGGCGTTAGAGGGAGATACATGCAAAAGCAAAGGAATAGAAAACTAAGGCGCCATAAACTTAATGACTTTACTTTCTTTTTCTTTTTTAACGACTGCTACACATCACTATTAAAACTAAACTAGGTTTGCAATTACTTTTAGCATCTAAACCAATTTGACTGATAATACAAATTCTTAACACTAATCATACTATTTCATTATTATTTCCCATATTGTATTATATTAAGCATCGATAAGTGTTGAATAAGCAAGACTAGTTTTCAATTTAAGTTTATTATAATGGAACTCCATGATGAATCTAAGCCTAAAATTTAACCAAGTACTCTCTGATGCCAACCAACGTTAACAGCATTGCCTCCGAGTACTTTTTGCTATTGGTATTGTCTCATTGTCTCATTACAAAAAATGCTGATGCTGTAAGGAGTAATGAGGCTGAGGTGGCACAAGAGAATGGTGAGTCAACACATGAAAATGACATAGGATCACATGGAGGGCAAATGGGTCAGAAATTGGTTAGCCATGATCTGGATATTCAGGAGCTGAGGAGAGGGAGAAGGAATCGGGTAACTAACTCTAGGCTCAAGGACTATGTGTGAAAGTCACTATTTAGAGCAGAGCATGTGAAGGAAAAAAAGGAGAATTTGTGTGAGGACATTTCTGCTTCTTCCTAAATTCCCTGTGTCTCTCTTTCTTATTTTTCATCACTGTTGAGCAGTAGTCAATCGTGTATTTCCTTCTAATCATACATAGGAAGTGGAACTTTCTTATCTACTATTCAATAAAACAGTACACGTTTCTCTCTTATTGTAGTTAGTACTCTTACAATTAGTGCTTTCATCTCACCATGGCAGAAAATACACGCATGAAGGAGTTGCAAGCAGAGGTCAAGCGCATTGCTGAAGTCATGGAACGGAAACATCAGGAGTATGACGTTCAATTGGAACGAATGGAGGTCATAAACAATGCGAACGCAGCTAGATTCACTTGCATCGATGCCGCTTTGGAGACCTTGTTGCAGCAACAAATTCCAATTTCTAATTCCTTCCATGGTGATCCGAGCTCATTCAAAGAAGGTCATCGCCAACCTTTTTAGGTCAGAAACGTGAAATTGGATTTTCCCAAATTCGATGGCAAAGATGTTTTAGATTGGATTTTCAAAGCAGAACAATTCTTTGATTACTATGAGACTCCAGATTTGGATCGTTTAACCATTGCAGTAGTGCATTTAGATAAAGATGCCATTCTCTGGTTCCAAATGATGCAAAGAACTCAGCTATTTCAATCATGGCAAACCTTTACCCGCGCACTAGAGTTGGATTTCGGTCCTTCCTTGTTTGATTGCCCTCGTGCTACTTTTTTTAAGCTAACCCAGTCGGGTTCAGTTAATGATTATTATTTAGAGTTCACTGCATTAGCTAATAGAGTATATGGCCTGAGTACTGATGCTCTCTTAGACTGTTTTATCAGTGGGTTACAACCTGATTTGAAAAGAGAAGTGATGGTTCAGAGCCCAGCCTTGATCCTCAAAGCAGTAGCTATAGCCAAGCTATTTGAAGAAAAATACAAAGCCAACCAAAAACCATCCTCTAACCCAGCTTTTTACAAAAACAAAACCAGTCCCAATTACCAAGCCAAACAGAACACTCCCCCTATATTGCCTACCCCTCCAACCAGACCTATGTCCCTGAACCAGAACAATCCAACCATTAGGCGGATGAGCCCTTCAGAAATGCAGTTGAGAAAAGAGAAAAGCTTATGTTATACTTGTGATGAAAAGTTTTGTTTTAGCCATAAATGTCCCAATAAGCATTTGATGGTATTGTTAGCTGAAGATGAATTATTTATGGAACCTGAACCAAAACCTCTTGATGATGCTGTTGTAGTTCCAGAAGCGCCTCAGGAAGAGCATCACTTATCCTTAAATGCTATGAAAGGATCTAATGTCGTGGTCACTCTAAGGTTCACTGGTCAGATTTCGGGTCTTAGTGTGCAAATTCTGGTGGATGGTGGGAGTTCAGATAATTTTCTGCAACCAAGAATTGCCCAATTCCTCAAGCTTCCTATTGAACCAGCTCCTTTCTTCAAAGTTTTAGTGGGAAATGGCCAATCTATGGTAGCAGAAGGCTGAGTACGTCAGTTGCCAGTCTGCATACAAGGGCAAGAGTTGTTGGTTCCTGTATATTTATTATTAATTGCAGGTGCAGACCTGATTCTCGGTTCCTCTTGGCTGGCCACACTGGGACCTCATGTGGCAGACTACTCTTCCTTGAGTTTGAAATTCTTTCATGCAGGCCAGTTTATTACTTTAAAAAGCGAGAAATTCTCTGGTCCGGGTCAAGCTCAATTGCATCAATTGAGAAGGATGCATCAGACTAGAGCAATCTCCGAGTGTTTTGCCATACAGCTAGTGCAACCGAAAGTGGAGAATGACTTGTTGCTAGAGTTACAAGAAGACATTGAGCCTGAATTGGCTATATTGTTGCATACATATAGAGGAGTATTCAATACACCCTCAGGCCTGCCTCCTACAAGGGACCAAAACCATGCCATCCCACTTCAGGAGGGCTCCAAACCTGTCAAAGTAAAGCCTTATAGGTACCCTCATAGCCAAAAAGAGCAAATCGAGAAGATGGTCCAAGACATGCTTACACAAGGCATAATCCAACCAAGTAATAGTCCATTCTCTTCTCCTATTTTACTTGTTAAAAAGAAAGATGGTAATTAGAGATTTTGTACAGATTATAGAGCTCTCAATGCTATTACTATAAAAGATAGTTTTCCTATGCCTACTGTAGATGAATTGTTGGATGAATTGTATGGTGCCCTATATTTTTCTAAGTTGGACTTGAGGTCAGGATATCATTAAATTTTGGTCCAATCAGAGGATATGTATAAGACAACTTTTAGGACTCATCATGGCCATTATGAGTGGCTTGTCATTCCATTTGAGTTCACTAATGCCCCTGCCACATTCCAATGCCTTGTGAATAAAATTTTCCTGAATATTCTAAGGAAATATGTGTTAGTTTTCTTTGATGATATTCTCATTTTTAGCCCCTCTTGGAATGTTCATCTACAACATTTGGAAGCTGACCTACAGACTTTGCAACAACATAGCCTTTATGCCAAATTATCCAATTGCTCTTTTGGTCTCTTAGAAGTGGAATACTTAGGGCATACAGTTTGGGGGGCAGGAGTTTCTATGGAAAAGAGTAAAATACAAGCAGTCATTGAGTGGCCAACACCAACTAATGTTAAACAGTTGAGGAGATTTTTGGGTTTGACGGGCTATTATAGAATATTTATCAAGGCTTATGCTCAAATAGTAGCACCTCTCACTGACTTACTAAAAAAAGAAGCTTTTGTTTGGCAAGAATCAGCAGAGGGAGCATTTCAAAGATTGAAAACAGCCATTACTTCTGCACCAGTATTAGCCTTACCAAATTTTGATCAGCCTTTCACTTTAGAAACAGATGCTTCGGGCACTGGCATAGGTGCAGTCCTGAGTCAGGGAGGTCACCCGATTGCTTTCTTTTCAAAGAAATTACCACTCGAGGCAAAAACAGTCAGCTTATATTAGGGAATTATTGGCAATTACTGAGTCATTGGCCAAATTTAGACATTACTTGTTGGGGCACAAGTTTGTTATCCGAACTGATCAAAAGAGTTTGTGAAGCCTCTTAGACCAGACACTACAAACACCTAAGCAGCAGGCTTGGTTACACAAATTCATTGGTTATGATTTTACCATTGAGTATAAACCTGGAAAAGAGAATATAACAGCAGATACGCTTTCTAGAGTATTTATGGCAGCATGGTCCGAACCTCAAAACAAGTTTTTGCAGGAATTGAGGCATGAAATTAAGAATGATGCCACTCTCAGAGAGGTGACGAGGCAGTGCATAGAGAAAACTGAACCAGAGGCTAATTATGATGTCAAAGAAGGCCTATTGTATTGGAAGGGAAGGCTGGTGTTTCCTGCTAACAGCCTTCTAATTTCCAAAGTACTGCATGAATATCACAGTTCTCCTATTGGGGGACATTCAGGTATTGCAAGGACTATGGCTAGGGTGGTCTCACAATTCTATTGGCCTAAGATGAAGCATGACATTAAAGAGTTTGTTCAGCAATGTTCCATTTGTCAACAAGCCAAAACCACTAACTTTTTACCATCGGGCTTGTTACAACCTTTACCAATCCTTGAGCAAGTGTGGGAAGATGTGACAATGGACTTTATCACTTGACTACCACTGTCACATGGATATACAGTTATTATGGTGGTTATTGATAGATTATCTAAATATAGTCATTTTGTGGGCTTGAAATCAGACTATACCAGTAAGATTGTAGCAGAGGCATTTATGAATAACATAGTCAAATTATATGGCGTACCCAAATCTATTGTATCCGATAGAGACAAGGTGTTTACCAGTAACTTTTGGCAAAATCTGTTTCAATTACAGGGAACAACTTTGGCTATGACTTTAGCATATCATTCCCAATCTGATGGACCATCAGAGGCTCTCAACAAATGCCTAGAAATGTATCTAAGGTGTTTTACTTTCAACAATCCTAAGAGCTGGTACAAAATTCTGCCTTGGGCAGAATATTGGTAAAATACATCCTTGTAAATGAGTATAGGCATGACACCATTCAAGGCTTTGTATGGTAGGGATCCTCTTACCTTGACAAGATACAATTTCAGTCCCCTAGACACACCAGTAGTGCAGGAGCAGCTGCAGAATAGAGACTCGATTTTAGCTCAACTCAAAAGCAATCTAATGAAAACATAACAAGCCATGAAGCATTATGCAGATAAGAAGAGACAAGACCTCCAATTGGAAGTAGGTGACAAGGTCTTGGTTAAACTGCAGCCTTATAGGCAGCAATCTGCTGCTTTGCGAAAGAATCAGAAATTGGGCATGCGTTACTTTGGCCCATTCCCTGTGATTGCCAAGATAGGTGCAGTAGCATATAGACTGTAGTTGCCAGAAGCAGCCAGAATTCATCCGGTGTTCCACATTTCTCAGCTCAAACCATTCAAAGGGACTACTAATGAGACATATCTGCCACTGCCTTTAACCACATCAGAGTTGGGACCAATTTTGCAGCCTATAGCAGTACTCAAGTCTCGAACAATCCTCAAGGGAGCTAACCAAATTCCACAGGTTCTGATACGGTGGGAAATTTGTCCTGTTGCTGAAGCTACTTGGGAAGACAGGGTGGATATCCAAGCTAACTATCCTAATTTCAACCTTGAGGACAAGGTTGTTTTTAATGGGGATGGTAATGTAAGGAGTAATGAGGCTGAGGTGGCACAAGAGAATGGTGAGTTAACACATGAAAATGACATGGGACCACATGGAGGGCAAATGGGTCAGAAATTAGTTAGCCATGATCCGGATATTCAGGAGCTGAGAAGAGGGAGAAGGAATCGGGTAACTAACTCTAGGCTCAAGGACTATGTGTGAAAGTCACTATTTAGAGCAGAGCATGTGAAGGAAAAAAAGGAGAATTTGTGTGAGGTTATTTCTGCGTCTTCCTAAATTCCCTCTGTCTCTCTTTCTTTTTTTTTCATCACTGTTGAGCAGTAGTCAATCGTGTATTTCCTTCTAATCATACATAGGAAGTAGAACTTTCTTATTTGCTATTCAATAAAATAGTACACGTTTCTCTCCTATTGTAGTTAGTACTATTACAGATGCCAATCAACATTAAGTCAACAAATGTGAAGAATAATGACATCCCATTTTTTAAGACCTTCACTTAGGTTTTTCATCAAACGGGTAGCATACAGGCAAGCAAAATATATTAAACCATCAAATATATACAAAAATTCAATTACATTTTCACCCCTCAATTTAGACCGAAAACAAGAATGAAACAACCCTAAATCTGTGTCTTGTCCTAGCCCCCTCTCTCTGCATACATTCACACCAGGCTCTCCTTCATGACAGTGTATGTATCCCGTGTCTTCCATTTTAGTTTTTGGTTTTAGTTTTAAGAGGGAGGATCAACTTACACCAGTGTAAGTCTTTTTTAACTTACACTTTTTTCAATTTTCTACTTTTATCTAATGAAATAATCTCTCCATGTAAAAAAATCAAAAAAAACAAAATCAAAATGGGTTATCTTGTAATTTCAGTTTTAAAGAGTATTTATTTGCAATTAAATTTATAAAAAGCCCATCATAATTTCATTTAGTTAGTTAATCTACATATTATTTTTTTTATCCATATCAGCATGGGTTTCGGTACCCATATTTTTGCACGAGTACTGTAACAACTCTCATTATTAAATTAAAAGTAAAAATATTTAAAATTCGAAAAATCTAAAAATATTTAAAACTTTATGGTCTTACTAACAAATGTTTTAAGGACATCAATTAAAGAGTATTTAATATTTGTTATTAATATTTAATATTTCTGTTAAATGCTTCCAATTATTTAAAAAAGAATACTTAATGTAATAAATGGCATCTTTTGAAACAGCATCCTTTGTGAGAGGATCTAAATCCTGCCTGATAATGATAAAATATTCAAGTTGGCGAGGTTATTTTTCTGTTTTTCTACAACAAACTTCCAAACATAGAAAGAAATGACATAAATACCTTGACACATTGTAACTGGGTTACGGTCAGAACTGTTGCCTTCTATTACATTTCTTTTCTTTTTCGGCCTTGTATCTATATTGTCTAATTCATCTCCTTTTTATTCATGATCCCGATTTATTACATGCAACGAGAGTTGTACTGCCCCGAAATTGCAAGGGGAAGAAGCCAAAGGTCAAAGGTAATTTCCCAAACTCATCTACTGGAATCCTCAATGTAAGTGGAATGTCTCTTTGAAAGAAGTTTAATAAGGGGATTCTCTACATCATCACCAGAGTGACTCTTATCTCGTTGGACAGTAATCTTCTCAGCACTAGTGACAACCACCACTTGCTCCCTACGAGTTGAGAGTTCATTTGCAACAACTGCATGCATCTTGTACTTTTCGAGAGCTGTATCAGCCTTATTTAGAAGAATGTTTGAATCTGTCTCCAACTGTCAATCATGGAAGAAAGGTAAATCTTAGTGAACCCAGTTACAATGTGTCAAGATATTTATATGTCATTTCTTTCTATGTTTGTAAGTCTGTTGTTGAAAAACAGAAAAATAACCTCGCTAACTTGAATACTTTATCATTATCAGGCAGGATTTGGATCCTCTCACAAGGGATGCTGTATCAAATCTCAAACAGCTCATTTTCATTTCTACATATCCCTAGTGGAAAGCATAAATAATGCAGTTCATTTAGAAAATTAGTATCAATTATGTAAGTCTAATCTTCTATAACTATGGAAAGGACCCTTGCTGATATGCAAGGTATCATCACATGTAAAGTTAGACTAAACTCATTTTCATGCATGTACTTTGAGCAAAACTCTCTCAACTTCCCATATCAAAACATTTTTACTATGTTAAATTAGTAATATATGTAATTTAGTATTTGTGAAGATAGTATAGATCCGTATAGATTTAAAAATAAAAAATCGATATCTACTTGGTTTTTGCTCCTTATAATTTTTCCAAGAGAAATACTAACAACACACTCTTTTGGACACTTCTTTCAATACTTATTTTACTATTAGTTCACCTCATACACTTGAAATGATTATTAGGAGAGAGATACTAACAACACTTGCTTTTAGACCAATAGTAAAGCAAGTGTTAAAGGAGTGTTCAAAAGAGTGTATTGTTAGCATTTCTCTTTTTTCAAATACCATCAATACCTTGAAAGATATGCAGAAAGCTAGGGGAGCCCAATTTTTCCTAAGCACCGATAGCATCTTTGGCACTTCGAATAGTTTCACGTCCAAGAGGTGAGATCCTGACTGAATTTTGTGCTCTACCTGCAGGATTAACATATAACAAGTTGACATTACCAACTCAAGTGAATCTTATTACTGAAATATAATAATTCTAGCCTCCTAACATTATAGTTCAACTTTTATGGTAATAATCAATCATACTAAATTTTAATTTTTCCATAAATGTATGTCCGCACATCTTAACATCTCTGCTGTACATATCAATCTAAAGTCGTGGGGAGTTTTAAAGTTCCACATACTGCTGGTAGATTGAAATGGATCCGATACCATCTAGAATGGTTTTAGAAAATCCTTCTAATTCTAGGGTATTGCAAGCTATTGCCTTACAAGTCGTACTACCAGTGTAGCACACAGTCACTACTCATAAATTCCATGTCTTACTAAAATAAAAGCAAGACTAATTAAGCTACGTGACATTCCTAATGTTCACAAATGAAGCTATGCACAAATTCTCTAAATAATGTCTAACACAAGCACAAATTTTATCTTTGATGCAAGTAGGGGTGGAAGTGAGCTAAACTAAGCCAAGTTAGGTCTAGCTCAAGCTCAGCTCGATAAGCATAGGCTCGACTCAGGCTCAGGCTCAGCTCAATCAGAAAGAACCCATTTTCTAGACTCAAGCTCAGCTCACTCTTAGCTCATGAGTTGCTCAAGCTCGATGAGCCAAGCTTGAATCCTATGTCGAATAATATTTTGAAAAACTATTATATATCAATTAAAAAATAGTTTAATAATATAAAAAATAAATCAAATACATATATCTAAATATATATTAAATTAAAGGCATTATATATATATATATATATATATATATATATATATATATATATATATATATATATATATATATAGCCAACTTACGAACTAATGAATCGAATATTATTCATTACCAAATTACCATACACACACATACACATACTTTCAACATAATCTCTATATCATACACATAATACCAAATTACCAAGTCACATTCATTAATCATTACCAATACACCATAATTTAAATTAATCATAATTCATCTCAAAACATTTCATTCAGCCAACCAATAAATTTGCATTCTAAAAAATCCAAGAGTTCAACCAAACAACTACTGACATACTTAACCATGTCATCTATCAAAATTTTATTATTTTTTTTTAAAAAGAGAAATATATATATATATATTCAGCTCACGAGCTATTGAGTCGAACATGACAAAGCTTAAGCTCACTCATTTAATAAATGAGCTCAAATTCTCATCTCAAGCTCATTAGCTCATGAGCTCAGCTGATTGAGCTATTAACGAACCGAATTGAGAGTAGCTCATAAGCCGGCTTGACTCACTTCTAACCCTAGATGCAAGCAACAATGCAAAATTATTCGTGGAATGATAAATTTCTTGTACTTTAACCAACTACAAAATTATTTAAACCAATATTAATTAAAGTCAATACAAAAACTTGGTGGAATGAAGAACTAACATATCATATTTATACCATGTCCTTCCAAGGAACATAAAAGTCTGATACTGCAGCAGCAAGATAGAACATTGCACATGGGCCAAGGCACCTCATTGACGTTGCAATCATTTGCAACATCTGAAAAAAAAAAGAGGCAATTAACAACGAATAATTTGCACCGACAAATCTACTGATTAAACACCTACAACTAAAAGTCACAACAAAACAAGTTGCTCTATCTTGCAATCTGACGAACACATGAAAATCAAAAGACACAATAATTTAATCCAACTACATGGTTGATTGCTAGTAAACACCCAGACAGACAGAGAATGAGAATATACACCATATAAGAGATTTCATTATTTGTTGCATCAAATGGATACTTATAATTTACAAACATCAACTAAAGCTAACCTGAAGATACTCAAATATGGTGTTGAAAGGAAGTTTTAACAAGAGACCACCTGCAACTGCCTGTAGTAGAATGAAAACCCCAATGAGGCTATAATTATATCCAACTAATCTAAAGCTTACCATTAATTAAAAGAGGCGAAATGAAATCATAGGGAAAAAAAAAAGAAGACAAATGTAAAGCACACAATCCAATCTACAGATCATACAGCATGATGATCCACGATAGCCCTCTTCACTGCTTCAGAATAAGCCTCGCGAACTGAAGCACAAAACAGAATTCAGCAAAATCCAGACAACCCCAGTTGTTTGTATAAAATAGCAACATAAGAAAGAAATGAAGTAGGCATATTAAAATTGTCACAAAATTGCCAATTTAGTATAATTCTTTGAGTAGCGTTCATCTGAGGACAAGAAATAAAATAACAAAAGCACATTTTATGATAAATTATATAGGTACACCTTTGTTAGCCCTTAATGAATCATAATAAAGAACAAGAATCATCTAGAAAAAACTTGTTCATGAGAAACTTAACATCATTATTTCATGCAATTAGTAACATGCATTGTCAAGTATTTGAGTCTATCATGATATCAATTGCATTGTAAAAGTTATCTCTAATGTGAAACATTGCTCGTAGGATTATAGGTATTGGCATTGCTTTATTTATCGTTTTATGGTGCGAAAAGAGGAGAGAACAGAAACTGAAAACCTTGAATGTCTAACTCATTGGTGGGCTCGAAGCATTCAAGTAAGGGGTCATCAGGAAGGGATCTGCAAAATGGCTGGAAACTTCCCCTGCATTAATGTTTATAGGTAATCAACAAACCCAAAAGAAACCAAACCAAGACATAAAACAGAGGACAAGGTTATATGGTAGGACCAGAAACTCACCTCCGGTACAGAAAGATAACAGCATATCCAGCCTTCAGAAAATACCTACAACATAACCAGCAATCTATTCTTCACAAGAGAATTAAAATGAAGATTTACAAAAGTTCTTTAACAAGAACAAGGCAAGTGCAACATACTCTGTAGATGTGGCTCCTCTATGACCTGAACTGAAATTGTCAACATAGCGGACACAGCGTTGCTCCAACGGAGCAGTGGTACCACCAGACGTCACACAAACAACTCTCCTAGCGTCCCCATTTGCTGGGGGACCAAAATCCACCACAAATTATTTAGAAATTAAAATAAAAAAGCATAATTAAATGTTATATGAGTCAACTTGCCTAATGTTGAAGAATTTTGTTGAATGAATTGATTCAATTTTTGAGTTATTTGATGACTGTTTTGCAAAGGAGGAGCAGAGTCAAAAAATGCTTTGACTTGTGCTTCAAGAGCTTCCGATCCGTTTGCTGCATCCATCAAAATGGCCTACACTTACATGTCCTTTGTTTTGTCAGAAACACAAGCATCCATCCTCATGACTTGTATGCAAATCCATTCATGCAGAGATCACAGAAAATGACCTGGGTGGGACTTATCAAACAACACTCACACAGACCAGACTGTCCCTACAAATACCTCCGCCCCCCAATCATCCAAAACAGTTAAATTGAACCAAAGTGAATAAGGAAATAGTATGATGAACCAGAGAAATAAACCCACTAAATATGAACTCAAAACTCACCTCACAAACGGAATTAAATAAAAAAAAAAAGAGAGGAAAATTTAAATTTTGGTTGTAGAGAGAAATTGGGAGTTGGGATAACTGACAGGACAGAGAAAGATTGGCGAGTGGTGAGAGGTGATATTCACCAAAGAGTAAGAGTGAAATTGGCATGTTATGGTATGGCATTGGCGTAGGACTTTTATTCATAGTTTATTCCCAAAATTAACAACAACAGTTGGCATCAATAGCCATCAATTCTAATTGGTGTCAATATGATATATCTTGATTTTTGGGCTAATAAATTCATCTAGCTTGGTTGTTGCTGTGGGGCATGGCTTTTGAGTAGATGGAAATGCTTTGCTTTGAGTTTGAGGAAGATGATTAAAAAATAAAATAAAAATTAACAGCTCACCTGAAAATGGGACGAGAGGAAGAAAATGAAGTCAGTTTCTGGGGATTGGATTTGCAAAACAAAGCTGGGGTGGGGGATTAGATTTAGAGTTAGAAAGCACCAGAAATGGTGATCTGATTCCTATGGCGAATGCCACGAAATATTATGGAATAACAAGAAAGAAACGCAGAGTATTCCACCACAGTTCGGGTCATTCCGCATCGGGTTCAAAATTTTCAACAGCTTAACCCAATTAACCTTTATTTATTCGTTTGGGTTGATTTTGACTTTATTCAACATCATAGATGGGAGTGGGAAGGTTTATTAGTTATAGGTTATTATTATAATGCTTTCATCCATTTTTCTAACTAAACTTTCTATATGAGAAATTTAATGTATGTTTTCCAAAGGATCTCTACTATTAATTTTTAAAAAATTAACATGAATTTTAGACATAACTTAAAATTAATAGTAAAAACTTTTTGTAAAGCATACATTAATTATATTCCAAGAACATACAATAATTTTTCCTTTATAGATTACTCAAAATAAAACTTTCTAAATAGATGGACCCTCCTTAATGACGGTGCAAAACAATTATCCCAACAATACATAATCAAACAACTATTACTTACACAGTTTAAGATGAAAGAAGACACTATTAAAAATAGACAAGAGTAGAGCAAAATAGAAAGGAATCTTCATAGAGTAAAAAAATAATAATAAAAGTAAAAAGAAGAAAAAAAAAGACAATGAAAATATAGATGAAACCATCACTTTAGTCCCTAAAATTGTGACCATCGGACATTTTAGTTCTTGAATTTACGAAATTGACTCATTAATTCTTGACACTGCACTCTGTCATTCACTTTAGTCCAGATGTCAACTGACGTCAGTTAAAGTTGAAGGACGTGCTCACGTGGCACGTTAAGTGCCAACGTGAATCTTATGTGGCAAACAACTCCTCCCCTCATTAGAAAATGACACTTTTAAACGAAAAAAAGAGAAAAGAAACTGAAGTTGCTATATGACGTTATGCGACCCATCTTCCTTTAAAGCCATCTCTCTTTTTCCTTATGATTTCCATGACCATTACCCGAAGAGCAGATTCTTTTGCAAATCCAAAAATTTGAAAATCCTAACCACCATTTGCTAAGTTGCTTGCTTGGTTGAGATGATGGGTGATGGAAATCGACCCCAAATCGTATCACCACACTCCGAAGGAAGTTGGTCTGAGAGTGTGGGTTCGAAACCTAATGCTCCTCATTACAAGGGAGGTAAGGGCAAGGTTTGCTATTATGATATGAGAACGATGGTTTGACCATCCAAAACAATGGCAAATCCTGGAAGACCATTCTATGGGTGCCCAAAGTTTAAGATCAAGGTAAGAAGGTTGGGTTGGGTTATGTAAGGGGAAGCTTTTACTGTTATTATAATCATTTTTTAGTATGCTTGTTGTATTATGTGTTGCAGAATGGTGACCACTGTAAATATTTCTATTGGGTTGAGAATGGATCAAAGGACAGTGGAATTGGTAATGGATGTGGTAATGACACTACTTATGAAGGTGGGGCTGCTACAAGTGATAATGAAGATTCGAGAATGAATGTTGCTTAGAAGAATGGTAGTTTAGAGACTTAAGTTAGGACCCTAAGATTTTGTGTAATTTGCTAGTGTATTATAATGTTGGTTTTGATCATAATATAAGGATTAGTTTGTTTAGGGAAGTAACCAATTGGGGTAGTAATGTTGGTTTGTAATGTTGCGTAATTGGCCACTTGATCTTTGAAATGAAAGAATATGAGTTTTGATGATTATGTTTATTCAATTTGAATTAGAAGGAATCACATAAATAACTTAATATGAAATGAGCACAATTGGAAGGAACCTAATAAAACATATTTCATTGATCTTTCAATAGGTCTTACAAGTGTGGACATGAACATTTACAAAAAAAATGTTACCTCAAGCATCAAAAGATGCCTGTATAAGCAGTATGACCATTTTCAAAACAAAAGACCACTACTAACATCAACTTGTCTAAGAACACAATCCAAAAACACATGTATCGTATCAAAACAACTCTTTATATGTAGCTTCCAAAAAAACATTTACAGTTTCCAAAATAATCCATAAACTAGTTACGATAAACCTATACATCTTCCAAAAAAGAAGACCAAATCCTATGTCCAAAAAAAAGGTCCAAATCCTATACAACTTCACATTGTCATCATTTGTCAGTCTTTGGTGGAGCAGGCTTGAAACCATGTGTGGGCATGAACCTGAGGAACCTTGATGTTGTAGCAGAACTTGCTGCAACAACGATTTCTGCACTAACACAATGTTGTGGAGGTGGTGAACCAGATCTTGTAGGTAGGCAAGTATTGTAGTGGCAAATGATGGTGGAACAAAAGTTGCAATGGCTGAAAATGGTGGAAACTGAAATTGCAGTTGGGGCAGTTGGCGGTGGAACTGAACTTGAGGAGGTAGAGGGTGTTGGAATTGAAGTTGTAGCAATTGGTTTTGTTGGCCTTAAACTAGCTGGCTTCACAGGGAGTTTAGCCCTTAACTAGATGGTCTGGTAAGGAGTGGTTTGACAATTCCTTGCAATATATGATGCACCCAAGTCAATGATAGATCAATTATAGTATATTAACTATGCTAAAAAAAATAACAATAATGGTTTGGTTGTTACTGTTGGAGCATTTAGGACAGTTGGGGCTTCATTTGTAACTTAAGCTTGAATGGACTGTGGTTGAGAACCCACTGGAATCTGTGATAGGTCAATCTCATCTGGTATCATAAGGGCAATTGGTGCCCCATGCTCAATTCCTTCTTCAACAGCAGTTACTACCCCAGCCTCAACATCTACACCAGCCATATTAGTCTTAGTAGTCCCAGATGAACTTACTATTTGGTTTTTCTGTTTAGGGACTCCTTGGTTCCTACAGCCCTTACTGCTGTGACTTTCTCCACCACACCTATAACAGGTGAATTCTAGGCATGACCTCTTGAGCTTGTGTGCATTGAGGTTTAGGGATTCCTCCTTCCTATCTTTTCTCCTTTGTCTTTTTGGTCTACCAGCAAACCTCTTAGTAGGTGGTGGAACAGGCTGAGGGTGAGGAATATGCTCCCTGAACTCTTGGCCTTGTAATGGTTGAACAAAATGTTCATATGTCGCATTATAAGAGGCTATAGTTAGCCAAACATGGCAATAATCCTTAAGTTTTCTATTCTTGTATACTATAGCAGCATCAACATGCATGCAAGGCATACCTGCCCACATAGATATTGAAATTAACATAAACAACTAATAGTTAACTAAATTGACTATAATTAACTAATACTCAATGAAATTAACTCAACTAACTAAACTTAACTAACACTAACTAAAATTAACTCAACTTAACTAACACTAACTCAACTAACTAAAATTAACTAACACTAACTACATTAACTAAACTTGACTAAATTAACTAAATTGACATTGAACATGTCAGCTGTTAGAACCTGCAGGTGCAAGTTTGGGTGCCCAAATTAACAGCCACCTTGGAAGGATACCCATGCATCTCAAACTTATTTCCATCATCATCACTTGTTAAGACATTATATATAAAGCAAATAAAAGTAAAAAATGTACAATTAGAAGAACAGAACATAATACATGCCATGATTTCTATTACCTGATCACACAAGAGTCCATTTGTTACTCTTTTTTTTCTCATTCTCCAACCTACTCTTCTGCTTGGGAGCTAAGGGCCCAATATACCTTGATAACTTCATCTTATTTGCAGCCATGGTCCTCATGATGTAGCGTCTTATCTCTTTTACCATGATCAAGATTGGTTTTCTCCTAAACTTCATGATCTTGGCATTGAAAACTTCACAGCTGTTGTTGTAGATGTTGTCACTCTTAGGCCACTTATTGAAGCTTTGTCCAAGATTCTTTGGGCCACTTGTCTAGATATGCCCATGCCTTTTCATTCATCATCTTAATTATTTGCTTATTTGCCAAAAATTGTATGGGGTTATTGACCTTGCACATTCCCATACCATCCCCTTTATTTCCTTATCATTCCATTGTAAAATTCTTCCAAAGATGCCAAACGTAGAACCTATGATGCACTTCAGGCATCACCTTTTGCATTGTTGGTATCAGTCCCTGATAACACAAATAATTCATATAAGTCCTTATAACATACACAACTAATTCATTTTAGTTCCTAGAATGAATTAAATGCATTCAAATTAGTCCTTGCGAACTAGATCACTTACCTTTTGCATATTTGATATGAAGTTTCATCCATGTTGTTTGTAGTCTCCTAAGTCCTCATGCAACAGTGTCATGGACCATTTCTAAGTCTTTTTGTTCTCCACCCCCACAATAGCATATGCTATGACAAAAATGTCAGTATTGGCATCTTGTCTCACAACAACCAATATTTGCCTCCCATAATATCCTTTTAATAAAGCCCCATCTAGGCCTATTAATGGTCAGCACCCTACCTTAAACCTTTTCTTCATATCTTAAAGGCATATATAAAACCTTTCAAACACACGTGGGGAACGAAGAATAAAGATGATATTGAGCTTGATCGTAGAACCAGGGTTACTCTTCAATAAGTCTCCACAATAGTCCTAAAGCCTTGCATATTACTCCTTTTCACTCCCTTTTGCAATTTTTCTTGCCTCATTCAAAGCCCTATAGATCTTTGTGTCATTTAGATGGATCCCACACTTTGCTTTCATGTATTCAAAAGCTTCATTGTGATTTAGAGTAGGCTGCTTTCTCAATTTCCTTGCAAGCTCCCCAACTACCCAGCTTCTGCTAGCCTAAGTTCTTGATTCCCCTGACACAAGTGTGTTCAAGATTGAAAGTTTTAATATGATAGCTTTTGTTGAATTCACTCCATGCACAAAAAATTAGCCAAGGACATATCCCATTCTTGCAATTTGCTCTAGCTCTAAGCCTGTCATTCTTCACCCACTTTATCTATCTACCAAGGTGTATGATATAGTCACTAATCCCTTTTTTGAATGCATTAATTGTGCCAAACTCCATTCCAAGCTCAAGCCTAACATGTCCAAAAGTGACTTCTAATTTGAAATGAGGGAAAGTTGGTTTGCTGGTTCCTCATATTCAGAACCCATTGGAGTTTTCAATTCTTTAAACTTCCAGCTTTCACCTTCAACTTCACCATCCGATGCATGCTCATCCACTTGACTGCTGTTGTCATCAGCTTCAAATATTTGTTGATACTTATGCCTATGGCCTATGCTTTCCCTTAACATATCTAATTCAATTTCTTCATCACTTTTAATTTCTTCAGCATTAGTTGTATCAGTTGCTAGTTTTTTCCCTTTCTCCTTTGTTGTTGGCTTTTTCCCTTCCCTTTACCCTCTAATTCCCCCCTCTTTAGTGTAACATTTTTAGTAGCCTTGTCCTTCTTCTTCCCCCTACAACCTTCTTCCTTTTGCACTTGCTTTTTACCCCTCTTAGACTTCTTCAACTTCATCCTCATCAAGCTCAAATGGAGGAGGCCTATATGGGTTGTCCTCTACGCTGTCATAATAATCACTGCTGGAGCTATCTACATTTCTAGTTGCTGTAGCTACTGGTTGTTTAATGGGTATAGGGTCTTAAGCAGACTGCTATTGGACTTGCTCACTGGGGGTGTCAAAATGGGCCGGGCCGGTCTATTTGGAGTCGTGCTATTTTCTGGACATCTAAGTTTTGGACTGACATTTTGCTAGCCTAGCCCAGCCCATTTAGCCTTATATAGTGTTAAAAGAGCGGGCTGACCTGGCCCATTCGGTCTTAACCGATTCGGGTCATGTAAGTTTCAGGCTGGCATTTTGCTAGCCCAGCTTGTCTATTTTGTCGAGCTATTCAGGCCGGCCCATCGGACTTGACCCATTTTGACACCCCTATTGCTCACTCATAGGTGTCTTTGGTTAGCTCTCATTACCTTCATTTGGTGTCTCATGAAGAGGATATGCTACCTCAACAAGCTATGACTTGACAATAATAAGGTGTTCATAATATAGATGCATCTCCCCATTATTGAGCCTAACAGCCTTTACCATCTCAATGAGATGTGCATCTGTCTTCATTTCTCTTAACCTAGTACTAAGTGGTTTTTTAGGCATCAACCAATACACAACCTCTACTTTATGGTAATCCAGCTGCTTGTTGTAGTCTCTTAGACTAAAGACATCTATTTTGTCCTCGTCACAGTCAGGCTAACTATCCACTTCACTCCATTCATACTTCAATTTCCCTCTACTTTCTTTAACAAAATTACCTCCATGGTGAAATAAGAGTCGTACCATCTACATAGATACAAACAAGACTTACTAAATTAAGCACACGTGTGCACAAATAAACAACAACAACTAAATAACATAACACCTAACTAACAAAACAACTAAATACACATGTGTGCATTGAAAAATGTGGATGCTAAGCACAACTGAAAAACAAACAAACTTAAAAAAGGAAGCACTTGTATGCTCAACATAACTCACCAAAAAATGTATCTAACAAATAGATGCACATATAGGTTGTGCAAATGCACCAAAAATGGCAGCAAATGTTGTGAATTTGTAGGTTTTAATGAGAGAATGAGGAATTATGAGAGGAGCTATGAGAAAAGAAGAGGGGAACCAAGCATGAAAGGAGCCAAATGAAAGCACTTAGAAAGTAGGAACCAAGCATTGGCGCGGTTACATTGATGCAAAATCTTCCATTTTGGTTCAACCATTCCCACGCAAGTGCTTGGGAACTCCACGTAGTGGCGTGGAGCCATGATATTTCATGGCAAATTATTTGGCCAAAAGACCACGCTTCTTAAAAAGTTTACGTTTAGGTGTGGTGGATACACTTGGACAATGCTTCATTGAAGAGAGGCCTACATATATACGTAGGAATTCCATGTAAGTGTGTGGAAGTACAAATATAAGATGCACCAAGGATCAAAGAAGTTCATGTATAGATGTAGAAGTCAACATATGCGCGTGGAAGTGCTGCACAAACTAGAGTCTTCTACGCACATACATGGAAGTCTTACATCTATACAAGGAGGGATTGTGCAAATGCACCAAAAATGACAACAACTAAAAAACAAAAACTAAAAAAAGGAAGCACATGTATACTCAACATAACTCAACAGAAAACGTAACTAAGAAATAAATGCACATTTAGGTTGTGCAAATGCACAAAAAATGACAGCAACTTAAAAACTAAAAAACTAAAAAAAGAAAGCACATGTATGCTCAACATAACTCAACAGAAAATGTAACTAACAAATAGATGCACATGTAGGTTGTTCAAATGCACCACAAATGGCAACAACATAGCAAGCAAATGCGTAGACCATAACACCAAAAAGGGAACCATAAATAATATATCCAAGTAAGGAGACCACATATACCAAAAAGAGAAGACAAATGCATGGAGCACAACATAAAAAAAGGAACAACATAATGCACAAAAAGTAGGGAATATTTGGGGTTAGGGTTTATACCTTTTCTAATTTCGTGGGCCATGTTCAAGATTTTGCACCAATTGCACTTTGATTGAGAGCAAATCCTCTTGAATTTCGCAGTAGACCGCACTAGATATGAGATCAAGAATATTTGTGGGGTGGGTTAGGGTTAGGAAGGTTTATCTGCTTGCAATTGGGGGGAAATTAGGTGTTCCCCCTCCCCCAAAACCCAAAATGCACCATTTTAGTTAGTGTCTAGGGTTAGTGCTAGAGCGAAACAACGTCATTTTCTGATGGGGGGAGGAGTTGTTTGTCATGTAGGATCCACGTTGGCACTTAACGTGCCACGTGAGCACATCCGTCAACTTTAACTGACACCAGTTGACGTTTGGACTAAAGTGAATAACGAAGTGCAGTGTCAAGGATTAATGAGTCAATTTCATAAATTCAAGGACTAAAGTGACTGATGGTCACAATTTCAAGGACTAAAGTGATGGTTTACTCGAAAATATAATATCCCAACTCCCTAATCCATGTGCAAGCTAGAAAAAGAACCCCCTACCCTTCTAAAGAAAACATCAATTGAAACCATACAAAAGCCTAAGAAAGCAACCTGTCTCATAAACGTTGTGTGAATAAAAGTCTTTTATGAAAATATCTAGCATTGTTTTTTATCCAAATACACCATACTCCAACAAACAACACACTTGCACAAAGAATTACATGCCTTACTGCCTCCTAGAGAGAGAGGAAGTATTCTTACAACCTAAGATGGATAGGTGGCATACTTGTAAGAATAAAAGAGAGCAACGACAACAAAACTAGAGTCGAGAAATGGTCCAGTTGAAGTCAATGCATAGAGACATATTTGAGCTAGCAAAGATTACAATGATATGTATAATTAATTAAGATAAAAATGTTAAAGAATTGGAGAAACCAAATTGACCCAACTATCAGATATTGCTGTCCATGAACATAGAGATAATAAAAAGAAATCGAGAAATAAAGCTGAGAATAGAAGAAACCACTAAGTTAGGGGTCAACAACTTTCTCTTTATTGAATGACTCAACCACTAATTATATATAATATTTAAATTTATTAAATTTAAATATTATATATAATTAATTTATAAAATTATAGAATTCGATATTAAAAGTAAGTGATATTTTATAATATATATTTTAAAATATGTTATATCAATATAAATATATTATGATATTATGTTTAAAATGTTAATTTAAATTAAAAAAAATTATTATTTAATACATATTATAAAAAAATTATAATTTTAAAATATTATATAACATTAGATGAAATTAAAAAACTCAAAATATATGTCAGACTCGACTCAAAAATATATATGTCTAATTTTTAAAATTTAAACTTATTTTAATTAATTTTAAACTATGACAAATTATTAGAATGAGTCAATTTTTGAACAACTTTGAGATATGTGAACTTCCCATGAAGTATGAACCTTTGTTTTCAACAGAAAATTGTATTTTAAGGTTAAAAGTGACGAAATAAATTTTTTATTACTGTATTAATCATTGAGATGTGCTGTCATCATTGAATACATAATGTCTGGTGGCAGTCCCGACTTTGTAAGTTCTTTTTCATTTGTAATTAAATGGTAAATGTGATTTTATAAAGCAAGTGGTGCTATTGCAAATGCAACGAAAATCGCGTTTAAATCGAAAAGTTGAATGTTTATGAATTTTAGGTAGACATGCACATGAGTTGTTAGAAATGGTAGTGATACAGTTTTGGGCCCAGGACCGAATGCTCATGAGGATAATGGACCTAGCAACGACAATCAGCCCAGAGTAAGGCCAAGTAGAGCAAGAAGGCAGCCCAAATGGAGAGCTGACTACCAGTGAGACCTTCTTACACGTGCTTTTATTTAGCATATTTTCTGTTTAGATTTTCTTTTGCAATTCCTTATGATTATGCACTTTTGTAGTTTTGCACTTTTAGTTAAAAGCATTTTGTATGGGTCACTGTACACTTGTTAGTGGATCCACAATTGTAGGAACTAAACATACTATAAATAAAAAATGAATGAAAGAGGAAAAGGCGAGAAAAAAGCTTGGACAATTTTACTGTGTTATTGCATTTCCCCTTTCCTGGAGTTCTTTTTACTCGATAGAGGTTATTTCTGATCCCAGTAGTATCAATTTGGTGCTTTCATTGACTCTTCAATGCCTCCTAAACCAGACAAATCCGACAAACCCAATGATGACATCCTTAACCAACTGTGAGATATGCAAATTTCCATGGAACAGAACCTACAAACCTTCATCACCACCCAAATCCACTCCCAGTTTGCCCTATTCTGAGACCAATTCACCATGACCTCCCTACCACCTCCCCAACCAAAAACCCCCCAAAATATACCTCAACCCTTCTGACGGCTCTGACCCTCTGGACTGGATTTTCCAAGCAGAGCAGTATTTCGAGCTCAATTAAACACCTCCACATCAGAGACTTAACCTCATCTATTTCTTTATGCAAGGTCCGACGTTAGGGTGGTTCAAGTGGCTCCACTCCAATAATCAGCTCAAAACGTGGGAAGCTTTCACCCAAGCCTTAGAGCTCTGATTTAGATCATCCACGTTCGAGAACCATTAGGCAGCTTTATTTAAGCTTCACCAAATCAGGACGGTCATGGACTATCAATCCCAGTTCGAAACCTTGACAAACCGAGTCGTGGGCATGTCACCAGAGTTATTCCTTAATTGCTTTATCTCAAGGCTGCACAATGAGATTCAACACGACCTCGCCGTTTTACGACCTCATTCCATCTCGGAGGCCATCGAAATGGCCAAATTAATTGAGGTGAAACTTCTGGATTCCAAGGCTGCTTATTCCAAAGGACCCCATTTCACCACCCCTCCTTTACTGCGCCAAGATCCTAGCTCAGTACTTGGCGCCCCACCCACCTCCACCAATCTCCCGATTCGCCAAGTCTCCTCCTCAGAAATCACAGATCGCAGGGCAAAAGGCCTCTGCTATTATTGCGATGAGAAATTTGCGCCGGGGCACCATTGTCAAGGCAAGAAGTTTCTCCTTCTTCTAGCCGATGACCCACAAACTAACCCATATGATCCATCCACTCTAGATACCGGCCCAATTGACACGGGCCCTATTCCTGACCCAGTAACACCTGACACCGGAGCCACCTTGGACTCGGCCCATTTTCAGCTCTCCCAAGCCGCTCTCCTAGGGCCTTCCTCCCCACGAACCCTTAGAATCCATGGCCGTATTCACGAGCTCAACATCACCATCCGCATCAACTTTGGTAGCTCGCACAACATCATACAACCATGCATTGCAAAATTTTTAGACCTTCCAGTGGTGGCACACATACCCTTTGCGGTGGTCGTTGGGAATGGTGATTCCATTCAATGTTCAGGAACTTATGCTGATGTCTCGGTTACATTGTCTAACTAGTTATTCCACATACCCTTCTACATCTTATCCATACATGGGGCGGACCTAGTTCTTGGGGTCCAGTGGCTCCAAACACTTGGGCCATTCCTATCAGATTATTCAGTACCCTCAATCCAGTTCTCTTATAACCAGCAACCCGTCATATTAGTTGGTACTCCTGCCAATAAGCCCAATCCAACTTCCTTACCCCAATTTAACTGTTTTGTGTTTACCAAGTCCATAGCCTCTCTTCACTCAGTTACCATCACCCAACTCGAAGAAGTCACTCTACCTGACCCTAACCCCTACTGTCTTCCCTTCGATTCCACTTCCTTACACCCTGACATCACCGCCCTACTACTCCACTTCACCTCCATTTTTAGCACCCCACAAGGCCTTCCCCCCAACCGTAGCGAAGACCACCATATCCATTTACTCCTTGATTCCAAACTAGTCAATGTTAAGCCCTATAGATATCCCCAATGCCAAAAAGAAGTTATGACTCAGATGATTAAAGACATGCTCCAAGAAGGGATTATCAAACCAAGCACAAGCCCTTTCTCGTCCCTAGTTTTATTGGTTCGAAAGAAGGATGGAACTTGGTATTTTTGTGTGGATTATTGCGCCCTTAATGTGATTACGGTTAAAGACCAGTTCCCAATTTCCATGGTTGATGAGCTGTTAGATAAGCTCCATGGCTCTATAGTTTTCTCCAAACTGGACCTTCGATCTGGATATCATCAAATACCTCTCTCCCTAGTAAATACATTCAAAACAACTTTTTGCACCATCGACGGTCATTTTAAGTTCCTCGTTATGCCCTTCGGGCTCACAAATGCACCGTCCACCTTCCAAGTAACAATGAATGATGTTTTTCGGGAGTTCTTATGCAAGTTTGTGCTCGTCTTCTTCGATGACATTCTGATTTACAATAGAGACTGGCCCACCCACATGAGCCACTTGCGTCAAGTTCTCCAATTGTTGGATCACCATAAGTTGTTTGCTAAATATTCTAAGTGCCAATTCGGGTTAGGCCAAGTGGATTATTTGGGCCATGTTATATCCAAGGAGGGGGTGGCAGCTGATCCCTCCAAGCTCCAAGCGATCCAAAATTGGCCCGTTCCCCGTTCAGTCTCGGCCCTTAGAGGATTCTTGGGCCTATCTGGTTATTACAGACGTTTTGTCTATAATTATGCAGCAATCACCAGCCCATTGACTGACTTACTCAAAGGTAATCAGTACGAGTGGACTGAACATGCCCAAGTTGCTTTCGGGACTTTAAAATCTGCTATGACAACCCTACCGGTGCTCGCTCTTCCCAATTTCTCCCTGGTTTTTGTTGTTATAACCGATGCTTCTGGGATAGCAGTGAGCACAGTGCCTGCCCAAAATTTACACCTGATTGCATTTTTTTGTCAGAAATTATGCCCCCGTATGCAAAGGGCTTCCACTTCTGACAGAGAAATGTTTGCCATTACATCAGCCGTGAAGAAATGACGGCATTATCAGAAATGTTTGCAAAGGGCTTCTGTACACCCCGGGTCATAGTAACACTGTGGCAGATGCACTCTCCTGCATTCCTGATCCAACCAAGGCTCTGTTTGCTTCCATTTCTTCTTGTCAGCCCCTTTTATTGGATCAGTTCCATGATTTCTACAACAAAGAAGCAATTGGGCGCACCATGATGGACAACTTTCAATAGCCAGGGGATCATTGCAAGCACTTCAGTATCCAGCAAGGCCTATTATACTTTAAGCATCGCATTTTTGTGCCCAAAGAAACAGGGTTGCGTCATACCTTGTTAGAGGAATTCCACGCTACACCAGCTGGGGGCCACTCTGGGGTTAAAGGCACTTTGACATGCTTAGCTGCCTCATTTTCATGGCCCCATATGGCCAAAGAGGTCAAAGTCTATGTCCACGACTGCCTCACTTGTCAACAGAGTAAATACTCACTACAAAAGCCTATGGGGTTATTACAGCTACTTCCAATTCCCTCGCAGGTTTGGGAAGACATTTCGATGGATTTCATCACCCATCTTCCCCCTGTAAGTGGCAAGTCTGTCATTTGGGTGGTTGTAGATCGTCTCTCAAAATATGCACATTTTGTGGCTCTCCTAGGATAATTTTCAGCAGCTACCTTAGCCCCAATATTTATCTTTGAAGTTTACCGGCTCCATGGAATGCCCAAAACAATTGTGAGCGACAGAGATAGAGTCTTCGTGAGTAAATTTTGGTGAGAGCTATTTCGCCTCCACGGCACTAAGCTTACGTTCAGCAGTGCGTACCACCCTCAAACTGATGGGTAGATTGAGGTTACTAACCTGATACTGGAAACTTATCTCCGCTGTTTAGTGGGGGACTCTCCACAGCTTTGGGTCCGATACTTGCCTTTAGCAGAATACTGGTACAATTCCAGCTTTCAATCTGCCCTTCATATGACCCTATTTGAGGTCCTTTATGGGCGACCTCCTTCTACCTTACGCGCCTATGTCACCGGGTCCACTTCAGTAGCATCCCTAGATGAAACTCTAACCCAACGACGCCATTTACTTACTTTGGTAAGGGAGAACCTGTGTTTAGCCCAAATCCGTATGCGCAGCCAGGCCAATGTTCATCGCCTCGACAGAACCTTCAACGTAGGGGATTAGGTATGGCTTAAGCTACAACCATATCGTCAAATTTTAGTTAATGGGCGTCAAGCTCCCAAATTGGCTCGGCGGTATCTTGGTTCTTATCAAGTGTTGCAGATCATTGGCAAGGTAGCATATGAGTTAGCATTACCTCTCGACGCACGCATCCACCCAGTGTTCCACATTTCCAAACTCAAGTCATTCCATGGGACGCCCCCAATAGAGATCCCGTTTTTATCTCCTACACTCACGGGAACTCGAATAGAACTTCGACCTCAATCCATATTGGGCAAGCATACGCTGCTGACTTCTGATGGCCATCACAAACAATTGTTAGTGCAATGGCAAGGGCTATCAGAATTGGAAGCCACTTGGGAAGACTTGGACTCTTTTAGGACATCCTACCCCAACTTCAACCTTGAGGACAAGGTTGTCTTGGAAGAGTGGGGTAATGATACAGTTATGGGCCCAGGACCAAATGCTCATGAGGATAATGGACCTAGCACGACAATCAGCCCAGAGTAAGGCCAAGTAGAGCAAGAAGGCAGCCCAAATGGATGGCTGACTACCAGTGAGACCTTCTTACACGTGCTTTTATTTAACATCTTTTCTGTTTAGATTTCCTTTTGTAATTCCTTATGATTATGCAGTTTTGCAGTTTTGCACTTTTAGTTAAAATCATTTTGTACGGGTCACTGTACACTTGTTAGTGGATCCACAATTGTAGGAACTAAACATACTATAAATAGAAAATGAATGCAAGAGGAAAAGGCGAGAAAAAAGCTTGGACAATTTTACTATGTTATTGCATTTCCCCTTTCCTGGAGTTCCCTCTACTCGAAAGAGGTCATTTCTGATCCCAGCAGTATCATTTGTGGTAACAATTGACATAATTACTAAGCCAAAATGCCAAATTTTCACTTTAAGCGATGGTTGTCTTTTTGGTCTTTAATTAAGATATCCCCGTAGCATTGTAAACAGATTAATTCTTTAAGTACTGTCCTAAATAAAAGGACCTTCCCAACAAAGTGATGGTCATATATGAAATAATGAGTAATGTTATTTAAATTTATCAACTGTCATATTGAAATTTTTCTTTATAAATTTACACACAATTTAATAGTTTATATCGTCTCTTTTTACCTTCTTAATATTTCTCATAGTTAAAATATGTGCATATGATATTTTCACAAGCACAAGGAAGCAAATGTTTACAAATAGATTAATGGATTCTGTTCTAGACTGTGATTCAGGACTAAGTCTTATGGATCAATCTGACATGCATCCAGTCAGAGTCTGCTGTTAATGACTTAGTAGGAGTTCGCTCGTGGCACAATGTTGAGATCCTGACACAACGTATGTCAGACCACGACATTGGGCAGCAACAACATGATTGTAAGATTTGCACAGTAGATGAATCTCATGTTTATCCGTAAATATCAATCACGATCATACACAATAATAGCACCCATAACCACCTTTAATTGTTTATAACTACAGTATCAACAATTCGATTTTATGAGGATTCCTTACAACAATCAGGGGACGTGTTTCCCTATTCAACATCTATAAATATCAGGTTTAATCATCTTCAACAGGTAATTATTAATCTATTGTTTAAACCCTAATTGTGCACAACCTAACTTGAGCGTTTGAGTGTCTTCTCAAGGAGGAAAACACTCATACGTGCCTTCTCAGGTACACCTCAATATCCACTGCTGAACCTTGACGTCATTTGTGGGAACCTTAAATTTCTATTCTCATCCAATCATAATAAGCACAAGACAGGAAAGGAAATGTTACGCACGCCATTGTTAGCCAAAGGCGGGGTCCAGCGGCTGAAACCTCCACCGCAAGAAACCAAGAGCCAAACACTAGGCTTTCACGCGATGGATAAGAAACCTCACCTTCTAATGAAAACCCACACCCATCGCGCAGGGCCTTTGTAAGGGATCGCCTTGGTCCCCGCGTGCATAGAGCCAATTTTGACAATCATGGGCCTAGAATCTCAGTGCACCAGCACTTGGGACAAAGGAACAATGATGTTGATGACTGCGTGTCCTATCCAAAAGGCACGATTCAATCTGACATGTCTAGAACCCATCTGTTGGACATAATGCAAAGACAAGGGGCGATGCTAGAGGAGAAACGTCGCAGAATAGAAAATCTAGAGCGATCTGTGCATGAGGGTCAGTCTGGATCACACCAAGATAACAAAAGGCGGAACGCGGCCAACAGTTAGGGAAGAATGTCGCACGCTGACGCCAGAATATCCAATGTTATTAATAACAACCCAAACCTTGACGATCAATAGTAGTTCTTCTTTGCCCAATTAATGGAGTATAGAGTTCCTAGAAACTTCAAGTTTTCAGCCAATATGGAACTTTATGATGAGACTACGGGCCCACAGGAACACATAGATATCTACATTCAATCTATGCACTTCCAAGAGGGATCCCCACAATTGATGTGCCACGCCTTCCCTTTCTCCTTAAAGAAGGCGGCCATAATATAGTTTGTGACCTTGCCACCGGGATCTATCACCAGCTGGCAGGGCCTCAGACAACGTTTCTTGCTGCACTACACCACTAGTAAGGAACAACCTAGATCTATTGAATCTCTTTCTAAGATTCTCCAAGGGCACGACGAGCCCCTTCACGAATACCTTAAGAGGTTCAATACAACTTGCATTAAGGTGGAGAACCTCGATGAGATGATTATTCTCCACTATGTCAGGAGTGGCCTCCGGACCGACTCTCAGTTTTTCTAATTTTTGGCAAAGAGAAAGCTAGAGAGTATAGAAAAATTTTGGGAGCGGTCCCATAAGTATATAAACTTGAAAGAGATTACTAAGGCTAAGAGGAGCCTAAAGAAGGGTAAGCCCTCTGACCAAAAAGGCAACCAGAACTCCTCTCAACCTTGGAACTCCTCTAAGGATGATCCACCAAGGACCAAATACTTAACCTGTACACCCCTGAACACTCCATGCACAACGATTCTGAATGAAGTGTTTCAGACCGAGTTCTGGGACATCAAGAGGTCGACTCCTCCGAAGAGATATGCACAAAAAGATCGTATCATTGTTCATGGCACAAGGGCTACGATCATGACATAGAAGATTGCTTCCAACTCTACAATGCCATTGAGTCCTTGATTAGGGCAAGACGACTGTTAGTCATAGCAACCATCACCCACAAGATGGTGAATTTGGTGATTACAAATTTTTAAAATACTATTAAGAAATTAAATATTTTGAAGTACTCAATTAATAAATGCAGCGGAACATGCATAAATTACATTAATATAGAATATAAAGAGTCTAGGGAAGAGAGAATCAAACTCAAGAATTTATCCTGGTTCAGCAACCAACCACTTGTGGCCTACATCTAGTCCTCAAGCTTAACTTGAGATTTTCTTCACTATCTCCTAGACTTCATGGGTGCTAAGAAAACATTTGTACAAGCAAGAACACTCCTCACACTTTATGATACATCATCCTTATGCTAGAACCTCCAACTCTTCAAGCTTCACAGGTACTTGAAAATCCTTTATATTCAAGAGCACTCACAACTCCTTTTGGATACCTCACCCTTTGTGTTTAAGCCTCATTACAAGGGATACCTCACTCTTTTCTCTCTTGAGGGATACCCCATCCTCTTATAATGATTTTAAGATGAAGAGAAAGATTAGAAACACTCACACGAGTATATATACAACTTGAAGAATAAATCAATAGAATGATTTTATAATAAAGAGCTCAAAATATGATTTTGATGATTCAAGAATTAAACCAAGTGTTCAAAGGGTTGTAAAAGCTTAAAAAAAAACACTTATATAGAGAGCTCAAGTGATAAAATAGTCGTTGGTAGTGTTTAGAAATGATTTCTTATGAAAACTAACCATTTATAGCCGTTGGGAGCGTTTTTGGGCTCGTCCTAATAGATTATTTTCGTGTTATAATTAGTTATTATATCTAGTTTCGAAAACTAACTTTAAATGGTCATAACTTCTTCATTTTTCATCTGTTTTAAGCAAATGACCACTCATTAAAAAGATCTTTGACTCTATTTTTATATGAAATAATTTCAGAACGAAATTCAAAGTATTTTGAAAGTTATGGTCAAAAGAGTAACCAAAGTTCAGCTTTTTAGAACTCAAACTTGACTATTTTTCATAGTTTTTAACTACCATCATGACTAGCTTTTCAAAACATGTTTGTTGGATATTTTAGAATTTAAGAACTATTTGTAAAGATTTAGAAACATATTTGAGCTCTTTTATTGTAAAATCTCTATCTTTACATAAGAGAAAACTTTAAAAGAAAAAAATATATCAATTCTAGTTCTTAGGCTTCTTGATGTAATTCAAACTTCCAAAAAATTATTCTTTTCAAATCTTGCAAATGCTTGCAACATCTTGTCTTTCTTTTTCTTTTTAAGTTGAGCATAATTGTGATATTTTGTTTTCTTATTACAATACTCACTCTTGGTACTTGGACTATCCTACAAAGTATTGCTCACTTAAACAAACATAGTTAGTCTAAATTCATAAGTCAATATCTTAATTTGTATGAATCATAAATGTATAACTTTAGTTAGTCTAACATGTATACAAGACTTTTATAGACACATCAAAAAAAGACATTTATTAATTACTAATAGATATACTTTATATAGGATGCAATAAAGAACACTTTGCACATTTTCATTTAAATAGAGTCAAATCCAATATTAATTCATTATATCTCATATAAAGTATTATTGGATATATTATATAAAGAATGTTACACATATCTTATTACATGATTATTAAGTGAAATATAATTAGATAAAGTACATAATCTTGCATGATACAATATATCTCGTTAAGCACATTTATGTAACATGATCAATATCTTTTTGTAATACATTTGTCATCATCAAAACTTAACACATTAAATCATTAGGGCAAAGACAATTCTACAACAGATGGATTAGTACATCAGTCATGTTCAAAATAATGGACACCACGAAAGATGGACTAAAAGAAAACGTAGCCTCAGTCCTAGGCGGAGCTTGTCTCTGCACTAAAGGAAAAGGTCTAGGAGCCAATCTCGCCGTAATGCCGATAACTAATAGGATGAGAACCAGGACACTTCGTCAAAAGACAACGATGGCTGCCGTACCTTGGTCAACTGAACCATCAACACTATCACTGGTGGTGGGTCATCCAACAACGCTCGGAAGAAAACGCTCAAGAAGGAAGTGTTGGGCGTCTCCCACTCTGCACCCAAATCACGGGCCAGAGATCGGAAAGCATTCCTTATCTCCTTTTTAGACGAAGACTATGACGAAATTATTCAAGATCGAGATGACCCACTAGTGGTCTCGGGGATAATTTTTAATGCCAAGATCCGGCACATTTTTGTAGACCAGGGGAGTTCAACGAATATTATGTTCATGGAGCTACATGAGAAGTTAGAGCTCCCAGACTCAGAGTTGACCCCCTATAATGGTGAGCTAATCAGTTTTACTAGTGAAAAAATCACTCTGACGAGGTATTTTGAGACTTACCTGATCCTAGGAAACAACAAGCTCTTCAGGACTGTTAATGTCAAGTTTATGGTCGTGAACTACCCCTCAGCATATAATATCATATTGGGTCATCCTACGTTAAATGCACTTGGTGCCATGGTGTTTACCACCTACTTAGCCATGAAATTCCTTAACAAAAACAACGAGGTTGTCTCAGACAATGAGGACCAGATCATGGCACGCAAATGCTATAATGAGAGCCTCAAAATCAGCAGGATTCCCAAGAGAATGGAAGCCAACACATCTAGTTCGGTCCTAGACCAAGTCAACGTTCTCATGACTAAGTTAGATGAGCAGGAAAAGATATGGGGCACTAGACCCCTGCAACTACTCTAACTTGGCGTCAAGCCAGATCAAGTCACCAAGATTGAGGCAAACTTGAAAGAAGAAGATAAGTGCCAATTAATTGAGCTTTTGGTGAAAAATAAAGACCTCTTCTCCTGGATGTCATTTGACATGCCTAGGCTTTCTAGGCTTGACCCCGCCTTCATCTATCATCGCCTATCTATAAGGAAGGATGCGAAGCTGGTCTCCCAGAAGAAGAGAAAGGTTGGCCTAGAAAGACAACTGGTCATTGAAGAACGAGTCAAGGAGTTGCTTAATGCCGACTTCATCAGGGAGATAGCTTACACAACATAGTTATCCAATGTAGTCTTGGTGAAGAAGTCGAATAGGAAGTGGAGAATGTGCATTGACTATACGGATTTAAATAAAGCTTGCCTTAAAGATTCGTACCCGCTTCCCAACGTGGATAAACTGGTTGACAGCTCCTTCGACTTTCATTTGTTTTCTTTCATGAATGCGTATTCCAGGTACAATCAGATCTCAATATACCTCGGAGATGAAGAAAAAAACATTTTCATCACTGAGAGGGTAAGCTACTACTACATGGTTATGTCCTTTGGACTAAAAAATACAAGAACCACTTATCAAAGAATGATGAATAAGGTTTTCAAGGGCCAAGTTGGGATAATGCAAGAGACATATATTAATGATATGATAGTAAAAACCTCACATGCCAGACCACACATCTCAGACCTCAAGGAGGTATTTGGGCAACTTTGGAAACATAACATGAGGCTTAATCCGGAGAAGTGCACTTTCGGGGTCTAAGTAGGTAAATTCTTGGATTTTAAGTTGACTCACTGCGGGATTGAGGCAAATTCAGAAAAATGTCAAGCGGTGCTCAATGTAACGTCCCGAGAAAACATGTTAGGCTTGTATATAGTCTCAGAGGTACTATTATACTTGCTTAACATGCCAGTTCAGTTTTATGACAAATTGAGTTAATTTAGACACTTTGCCGCAACATAGAAGGTAGAAAGTTGCCTAAAATGACTCATAAAATGGTTTTAAAGGTTAAGTTAAGGGAAATAAACATGGATAATTTATTTCCAAGTTATAAATGAGTTAAGAAAGTTACAATTAAAGTTTAAAGGTAAATTGAGTTCGTTTGGTATTTCTAAGCACACCGAGTAAGTATTTTGATACCGAATGGACTTAGTGCATATATGAAAAATTAAGGAAATGACAAAATAAGTATTAAGGTGAATCATAGGATTTATTTTAATATTTATAGATGTTAGAAAACTTGAAATAATAAGATCAAAGTATTCCTAAGAGGTGAAAAATTTTTGTGAAATGACCAAAATATCCTTGGGGCATTATATTTGAAGTGAGGTCTTCTCACTTGGCAGAAGACAAAAACGAAATGCGAATAAGAAGAGAAGAGAAGACGGAGACCGAAGAAGGAGAAGAGAAAATAGAAAGAAGGAAGAGGAAGAGGAAGAGAAGGAGAAGAAGGAAAGATCAAAGGTCTAGAGTCATCAACCAAGGTAATGGGATTTAATTTTAGCTTGTTTTTCATCCTATTTCTTTCATGAGGCTGCTGTTTATGAGGTATTAACATGAGATTATGTTAGTTATGAAGTTTCTTTTGGTTTATTTTGATTATGGATGAAATGGAAAGTAATATTATGCTTTTAGTTTTCATGAATTTTGATGGTTGAAGATGGGTTTTTCTTGGAACTTTGAATTGAGTTTTGATTGCCCGAGATTATGTTTGATAGTTATAAGAGGTTTGTAGTCATTGTTGATGCTTAATTTTGATTTTGGGTGATTGAGAATTGGTTAGAATCAAAGAAATACAAAAGTCACGTTTCTGCAAAATTGGGTTTCTGCTAAGAATGTCGCGGCATGGAGGTTGCACGCCACAACGTGAAGGTCATTTTGTTTAGCGCCACGGCGTAGGCAGTGGCATGCCGCGGCGTGAGACAAAAAATTAGCCCAGTACTAACACCCGAGAGCAGGGCGTCGCGGCGTGCCAACGCCGTGCCGCGGCGTGAGACCCTGAAGCTCCAAAATGTTATTTTTGAATGTTTTGAGATCCCTAGTGGATGGAACCCTTTGGTTATGCCTAGTAGAATATGTTGAGACACTAGAGAGAGTATTTCTTAGATAGAAAAACCTAGAGGCATATAGGTAAAGTTTGGGTAACCATTAAACATGGTTTACCTTAGATATAAGTTTGGTTCTAGATGCAACAAAAGGTTGCATAGATATCACATGAAAAGTGATGAGAAAGTGAAATATAAGCATATAGATAAGTATAGCAAAGAAAATGGCCATAGTGCCTAAATGACAAGAGTGAAAGGCCATAGTGCCTAGTTTGTAAGAATTAATGGAAATTATGAAGTAAGCAACCAAGGGTTGCCTAGATATAAATTGAGAAGACATAAGGTTCAAGTATACTAAGTAAGATGGACAATTAAGAGTGCCATATTGGCATGGATGCCCCATAGTGATGAGGAAAAATGTTAAAGTAAGAAAGAATGTATAATAAGAAGTAGAAGTATATTTAAAGTTGCATGAACACTCTCATAGAGGTAGAGCTAGTAGTGTAAGTTTAGAGATTATGTAGTGATTATGTAATAGTTAAACATAAAACTACATTATACATGCATACTCATATATAGCACAGAAAGAGAGATGATAGGTTACAGGAGGTTACATATTCCTTCTCTACCATAAAGAGAAATAGTCAAATTTCATGACATTCATGATATTGTATTCACAGAAAGAGAGATGGTAGATTACAGGAGGTTACATATTCCCTCCTTACTATAAAGAGTAATAGCAAGTTCATGACATTCATGACATCTCATGACATTGCATTTATATCATCACATAATCTTGTTTGAGCATAATCATACATCATATCATACTTCATAATATCATTTCATTATCTCATGTTTGATTGTATTGATGTTCGGTGATTTATTGTGTTTGTATGCATTGTTCAATGATATTAGGTAATTGTATGAGCGGTTGTTTAATATCATTGATTACTCAATGTTATTATTCCATTGTATGGACGGTGGTTCAATATTATTGATTATTACCTTCTGATCATACATTGACAGTTGTATGGGCAGCTGTCTTATCTTGTAAAGAGGAGTTAGTTCAGAGTTATGGCTAGACTGGGAACATTATATAAAGAGAGACTGTGTATGTTCCTAGAGTACAGAATAGAAATTTGAAACATTATACAGAATTATTTATGATGTTATGTTTGAGTAAGAAATAATGCTATAATTGCCAGTTAAAGTTTTATTTCAGATATTCATGAGTTGTATATTGTTATACGACTGTTGGTATTGGTACATTACTACTGAGAATTATGAATTCTCACCCCGTGTGTTCCATGTAAATCCAGGTTAAAGATTCAATGAAAGAGAGAAAATGAAGCATGAAGACTAGTATAGTTATTTTCATGATTAGTAGATAGATTTTATTTTTTTATGTATATGAGATTAAGGATGTAAATGAAAATCAGGTATGTATTAGTGAAAAGTTATATATATAAGTGGATATTGTTTCCACAAGGCTCTCCATGATGATTTATTTGTATAAATGTTATGGATTAGTTTATGAATAAGTTAGAAGTAGCATAACTAATACTGTTTATCCAGGTATATATCAGATATACTAGGATTTCAGTATTAGGATGTTACATTAAAATGGTATCAGAGCCGGGACCTATCCCAGTACGGTGTAGTTCGAGGACGAACCATGCAGAAGCTGGTGGGCATGTGACACCCGAGGCCGACGAGGGCGGGGAGTTATCGCTGGTGCAAAGAGATGAAGTACGGACAAGGAGCGGCTCTTGGCAGGCTTCTAGGCGAAGGGACACATGAATGAACTGAATTCACACCGGAATGAGATAGATTTAGAGACTGTGCAGGTATGGGATTGTATAGTTGAGGATGACTAAAAAGAATTGATTAGGCGTAGCCATATCAATAAGTTACAACTTCTTTTTGGGAGCCTAAAACATAAGAACTCCATGGTTAAGCGTACTTGAGCTGGAGCAATTGTAGGATGAGTGACCTCCTGGGAAGTTTCCCAGGATGCATGTAAGTGAGGACAAAGTATGCTGAAAAGACCCGTGTTAGTTTGTGGAGACACTCATCAATCCTACAGGCAGTCCCGGGACGTTACACTCAACATGCGTAGCTCGCAGAATATCAAAGAAGTGCAGCAACTGATAGGTCGGATTGCGGCCCTCACACGTTTCTTTGCCAAAGTTGCTCACAAATCTCTTCTCTTCTTCAAACTACTAAAAATGGGGAAAGGTTTTGAATGGACTTAGGAGTGTGAGGATGGCTTTACATCCCTAAAAATTCTTCTATCCTCTACCCTCATACTGATAAGACCAGAACCCGATGAGACACTGTACGTGTACCTCTCAGTTCATAAAGAAGTTGTAAGTTCAGTGCTTATCAGGGAGACAGGGGAGGGGCAAAAGTCAGTCTACTTTGTGAGCAAGGTGCTGCAAGGCCCTGAGCTCCTCTATTAGAAAATAAAAAATGTTGTCTTCGTACTTATCACCACAGTCAAAAGTCTCAGATAATACTTTCATTGTCATCTTATGGTGGTGAGGACAGACTAACCTATCTATCAAATACTACACAAGTCAGACGTAGCTGGAAAGATGATCTCCTGGTCTATTGAGCTTTTCGAGTTCGGGATCGCGTATGAGCCCCTAATAGCAATTAAGGCTCAGGCGTTTTCAAATTTCCTAGCTGAACTCACATCGGACCCCGACAATCCTGAGGGAATCTTGTGGACCATATTCATTGATAGATCCTTGAACCCTAAGGGAAGTGGTGCCGGGGTGATCTTGGAGAATTACGAAGGAGTAACAATTGAGAATTTCCTGAAGTTTAAGTTCCCTACTTCAAATAATTAGGCAGAGTATGAAGCATAAATTGTCAGACTAGTAATGACCAAGGATATAAGAGCGGCTAAGATCACACTTTGCAACGACTCCCAACTTGTTACCTCCTAGGTCCAAGGTGATTATCAAGCTAAGGAGCCCCTCCTTCAGAAATATCTAGCCAAAGTCCAATGGCTCTTAATTTTTTTTTTCAAATGCCAAGATAGAACACATACCCAGGAAGCAGAACTTCAGGGTGGACCTTCTGTCCAAATTGGCCAGCACCAAGAGCCAGGGCAATAACTGCTCTATAATCTAAAAGACTCTCTCTCACACTTCCATCGCGGACAACCATTTTCCAAGTGGAAGGAGATTAGCATACTTGGATCACCCCAATAATGGAGTACCTTCAGTCTGGAACCCGGCCTGGCGATCTGAAGGAAACCTCCAAGCTGGTTAGAACCGTAGTCTAGTACACTATCTACAATGGACAATTATACCGCCATGGGTTCTCTTTAGCTCTCCTCAAGTGCCTCACACCGAAGGAAGCAGAATATGTTTTGGCCGAGGTCCATAAGGGAAGTTATGGACACCACTTGGGGGGGTAAAAACTTAGCTTTGAAGGCATTTAAGACTGGATACTATTGACCAACAATGGAAGCTGACTCCCTCACACACGTCCAAGTTTGTGATAAATGTCAGCATCACTCAAACCATTATCAAGCTCCTCCTAAAGAAATATCCACGACGTTCGTATCTTGGCCATTCTATAGATGGGGTATGGATATCCTAGGTCCGTTCCCTCAAGCACCCAGACAATTGAAGTACTTAGTGGTGATCGTGGATTATTTCACTAAATGGATCAAAGCACAACCTTTAGTCATGATCACCTCCGCTCGGGTCTAGAAATTCACTTGGCGCTACATCATCACCAGGTTTGGGGTCTCAGAGTCAATTGTGACGGACAACAAAACTCAATTTAAAGATAAAGATTTCGAAGAGCTGCTTGCCAAGCTCAAAATCAAGCACCATTGTAGTTCCATTGAGAATCCCAAAACCAATGGACAAGCTGAAGTAGCCAATCGGGTTATCGTTCGAGGAATTAAAAGGAGGCTAGACGAAGCTAAGGGAAACTAGGTCGAGCAACTAGACCATGTCCTCTGAGCCTACAGGACTACACCTCACTTCACAACAGGGGAAACCCCCTTCAAACTCACTTATGGCTGCGAGACTATGATCTTGGTGGAGATAAGAGAACCCAACTAACTAGCATCACCAATAATTCTTACCTGACAACAACCCTGGACTGATTAGAGAGGACTTGGATCTTCTTGAAGAAAGAAGGCGCGTTGCTCACATACATGACGTCGCCATCAAACAGAAGACAGTGGCTTGGTACAAATTGAAGTTATCCCAAGAAAGTTTAAGCTGGGTGATTTAGTACTTTGGAGAGTAGACATTGGTGGTAGGAATGCCTCCTAGGGGAAGTTAGCCCCAAATTGGGAAGACCCCTACCAGATCATGATTAGCACCAATAAAGGAGCTTATACCTTAGAGACTTTAACTAGAAAGCCAATTAAAAACCATTGGAATGCGGACTATCTTAGAAAATACTATAGCTAGTGCCTTTTAAGGCTTAGTTTTAGTTTTCTTTACGTTTGATCTGCCCCAATTTATGAGTATACATTGTATGGACTTCGGTCCTTTGTTCATTCAATGAAATGAAGTTATTTTTGTACATTTGCTTATAATTTCTTTTTAAAAGTTTAGACCCTCGAGCCAGACTCCGCCTTAAGAATGTCTACAGAGCCTGTTCCTTATGAGATTCGAGGTTTCTTAGAATCCAAGTTAAGAGGAACAACCCACGAAACTAACTTCTGTGGCTTTGTTGGGAGTTATAGGTCCTTACCCAAATCCTCAACACTTGGCCATAACCATTTTGTGATTATGCGCAATTAATTGGCAACACGGGATACAACATACGTGGTCTACCATTAGGTTTCTACCATGGATGTTTTATGTTAAATTGGTTCTGAACTTGAAAATTCCTAAGTGTTAGGCAATTTTCTAAACTAGACCGTTAACATTAAAGACCCCGGTTATGGTTCACTTTTTATTTTTCCTAAGTCCTCAAAGGAATTTTAAATGCTAAAAAATTTGGGTGTTAGACCCTGGACCAAGGTTTTACGCAATTGAATTCTCTTAAGTCCTTAAATGGCTACCAAATGCATATTAATAATGGTTGTTGGACCCAATATGGACCATGGAAAAAGAAATAAGCATACATCAAGTTGTAAGGATAAAGCAAGTATATTTAGTACGGTTTGACAATCGAGAAAATTGTCTTTACAAGAATAAAATGCCTCATGCAAGGGGCAAAGGAAAGTGGTAAGAAGAAATAGAAAAAAACAAGCTAAGCTCTAGCAGCACCGCTCTTCGGTCTTTGATGGTCCACACCCGTTGCACCATCATTCCCTTCAGCAAAAGTCACATTGAGGGTAGCAGTAGGAAGGACCTCAGCAGCAGCTCGGTTTGCCTCTTGAACTTCCTGTGCTGATACCAGGCGACCGTTGAGGATTACCTTCTCATAGTTCAATTCATCTAAGGCCAGGGCGACCCCGGGATTGAAGAACTATACTTGAGCGACTGTATTTCGGAATTACTCGTCACTGATGTTTGTACAGATCTTCATCAGTTGCGTGTTATCTTCTTGCAGCTGTGCTACTCTAGTTTGGAGATCTCGGTTCTCAGTGCGAAGATTGGCGATGACCTTTTTAGAGTTAATTCTCTCCTTTTTGAGTTTGGCACTAGAGTCCACCAATTTCTTCTTCAGCTCATTAACCTTCGCTTCGGCGTCCTCTAGAGCCTTTTTGACTTCCTCTTTGGCCTTAAGGGCCAAGTCAAGCTTCTGAGCTCCCTCTTCATTGGCCGCCCTTACCTTCTCAGCCATTTCCTCCCCCAACTAGTTTAAGCTCCTTTGGAGGAAGCAGGTTTCAGCAACAATCCGAAGTCCGTAGGTCTGGGACCTTGACAGAATCTCTGACTTACTCTTCTTGGAGATATGGGATATGACCTCATCATCCAAGAGCTACCAGTTCATAAATGGCTCGGGCGCTGGATCCTTCCTATACAAGGAAATTGGACCTTGCTCATCGGTCGCCTCCCTAGCCACCCTATTTTCGTGGTCCTACGCCCTATTGCCTTCAGCAACTTTCCTTTTCCACCTTTAAATGGGCTGAATAGGAGACCCCTATTGATCCAGAACCACCACAATAACCGAGTCCTGGGCAACGGGGGCCGGAACAACGAGTGCTGGAGCGTTTGAGGATCTGGCACTCCTTTTCCTCTCCTTCATAGCCTAGTAGGCGAAAAGAGCTTGTCTGGATGCCATGCTTTCTATAAAACAGATAAAGCATAAGTTTGAAACAAAAATAAAATTATTCAAAAAAAGATACTATAAGCAAAAAGTAAGACGGACTATGGCCTAAGCTCTTCCTAGCATGGCCTCAAGGGTTTCATCATCAGTGGCATCCAGAACATCCTTACAAGAAATGAGTTAGACTTTCGCTGCCCATATATTAATAAACTTAACATAGTCGACATCCTCTCGATTGAGTTCAGATCACTCCATCTCAATAATCTCAATTGGAGTGTCCTACGCCCGGGTGGTCTAGTACAAATCGAACACCAGAGTTCCATTGGTCTCCTCAAAGAATGGACGGACTCCGGGTGCTGCCGTCAACGTAAAGAACATGTTCTTAAAGTTCTTGAAGCTTTCTTGGAAGACTTCAAATACTTTCATCCACCTCTAGCCCAGAGTGTGAGCTAATTTTTCTTCGCTGCTCTCTCCCTTTGGGGCAGAGTGAAGAAGTAGAATAATGCCTTCATCGAGTATCGTAGCCTGACCATCCGGCAGAACCTCTTGAAGGCAAGGATGAAGCCCCAGGTATTGAGATGGAGTTGGGACGGTGCCACATTCAAATGGCAGAGGACTCTAATTTAGAAATTGGAGAAGGGTATCCAAAGCCCCAGTCGGATGAAGAGGTCATCGTACAAAAGCATGAAGTGTTCACCCTCTATTCGGGCTGAACACATTATTTTGTCCTCTCTTGAGGCCAGAACCTGATACTCATCATCCAATCTGCCACCCTCGCTCAACTCCAAATAACTCACGAGGTTTTCGGCGTCCTTCTTAGTTTGGTGCTCGGACATCATCCCCAACCCAGGGGTATATGTTCCTCCTAGGGGAAAACACCATAGGTCTTCCTGTAGCCGGTCTCCTAGATTTTGCACCTCGTCTCCTTGCCATGGAATCCCTGGAAACACCCACAGAGGCCGATTAAGTGTGGTCAGAATTAGAAGAATATCTAATTATATGTTGATTTAGACATGGAGGAGGGCAGACCATGGAGGAAAAACCTATTAAAGGTTGTTTACACCTGCCTCCTCCTTTCGCCTCCAGTTACCTACACTCATCTCAGACACCGGCCTTTGCACCCTCAAAGGTCAAAACTTGAATTAGGCGCCTTCGCCGCTCACGACGCATCAGAGAAGGTGCTCCAAAGAGCAACACCACTGAGTTGGACCCAGAACTATTGGTATCTTTGCTTATTTTGCTAGAAAAATAAGGGGAATACCTCAAAATAAAGAAGACAGAAACCCTCTGCCTCAGGATGACGCTAGAAATAATGAAAATAGATGGTAGAAGGACATGTACCTTAAAAAAATGAGCAGAATAGGTAACTATAAGATGTTTGACCGGTGAAAATCACTCGAAAACAATGCTTCTCCGTCGTGCACGGTCGCCGTAAATCGCCTCAGGTCGCCGGAGATTGGAAAAAAATAGTAAAAGTGTGAAGGAGGCGTCATCAGCTCCTATTTATAGAGACGAGGTTGGGGGGGCAATATCGTCCAAGCGGTTCGGATTTCAAAACCCCTCATCATGGGGCGCGGAACCCTAACGACGGCACCCAGTCAAAATGCGCCACGTGGACAATCACAGTTGTCACACCAGATGAAATGATAGTTTGCTCAGAAAGCCAAACATCACGCAAGCCTCGCTGTTTCAAGTGTGGATTTTTTGTACGGACCCTGGTTGCACCCCAGAATTTCCACCTCTAATTACCTGATACGTGGACCATGGCCGGACTACGACGCGCCCATGAATGTCAAGTGATGCCTCTAAATTAAAACTCTTGATTCCTTAGGGGTATGACGGACTCCAGCTTCATATAAAGCACGGATCCCATGACTCGGGGGCATTAAGACTTGCCTTGACACTTAGCTATACTAACTAAGCACCAAGTTGGGGGCAACATGATGAACTTAAGCATATTTTTACATGATGAGCGTTGAACTCATCTCGATGAAGGGAGCAACAACGAAAACAACAAAAAATGGCATTCAAAAAAGAATTTTTTATTATTTACATTCTATACATCATCAACTTTACAAGAAGGACCTATAAGCTACGCTTATCCAAGAATGGCCACTTGAAGGAAGCCAAGAAGGTAGCATGTAGAGATGATGATGATGATCAAGCACTGACTATGGCCACCTCAACAGTTCCTCAAGATGCGAGCACCCATCTCCTCCCTCTTGAGAAACATGAGTAGAAGGCTTCACAATCCCACGTCTCCAAAACACCCTTGCACACCCAAGGCATAGTGAGTACCTTCGGTAGCAGTCAGGAGGGCAGATCACAAAAAGCGGTGAAACTCTTCCATGCCTCACAAGAACTAAGGCAGAAGTCATGAACCTTTCCAGTGTGAGCAAGATTTCATTCAGTTGTTGCGTACGCCTGGAAAGAAAGGTTTCTGCTGCTTGGAGACATGTCGACCAAGCCACATAGAGCAATTACTTGGCCCTCAACGTGCCATTACGCATAGAGAGAAAAACCTATACTAGAAAAACATGTTGAGATAAAGGGAACACCTTTAAAAATTTTGGGAAGAACAGGAAGATAGTTTCAGAATGCGGCACAACCCTCCACATTTTCACAAGAAGCAGGAAAGAGGCCATTCTCTAGAGAGGATTCACTTTCAAGCACAATTGGAAAACGAAAGAAACAAATAATAACCTCACTACAAACGTTCCCAATTTATAATAGGAATAAGGCATTCTAATTGGCCCCCAGAGAAGCGAGCTGACTGCACGTTTGAGGCCATGTTTTAATGCTCTTACCTTTGTGATTGGCCACATGAGGGCAGCAGGCAGTTGACAAACAACATGAAACTGATATTCTCTTCAAAGCGGTCTTTAATTCCCAATAAATTCAAAGTAGTAGTTCTTAAGCAAGTACATACTACTACAAACCGCAGAGTAAAGACTGTAAAAAAGGCATCAAAGACCCCATGAATTATACATAGGGGCAACATATTACATACTCCGGATAGCGAAATGATGATGTAAGTAGAGCGATCTAACTCGGATCTTGGTCTTACTCATTAACCCCGAGAAATATACAATGATGCATCACCGACCTCGGCCCTTTGGAAAAAAACATCGCGAGATCCGATGTTAATATTATGACTAGGATCCCTTTGTCCATTGCATGTCATGTGCTCCTATCAAACTCGGATACCTTAACACTTAGTTGTCTCATCTAAGCGTCAAGCTAGAGGCAACTGTTCTGGACCGTAATCCAGGATCAAGTCCCATGGATCAACCAGGCACGCATCCAGCTGAAGTCCACTGTTAACGACCCAATAGGAGTTCGCTCGCGGCACACTATTGAGACCCCGACACAACGTATGTCAGACCACGACGTTGGGCAGCAACAACATGATTGCTAGATTTGCACAGTGGATAAATCTCATATGATTATCCGTAATTGTCAATCACGATCATACGCAATACTAGCGCCCATAATCACCTTTGACTACTCATAATTACAGTATCAATATTATGATTTTATAGGGATTCCCTTCTACAATCAAGGGACGTGTTTCCCTATTCAACCTCTATAAATATCAGGCTCAGTCACCTTCAACAAGTAACTATTGCTTAAACCTTAATTGTGTACAACCTGACTTGAGCATTTGAGTACCTTTGCAAGTACCAACTACCTCTATTTAAACATGCTTCGCTGCTGCTCAAGGAGAAAAACACTTATACGTGTCTACTTAGGTACACATCAATATCCACTATTGAACAGATTCCTTTACATTAGATCTTTTCTAGTATGAAGGATTTGGAGAACAAGAAAGGCAAAAATATAAACTAATCTAAGTATATTGACTCCAAATCACGAGAAATTATTGTATGTTTGTTGAACAACAATAAATACATGCTTTATGATGATCTTTATTATTGATTTTAAGGATAATGACTTAAATTTTAAATTACTAATTTAAAATTAATGACATAAATCAACATGAAACATGTATTATTTGTTACTTCATTAATATACAATAATTTCTCCCATATCACCCTTACGAAACATTAATCATGCAGCTTAGCACAATTTTCAACAAGAAATTGTCATATGAAGGAAGAAATCTGGTGTGGACGTTACTTGATATTTATCTCAGGTATCTCGAAATTTCAGATCATCCTTGTAGGGTGCTATAATTGAAAAGTTAAATTCTCATTCATTTTAGACTGGAAGTTACAAAATATATGTACACATATCTTCTGCATAATAATAATTAAAAAATAATTAGATTCTTGGTGGGAGACATTATGGTATTGAATCAAATGTTAGCTATTGGTAAGTGGAAACCAAGTCCCATGTTCACTAAAGCGCCTCATCACTATCCGAATCAAGCTCAAGACCTTCCGCTGCCAAGAGCCGGGTGATAGACTTCTTCTTTTCTTCCTCAGCCTTTCTTCGCATCAAATCTCTTTTCTTCAGTACAAGTGTGTGCCTTTTAAGGGTATTGGAGAAATATTCAGCAGAAGCCTTCTTTTCTCTTGCCAGGATCTTCCTTGCTTCATCTGGATCAATCTGAGATTTCGTAAAATACTTCTAATCAGATGCAAGGGAAAAAAAAAAGGAATATGGCTCTGAGCAAAAGATGAAATATGTAATACTGACACTTTATCAGCACCCATTCTTGGGTGAAAAACAACTATGGAAGTCATGTATGAAGCTAGGATCATGTATTCTTTGAAATTCACACAAACATGGAAGTGACAATTAGCAACTTACTCTAACTTCATTTATAAGAAAGAAAAACAAGTTGATAGTGGATGGCAGAAGAAAATTTGACAAAACTCTATGACCCACTTCTTCACACAATCACTCAAGCCTTCAGTAAGCTGGCAACATTTTTAAGCATACCCCAATACCTTTGAACGAGAAAGTTGACGCGCACGAATAGTCAACTCGCGCTGTTGCTGCTCAGCCCAAGCAGCAATTGCCATATCACCCCGCTGATCAAAAGCTTTTCGCTTCTTCATAAGCCACTCCATCCATGCCTGAGATGCCTGAAGGAAACAAAGCACAACATCAATCAAGAATAAGAAGAAAGGTTATGTATTCTAAATACAAAAGAAAGAATACATACATTATCCATTTTAAGAGTTTACAGAGCAATGCTTAGAGATACTGCCGTTTCAGGCTGTATCACTGATTAAAAAAAATATGGAAAGCAAAACATTCAAAGTGTATTCTCTGTACAAAAGATGAAAGAATTTGTTGGAAAGAATTTGTTCAGGCTTGATGCTAGTAATCACAGAGCATATTATGATCCAGTTAAAATCCCATATAACAAGTTCCAAACTCATGAAAAGTACAAAACAAAGTGTAAATTATAATACTAAAGTTCCTCTATATAAATGATAAAGAACAAGTGCCCAGTCAACTATCAAGATAATTAGGCACATAAAAATATTACCTTCATAGGGTTGACTTGGTTATCCATATCATACCGTCTTCGCCTCTCCTCATCTATAAGCAATTCATAAGCAGCTTGAATCTTGATGAACCTAGCTTCTGCAGTTTCACCTTCCTCAAGGGTTCCTCTACCATCATAGACTTGAAGAGTAAAGTAAAAAAGAGTTATTATGTATCTAGAGGTTATATTCGTCTTTAAGAAACAACAGCAGCACAGCAGAACTGTATCACATCTACGTTGTATAACACACAGTTGGAGAAACACTTAGAAAAGAAATACTCACAAGCCACAACTGCTTCATAGGAACATACTTATGGAAAAAAAATAAAAAAATATATATATATATATAGGGTACAGAGGAGTTTTTATTGTGAGAGGGTGAGAGGAGTAAAATCTTGACCATACAACTATACATGGATGGTCAAGATTATAAAAAAGTCACATGCATTTATGTTCTAATCTTGACCATTCATGTAAGATCTAATAGTTAATATTCACTCTCCTCACCTCTTATAATAAAGACTCCTTTTTCCTATATATATATAAACCCTAAACCATACAACTATACATGGATGGTCAAGATTATAAAAAAGTCACATGCATTTATATTCTAATCTTGACACTCATTCATATATAATATATATTCATATATCTTATAATAAAGACTCCTTTTCCCTATATATATATATATCTCACACTTTCTAGCAGAGTAGTATTTAAAACAAGATGTAAAAGACACAATGCTAAGTATTTGCAGTTGCTTAGCTTCATATTGAATGAACATAATAACATATTGCAGCTAGATATGATTAATATAGGATCAAATAAAGGGGCAGGCCACCATAATCAGCGTTATCAAATATCAAGTTGACAGATAAAGTTCATATGACAGTGGAAGAAAAGAAGTAGCAGGTAAGATGAAGATACATACCATCTGGATGATAAAATTTGGCCAAACGTCTATAAGCATTCTTTATCTGCTCCTCATCCGCATCTCTTTCCAATTCTATTGTTTCATCATAGAAAATTGAATAAGGAACTGTCAAAGTCAAAACAAGTATGTACAGGAATTTTCCATCCCTATATGCTTGACAGTGACAGACCCAAATACGTCATTTCTCCTCTTTCCAAGGAATTTTCAGCGTCGTTAGGGGAATTTTTTTTATTCCATTTTCTCAGTAACGAAAATTGTTAGGGGAAAAGGAACAAACTTTAAGCAAAAATTACCAAGAGTTTCATATGGGGATTTTTGTTGAGCCCAGTTTGATGCCTTGGCCACAGTTCTCCTCTGATTCACGCGAAACCAGGGCTCAGTCCTTCTCGAATCAAGCCATGTAGATGTAGAATATAGCGAGGGCAATGGCAAACGGGTTTTGCAATTAGGGTTTCGAAACGAAGCCCTGGATCGAAATTGGTGCCTGCAACTGATGAAGGAGAACACTGTGTAAGGCCTACATAGGGTTCTCATATTGCTCGTAGTTTAGTTCCCTCTGATTTTTGAAGCTCCTCACCCCCCGAACCAATTCAACGAAAGGCTCCCTCAAGAATCAACAACAACCCAGATGTAAAAATCCTTTCTTTTCGGTCGTGGAAGACGTGAAGGAAGAAAAGAGGTTCTGACCCTCAGTGAATCAACAACACCCATGAATCTCACAGATTTTTTTTGCAGTTTTTTTTTCTTTTTTTGTTAAATTAAATTTTGATTATATATTTTTCACTTTTTTTAATTTATTTTTTTATAATTTTTTAAATCAGTCTTCGTAATTTTTAAATATTTGTAAAATAATTTTTATTATTAACTTTTATTATAATGCTTATTATAACACTCTCAATTAATTGAATTCATAAATATTCTTTTATCTAATATATTTCTTTTAAATGTTAATATATATGTAAAATATTTAATAGATACTTTTGTATTTTAATACGTGAATATGTTTTTTAATAAATATTTTTTATTCAGTATGTATTTTTTAAATTTTTTTATAAAATATTTAATAAAAAATAAATTAATAATATTATAATAAAAAATGATAATAAAAAATATTTAATTTTTTTTATAAATATAAAAATTGATTTAAAAAATATAAAAATTAAATTAAAAATAAATATAAAATATAATGACTAAATTTTAATTTAACATTTTTCTGTAATTTTTCTCGAAGGGAAAATTATTATTTTGTTTTGTGAATAAATGATAGTCGGGAATTTTTTATTTTCTTCCCGGGAAATTTGTGGACGGTTTGGCTTCCTTCGTGTTTCATGTTTGTTACTGGTTGGTATTATCGTTATGCCCTTGTCCATTTCCCAAAATAACTAATTAAATATATCATAAATTTACCTTTTACCTATACATAACACATTGAGAATTTTATAATTTACAAGTTTTTGCATTTCTCAATTAATAGAGTCTTGTGTAAAATCTATTTATTTACTTTTTATTCATAATTGAATTTAGTATGATATCAAAATAAGTGGTTGAAGGTAAAATCTTTTGTAACATGATAACAATAATGATAATGTGAAGGGGATGAGTACTTATAAAAAATATTCTAACGTTTAAGTTAGATCGAGTACAAAATAAGTATTGTTTAGTGTTAGATGTATATCTTTGAGACCTTACAATATATTTCTATGAATGTCTTCAGTAATTAGAATTGTAATTCAATTTGAATTAAATGTTATCATTTAAGATCAAATTTATGATATTATTATCTCTTATAAATAATTTTTTTATTTATATAATTAGTATTTATATTCATAAGAGATTTTATAAAAAATTTGTCTTCATAAATAAATAAATATATTTATTTAATAATACGTATAAATATTTCAAATCATATTTTGATAAATTAATTGTTCTTAAATCACTAACTTAAAACCCGACCGTGACCACTTTTTATAAAATCAGCCAATGATTTGTAATCTACAAGTTTTGCATTTCCCAATTAATAGAGATATTAATTTAAACTGAAAGTTAAATTGATTTGGTAATCTAAAGAAAATGATATCATTTTAATCCGTAAATTGTATATATATAATTGACATTAAATAGTCCCTCATTCTTGAGGTTCATACAAAGCAAAATTAATTAAGGGACTAATTTGATATTAATTTTGTTTTAAGACCAAATTTATATTTCATGTATTTTTTAGATTAAAATGAGTTTTTTCTTTACAATTAATTGTTCACATAATTTTAAATTAAAGTGATAATTAAGTATAACTTTTTTAAATTGACTATTTTAGAATTTGAAAAATGAATATTTACTCTTAATAAAATACTACATACTATTTTTATTAAATAAATAAAAAATTTATATGAATTAAATATTTATAGAATTTATTAATAAATAATATTATATTTTTTATAACATAAATAATATTGTAACATATGTGTTGGTCGAGTTTGAAAAATATATTACCTAAACCTAAAGTCAAATCAAAATAAGTCCATACAAAAATTATTTACTCGTCTCTTTTAGACCGTTCAATTAGTAGAATTGTAGGACATGTGCAGTCTACTCCGTCTCTTTTTCCTTTTCTTTCCCTTCTTTGTAGGCAACCTTTATGAGTTTTTCTCGGTATCCACCCTAGTGGCAGACCTTTTCTTGGAAAGAAAAAAAAATACTCAAACCCATATTCATGTATAGGGATGCTCATAACCTAATCCGGTCCGATAATTTGAAGCTAATTTGGTTAAATTGGGTTCTTGAAATTAATTACTATATAATTTTCAGATCTAGTTTAGGTCATACACTTCAGGTTGGCCTAATTTGACCCAAGAGTTATTAAATATATTAAAATTTATAATTTTATAAAAATTAATAATAAATTATAAGATTTTTTGATTTAAATTAATACTTTTTTATATTTTTTGTTTCAAAATATATATGAAAAACATCTTATAGTTTTTATTTTATACTTTTAAGATTTTATAACTTAACTATATATAATATTCAACTTTATAAATTTTATCTAAAAATCGAGTTGGTTTAATCTCTACCAATTACTAATCGAGTCATGATCTGATCAGTTGAGTTTGGGTCTTAAAATTTGATTCGATGAAGATATTGAGTTAGATTTGACCCAAATTAAATTCAATCTAACTCGGCCATGAGCACCCCTACCCATTTAGTTGTACTCAAGTAGAGTACTAGACTAATGCAAAAAATTAATAAATATCGACTTATTTAGGTTAAACTTGACTAGCATAAGTGCAATGCACATGCAAGTCACGTGTGATGTATGAAATAAGAGTAAACTATAAATTAGTCCTCCAAAGATTAGTGTGTTATCATATTAATTCTCTAAAGATTTTTTTATCAAATTAATCCCTCAAAGATATAAAACGTCACTAAATTCGTTCTTGTGTTGCCCACCAAATAAGTATTCAAAAGACAAATTTAGTGACATTTTATATCTTTGAGAGACTAATTTAATAAAAAAATATTTAAAAAACTAATGTGATAATATGCTAATTTTTAGAGCATCAATTTGATCATTTATTCTATGAAATAATATAAATGATCATATAGTAGTCCAAAAATATAATAAGTAATAATAGTATAAAAGTTTTAATTCATTGTAATTAAATTATTTTTTATAATTTTTATATTCTTACATCAAATATTACATACTTTTATTTTTACATTTTATTTAATATTATTATTATACATATTTTTTCTTATCACTTTTTTTTACACAATCACATCCCTTAAAAAGAATATAAATAATAATACACTTTAAAAAGAAGTGTAAGAATACCATTTTTTTTATTTTTTAATGAAATAGGCCAGCACAATTAACCAAGTGGTAGCATATATAAGTCTCACACGATCAATGCGGCAAGATGCCGGTCTTTTAAGTGCAGCATTGTTATACACCATTCCGACAGTGAGTATATGAACATCTATCCACGCAATTTCTATTGTAAGTACAACAACAAAGCAGACGAAGATAAGCTTCTCCTGTGGTAGCACATTGTGTGCATAGGCAAATACTGCATTAAAACCACCGACCGTTTACAAACTTGATTTTATAGAAACTATCATGCTAGAATAGTAAAGAAATTAAGAGAGAGAAAAAATGAATTGAGATCAACTGGTACACACATATGTATAATCTTCTCCAAAATGACAATTTCAAGAATTAAATATTTGACAATACAATTAAAATTTGTTTGAGATCACAATACACTTTCACTATAATCAATTACTATTGGGTATATATAACAGGCATTATAATATTAATAATAAATTCTTAGGTGAAAAATCAGTATATATTTATTTCTAACCTATTACATCCAATTATTGTTTTAGATACATATTTCATTCACTCTCTCTTTGACTTTTTGGTTCAATTGATCATAAACATTATTTTCTTGAATATCAAGTAATTTTGTAGTTCATTGATTTTATTTTGTTTTAAATGAAGTTAATGGATACCCTAAAAATGATGAAAAATTCATATTGTTAGAACTTCATAAATTTATAATTCCAATAATAAATTCTCTTAAGTGAAAATTCAGTGTATAATTTTTTGACCGGGAAAATTTTAGTAAATATTTGGTTCTAGCCTATTTCGTCCAATTATTGTTTTAGGTACATATTTCATTCAATTTTTCTTTCTGTTCAGTTGACCGTAAACATTATTTTCTTGAATGTCAAGTCATTTTGTAGTTCGTTGACTTCACATTGTTAGAACTACATAAATTATAATTTGCGGTTTAGTTGGTAAAATGAGATTTATGTTTGACTTATTGTGTATGGGTTTGAAACTTAATGGAAATACCTTGTAGTCAAAGTAAAATCGAACTTCTAGTGGGAATTAATCTCACACAAAAAAAGATATAGAAACGCATCCTCGTGATTTTACCAAAATGAAAAAAAAAGACTGTATAAAATATTTTTCTTTAATTAATTTAATAAATATATTAATTAAACTATTTTTAAAATATCTAAAATAGAAAATAAAAGAACATTTTATTTTAATTTTTAACAATGAAATTATTTAATCACAATAAAAAACTCAATAATCAATAATGTAAACTGAAACCTGATTATCAATTGTTCTATTGCAATTAATGTGAAACTTTAATAAAAAAATAAAGATTTTGTTCCGAATATCTCGAAGACAATGGTTAAGAAGCATTTGATATGCTCTGTATAAGGTCGAGAAGGAAAGGAAAACATTAAAGATGACTTTTTATGTAGCTCACATTTATTTATATGCGAATTTTGTTATATTCGTTTAAAATATTATTTTAATAATATTTTTAATATTTAATAAAAAATATTAAACAAAAAATTAAATGTAATTAATATATTTAAAATATAAAAATATTAAATATTTATTTATTTGATAATTAAGAAAATTATTAAGAAGTATAGTGATTAAAGAGGATTAGAATTATTCTTTATATTCATTTTTATTTTATTTCTTAATGAAAGTTATGAAACCATACAAAGGAATAAAAACATACATTTTTTTTAGGGTATGATATCAAATAACGTAAATAATAAATCATCAACTCTTCCCTTCATTTCTTTTCTTTCCTATTGTATTCTCTCTTTTTTTTTTTCAACCGTGTTATGTAGCACAAATTGATTTTCGTAAAAATTTTACAAAATTTTATAACCAATTAGGTAGAGATTGGTAATGTGAGTGGAGAGAGAAAATATTCACAAAATACAAGCTCACATAATGCATTTCTAACTTTTCATACTTTATTCTACAAAAATAATTCCTTGTGTTTCAACAATTCCTTTTTTCATATGTCTTTTATATATAAAACAGGAATATTCTGGTGTTGTCTTAGAGTTGCCTCTGGCAAAAAAATTTCACCCATTATGGGGCTATTTATGTAATTTTATTCTATTTACCATTTAATAAAAAAATTGAACATTCAATTTCTCATTGATTAGCTTTTAAGCTTGTTCTATTTTCTAGTATGAGTTTTAGGTGTTATCTTTTATATATGTGTTATTAATAACAGTCACATTTAATGCTTATTAGTGTATGAGCCATAAATCAATCAATCCAAATAATGTTATTTACAAAAATTTGGATTGGATTTAATTTGTTTAATCAATTTTTGATTAAAATTTTTTAAGCAAAAAATGTTGTGAATTAAAAGCAATTTTGCTTACTAAAAAGAAAGAAAAAGAAATAACAAAAATAAAAAATAAAAAAAACATATTTACATATCTAAAATAATATTTGATCACATAAAGTATCACGACCTAAACTTAAGGTCTATGATTGGCACGAAACAAGGACAAACCATATGTTAGCTCAAACCACACAACATTTCAAAACAGAGTAGCCACCATAAGACTTCAAGACATACTTTAATATCAAATATATCATATTTTCTAATTCAAAGTAAACAATCCAAACATTGTAACTTGCCAAAGTAATAATTTAAACTTCCAACTCTATCATGAATCCTACTTGCTGAAATAATGAAGCACATCTAAGAGCATTTGCCTATTTGGCATTCAAATAAGATTTACTACAAAATAAAACAAATACTTAAATATGGCTATACAAACAATGTATGGGCTCATCAATGGTAATCATATCATATTCCCTCAAACAAATTAGAAGAGTAGAACTAGAAGTTATCTCTTTTCTTTTATTTGAAAAACATAATCATGATTTGGGTGAGTCGTGACTCAGTGAGAATTTATTACCTACTATAACAAAAACAAGAATAAGGCACGAGTCTTTTATTAACAAGTAAAAATATCATTAATAAAATGATTTCTTAATAAAACAACTAAAGACAATTCATCAAACATCGAAACTTTTTTTAAAATAATAATAATAATAATAATTAATGGGAAATAACTTTTAAAAATTCAATGAATTAAATAGAACAATTGAAAACACAATCCATAAGGGAGAATCCACTAGGCAGAACACAATAGAACGAGTACATAACTCGTGGGTAAACTAATCATCTGATAAGTCCAAAGCTTGAACTAACGAATGTCTAGCTCGAAACCATAACCAACTCACGTCTGTTGCCATACACACAAAGTCAGCATATACCCTAGTAGTTAGGGCCTAATCTAATGCTAGGTGCACTAAGGCTAACATTTACAGTTGTTAAATACAGTGTTCCAACAAGGTTTTCTCCCATAAAAATATAATTTATAAAATATGTAGTAATCATCTTTTCATGAAAATAAATTTCCAATGGTACAAAATAAAAGATCAGATTTCTAAAAAAAAATTATCTCAGAGAACAATATCAAACATTAGGAAACTCACTCAAATAAATTCTAATTTCTTTTCCATTAGCATAACCATTATCTATGTCAATTACCATCATTGGCGCAAGCCAATGGCCACAACATTTATCATCTTTGGCACAAATCATTATACGTAATATTTATCATCTTTGGTCCAAAACCAATATTCAAAAGCATTTTAATATAACCAAAACTATCAACTCAGAACAACATACAAATTAATAGTGAGTTTTCTAAAAAAATTATGCTTGTCTCAAGAGTGCATAAAGTTCTACTACATTTAAAAATTCAATAACAAAATCAATTTAAAATTGACAAGTTCAAATAGACATAGCATGTAGGAACTACTCATTGTACGTGTCGATCCTCAATTGGGTCTTTCCCCAACAATTTGCACAATTTGGATGGAAGTTCTTTGTGTTGTTCTTTAACCATAAAAATGCCAACAATACATAAATTAATTAGATACAATAACAATTGCCTAATTTACTTTCTTAATTCTCAAATAAATCCTAATTGGTATCATCTTAAATTCACCATCCAACTCATATACTATGAAATTATACCAATAAAATTATGATTTGAGTTTTGGGTTATGTGTTTACCTCAAAGAGTCAAAGAAATAAATTCCAACAAATGGGTAATCATCAGTCTTCTCAAACCAAAATCTCTAACCCAAAAAAATTACCCCAAGAGTAGATGTAAAAGAAAGGAAAAATAAAATAGCACTCAAAAGTTTTAATAAAATCTTAGAAAGAATAAAAGAATACTCACAATTGGAATAAAAGGCAATAAGAATGAAAAGAAAATGAAGAAAGATCACATCGACAAATACAAAAGAAAGAGGCGTGGTGGTTAAAGTCCGATGAGAAAAATGGAGTTTTGATATAAAGATGAGAAATTACGAAATTATCATGAAGACAAAAACAATACAAAACCTTTTTTTTTTCTTTTTACTTTAAAGAAATAGTGGGTCACATAAGTGAGAGGATACCTAAATAATGTATCTTTCTTTTTAGATATAATGTGTCTTTTCTGATTTGTAAGTGTCATTTGACTTCCATCATAATGATTTTTCTTTCTTGTAAAAAAAAAATTGGTTGTATTCTGAATGGGGTTCAAATGAATACCTGAATAAGGTTGACAAAAGTGGATTCTTCCAATGCACGATGGTTACGACAGTGGTGCGAGGGATGTGTACCTCCCAAAGGCACTTTGACACCCTAGTTAAACCATGCACAAGGTGGATAATGTTTAGAATTAGATGCATACCTTTGCTACCTTGTATGGTATTTATAGGAGCGTCTTAGTTGATAAGAATCATAGTTAAATATGATAAGAATCCAATGAGATTGTTATCTCTTATAATTAATTCCTCTATTTATGAGGGATAAAGTTGATTTCCTTATCTATGAGAGATCTTGTGAGAGATTTACTTCTCATGAATAGGTAGATTTACTTATCTAATAGAGTTCATAAATATCTGGAATTCAATTCTAGCGGGTCGTGTTGCTCTTAAACCGCTAACCCAAAACCCGATCTAGAACAGTTGCCCTCAGCTTGACGCTTAGATGTGACAACTGAGTGTCAAGATGTCTAAGTTCAGCAAGAGCAAACGATATGCATGGGACAAAGGGATCCAAGTCATAACATAAATGCTGGATCTTGCGATGCTTTTACCAAAGGGTTGAGGTCCATGATATATGGTAGAATGCCCTTAGTGTTAATGAGCAATGGCGGGATCCGAAATGGATCACTCTTCATAAAGTCAATACACCATCATCCAGGATTCATAGTAGGCCCCATACAAATTTTGTTTGTGGGGCCCATTGACGAGCGCCGAACTCAGTCAAAATTATAACCGAAGTTATTACCTAAGCTTGTAGCACAGTGACAACACCGGATCGTCTCCTCAAGGATCGTAAATGCAATTTGATCAAATCAAGTGAAAGTTAGCAAAAAGGGGGGTTTGACAGTTTAAGATCGCACTTAACAAAATTAAAGGAAGAAATAACAATTAAAGAGCAGTCAATTTAGAAACCTATCCAAGATTGGGTGGATTCAATCATAGACCCTTCATAGAACACTTGAAGTGCAATTGAATTGTTAATTTGGATCTAACCGAGATCTCTCGCATCAAATCCGAATTCATACTAGACGATCGTCTAGAATTCAATTAACAAGTGATAAACACAAATCCGCAATCGCACCATTCATGAAAATCTATGTTAATTTCAAGTACCGAATTCAATTAACTTAGGCACAAATCAAGAACCTAACCTCTTCAATTCTCGTGATTAATTTAGATCAATCAGCTTCTAAGTTTCATCACAAATCTCAATCTTCATTTATGTGATTAGTTTAGATCAATTAGTTCTAAGTTTCATCACAAATCTCAATCTTAAACTAAGATCAAATTAGATCAACATAAATAGAATCACCATTCATGCATTCAAGATCAAGAAGAAGAAAGAAGAAGAAAAGAGGAATTCAATTACAAATCAAATACAATACATAACCAAGGTCTCAAGAATCCAAACCACAATCTCTTCAAGAGATCTAAATTGACCGAAAGTAGCTTAGCCCTCCATCACCATGAAGAGAAGCATCAAAATATACAAAAGCTATGAGAAACTATGAAGAAACTATGAAGAAACAAGAAACTAAGAGAGAAATGAAGGAGAGAATTCTATGTTGTTCATGATAAATGGTGCCTTTTATAGAAGTCTAAGGTAACAAAATGACAAAGGGAAGTGGGTGGATGAGTGGGTGAGTGAGTGGAGTGGTTGAGTGGATGGATTAGTGGGTTGGTTTAGTGGATTGGTTTAGTGGATGAGTGGGTGGATTGGTTGAGTGGTTGAATTAGTGAAAAATGCCAAAGGACTTTTGGTGAGTGGAAAATTATGGACATGAATGGGTGAGTGGATGGATGAGTAGATGAGTTAGTGGATGAGTGGATGGAGTGGTTAAATGGTTGGATTAGTGTATTAGTGGATGAATGGGTGAGTTAGTGGATGAGTGGATGAGTAGATGAGTGGATTAGTGGATGAATGAGTGGATGGTTGAGGATGAAAATTTCGTGTCTGACTTGGAAGCCAAAAACGACCCACTATACTTCAGAACCACGAAAAGTGTTCTTCATCAAAGTTGTAGATCCTTGTCTTGGCTATAAAATGGATAGCTGGTTCGTCCAATTTGGCTTCCTTAAGCCCAAGATATGTCCCAAATACCGTAGGTTGCTCAAACCCAACTTCAGCACCTCTGTTCCGACTTGTAAGCTCAAAATGACCTGCTAGACTTCTTTTTCTCAAAATGTGTTCTTCATGAAAGTTGTTTATTTGGATCTTGACTATCCACTGTCCAAATTTCAGCCCATCTCCATTATTACATCTTGAGATATGATTTTTTTGAGTGCACACTATTCGGATTCTACTGGCAGAACCCGTATTCTGACTTCCATGTAAACTTAGGTCCCTTAGACATCTGAATCAGACTTCGAGCTCTTCATCAAAGTTGTAGAGCTTCCTCTTAGCTTTCCTACAAGGTAAAATTCATGTTCATCAGATATTAGGAACTCAAGTTATGGCCAAAATACAGAAACAGTGTCAAATCTCAATAATGCTGAAAATATTCAATTAGGACCAATTTGAGCTCAAACTCACAAAATCATACCAAACTCAATCAATTAAGAATATGGAGAGTGTAAATGACTAAACATAAGGGTTTCTTAATGAATAAAATATGTGATTATCAAATTCCCCCACACTTAGCTTTTTGCACTCCTGGGCAAAACTCAAGACCAAAATTTTACAATCAAGAAGAACAACCAAAGGTTCAAGGATCAAAACATTCATGAGTTAACAATTCTCCACATCTCAAACTAACAAGCAAGGTATCTTCAACATGAATCGAGAATGAAAGATCTTCACAAGATTCCCTCTCAATCTCTCAAGTGTTTAAAAGGTAGGTATTTCACTCAATTCAACCCATAAAAATTGCACTACCATAAGCTTGCTTATCTTCTACTTCTCCACTACTCAAAACACATGCACACACAAATCATGAGGACTTTATTCAAGGTTGTAGTGAGGTCAAGGTAACAGGAGAGGATAAAATGGATATGAGAAGATAAATACCAAAGAGAATACAAGCAAATGAGAGTGAGTTCAAATAACAAGATAAAAGTTCATCCCAACTCTAGTGTATATTCCTTTACATATTCATTTCCCAATCCTTTTCTTTTTTTTTTTTTTTTTTTTTTTTTTTTTTTTTTTTTAAACACTTGGTTTTTTTTTTTTTCTTTTTTTATATATATATATATATGAACATAACTATATACATACATTTTTTTTTTTTTTTTTTTTGGGCACTCTTTTCTTTTTCAACAACCATTTTGTACACACACCCCCACACTTGTTCAAAAACTCATCCATTAACCAAGCTAATGTTCTTTTATTCCCTAAGGTAAAGTAAGAACACGATTTCTCATTTAAGGCACATGATGAGCTAGAAACAAGGAATGGTCAAATAAGCTCAAAGGGGTTAAGCAAAGGAAAATATACAAGGTTGGCGAATCGAGAATTTTCAAGAAGTCAAAAGAGTGCTTGATATCATATTGGAAACAAGGTTAGCTATTTGGTTAAACTAGCTAATTAAGAAAGAGGGCCTCAATCATGTTCATGCATGCAAGTGAAATGTAGCCTCAAAAAGAATCAAAGCAAGTTCTAGAGTGGTCATTAACATGAGTGAAAATCACACAAGAAAGAAGAGAATGGCATAAATGTTGAATCCATCCATTAGGCTCAAAATCTCACAAGGTATGCATCCATCAAACTCAATTCATCAATTCAATCATCCATCACCAAGCATATCAGTTCAAGAAGGGAGAAAAATTATTCAATCATGCAATGAACCTCTTTTTTTTTTTTTTTTTTTTTTTTTTTAGAATTTTTTTTTTTTTTTTTTTTTTTACAAACGAAAAGAAACAAAACATGCTAAAATCTCTCCCCACACTTAATAGAACATTGTCCTCAATGTGAAAGAAAGAGATAGAAAAGAGCAACACAACCTGATAAGAAGTGAATCATCGCTAAGCGTAGAAAAAACACACCTTGTCAAGTGCAGATCGACCTTGAAAAGAAATAAAAAAAAAAAAAGCGTTAGTACTTCCACAATGCAATACTAATTAATTACTACCTAAAAACTCCTTACTCGCCACCAATTAAGATGCGTCTCAAGAGTAAAATTACTCCTTACTCGCCATCACTAATTGGTTTAATAAGTCCATGACAATCATATCATACTAAACAAAACAACAATAATTTTTTTTTTTTTTTTTTTTATCAAACTCATTAAAGAGAAAGTTTCAGATCGTTTTTTTGTTTCTTGTTACTTCCTTCGCCGCTTCGTTGACCAATCTATCTCGAGCTAATACCTTATCGTGTACATACTCAAAAGCTTCTAATTTATCAATGAGCTCATCAATAAGTGGAGGCAGAGATAAGAAGTTGTCTTGCCAAGGAGTGATAAATTTCGTTCCACGCTTTGTCAAGAAAAAATAACAAAAGATCAAAGAAATTATTAACATTCAACAAACCAATGGGTTTATGGTGGATGTTCGGCTTCGGCCCAAGAGACAATTTGAAAAATTTCTTCTAAAGTACCAAAACCACCTGGTAAGACAATAAATGCATCAATTGTCAACCATTATTTTCATTCGTCCATGCATAGATGTTACCCGAATTTCTTCTCCAATTGTCTTTCCAAAGGATGTTATTTTCAGCCAAAGGTTTAGGAATAACACCTAAAACCCGATCGCCTCCTATAGAAGCAGCAAGTGATACAACCCCCCATTAACCCACGACAACCTCCCCCATATACAAGATGAATATTCCTCGCAGAAGTGATCGACCAAGAGTGCTAGTGCGTTTACAAAACTCTAATCCCTTCCCATAACTTGACCCACAAAAAACACAGACATTTTTGAGGTTACGACTAGAAGGCCCCATTCTATACTCTTCCTCCCTTTGAGTGATTCTGAGTGTGAAGGAAGATGGAGAAAATGGAGTGTTTAAATAAGAAAAAGAATGGAAAGGGAAATAATTGCACCTATAAGGGTAGGTTGACTGTTGTCAGAAAAGGTTGAAATTAAGAGTCACAGAATCTTTTCTCCTTTTTTATATTTTTTTTTACTTTTTTTTTTTTTTTTTATTTTTTTATTGACTTCAAGAAAACCATCAAGGTAAAGAAGTCTAGAAACCCCTGAAGGACCCTGCTCAAAGGATCGTCTGTACAAAAATCAAAATACAACAAAATGATACAAAGATAATAGAAAATGATGACATACCTGTATGTACAGTTTCCATGGCGTATCTTTATACTCACACATGAGTGCAAGTAGACATCACGTCCTTTTTTTTTTTTTTTTTTTTTTTTTTTTTTTTTTTTTGAAATTGTTAGAAAAACTTGATGAAAGATGAGTGTATACTTACTTAAGATTGGGATGGAGGTAGTCTGCTTCTTTCGGCTTTGTGCCAAAGCATTGTTGACCAAGATTCGACCCATTCAAGACCAAATAAGAACATAGGGCTCCCAAAAGGGACAAGTGGCCATAATACGACCGGCTGCCTCACATGTGGGATACAATCTACCTTCTTTGTTTTTCAATTAAGAAGGTGGATCAGATGCATGCATTTTCCCCATTCACGGTTTGTGTTACCAAAGCCAACCCTAAGAAGTATACATTTTTTTTTTTTTTTTTTTTTTTTTGAATTTTTTTTTCTCATTTTTTTTTTTTTCATTTGTTTTTTTTTTTTTTTTTTGTAAAATGCCATGAAGAAGAAGAAGAAGAAGATGATATGTACAGATTGTTTGTGGATATGGCTCACATCCGCCTCTGGTTTAACGTCCAAGAATCGCTTAAACGTCTTCTATGAGTCGAGGATAAGCTTCCCATCCAATTTTCTTATAAATTGGCAAACAGTGGTCTTTTAGAGTCGATTCCCAAGACTCAGTAGCGTTGTTGTTCATCCTTGAAGAGATTCCACAATTTAAGAATTTCTCGATGCACCAATCCACAAGAATGCGTCTCAAGAGTCAATAAGATATCATCTAATGACTCCTTACTCACCCATTCTTAATGAAGAAAATTTTATCTTCTCTATTTGCGAAACCATCCCCTTAGTACGACATCGCTTGTTACAGTTCCATCGTCCACATTTGTGACATGACTTGTAACCTTTTTGCTCTTCTCCTTTTAGAATATGAACTTCTTCCAAGACCGGGCATATATGAGTCAAATGAAATTGAGGACTCACCGCTAATCGGACCTTTGCTTCAATTATCCAAAGACATCTTCTCGGCATACCCTTGTGCATTAACATTCTCAATCTCTCACATCGAACTTTGTAGATTTTTCTCGAGCATTTTGAGGAAGAGAAGGAAAATGTTTTCTCGTGTTTGAAAGAATGACATCCATTTTGAAGGAGAAGAAGGGTTCGGTTATTTTGGGAAATCGAAGAATAAACCGACTCAAGAGTCACGGAGTACCGTATCCGCCACTTAACCGGCAACACAAAGAACTCAAGAACTTGGTTTTCCAGGAATGGTTGAGTCTTTGTCCATTAACCTTAAGCGCATTACCATTCCTAGGATCCTCAGTATCTGATGCTGAGAGGATACGCGTGTCTGACAACAAAAGAACCACGCCACCTAGATCTCAATTTTCCAAGGAGTAGGTGTAGATGATAATCTCAAAGCAGAACTTTTTGACCAATTTCCGCAGCTTTTGCAAAAGGTGTAACAGACCTTTAATAAAGTAGGCCAATAAAATCCATACCGCAAGATTTTCACAGCTTGTTGTCGCCGAAGAAAAAAAATGACCTCCACATGCTTCGAGCGACTCTACCTACTTCATTGTCGGCACACAAATTTTTTTTTTTTTTCTTTTTTTTTTTTTTTTTTTTTTTTTTTTTTTTTTTTTTTTTTTTTTTTTTTTTTTTTTTTTTTCCTTTTTTTTTTTTTTTTTATTCATAATGCGGATGGAGAAGGTTCATCACCTCCACTTCGCATTCTCTCGGAAGTTCATGATACTGTTTGAGGCGGTGTCCATTTACGATGAAAGCTTTGGCAAAGTGACCTCACTTTTAATCCGAACAAAGACTGAAGGAAAAACATTAGTAACAATAAATGGTCCATCCCATCTAGACCTTAATTTGCCGTGCATGAGTCGGAGGCGGGAGTTATAGAGAAGAACTTTTTGACCAATCTCAAATGTTTTCCTCGAATCAACTTATCATGGAAGGCTTTGGTCTTCTCCTTATAAAGTTTGGAACTTTCATAAGCCTCCAAGCGGATTTCTCCAATTGTCATAATGTATGCTGCAGCTTCCTCTCCATACCGCTTGATTTAGGTCCAAGTTGCACCTTTTCACCGCCCAATGCTCGATGCTCAATTTCCACCTAAGCAGTGGCATGCTTTTCCAAAAACAATTCGATATGGAGACATCCCGATTGGTGTCTTATAAGCAGTCCCAGTAAGCCCATAAAGCATCCTCAAGCCTCTTGCTCCAAATCCTTTCTCGTTAGGTTGAACTGCCTTCCGGAGTATCCGCTTAATTTCTCTCGTTGGAGACTTCGGCTTGCCCATTGGTTTGGGGGTGGTAGGGTGTAGAAACCTTGTGTTGGACTCCATACTTCTTCATCAAAGCCTCCATGCTTCGATTGCAAAAATGTGAACCTTGATCACTAATGATGGATCTCGGGACTCCAAACCTACGTAAAAATCTGGATCTAATAAAATCCACAACAACTTTAGAATCATCGGTCCGAGTGGCCTTAGCCTCCACCCATTTAGATACATAATCCACAAAGAAGCGTAATGTAAACAAAACCAAATGATACAGAAAAGGACCCATAAAGTCAATACCCCAAACATCAAAAATCTCACGAATAATAAGGGTTTCTCGGGCATTTCATTCCTACGAGAAGTATTCCCTGTTTCTCTGGCATTGATCACAAGATTTGCAAAACATATATGCATCATGAAATAGAGTGGGCCAATATAATCCGAGTCTAAAACTTTTCTAGCAAAATTCGTTGAGGACCGAAGTGGCCGCCACATGCAAGTTTATGACAAAAGCTAAGAATGGAATGGAATTCATCATCGTGCACACATCTCCTAATTACTTGGTCACCGCAAAATCTCCATAAGTAAGGATCATCCCACACATAATATTTTGACTCACTTTTCAATTTATCAATCTTAGCCTTAGTGAAATGTGCGTATTGCTTTAGCAACCAAGAAATTAATCAAATCAAGAAACCAAGGGATGTTGCCTTGCACTTGAAAAGTCGCATCATCGTGGAAAACATCATGGATGGGAAAAACATCCGCCTCCCTTTCAATTCGACTCAAGTGATCACCACCAAATTCTCCGCTCCACTCTTGTCACGGATCTCAATATCAAACTCCCGGAGGAGCAACATCCACCTAATCAACCGGGGCTTGGCATTGGGCTTTTTCAGAGAAACTTCAATGCCGCATGATCCGAAAACACAACCACTGGAACCAAGCAAATATGATCGAAATTTATCTAAAGCAAAACAATTGCTAAAAGTTCCTTTTCGGTTGTGGTGTAGTTGATTTGTGCAGGATCTAAAGTTCTCGAAGCATAGGAAATGACATGAGATACTTTACCGACCCTTTGTGCAAGAACAGCCCCAATGCATAATTAGAGGCATCACACATCACTCAATGGAAGTGTCCAATCCGGCGGTTGGATGATAGGTGTATCGGTCAATGCCCGCTTCAATTGATTGAAGGCATCCCGGCACTTCTTGTCAAAGTGAAACTCCACATCTTTTTGCAGCAAGTTGGATAGCGGAAGTGCAATTTTGCTTTGAAATCCTTTATGAACCGCCGATAGAAACCTGCATGACCAAGGAAAGAACGAATCTCCCGCACGCATGTGGGGTAAGATAGGCATGAAATAACATCTATTTTTGCAGGATCTACCTCAATACCCTCACGAGATATCACATGCCCTAAGACTATACCTTGTTCTACCATGAAATGACATTTCTCAAAATTTAGAACGAGGTTAGTCTTAATGCATCTATGCAAGACTGAGCCGACTATCTAAACATGCATCAAAGGAAGATCCATAGACAAGAAAATCATCCATGAATACGTCCATGCAATTTTCTAAAAATCGAAAAGATACTTACCATACACCTCGAAAGGTGCCTCGAGCATTGCACGCACCAAAGGGCATCCTCCTATATGCAAATGTGCCAAATGGACAAGTGAAAGTAGTCTTCTCTTGGTCTTCCGGGGCTATATGAATCTGAAAATAGCCCGAATATCCATCCAGAAACAATAATGTGACTTGCCGCCTAACCGCTCCAACATCCGATCAATGAAAGGCAAGGAAATGATCCTTTCTCGGTAGCCTGGTTGAGCCGCCTATAATCAATGCAAACTCGCCAACCGTTTTGAACTCGTGTGGGCACAAGCTCATTGTTCGATTCGCAACCACCGTGACCCCGCATTTCTTGGGAACCACTTGCACGGGGCTCACCCATTGACCGTCGATATGGGATAAATAATGCCACTTGAAGCAGCTTTGTAACTTCCTTCTTTACCACATCTAGAATCGGGGATTTAGTCTCCTTTGGGGCCGTCTAACCGGTTTAATCCCTTCTTCCAATAAAATCTTATGCATGCATGTGGAGGGCTAATACCAGAATATCCGCAAGAGTCCATCCGATGGCTTGCCTATTCTCGCCTCAAAATCTAAGTAATTTTTCTTCTTGATCAAAGTTGTAGGTTTTTAGCAATGATCACCTAGAAGTGTCTCACCATCTCCCAAATATGCATATTTAAGATGGTCTCAGTAAAGTCTTCAACTCCAAGGATGGAGGTTGTACGATGGAAGGTAACAAGTGATCTCAAACACTAACTCAAAGAACATTAATTTCAAAGATGGTACTTGACTCTCATTCTCAATTGTTGCATCATCAAGCAGTGTATCATTACTCATAACGAATAAATCTCAAAGACATGCAAACATGGTTCATCATCACAAGTGGCACATGTATCACAAGAAACAGAACCAAGATAGTCAACAATATCGTGGGAATTCAAAGATATAAATCAAGATATAGACATCATCAACCAAAGATCTCAATCATATCAACATGGAAAATGAATGCTCCTCTCTGGGGTGTCTCATGGCATCAAAAATGTTAAATTGTACCAAATTGTCGCCAAACTCCATAGAAAGGGTGCCAAGCATGCACGTCTATCTTGGTCTTGGCGGTCTTGAGGAATGGTCTGCCTAGAATCAATGGAGCATGGTTTGTTGGAGACTCATCTTCCATGTCCAGAATGTAGAAATCTGCTGGAAAAATCAACTCATTCACCCGAACTAACACATCTTCCAAAGACACCTGCAGGATGAGCAATGGCTCTTATTTGCCAACTGAATCACGATACCAAGGGTTGCAAAGTACCGATGTTTAAACACTTATACACTGACATGGGCATGACATTGATCGAAGCACCCAAATCTAGCATTGCATGCTCAAATCTAGAGTTGCCAATTGTGCAAGAAATTGTGAAGGTTCCAGGATCTTTGCATTTCTGTGGCATGCTTGCGTAATCATTGCGTAAACATTTCTTCCCATGCCGATCTTCTCATCCCCTTTCAACCTTCTCTTATGAGTGCACAACTCCTTGAGAAATTTAGCATATTTTGGAATTTGCTTGATTGCATCTAGGAGGGGAATATTGATTTCCACTTTCCCGAATGTCTCCATGACTTCTTTTTCCATTTCTCGCTTGCATTGTTCTCTTGGATTGTGTGATCCTATTTGGAAAAGGCAATGGAATGGTAACATCTGAATTCTCTGCAATTTTCTTCTGAGGCACAGATTTCGGACTGAATTATCCATTTCCTGGTCAATTTCTCGATTCTTTGTAAGGTTGGAACATCAACTTCTTTGCCACTTCTCAAGGTAATTGCACTTACGTTGCCTCTTGGATTGTTGATCAAGCCAGTGAAGGCAATTGGCTAGAACCTTGACTCTTTAGCTCGCTCACGTTGGTTGCCACCGCCCGATTTGAGTTTGTAAATTCTGAATGTTGGCACCGACGTTCTGCTGAACCGAATGTTATTTGTGGCCATTTGTTTCATCGTGTCTTCCAATGATGGCTCACCGGGAGTGGATTGGACAGATGCCGAATGTGTCTTGTTGTCCGAATGCGGGGTATTTGTTGGTATTTGTTGCTTGGACCAGTAGCTTGGTATCTAAATTGTTGTTGCCGCTTCTTTGGTGGGGCCGTTGTTGCCGCTTGGTGGGGCCGTTGTTGCTTTGGCTAGGATTCCCATATCTCAAATTGGGATGGTCTCGCCAACCAGATTATAAGTACTAGAAAATGGATCATATCTAGATTGTTGTGTTGTTCGATATTGGGGTCTACCAGGAAAACACCACCGGCAAAGAACACATTGATCTGGAAAAGCGGGACCATCTTCCCGAAGTGTAGGGCATGAATCAAGAGGATGAGATGAATTAGAGCAAATTCCACACACCGATGCAGGTCATCCGCATGGGTGGTTGTTGACCCACCGCTATCCGTCTTACCAAAGAAGTCAATTCATCTAGTCTCGTGTTCCATTCTTTGTTGGTCCATATGAGATGCTTGAATTTCATTAACTCCTCCGGTTGCGGTGATGATCCGCGAGCCAAACCGTTGGTATTGGCTGCCATGTTTGCTATCGATCTCTTGCAATGGTAGGAGTTTTGTCTACTAAGGCTCCTCCGGAGGCAAAGATCGATCATGCTTCTATCATTTGGCAAAGAAACCCTCATAAAAGTATTGAATCAAGAGCTGGTCACTAATTTGGTGATGAGGGCAAATTGAACACAACTTCTTGAATCTCTCCCGGTATTCATGCAAAGTCTCACCGTACATCCGTCTCGATGCCACATATATCCTTCCTAATTGCAAGCTCTCGAGGCGTGGGAAGAATCTCTCCAGGAACAACCTCTTCATGTCATTCCAACTTCGACCGAACCTGGTGAAAGATAAAACAACCAATCTTTGGTCGCATCGACAAGTGAGAAGGGAAATGCCCTTAACTTGATGTGTTCCTCGTAGATGCCTTGTGGCTTCATGGTTGAACACACAACATGGAACTCTTTCAGTGCTTATGAGGATCTTCACCCGCAAGACCATGAAACTTTGGTAACAAGTGTATCAAACCAGATTTCAACTCAAAATCTGCATCAAGATCGGATATTGAATGCACAAAGATTGGTAAGATACATCGGAGCAAAGAAGTTCCTTAAGGGTTCTATTATGCATGTTATCGGCCATGATTTCGTGGATTACTTAAGTTATCGTGTTCACTCCCAAAATTAGGTTCAGAATTAACTCTGAATTTATCACACGAGCTCTAATTAATCTATGCAAGGTCCTATCAATCTCGTGGATCAAGATCAAGCAAGATATCGATTGGACCTAGTCATGCATCAACTAAAGCACAAAAACACAAAAACGCAACTAAGCAAAATACACTAAACAACACTCAAAATATGCAAAAATAAATCTAGTTAATATGTCTAAACATTTTTAAAAATTATGGAATCAACACAGAACAAAATCTACATAAAAATGAAACTAGAAAATGCAATAAAAAATATTAAAAAATTGAAAAAGTGGTCTAAATGATAGAATTTCGAAAAACCAGGGGTGACCTCACAGTTTACTGTGAGTCTTGTTTATCAAGCTGTTTTCCTTCAACCGACCAAGTTACAGCTCATTCTGGGCATGTTTCAGTTCGAAAATTGCAATAGTTACCCGTAATCACCGTTTCCGTCTTTCCTAATTCAGAAAAATTCAAAAGCTAAGATAAAAATGTTAGTATGGTATGAACAATGTTAGTAAATGAAAAATAACTGTTAGAATAGGTAAGAAAAAAAAAAAAAAAAAAATTAGTAAGGTTACTCAAAATGAAAAGATTACACCTACGAGCTCCCTAAGAATCTGCGCCAAAATTCGACGAGCGCCGAACTCAATCAAAATTATAACCGAAGTTATTACCTAAGCTTGTAGCACAGTGACAACACCGGATCGTCTCCTCAAGGATCGTAAATGCAATTTGATCAAATCAAGTGAAAGTTAGCAAAAAGGGGGTTTGACAGTTTAAGATCGCACTTAACAAAATTAAAGGAAGAAATAACAATTAAAGAAGCGATCAATTTAGAAACCTATCCAAGATTGGGTGGATTCAATCATAGACCCTTCATAGAACACTTGAAGTGCAATTGAATTGTTAATTTGGATCTAACCGAGATCTCTCGCATCAAATCCAGAATTCATACTAGACGATCGTCTAGAATTCAATTAACAAGTGATAAACACAAATCCGCAATCGCACCATTCATGAAAATCTATGTTAATTTCAAGTACCGAATTCAATTAACTTAGGCACAAATCAAGAACCTAACCTCTTCAATTCTCGTGATTAATTTAGATCAATCAGTTCTAAGTTTCATCACAAATCTCAATCTTCATTTATGTGATTAGTTTAGATCAATTAGTTCTAAGTTTCATCACAAATCTCAATCTTAAACTAAGATCAAATTAGATCAACATAAATAGAATCACCATTCATGCATTCAAGATCAAGAAGAAGAAAGAAGAAGAAAAGAGGAATTCAATTACAAATCAAATACAATACATAACCAAGGTCTCAAGAATCCAAACCACAATCTCTTCAAGAGATCTAAATTGACCGAAAGTAGCTTAGCCCTCCATCACCATGAAGAGAAGCATCAAAATATACAAAAGCTATGAGAAACTATGAAGAAACTATGAAGAAACAAGAAACTAAGAGAGAAATGAAGGAGAGAATTCTATGTTGTTCATGATAAATGGTGCCTTTTATAGAAGTCTAAGGTAACAAAATGACAAAGGGAAGTGGGTGGATGAGTGGGTGAGTGAGTGGAGTGGTTGAGTGGATGGATTAGTGGGTTGGTTTAGTGGATTGGTTTAGTGGATGAGTGGGTGGATTGGTTGAGTGGTTGAATTAGTGAAAAATGCCAAAGGACTTTTGGTGAGTGGAAAATTATGGACATGAATGGGTGAGTGGATGGATGAGTAGATGAGTTAGTGGATGAGTGGATGGAGTGGTTAAATGGTTGGATTAGTGTATTAGTGGATGAATGGGTGAGTTAGTGGATGAGTGGATGAGTAGATGAGTGGATTAGTGGATGAATGAGTGGATGGTTGAGGATGAAAATTTCGTGTCTGACTTGGAAGCCAAAAACGACCCACTATACTTCAGAACCACGAAAAGTGTTCTTCATCAAAGTTGTAGATCCTTGTCTTGGCTATAAAATGGATAGCTGGTTCGTCCAATTTGGCTTCCTTAAGCCCAAGATATGTCCCAAATACCGTAGGTTGCTCAAACCCAACTTCAGCACCTCTGTTCCGACTTGTAAGCTCAAAATGACCTGCTAGACTTCTTTTTCTCAAAATGTGTTCTTCATGAAAGTTGTTTATTTGGATCTTGACTATCCACTGTCCAAATTTCAGCCCATCTCCATTATTACATCTTGAGATATGATTTTTTTGAGTGCACACTATTCGGATTCTACTGGCAGAACCCGTATTCTGACTTCCATGTAAACTTAGGTCCCTTAGACATCTGAATCAGACTTCGAGCTCTTCATCAAAGTTGTAGAGCTTCCTCTTAGCTTTCCTACAAGGTAAAATTCATGTTCATCAGATATTAGGAACTCAAGTTATGGCCAAAATACAGAAACAGTGTCAAATCTCAATAATGCTGAAAATATTCAATTAGGACCAATTTGAGCTCAAACTCACAAAATCATACCAAACTCAATCAATTAAGAATATGGAGAGTGTAAATGACTAAACATAAGGGTTTCTTAATGAATAAAATATGTGATTATCACCCATCCAATTGTGTAAGTAATTTGATCTCGAACCAAGACTCGTACTTCTAGCATATCATTATATCATGACATAAATTCGTGACGTAGTTTGAGTATCTTCTTGCAACGTCACGCGTCGCTTCAACTTCGAGCACTGTTCTTTCAATAGCTTTATCAAGTATAGTACGCAATGTGGTCAAAAGATATTAGAAGTCGTCGTTTAAGTTTCATATCACCATGATTACTATTTCAAATTAAATGCGGACTTTCAATTTGCCCCTCCTTACGGCAACTGTTGAATAAGGTTTTTAGGTGCCTATAAATATAGGATGAGGGAAAACCTTTCATTTTTCTCTCTTCTTCTCATTTTTGCTTTCTTTTTCGGTGACTTTAGGCAATTTTTGACCAGCATAAGTGATGGTTATTGGTGATTTTTGACTCATTTCAAGCCTTTTTCAGTGATAATTTTTTAGGTATTTTTTTCTTCATTCTCTTTTTCTTCTGAAAAACCTATTGTGAGAGAGAAAATGTCATAAAATGGTAATGAGGTGAGTGTTTCCTTAGAAATTTTTAGTGCTCCACCGTCTCCGCATGGCATAGATGTTCTTCTTATGGTGGAGACACTGATAGAGGTATGAGGCCGATAACCGGTATGGATATCCTAGTGGCATTACGGAGAATGGATCGTGCAAGAGAACTTGCAAGGCAAAGACCAACATGTCCGCTCTCCATACTCATGATAGAGTTAGAGAATCTTAGTGAATTTTCTTCTGATTCTAACATGAGTATGAGCTCTGTAGGTAATGCTACCAACTCGGATATGGCATGTCAGAGACCAACTACTTCAAAACCAAGAGAGCACATATTCCCGAGAGACGTCAATCTATACCAATGGGTTGGCCGAGAAGTTTTAGGCACTCCTTCAAGTATGGAGAGCTCGGAGGACGCTCATGTAAAACAAGAATATCTTCATTTAATAGATAATAGATTAAGGGACGAAGAGTACATTGTTCGAGCTCTATCTGATCAGGAGAGAGTCTGCTCAATGAGAACAAAGGGCGAACACTTCATATACATGTACAATGCGTTGTTCACTTGCATCGGGGTCTGACTTCCATTCTCTGAGTTCGAGATCGGAGTCCTCAACCACTTGTGTGTGGCTCCAACCCAACTACTTCCAAATGCTTGGGGTTTTATCTGAAACTTTGAGCTTATCTACAAGCTCTTCGGATGGTCGTACTCTGTGAGGTCATTCTTCTTCCTCTTCACCCAATTTACACCTTCTAGGAACAGTTTTCAAAAGTAATGGGTTACTTTACACACGCAAACAAAATGAAAAGTATTCAAACCATACCAAGAGTATTTCAAGAACTTCTAGAAGGATTTCTTTTTAATTGAAGGAGCTCTGGGGTAAACGTCTTTTGTTACCCCAGACGGCGAACCGTAGATGTATTTATACTAGACTTAGGCGGTGTGGGATCGGAGCTTAAAAGAAATAGAGACTTTAGTCTATCCTATCTAAATATAAGGCTGACGTCCTCAACTTTCTAGTTGAGTGGGCCAATAAAGGTAGGACCAACTATTGTAAAGACGTCCTAAATGAGCCTTCTGATTCAATAAGATTGCTCTAAGGTATTTCATTTGAAATATATTTGATTGATGTATATTACATAATTTTTTTTCTAAGTGTTTTAACACTCTTGTTTCCTGTTTGCAAAAAGCATGGCCTTGAAGCTCTCGCCTTGCGGTTGGCTGTAAGAAAAACTATGGCCTCGGGATCTGGATCCCAACCAACAGTTGTTGTTCCTCCTCCACAACCCGCTTCCACAACGGTTGCTAAAAGGGTCGTTGAGGTAACTGAGCTTCAGGCTAAAGTTACTGAAGGGGTGGCTCGAGAGAACAACTTAAAAGATCATATATCTTCTATAGGGTCCACCCTAACCACACTCCGAGCTGAGAATGGGATTCTTCGTCTATCCGAGGCCAAGCTAAAAGGTGATATTTTATATCTTGAAGATGAATGGGCCAACTCGGTTGATGAATCCTTCTCCAATGCTCTCGCTCAACTGCGCCTGCTGAATCAAGACCTCATCGTGGAAAGAATTAGTTTTAGGAAGATAGGCTGTGATGGATGCATTATAGATGCCATCCTGGAGGCTACTCTAGTGAATCAGGTTTCGGCAGTGAGGAGTAAGGGGAGGAAAGCTCGAAGGGTGGCCCATCAGAGGAAGTCGAGGCGGAAGAGGAACCTACCCTAGAGGTCTGATTCTTTTTTCTGTTTCTTTTTATTTTCCCTTTGTGAGGGGTTAATTTTATTTGTACTTGGACAAGTCATGAGTTTCAGGAATTTTTAATACTTAGAATATTTTTCTATATATTCTTGTTGCTTTCTTTTTCCTTACCGAGATGAGTCCAATGCTCAATCTCGGTGATTCCATTTATACTTAGTGTATACTTTTGCTTTTATTTGACTGAGATGAGTCTAACGCTAGATCTCAGTGGCTTTATTTATACTTAGCATATATTCTTGCCTTTATTCGACCGAGATGGGTCCAACGTTCGATCTCGATATTTCATTTTTACTCTTAGCGAACACTCACATTTTTACCAATCGAGATGGGCCCAACGCTAGATCTTGGTGGTTCTTTTTCAGAGGGTCCACTCGGTTTATTTAATAACCATGACTCTCCACTTTTGTTGACACTTAATCAAATTTTTAAGTGTGAAACTATGAAGTATGATTTTGACACATAAGCCTCTTTGAGTGATGTCCACTATCTCGGACAGCGGTCTGTTACTCTTAACTCTTTAAACATTTTTTAGGCTTATGGGTTAAGGTCAGACTCATTAGGGAACGGGTTAAAACCCTTGAACTTGCTCCTTGAACATGGATACCGGTCAAGTGGATTCCTCTTTTTAACCCTCATTTATGCATCAGAATATATGATCTTAATTAGACATTGTATTCCTCAGACCTCTCCAAGGTGTAATAACCTTGTGAGTTGCAATAGTTATAGATGAATAAAATAACCAAGTGTTGAAAAAATAATAATTGATTTATTTAAGTTAGAACTCATCACTTACATGATAAAAATAATAATTAAAAGCATCTAACTATAATATTTTCTTAGCTTATCAGCATTCCAGAAAATTCTTGATAGTTTTGCTAGAAAGGATTTCTAGAGTATAGGTCCGTGTGTTTGTTTTAGACACGATCCTATATGGTCATTCCCAATTAGGAGTTAACTTTCCATCTTTTGTATTTTTACCTTCAATACCCATCCTATAAAGTAAGAGGTCACCAGGAATAAATCTTTGTGGTATCACTTTAAAATTATATTGTGCTCCAATCCTCTGTTTAAGGGTGGCTTCACGGACATGAGCAATGCGGTATTGTTCTTCTAACAAGTCTAAATCATGACAGATGAGGTCCATGTTAGCCTTATCTAAAAAATTATGTCTCGTCCTGCTCGGTTCTCCTATTTCCACTGGATCATAACCTTATAACCATAAGTCAATTTAAAGGAAGTTTCTCCTATGGAGGAATGAGGTGTGGTCTAATATGCCCATAAGACATGATCGAGCTACTCCACCCAATTCCCCTTAACGTCATTGAGCCTTCTTTTGATTCCTCAAAGTATGACCCGGTTAGCAGCTTTAGCTTGCCCATTAGACTTTGGGTGTTCTACTGATGTGAAATGTTGTGTGATCTTAAAACCAACTAAGAGATCCTTGAACTTTTGGTTAGTGAATTGGGTTCCGTTATCCGTGACAATAGACTCCAAGATACCAAACCTGCTAGTAATATTCTTGTATATAAATTTTTAGATGTTGGCAGAGATGATGGTGGATAACGGTTTAGCCTCAATCCACTTGATGAAATAGTCAACAACCACCACTAAATACTTGATCTGTCCTAGTGCTTGGGGGAAATGGCTTAGGATATCCATCCCTTATTAGTGAAAAGGCCAAGGGATAAACATTGTGGATAGTTCTAATGATGGGGCAACATAGATATCCGAGAACCATTGACATTGATCACATTTCTGGATATGTTCCATGCTATCAACTTCTATACTAGGCCAATAATATCTAGCCCTTAGCGTTTTCCGTGCTAGGGACCTTTTGCCTAGGTGATGGCCATAACTCCTTTTGTGGATTTTGGCCAAGACGTATTCTGGTTCCTTAGGATCGAGGCACATAAGGAGGGGAGAAGAAAACTCGTGACAGTATAACTGATTGTCAAGGATGGTATACCAAGCCGCTGTCCGTACTTTTTTCTGGGCTTCTTTCTAGTCTTCAGGTAATAAGTCATCGCGTAAGTAGGTAACTATGGGCGTCATCCAGGTATCGTCATCTTCCAGTAGAAAGACTTCATTATCCATAATACTGGGAGCATGGTTTTAAATTGCGGTTGCGGTTGCGGTCACTGCGGTTGCGGGTATTGCGGTTACTGCGATGCGGATTGCGGTCACTGCGGTGTGATTTTTTTTAAAACTTGCACAAAATGTAAAAAAAATCTATAATTATTATAACTCTTCATATTTCCTTATTTATAATGTTTTATAAGTTTTTACTCATTTGATAAAATTTTGTACTATCTTAAAGAATAATTGAAATTGAATTCATAACTAAAATAACATAATTATTGTTATAATAATTATTAATAGGCCTTTTAAAATTTTATTTGGGCATATATAAATATAAGAGAGTAAAAAACTAAATAATATATCAACTTAAATAAGTTTCAAATAAATTTCACATGTCATATTTTTTACACCGAGTCATTGATAAAAAAATCTAACTCAGTTAGAAGAATACAATTTCCTTCAACTTTAATCACATCACCAATTATGCAAGGAACAATGCTACTATTAGGATGCATAATTTTACTGCAAAAGAAAATATGATATAAACTCATAATTAATATCTTAAATATTTATAAGTATTATAAAAAAAATTTTTACCTGGCAGTTCACAAATAATAAACTAAATCTCACTTTAAAAACTTTGAAAAATAATAAAGTAAATTATTAAATTTAAAATAATAAATAAATAAGTAAGTAAGTAAATAAATAAATAAATAAAAATCTCAAAGACAATATAAATAAAACTTATATAATAATTATTACCACATGGTAGAATGACGTGGATGATCATAACCTCCACTTTCATTTTGACTATCACCTTGCATGTCTCCTTGTCCAAAGACATAATTAAAAAATTCACTACTTGATTATTGATGATAAGGATCTTGATAGTTCATTGAAGATTGGTGGTATGGTGGAGGTTGATTACTACTACCATATTGATCATATGCATTGAAGTAAGGATACTGATAAGATGGTGGATAATACCCCTGACTACTCTGAGATGATTTACTAAGACCAAAGTCACCAAAACTTTGTGCAATGCTTGAAGAGGAAGAATCTTCTAGTGTAACATTGTGTTGCCTTTTTTCTCTACTAGATTGTGATCCACCTCTTCTGCTATCACCAAATGAATGATCAGAAGGAACCATATCTGGCCTAGATGTAGTCATATCAATCATTAGGCTTTTGTCGCGACGATTATATGGAATCTCCTGATATGGATCATTTTGCCTATATTCGTCATTCTCTTCATCATTATCATCACTTTTTTCAGCTTCTGCATTAGCACCACCATTACTACTGTTGTTACTAGGAGGACTTAAACCACTACTATTTTCATCAGAACCTGTATCATCATCACCACCAACTTCCATATCTTCATCATCAGTATCAATTCTAGGCAACCATTCTGAATTTTGTACTTCATCTAATACAGGGTCTTCCCTTTCTTCAATCCAAGGAGATAATGGATCTTCTTCTTGAAATATGTAGTCAAGATTAATTGGATTGAAATTAGCTTCAATTTCTTCTTGACTTCTCCTTTCTTCATGTCTCATTTTCAGCTTCATGTTGTAATATGTGAAGACAAGTTTTTGTAGATTTTTATACTTGAGTCTATTCCTTGTCTTTGTATGAATGTAGCTGAATGTACTCCAATTTCTCTCACAATTTGTAGCTGATGTTATTTGACTAAGAACTTTTATTGCCACACGTTGAAGTTCAGGAGCACACGATGCAAATATCAACCACCATTCAGCTATTTAAATGACCAAGCATAATGAATAATTATTTGTCATATAAAGTATGTATAAATTTTAAATAGATTTACTTGTACAAAAAAGAGAAAAATATATTTTACCTGGATTCATTCTAGCCCAAGCTCTTTGAGCTTGTGGTGTGCCAAATGATTCACGTTTTTCCTTAAATATCATTAACTGTATAACACAATATAATATGTTAATAAGTAAATATATAATATTTAATTATAAATTTATAAGATTTAAATATAAACATTATTTACTAACCTGATTCAAAGCTTTAATTTGATCATCCATGTTTCTTTCTAATTTGATGATGACGCTACTAGTTCCCTCAAAAGTTTCTTTATAAACATCAGATCCATGTTCAACTCCATATTGAAATTGTGGGTTAAGAAAATAACCTAAAAAAAATTAATCAATTATTATGCATAAAGGCATGAGAGTAAAATTTTATAACAAAACAAAAAATTATAAATTATATCGATTATTGACGTACCTGCAGAATGAAGATCAGAATGCATGAATCTCCAACGTTGGTCTATTATTTCATTATATCTTGTATGATATCGAGAATTTTGTTGGATAGATTATTTGGCTCAATTATGGCTTCATAAAGAAAACTCATTGTTGGCTTCACATCACCGTCGACCAGCCTCAAGACTTTTACAATAAGTTCAAATACTTTTAGTAGATCAACAGCTTTACTCTAGATTTCACTGCTCAAAACTATTTTTCTTGCTTCAAATGCTAATCCTTTTTTCTCTTTCCCAAACTTAGATCTTCTAAATTCTTCTGAGTTGAGCATGTTTCTTAAACCTTGCTTTTGCTTCATAATAGCTTGAAGCTGCAAGAACTGTGTTGCAAATCGAGTTATGCCAGGCCGGACAATTTCTCTACCTCCAGTGTATTTCTTCATCAAATTTACTATCCATATATGGTTATAGATGAAAGTTGTCACTGTCTTTGCATCATTCAGTAGTTTCTTCACATTTTTCTTTGTCCCTATATCTTCCAAGCAAAGATCCAAACAGTGAGCTGTGCATGCAAACCAATACAGATGTGGCCTTTTTTCTATCAATTTTTTCCCAGCTGCTTTGAGTGCTTTTTCATTATTTGTAACCACTTGGACTATATATTCTTCTCCAACTTCATCTACAATTTTGTCAAGCAACTGGAAGTAATAATCTGTATTTCTAGTATCAACACCAGAAGCATCAACATATTTTAAGAAAATTGTCCAATTGCTGCAGTAAACAAGAAAATTCATAATATGTGTATAGTTTATACTATTAGTCCAACCATCACACATTATTGTAACTCCTCTTTCTTTCCAGGTACCCTTTAGTGTATTTATCTATTCTTGCATTTTTTTGTATTCAACTTTCAAATACACATCTGAAACTTCATAAGGAGTTAGGCACTTAATTCCTTTGCCTACCTCAGCTGCTTCAACAACCAAAGCATGCAACCAAGGAGAATCAACTAAATTCATAGGCAAATGCTCATAAATTAAGAACCTACTTACTGCTGCTCCAAGTGTTTTTCTTAGTATTTTCATCCAACCACCAGTAACTTTTGGTTGCTTCACGCTTTTACTTCTCATAAGGTTAACATCTGTAGACCTCAAAGGAGTAGAAATATCTTGTGGTCTTCTGACTTCACTAACACTTGCATGAAAGCTTCCACCTTCTTCATATATATTTCCCGATCCTCCTATTTGTTACCTGAATCGTTGTCTGTCTTCCTATTCATATTGTGATCTAAAGCTCTCATGTGTAGCTAGCATGATTTGTTCATTAATATGATCATCCATGTCTTCCTCTTCAACATTTCCCCTTAAGCCTTCTTCGAATTCTTCTTTTCTTTTTTTAGAGTCAATTTTTTTTGCTTTCCCATCCATGAGGAGTTTCATCATATTCTCTCTGACAAATATGTTGACTCTAGGACAACCTGCTACTTGCCCTTTATAATGTACTATATGTTGCTTCAATCTTGTAATGCCACCCTTTATTACTTTTTCACAAAGTTTGCATGTAATGTTGTTTCGATTTCCAGGTACAACTGTTCCGAAATGCCATCCAATATCATCACTTGGAGCACCCTCCAATCTTCTTGTAGGAAATTCTTCTCTTGGCAGCATTGTTTAAATATTGTAATACTTGTTTACAAAAAAAATTATAACAATTATCAATAATTAACTTAATTATCACTATTACTAATACATCAATTAGCAATCAATAATTAACTTTAACTTCAAAGTTAAAACCCTTAATAATTAATATATACTACTAATTATATCCTTTTAAACAAATAATTAAGTAATTAAATTAATTATTAATATTCCTAATACTCCATCAATAATTAACTTTAAATTTAAACCCTTAATATAAACTACTAATTAATTATTATTCTTAACTTAATTTTCACACACTATTATAAAAAATTCAATTTTCTCACAATTTTTTCTAATTTCCCACTCCCCTAATTTTTTCCAATTTCTCACTTCCTCAATTTTTCCCCAAAAATTTTCCCCAAATTTTTCCCAATTTTCTCCCATAATCTGCCCAATTCCCACCCAATCCCACGAAGCCCTAAAATCCCAAATCCCCTAATTTTCCCTAAATCCCCTCATCCTCTCCTCTCGCGCAGCTCTCTCTCTTCCTCCTCCCCCGTTCCCTTTCTTTCCCTACTTCGGTTCTTCCTCTAATCCTCTCTCTCGGTCTCGCAAAGCTCTCTCCCCCTATCCCCATTCTCTTTCTCTTTCCCTTCTTCCTCTCCTCTCTCTCGTTTCCCGTATCGATTCGCCACGCCCCACCCCCGACCGCCTTCTTCCTCTCGGTTCGCGGACCACCGCCCTCGTCCACAACCACTTCCCCTCTCAGCCCAATCGTCCACGACCACCTCCCCTCTCTCGCCTCCCACTTCGTCGGTCTCACTCTCGCCCTCTCACGGTCTCCCACTCCCACTCTCACCCACCGTCCCCTTCTCTGCTCCCAAATCTCACACAAATAAACATTCAACCCCAACCCCAACCCCAACCCCAACCCCAACCTCTTAAATTTCACAAGATGCATGCATATGCATATCAAACACAGAAACAAAACATAAGAAAGACTGAGATGGGAGAGATGAGCTCACCTGCGGTTGCGGAGCGCCGGAGCAAGATGGTGAGTCCGTGATCTGGGATCTGCAAGATGGAGACTGAAGTGGAGACTGGAGATGGTTTTCAAAGAGAATTCTAGAGATTCAAGTTTTCAACACCAAGTTTGAAAGGTTAGTGATCCGTGAATGAAATCTGATGTATTTGTATTGTTTTCTCCTTTTTCCTGTTGATGTCATGAAATTATTGGGCTAGAGAATCTTCTTCTTTTTCTTTCCCGTCCTCTGAGTCTCTGACATTGTTGATTTGAAAGAAAAAATGGAACGGAGTATTGTTGCAGCCCGTTGCAGCCGCAACTCCGTTCCGTTGCTGCCGTTTTATGCGATTTTGAGTCACACCGCAATTGTGGTTTGATGCCGTTGCGGCACGGGCCGCAACGGCAATATTGCGGTCGCATCAGGTGATGCAGACCGCAATTTAGAACCCTGACTGGGAGTGAGTATGGTATCGTGGATTATTGACATGTTGTTACTAGGACTCTTGGTGCTGGTTAGCTTTGACAAGATATCGACTCTGGAATTCTACTCTCTTGGAATATGCTCTACCTTCATACTATCAAAACTTTCCATTAACTTCTTCACTTTGGCTAAGTATTTCTGCAACAGCTAATAGGGGCTCCTTAGCTTGGTATTCACCTTTGATTTGGGATGTCGCCAGTTGTGAATTGCTGTACATAATTATATATGTAGTCCCCATCTCTTTTGTCATGTTGATGTCAGTAATGCATGCTTCATATTTAGCTTGGTTAATTGAAGTTGAAAACTCAAACCTCAGAGAATGTTCTGATACGAGCCCAACTTCATTTTCTAACATTATTTTGATGTCATTCCCATTGGGATTCGAAGATCCATCAACATAGATGGTCCAGGAATTCGCTCTAAGATGGTCGCAATCTAGTGTAAGCTCAACCAAAAAATCAGATAAAACTTGAGCCTTTATGGCTGGTCTTGACTCGTAAATGATACTGAATTTAGAGAGCTTCACCGACCAAGCAATCATTCTCCTGGTGAGATCTACCTTATGCAGCACTTGTCAGATCGATTGATCTATCCTCACTATCACAAGGTGACACTGAAAATATTGTCATAACCTTCTTGCAATAATAAGCAAAGTTAGAGTCAGTTTCTTAATCTTCTGATAACAGATCTCAGGGTCTTACAGGACTTTGCTGACAAAGTAAACTAGCATTTGACCTTCATCAATTTTTCTTATCAGAATTGAACTAATCGCCTCATTACTGATAGAGAGGTAGGCATAAATTGTTTATCCCAGATCCAGTCTCGTCAGAATCGGAGGTGTATATAGCATCTTCTTTAATTCTTCAATGGCAACCTCACACTTCGGGGTCCACTCAAAATTCTTTTCCTTTTTTAAAGTTTTGAAGAAAGGAAGAGATTTTTTAGCAGTCTTGGCTAGGATGGGAGTGAGGGAGGGCCACTATACGTCCTGTTAGTTATTGTATCTTTTTCATGGACTGTGGATTACGCATGTCGAGGATGACTTGACATTTCTCTGGGTTAGCTTCAATGCCTCAATTTTTCAACAAAATCCCAAAAATTTATCGGCCTATACACCAAAAGTGTATTTTTCTGGGTTCAACCTCATGTTATGGTTATGTATCTCAGTGAACACCTCTTCTAGGTCCTTCACATGGCTTCTGGTTTCCGTTGTTTTGACTATCATGTCATCTATGTTGACTTCTAGTATTTTACCAATTTGTTTTTCGAAGACCTTATTCATCATCTTTGTTAAGGTGCACCAACATTCTTTACTCCAAACGACATGGCATTGTAACAATAACTTCTCATCTCAGTTATGAATGCAGTTTTATCTTCGTCCTCTAGTTTCATGAGAATTTGATTATATCTAGAATAGGTATCTATGAACGACAATAGGTAGAACCCAGATGAATTATTCACTAGTTTATTAATGTTGGAAAATGGATAAGGGTATTTTGGGAACGCCTTATTCAGGTCAATGTAATCGACGCTCATATGCCACTTCCTATTAGCCTTTTTTTACTAGGACTACATTAGAGAACCAAGTAGTATAAGAGGCTTCTTTGATAAATTCAGCATCTAGGAGCTCTTTTACCTACTTCTGAACTACCTTCTGCCTCTCAGGTTTGACTTTCCTTTTTCGTTGGGCTACCAACTTCACATCCTTCATGATAGAAAGTCGGTGACAAATGAACTTTAAGTCTAATCTCAGCATATATGTAAACGTCCACGCGAAAAGATATTTGTTTTTCATAAGAAACTCAACTAGTTGGGATCGTCCTTATTGGCTCAAATGTCCCCAAATTTTGGTTACCTGATATGCCTTGGCACCAAGTTGAAGGGATTAAAGCTCTCCATCAGGTTGAGAGTGTGTACCACAGATCTTTTCACGAACATCCAATTCAGTCAAGAGGACATTGATGGGGTCCGTAATTACTAAAGCTGAATTATTGTGTTGGTTCGTGGTCTGAGGCTTCTTAACGATCTTCAGGCTTTCATTATAGTATTTTCTAGCCATAGTCTGGTCTCATTTGACCATAACGACCTTGTCATGTTAGTCAAGAAACTTCATGGCCAAGTGGGGTGTGGAGATCATAACCCTAAAGGCGTTGAGTGAGGGGCGACTTAATATGACATTATAAGCCGAGAGACAATCTACCACTAGGAATTTGACCTTGAGTGTCTTGAAAAGAGAATCCTTCCCTAAAGTCAAATAGGTCTCGATGTATCCCACTAGGGTGACATTGTCTTTAGTGAATCCGATCAATTCTTCGGTATATGGGATCAATTCCTTCTTTGATAATCCTAGCTTTTCAAATAAGTTTAGGAACATGATATCATCCAAGCTCCTTTGATTAATAAATATACGATGAACCTCGACATTAGTTATTATTCCCGAGATCACAATGGGGTCATCATGGTCTGGGATAGTACATCCGTAATCTTCATCAGTAAACGAAATCGGTAGGGTTTTTCTTACTTCGTTGTTCGACTTAGTTCCTGAGGGGGATACGAGAGTGCTTTTTCCATGATGTCATATGTAATCTTCAACCTAGAGTGCTTTTTTCATTGTGTTCCTATATTCACTACCACCTGCGAAGCCTCCCAAAATGGTGTTAATTATCCAGGTTACTTTTGCATGGCAGCGTTCATTGTCTAGATTAGGACAATCCCGAGATTGTGCTCTTTCTTGGTTCTGGGAGTTACCTCGAGATGGGCTTGCGCCAGGATTTTCATTCCTCACAAGAGAAACTCTTCTTTAGTATGGCGGAGATGAGCTTCTCCGAGGGTTGTAGCTCCATTTCCTGTAATTTTTGGCATCCCCTCTGATTCCGAGATTAATGCATATAATGACCTAGGCGGTCGTCTCGGACAAGAGATTCAATGGCGCCTTGAAGGTTGATGCAGTCTTCAGTATTATGCCTATGACCTTTGTGAAATGCACAATGTTTATATTTATCCTTCTGTGCATGTTTCCTCAAGGGGGAGGTCTTTGCACATTCCTGAACTTTGAATTCATCACCTCTTGAAAAATTTGAGCCCGAGTTGTGTTGAGGGGGGTGTAACTCTCATACTTTCCCTTCAAAGGTGGTCTTGAGTTTCGGCCTTGTTGGGTGGGTTGTCTGGACTTAGGTCTGACATCTTCACCTTTCTCTAAATGCTTTATAGCCCAAAAAATGTCTTTAATATTGATGTATTTATCAGCTTTGACATGGAACTTGTCCATAGTCTTAGGTTCCTTTTTAGCAAGAGAAAAATATAACAGCTCAAGGCGGAGTTTTTCCCTCATGTAGTATGGTTAGAGTCTTTCATTCCAATCACGAATATTTACTATTTCTTTATTGAATCGAGATATAAAGTCTTAGAGAGATTCATCATTTCCTTGTTTAATCTGTGATTGACATGAAATGGATTTCTGTTGCACCTTACGAGTGGTGAAATGCAGCAAAAATTTCGAGGATAAGTCTTCCCAGTTAATAATGGATTTAGGAATTAAAGTGATGAATCATCTGAAGGCGGTTCTTTTTAAAGAAAGGGGGAAAACATGACACATAAGTGAATCATCTCCTCCAGTGAACATGAGAGAAGAAACATAAACATCTAAGTGCTCTTGAAGGTCCATGGTCCTATCATAGGCTTCAATATTTGTTGGATATTTATAATGCCTAGGGATCTCATAGGCCATCAGCTTGTCGGAGAAATGTTGGTTTTGTGTAACCGATTTCCTTAATCATTGAACATACTCTTTGTTTCCTTGAATTGGGATTTCAGCTCTCTAACTGGGTCCCGTGATCCTAGAATACTCCAGATGATGTACCCCATCGTAGGCTTTGTCCCTTCAATTTTCGCCTTCCTTCTCCTGATTAATAACTCTATTCAGGTTATGAATACATTTGTCCTGGAGTCTAACGAGAGAGATGAGTTCTGTAACACCCCAATTTTTGGGTAAAAGACCGTTGTGTCCCTATTTTACTGTTTCTTGTTTTTCTGTATGAAATACAGAAAAATAATACTGTTTGTTATTTTATTTGGTCGTTTTACATAATTTGTTTCGATACAGTAAAATAAAAATTTTATCAAATTACTGTTTTAAATTTTTCTGTATGAAAAACAGATGTATAATACTGTCTGGTATTTTATATAATCGTTTTACGTATTTTTCTTCAAGACAGTGAAATAAAATTTTTCTTGAATCCGCTGTTTTAAATTTTCTGTGTAATATACAGCTATATAATACTGCTGGATATTTTATTTGAACGTTTTGGATGATTAGCTACATTGTGGGAAAAAATAGGAAAATGACCATTACGTCCCGAATGTGCTGTTTTTGCTGTTTTTAATTGTTTTCTACTTGATACAGTGCTCAATATTACTGTCTGTAATTTTAGATGGACTTTTTGTGTGATTTGCTCCGGGGTAGGAAAATAATATTTTTCCTGACCGGAAAATCTGTTTTTAATTATTCGAGGCGGGGATCTTACTAAACCCAATTCTCGAATGAGCCTAAAATTAATCTTTTAATTTTTAGGATTTAATCAAAATAAAATAATTTTATATTATTATAATATTATTTTATTAGTTAGTATAAATAAGTGACGGCGGACTCAGAAATATTTTGCGGGACCCACGTTTAGTCATCAAGTACTGTACACGTAGACCAATGAGGAGTTGGTCAAAATTGGTGGCTATGACTCATCGCAACAGGCCAATAGGACGATGACACGTGGCGTGACACCTCAAAGATCATGACTCAGCAGATTCTAGAAGGTTCCAGAAGTGCTGACTCGGCCTGTGACTCACCGCAGTGACTCGCCAGCAGAAGCTTCTCTGATGACTCATTGCCGACTCACCATTGATGACGCACCAATGATGCATTGTGATGCGATCGGTGACTCAAAGATGTTTGACTCGCCATGCCGACTCACCTGTTTTGAAAAATATCTATCTTTGACTCATCCGCTCTAGAAAATATCTACGCTGACTCGCCATGCTGACTCACCCGTTCTAGAAAATTCCACGATGACTCATCATACCGACTCATCGTAATGAGTCACATGTTCTAGAAATTTCTCTTTGATGACTCGCTTTATGACTCATCAAGGGCAATCAGTAGAAAAATGATCAATAATAATTTCTACTCTGTTAGTCTAAAATAAAAACCTATGTATATTTTATTACCCATTAGACAATAAACACTGAATTTATAAATAGTAATTATTGTATAATTATTGGTTATTGGTTAAAGTATGTTAGAAAATATACAATGTGCACCAATAGGAATTGGTCAATAAAAATAGCAACCAATAAGAATCATGTTAGTAAATATTTAACCAATGTAATTTAGTCAATAAAAATGACTTGAATTTTTAAGAACCAATAGAAAACAAGCTATCAAATAAATTTAGGCTTCTTGAAATGCAATGGTTCTACGGTGGAGGAATTGGCTTTAATAGCTAATTCACAAAGTGAATTTCACGTAGAAAGCCTTAGGGAATTCTTTTAGAAAGCCAAATTGAACAATGAAGACCAAGTCAATTTTAGTGGCTTTTTGCATGTGTTTCTACGGCAACTTGCATGCCTTAGGAAGACAATTCCAACACTCCAATTCACTCTCACTCTCTATGCATTTACGGCAATGCATATTTGAAGAAAACAATTTCAATACTTTAATTCATTCTTTCTCTTCAAGCATCTACGGTCAAGACCTTCCTCTTTCTTCAAAATTCTCCAAATAGCAAAAGCTCTCACCTTCCTTTTCTCTCCATGTGCTCCACGGCCATGGCTCCCAAATGGAGACAATCTCCACCCATTCACCTCATTTACTCTTCTACACATCATTTTCTCCAAAGAACCAAGACCAAGCAACCAAAATTCTCTCCTTTTCTTTCCCTCTTGATTCGCCAAATCACCAAGAACCATTCTCCAAACTTCAATAAATCCTACCAATATCATTTCTTGAATCCTTTCATCAAACCAAGACACTTTCATGTTAGGAATTTCTCAAGATTCCTTCATCTTCATCTTCCTATCAAGCAAAAACCACAAAAGCCCATATCTCTCCCTTTCTTCAAGCTCACGGCCAACCACTCAAAAATTCTCTTCCAAGCTTCAATAATTTTAAATGACCATAGGTCTTGAATCTCCATGCATTTCTAAAGAACTTTCATGTTGGAAGTTTTTCCTAAATCTTCCATTTTCTATCATGTTCTTCAAAGCTTAAGTTTGAAGCCTTGAAGCTCTTGGTGGAGAAAATTTGCTTGAAGGAGACATACAAGGAGCTTTGGAGGTTCTACAAGAGGTAAGAGGGAGATTACCCTCATCAACCATGTGTTGGTAGTGAGGAATGTTTGTGGTTGTGGTGAAGAATCCATAAGGATTCACTCACTTGATTGTTTATAGTTTTTCCTAATTGTGATTGATTATGTGTGTAAATTATTTATGTGTTTATTACTTGTGTGTTTGTTAATTTTGTGTTTGTTAGTAGGTTGTTGTGTATTTGTTAGTAGCCTTCTTGTTTGATGTTTGTAATAATTTGCATGTCTACAAGCTTTGATAATATTGCATGTGTTAGAAATGCATGATAAAATATAGGATATGAATAATATGTCAAGGATTGTATGAGTGTTCCAAAGAACACACTAACAAGGCTCACGGCCATGATCCAAATGGGGAACCAAAATGTTCTCTTAATTTTCTTAAAATATGATTTAATTAACTTAGGAGAATTGGTAAGATATCCATTTGTTTAAATCAAGAAAAATGAATTTGGAAATCAAATGGCATAACCTTATATTTTCGGCCAACATGTCTAACTTCAACACTTTGATTTCTAAAATTATTTTCTAGGGTAATGATTTAATCAACGTAGACAATACAAGAGATTTAACATGTATTTAGAAGGTGAAAAATAATTTGGAAATCAAATGCAAAGTTTTTATCAAATTCGGCCAACATGCCAAATTAGATATTCATGATTTCTAAAATTAATTCCAAGCTATTTTCAATCAAGAAGAAGCAATACAAGTTAAAGTAAATTTTCTACAATGAGTTTTAAAGAAATAAAGTGGTTAGAATTAAGTTTAAGAGGTTAATACTAATGATTTTTACTGTAAGAAGAAATACAATAGCTTTATAAAATTTCTAACGATAGCTCCCCATGTGTTTTGAAGCACGTTAGTAATTTTCAAAAGTGTAATTAATTGGTTGTAATAAAAATAAAAGGAGTTTTGACAGTAAACTTAGAAAACCATTATTATAATTTTTTTGCTAAATCAAATACTGTCAATTTTTATTAAAAATAGACAAATAAGGCAGAAAAGATGAGCAAAAGACAGTATACGCTATGAAAAATATTCTACGTAATTTAAAAGTACTAAATATTATTTCTGTTTGTTTGAAACAGTTATTTTAAGGAAGTTGGATAAGAAAATGATTTAAAAATCTTACGGGATTGAGAAAACGTATTAAAAATTCTACGCGATTTTGAAAACAGTAAAATATATTTACACGATTTATAAATATTTATAAAAACGACGGAATTGTGAAAATGCGATAAAATTTCTACGCGATTGAACGATACTGTATTTTTCGCTGTCGGGAAAATGTGAACCCGTACAGGCTTTCTTTATATATATATTTGTTGCCAATGAGGGCAAGCTTTCGCTGTCGGGAAAATGTGAACCTGTACAGGCTTTCTATTTTTCTGCCATTGAGGGCATATTATTATCTTGAGGGCATTTTCGTAATTTTATATTTTTGGAATTATGTATTGTGTTTATGCCAATTTTGGTGGATTGATTGATGAGGTGAATCACATCGTATTATCGGTGCGATAAGCATAGTGTGGTTCGAAATTGAATGGACTTGGAGACGTTAGTGTGCATAATTCCATATGTGGACAGTTGGTTGCTCTTCTGGGCCGTGGTAATTGGCAACACACTAACGGACTCGACACACATTGTACTTAATCGAGATCTTGTAAAGTCTAATAGTACATTGCCTGTAGTGCCACAACGTGAGACCGTGAACTACACCACACCTTGGATGATGGATTCCATGTGACGTGGGGCTATAGACGCAACGTGTGACAGCGCAATAGTTTGGTTGGGCAGCCGTGGTACTAATAGATTTTGAGGATCATTCGCTCTCGATGTCTATTTGTTTTTAGCTCCATGGAGTAGGATTGTGTCATATTGCATATGTTTATATCTTGTACATTATTATCTTTTATCTGTGATCTTATGATCATATGTTGTTATTATCTTTTTATCTCGGATCTTATATGTGGTTATTTCTTATATGTGGTTATTTCTTATATGTGGTTATTTCTTATATTTTTTCCATGATATTATATGTCGTTATTTAGTATATTTTTATCTGTGACCTTTCATTTGTGATATTTCTGTTGTTATGACATTTGATCTTGCTTTTATATTGTACTGTTATGATATTTTATATGGTATGAATTGTTATATCTATCCTGATAATGTTATTGTTTATTTTATTAGGTTATATGCATATTAGAAATATTTGTAAATTGATAACATGACTATAATTGTGATATCTGTGTGTATGGAATGACTTTGTCATTCGAATCATTCTTTGCTACCGTACTGGTATTGGTGAAAGGGGATCTCACCTCTTTCCTGTGTTGTTTTGTTTGGTTTGTATTATTTGAATTTGTATAGTAGGCGGAGCACATTCTTAAACCTACGAGAGATAATATTCTGAAGATGGTGACGGCGTCAATGAGTGGTCTTTCAGATTTCAACAGGATGCAGTTGGTGGAGACATGGATCTTGTAGGTTGAGTTTTTTTTTCCGTTAGTGTTGTTACCGTGCTATTAGTAGTAACCTTCATTGGGTTTGCTACTGTTTTTCTGAGTCTGTAAATTACATGTTTTACTTCTATAATGAATATTTGATGGTATTTAGATTATGTATATTAGTCAATTCAATTTAATTTCGGTTTTCTTATAATTTTTGGTAAGTTTATATTTCCGCGAAATGAAATTTTAAAATTCATCTTTTAACAATCAAAACTTTTATAAAATGATTTCAGTTGATTTTATATTTTATTTAAAATGTGACGCCCTACGGAGGGTGTTACAAGTTCTTCTTTGGATAGCTCCAGGAGACCAGATTCACCATGGCGGGATCGAATTTCATCATTACCTAGCCGTGCTCTTAGGCGTTGCAGTGTTGATACCCATTGTCTAGTATCGCCAGAAGGTGCTCCTTGCAGACTGAGTTGTTGCCTCACTAGAACTTGTCGTGGCGGAGGAGAGAGATTTTCACCAGTATGGGAAGTCTCTATCCCATCTTGCCTGGGTTTTGATTGGGCCATGATCGAATCCTAGATTGGCTCGTGAGTAGGGCAGATGGTGGACGACAACTAGAAGAAAGTTGATTCTAAGTGGCAGAAATGCGATTTTGCCTCATAGTAACTATGATGGTGGTAATGAGAATTAAGTTTATTTCTTCCCACAGACAACGTCAATGTTCTGAACGGGGTTGAGATGAATACTTGAATAAGGTTAACAAAGGTGGATTCCTCCGATGCACGATGGTTGCCACGATGGTGCGAGGAGGTGGGTACCTACAAAAGGCATTCTAACACTCAAGTTACATCGTGCATAAGGTGAATAATATTTAAAATTAGATGTATACCTTTGCTACCTTATGTGATATTTATAAGAGCGTCTTAGTTGATAAGAATCATAGTTAAATTTGAATTAAATATTGTTAATAAGGATAAGAATCTAATGAGATTATTATATCTTATAACTGACTTTTCTATTTATGAGGGATATAATTGATTTCCTAATCTATGAGGAATCCTATGAGAGATTTACTCATCATGAATAGGTAAATTTACTTATTTAATAGTATTCATTAATATCTTGGATCTAATTCTAGCAAACCAAATTACTTATGAATTGCTAACCTAAAGCCTATAGTCCAAAACAGGTTACAACTCCTAGGGATATTCAATAGGTAGGCTTGCCTATTTTTAAGTAATATCATTATTCTTTAGTAAAAAGTTAAATTTAAAAACTATTAAGATTATTTTAATTTCAGTTCAATCTATATTTTATATTTCTTTGCTTTTATGTCCAAACCTAATTAGTATGTTGATGCTTCTCATTTATTCATCCATCTAATTATCCCGAATGGTGTTCCTTAAGGGGGTGAACCTAATTAGTATGTTGATACTTCTCATTTATTTAGCTATCTAATTGCCCAGAAATGGTGTTCCTTAAGGGGGAAATTTTGAGGGATGAATTTTTAATATAATTTTATATATAGATGTCATTCATAATTTTTTTCTCCCTTGTTTTTAGGGTATACTAGGTTATATATTGTCCTCTGGATGCAGCTGAGTTAGTCTCTCCATATGCATAGCTTAGAATATGCTTTTTTTTATTTAGCATAGTTAGAATTTCCTATTGAAGAATATTAAATTCGGTTAGTTATATTTTTCTATACAAGTTGCCACGTTATAATGTGGATATGCATGCTGAGTGTTGACATGTTAATTTCCTTTAGTCTTCTAATTGCATTGATTTTGTGATTTATATTGAGTTCTTTAGTTTCTGGAAATGCATGTTGACATATAAATCCTAACTCCATTGCTTTTTGTGATTTATATACAATGATATGTTCGTTGATGGAAGTTCTGTGATTACTGTTTTAGATTTTGTTTTTCTTCTATTTCTTTTGTTCAATTAATTGATTTGCGAACATTAGTTTTTAAATTGATAGAAATTGCAAGTTTAAGGTAATATTGAGGTGTTTGGTCTCTAGATATGCATTATATGATCTAAATTTTCTTTTACTTATTCCCTAATTACGTAATATATGTATGTAAAAAAGGTTAGATATAGTCCTCTTGTGATGAATAAACTTATTATAAGTAATGGATATTTTTAGAGAGTTACTAGGGCCTTTGTCATGAGTCCTTTTTTGAGTAGTATGATTTTTTTTTTTAATGCGCATGTCACTATTTTAGCAAATAGCTAAGTTATCTCATTTCTTAATCATCTACCAGGGAGCCAGGGACGCTCTTTACAAAATTGCTTTGTTGTTCTACAAAATTCTGCATTTCTCTCTCTCTCTCTTTAAGTTTTACTTCATGTTGTACTTTTCTTCTTGAATTGATTTGCAGGCAACTATATCTGCTATTAGTCTTAGTGTGACCTTAATGGAACATTCTTGAGGTACAACTGTTCTTAGCTTTTTCCGCTTTCCAGACAACACTATTGGAGTACTGCAATTATTATCAAGTCTTTTTTCCTTACATTCATGATTGGTTTTTATCCTTTGTTAGCTATTATTTGATTCTTCAATTTCATATTAGAATGATTTATCTAATCTAACATTATAATTCTAAAAAGACTGATCATATGTGACTCAATGTTTATGGCCTGGTATATGATATATCACTATGGTGTTTGATTCTGATTTCGTGTATGAGCTGATTTTGTAACTTTTTCTAGAGTTACATTTGTCAATATAACTGTGTTGCACTTTACAGGTAGAAAGTAGAAAAGCTCATCAATGAGCTCAAAGCCAAATTTATTTTAGACTGCTTGAGTGTAGGAGAGTTCTAAACCTTGATGATTAGTCATTTTTTTTCCTTGCCTTGCCTGGTTTATTGATAATGTATATTAATTTCAATTTGAGTTGAAAGAGTTTACAAAGAATTGAATTCAATTTTTCGCTCATTCATTTTTGTTCCGATATATGTAATTTTTTTTGGGTACTCCTTGTATCTCTTTCAATCACTCCTTAACAAGGCCATGTGTACATTTGTCATTAGTATAATAATTCATAATAGTTTCTTCCTTTAATGAATTTTGATGCAATAATAACCCTTTACTTTCTTAAACATAACAAAAGTCACCATGATGGTTTCAAATTTTATTGCACTTGCATCTTAAACTATTAACCATGGTTGCTAAATTCCCTACAGCGAAGGCATGAGAAGTCAAATGATCAATGTTCATTTTGCAAGCTGAATGATATACTTACCGCCAAGATAGTTAACAACGTCTAGATCTGTGTAATTAATCATGTTTTCCATATGTAATTGTTTGCTATACTCAAATGATGTTTCCATGATGATGAATGCTGGAATCATAAATTTAGAATTTGTTATATGTACTTAAACTTGAGTTCGTAGGTTACTGTCATGGAACAGGTATTCATTTTTTCGATTATGATTTATGTGGAGGAGATGCAATACCGAGATAAGTAGCTGTTATTTACAAGGTATGGGGAGAGGAATAGCTGTTATTTATGAGGTATGGAGAGAGTGAGTTTGTAGGTAAAGTTGACATACTCCTCGATTTTCTTAAATGATGCTCAACAAACTCATTAGAACTAAAAAGCTTGACTGATATAAACAGCTGTACTTTTGTGCTCAAATCTTCTTAGATTTATACATGATAAATTATTAGTAATAAATCTATCAATTGAATATTACTCAATAGTTCCTTTGCTGTAAAATATCAGCATTCAGCAATTTTCCAAAACTACCATCAATTTGGCTTATGTCATTATTAAAATCTTTAGTTGCAAGTAAATCTAATACTTTGTTAACGTAAAATTCAAATAACATTTTGAACTTGCAGGTAGTAGATTTTCCATGCATTTGGTTCTATACACCTTAACGCCATCAAATTTTGAAAAACTGATAAATTATACCTTACAATTCAAGGTAGGATACACGATTTTGTAAGTTACAAAGAGTGACTTATTCTTGCAATTTTATTCACTTGCATTATGTCCTATTAATTAAACACTCAATTAGTGAAGAAATCATTTGAACTTTTAATTATTCACTGATTACTTTTAGTCATTTCATTACTTAGAGCTTTAAAGTAGAGATTTACAAGATACTTGTATTTAAGTTATACAAGATGAAAATAATTTGTTTGTTAAATCTGATTTGAGCCACACTCTATGTTATATGGTTTATTAAAAAAAACTTAAATTTTGCAAATGTGACATGGAAAAAGAGCTTAGGGCTAACTCACTCCTGCAATGCAAAATAATAATTAGACTTACTGCCTTTTCCAAGACTTACTACTATAGCTTCACAACATAACTTATCATAGGCATTGCGTACTTTCCAGTTAAGAATATATATCAGTTATCAATTATAAATAACAATTATAAAATAACAATTATTATCGGATCTAGCATAATAACGACATTAAAACGTTAACATAAAGTTTAGAGAGATAACAATTAACTTAGATCCACCAATACATTCCTACTTCCCCATCAGGCTCTTATACCAGAGTGCAAGGTAAAGATCACGGGAAAAGGCGGAAGAAGAGAATGACAGAGATAAGTAGAAGAGAAGATGGATTGCTTACATGAGATGCAGATGCAAAGTGCAAAATTAAATTAAAACATAAGAGAAGAAACCAGAGCGACGGTAGTCCACACAGGATCGGTGAGGGAGAGAGAGAAGAAGAAACCAGAGCGGCGGTAGTCCGCGCAGGACTGGTGAGGGAGAGAAGAGAAGAAGAAGAAAGAAGAAGAAAGATTGAGATATTATTGAAATAAAGAGAAAAACTTACAGAGACTCTCTCTCAAGATTCTCTCTCTGAAGTGGGTATTATGAAGGGTGCCTCACAACATGGAATGGCAAGCCCTTAAATAGACTCAAAAATCTAATATTAAAATAGTACAAATAACTTGACTAGAACTATTACAACAATAAAGGTCTTTACATGGCAACTGTAGCAATGACTTCTGTTATAGTGTCTTACCAAAAGATTGTTTGTCTGTTTGCAATCATCAATCTTTGTTTAGGTTGATACCGAAATAGTCATCTTCATTCTTGTAAGATGACTTTGTTGATGATGAAGAAGAGGCACGAAACTTTTGCTTAGTTGAAGAACCAGCTTCGTCTTCTTAGAATAATTTGAGGATATCTTGCAATTTTTTTTGCAAAAGTTTCCCTGCTAGTTGATGCAGCTAGGGCTGCTGTGATATGAACGCTCTGGTTGAGAAACTGAAATGTCTCTGGATCAGCAATAATAAACCATTTTGGATTTTTTCTGAACTAAAGTTTGATGCTATTTGGAGTGGCTCTAGAGGTGTCGAACTCTGTCCACCATTTGACAAAGGCTTGTCTCTGAAGTATTGGCAACTGCTCAGGATGATCATGCTTCCTGTACTTGTACTACCAAGAAAATATCCATGCTAAAGACAATTTTGAAAAGAGATGTAGATCGACCAGAAAAGGATCTTTAACCATGTTGATCTTCTTGGAAAATGTTTGGAATCCTTCTTGTACTACTGAGGGAAGGATCTGCTGGATTGGCCCAAAAAAAGTCCAACCATTGAAGAATCCACTATGGAAAATTATATCGGATGTTCTGTTTGAAGTAGATTAGCCATGAGTGGCGGTTTGATTTATTCTGGAGCCAAAATGTATTAGTCCAAGCTTGGATGTAATCCCAATAATTGTAACTAATGGGGTCAAAATTCTGGGAAAACTTTGTCAATGTGTTAAAAAAAATTCCATATTCTACAGGCAACATGACCTTTAGAATTTGGATGGTTGAATGAGTAACAATTTTTTGGTCTTTAGGGTCCCTATAATGCTTGATAGAGATTAAATCAGAGTCAACTAGGATGAACTCATAAAACTGTTGGGTTTTATTTGGGAGTTATTGGTTTGAAATGAAAGTCTTTTGGAAAGATTTTTGAAGGGATTTTGTTTGGATTAGTATCCTAAAATTTAGGTTCCATCTGGATTACCAATAAGAATTTATCTTTGGGAATATAATGAGTTTGAGGGTTCTATGTGGAGATTGGGGTAGGTTGTTCTACTAATTATTTGTTTGGGTTATTGACCTTGATAGATTTTCCTTTCAGGTTTTGGATGATGATGTCAAGGTCTTCATTTTCTTTTGAGGCAATTTCTACCCAAGATTTTCTAGGAAGTCTGGTTAAACCATGATCATGTAAGGCTTGAAGTGTTTGGATAGGAATGACATAGTTTGCCTTGGTTTATTTCTAGGTGGATGACCCAGGTTGGGTAGATGACCCAGCTTGTTTCTGGGTAGATGACCCAGCTTGGGTAGATGACCCAGTCTGTTTGATTACTTGTTTGGCTAGTCCTGCAAGGACTAGTTTGACTTTTCCTCTTCCTCTTGAAGAGGTTGATGCTGCCAATTTCGACATCCTGTTATTTTCCCTATAGATATTCATAGGTCAAGTAGTCAGGTAAGGAGTTTGAGGTGTCTTTGAGGTATTCAATATCGAAATAAAAAACACTCAAGATTGCTTGCCATCTAACAAAAATCAGTTTGGATGTTAAATTTTTAAAATCTGTTTATAAGATGTCTTTTGCATATTTACAATTGACTCTTACTAAAAACTTTTGATTTAATAAATTAGATTAAAATTTTGAAATGCATAAAATAATTGCTAAAACTTCTTTTTTGATAGTAGAATATTTCTGCTATACAGGATTCTAATGCTTTGAAGTATATGTAATGACATGCTCTTTGTTTGTGACTCTTTGTTTGAGAATGCCACCATAACATATGTCAGAGGTATCAGTTTCAACGATTTTGAAGGCTTGAGGATTTGGAAGATAAAGACATGAAAGATTCTTTACTTGAGCTTTTACGTGTTTGACAATGTTTGTATGAACATCTAACCAAGGAGGAGGACTTTTTTTAAGACGATCATGGCGAGGTTTGATGAGATTACTTAGCTGAGGGAAGAAGTCAGCGACATAATTTAAGCAACCAAGAAATCTTTGTAATTGATTTTTATCGATAATTTTGATTCAGAAACTTATCAGCGAATTCAATGACTTTATTGATTAGATTTATTTTTCCTTGATGAATGTTATGACTAAGAAACCTAATTTTAGTTTGGAATAGATTTATCTTTGTTTTGGAGACTGCGAGACCATTTCTCTTTATGACTCCTATAAAAATATTAATGTGTTTGAAATATTGGTGAATTGATTGAGAAAAGATTAAAACATCATCAATGTAGACAATAGTAAAGTTTGAATAAGAATTAAAAATTTCATTCATGAACCTTTGGAATTTTGAAGGAGCATTCTTCAAACCAAAGGGCATTATGTTCCATTCGTATTGCCTAAAGGGAATAGTGAACGTCGTCTTGTAACGATCACTTTCTTTGATTTGGATTTGCAAGAAACCTGATTTCATATCAAATTTAGAAAATATTTTGGCTGAATGTAGCTGTTTGGGAAGGTCTTTCTTATTAGGAATCGGATATCGAATCCATTGAAGAGCTTGATTAAGTGGTTTGTAGTTGATAACCAATCGAGAAGTTCCTTTTTCAATTTCAGCTTGCTTATTGACATAAAAAGCGGATCATGACCAAGGGCTCTTGCTTTTTCGGATTAGTCCTTTTGCTAGGAGATCGTTGATCTCTTGCTGACAGTATTAAAAGAGTTCGTCATTCATTTGGATTGATCTAGCCTTTGTAGGGATTTGTCTTTCATGAAAATCCTTTTCATAGGGAAGGTCCACTATGTGTTTTTTCCTTTCCCAGAAAGCATTTGGAAGGTCAAAACAGATTAATTCTTGAATCTGCTGGAGAAGGGTTTGAATTTTCTTTTGGACATAAGGTTGATTAAGCTGTGAATCTATATTCTTAAAAGAAATTTCTTCTTTAAGAAAATTAATTTGGTTTTGTTTGTATTGGATCAGATTGGGGTCTCTTATAATTGGCTTTATAAGAAACCTAAAGATGATTGATTTTCCCAAATAATGGGTGGTAATTCCTTCTTCAAATATTTCTAATAGGAATAGTGATCTTATGAACGGTATTCCTAAAATCACTCTATTCTTGAGGTTCTTGACTAACAAGAAAGATGTTTCAATTTGGAAACCTTGGTTTTCTATGATTGCTTTTAAGAGTTTGAAGTTAATTTTAAATTTAGAACCACTAGCAGTGCTAAGTTGTTCCAAAATTTTCTCAAAATATTTGGTTGGAATGAGTCCTTCCATGATGCAATTTGAATCTGCCCCTATGTTGAATAAAGCGATTGTTTCAAGGATAAAATCATCAACTAATATTTTGATGTTAATATAGAATTTTTGGATTTTTAACTGATTAATTAATCCTAGAAATTAATCCTCTTGGTTTTTAGAATCTAAGTTTAGTTTGTTAGGAATTTTATCCTTTTATGAATCCGAGGATTCAATTGGGATATCTTGTAATTGGGATATAATTATTTGGTGCAATTATTGCTGTTCTTTTAGTTCTTTGACTTACATTTTGAGATTATGAATCTCATATTTGAGGTCTTGGATTGTTATGGGTTTTAAGGAAGACTTCTTTTCTAGTTTTTTAAGAGTTCCTTTAAGATTGAATTTGTTTGCAATGACCAATTCTTTTGGTTTAGAAGAACTTGCTTCCATTAATGATTTTAACTTATCTAAATAAGTTTTCCTTTCTTGAGGATCTGGATAGAGTTTATTGTTTCGAAAAGGAGATCTTGCTTATTTGTTAAGACATTGATTTCATTTGGAGAATTTGATTCTTCTTCAGAAGTCATGTCATCATGTTGGATTTGGTTTAAATCTTCATAAGACTTCTTTTCGAACTCTTCTTCAGAAGTTTCGATTACCAGATTGTTAATCTGTTCTTCTATAGATTATTTAAGATTTAAGGCTTTTATTTTTCCTTTTAACCTGCAATACTTACTAATATGGCCTGGTTTGCCACAATTGTAACAGATTACAGGTTTCTTTGGGACTTTAATGTCGATTGGTGGTTTGCACTTAAATTCTTATTTAAGTTTCCTATGAGGGGTGTTTGCCTTATGTTTATAATATTTAGTCTTCTGGACATGTTTTGGGTTGGGTTTGGATTTTTTCTTTGCACAAGGGAGACCAAATTGTTCACAAAATGATCGTAAGTCTTGTTTGGTTTGAGTCTTTTCTCTAGCTAATTGATATTGGATTTTATCGTCTTGACATATTTTTAAGGCTACCTTTTGGATGAAAGCAATAAGTTGTCCATAACTCAATTGCTCATACAGAATTTCTCCATTAATGGATTTACTCCTGATCTTATCTCTGACCTTATCGCTTAAGGATATTGGAAGACTAACTAAGAATTGTTCTTTACAGAAAGGTTGTTGGCTATCATCTCTGGTGTAAACCCTAGTTAGGAAGGTATCCTTATATCATCTAAAATTTGTTAAGGTTTTATATTTGAGGTTTGAAAGGAGTTCTGCAGACCTATATTTTCGTAAATAGGGATCTCCAATAAAATGCTGGGCAATTATAAAGATTAATATGTTGATAGCATCAAGGAAAACTTTGCCTTCATTAAGGATAGGAATTTTATCCGAATCAGTTTTGATTGCTACAGAGATTTTAACTTTTTCTTTATTAGTGAGATAATTATCCCACCATCCTTTGAGTTGGCCAGTAAATCTTGAAACTAGGATATTGACAATCATATCTTCTGGATAATTGTAGGTTGTTTGATAAGTTATTAACACCATAGTCATATGTTGAAGAGTATTGATAATATTATACTTAGTTTGACCATCTATATTCCATTCATAGATGTTGTTTGCACTAAAGCTTTTAAAGTTTGGGTCTCTTTCCTCAAGTAATAGATCTGGAGTTGTCGCCTTTTGATAGTAAAGTTTGGAAGGATTTCTCCAATTGAGTGTTTGACTAATTACCGGATTAACTTTAATCACAAAACTAGTTTCCAAACCTAATTCACTGTTTGAATTAGATTGTTTTATAGTGTTGATTGTTAAAGATTTAGATGCTTGAGACTCTTGAGTTTTCTGACATGTTTCAGGGATGATTACATTTAGATTTTTAATGTATTCATTAATTTTTTCAAGAAATTCATTTTCTGGGGATTCATTTCTTGGTTCGTTTCTAAGAAGTTGTAAATCCTTCTTAAATTGTTTAGATACTTTGAAAGGTTTGAAAAGAGGTTTTTTTTATTGGTTTTTCAGTTTTAGTAGAGGAGGTTGACAGTTCATCTTTTGATTTTACTGTAGTTAATTTTTCTCATAAAATTTGAAGATATTTGTTTGTATAGTTTGATTGTTCCATTAAACTTTTAATGTCTTTTGGATTGATTGGTTCTTCCTCAGACTTTGTTTTGAAAGGTGAAGCCATGACAAGGTTTTAATCCTTGTCTTTTAGGTTTGGAAGTTGATATTGACTGGATGGAGGTAGTTCAGACTTAACTAACTCGTCATCTTTAAGATGCCAGACAGTAATGATATCTGTTGATCTCGTTCTTATCAGATCAGTTTGCCAAGGATAATCGATATCATTTTTTATGGCATAAGCATGAAACCAGTCAAAGAATGGCATATTCATTTTAACTTTGTTCAAGAATTTGTAAAATTCCTTTTAAATGTTTTATTTTTGTTTGCTCCCTGATATTTCTGAAAGAAACATTCTCTTTAGAAAGTCCATTCCCCAGAATAGAAATCTTTCTTTAGGGATTCCTTATCTATAATGAACTCAGGTAACATCATAAGGTTCATTAACGGAGGAATAAGTTAGAGATTGGATTGATTTTTGGTCATCGTCTTCCCTTTAGTACTTTGGTCTAAGAAGAGTTGATGATGTATCCAACCCCTGAAGCTGGATTGTTGATTCAACATATTGTGGGATGGTGGAGAAAGATCTTTTAGAAGCTACAGATCTTGTTCCTATAGATCTATAAGAGTTTAAAGAATTTCTTCTATCAATGATTAATTCAACTCTACTTGATTGGAGTTGTTTAATTTCCTGAATCTCAGGTGATTCTTTTGGTAAGGCTGGTACTGCTTTATCCAGAGTCCATTTTTAGGGTAGAACTACATCTTACCAAAGGATTGTTTTAGGCACAATTATTTTGGCCTTAGTTATGTCTGTGAGGAATAATGTTGTTTCCTCTTATATTTCTTTGTTTTAAAACCTTAGAGTTACAGGAATTCATAACCTTGTATGGACTATACATTAAGGCTACTGGGATTGATACGGGCTTCATGTACAAGCCACAAAGTTTGACCTTAAGGAATAATACATATAAAATATTTTTGTCTAATAAACTAATTGTCCTATTAGGATAACAGTTAAAGTAGATTAGTTAATGACTTAAACTAGTTTCTACCGTTCCTAAGAAGGAATCATGAAACTTATTGTGTCTAGTGTCTCTTAAACAAAGAAGGACTGATGTGTTTGGCCCTTCTTTGATTAGAGGTTTGATTACTACCTGCACACATCCTATGTGCAGATATTTGTATTTTTGGGCTTGACCTTTTAAGGTATCTTGAGAAAGAAGGTAGAATTTATCTTCCTCTGGGCCAATTGCAATTTGTTTTTCTACAGTCCTGATAATGTAATCAAAACTTCAAAAAAATCTTCCATTTGGTTTGTATAATTCATTGATTGGGATTCTGAGAATTTTTCAGTCATCTGTATCTTGATTTATGTCTTCAAAACATATTTCTTCATTAAAGATATTGTTTGAAGATGTTTGGGATTGATGCTCAATGAGTGATGATGAAGAGCATTGGGAAGATATGAAAGAAAGCTTGGAAGAGAAAAATAGTAACATTTTAAATAAAATAAACTGTAAATAAAAGAAGTAGTAGACAATAGGATTTTGACCCCTGATATCATCACCTTCATTTGGTTCCATAGACATGTAAAAAATAGACTAAGTTAAAACCTATGTTTTGAACTAGATCTTAAGATTTCAATAAAATTTTTATTATGCCAGATTCCAAATTCTTTTTTTTTTTAATCAATTCTTAACTATAGTCATCGAACTGCCTCTTGATATTTTATTTTGTGGAAGCATCATCGAATTAGACTTATTGCTACAGCTCCACAACATAACTTATCATAGGCATTGCGTACTTTCCAGCTAAGCATAGATATCAGTTATAAATAATTATTATTATCAGATCTAGCATTATATATATATATATATATATATATATATATATATATATATATATATATTATGACTACCTTAATTTGATTTAAAGGATACCATTAGTAAGGGTTGTTAGTTATAACCTTTGGTGTGCCTAATTACTTTGTAACCATTGCACTTACTTTGTAACATTTGTATATAATGGTGCATTGTATTGATAAGTGTAACCACTCTCTCATTATATATTGTAAAACATACACATTTTGCATTTGATGAATGACTACCTTAATTTGATTTAAAGGATACCATTAGTAAGGATTGTTGGTTATAACCTTTGGTGTACCTAATTGCTTTGTAATCATTGCACTTACTTTGTAACATTTACACATAATGTTGTATTGTATTGAGATGTGTAACCACTCTCTCATTCTTTATATTTGGAGTCCTATATAAGGATATGATTCTATGTGAAGAATAAGATTGAATACAACTAGTTCATGAAGAACTATATTTTGAGTCCATATTTTCTTGTCTCGATCTCTCTATATTCTCATCTCTATTCTATTCTTGTCTTAATCTCTCTATGTTTAAGATTAGCTCGCAATTGAAATTATGTGGAGAAAAAATTATTGATGAGGATATGTTAGAAAAAACATATTCTACTTTTCATGTCTTGAATGTGCTCATACAGTAGCAATATCGAGAGTGTAGATTCATAAAATATTCTGAGCTAATTTTTTATTTACTTATGGCTGAACAAAACAATGAGCTTTTGATGAAAAATCATCAATCTTGTCCAAATGGCTTAGCACTATTCCCTGAAGTGAATGTGGCATTTTCTCAAGGTCCTGGATGAGGCCCTGATAGTAAAAAGGGTCGTAGTACCCGTGCTAATCCTCCTCAAAGTTTTGAAAACAACTGTGCTGAAAGGAACCAAAAGAAATAGGTCAAAAATAAGGAAAATCTTGAAAAAGAGCAAAACAATGACAATATTTGTTATAGATATGGAACAAAAGGTCATTGGTCTCGCATATGTCGCACTCCAAAACACCTAGTTGAACTTTACAAGGCATCGCTAAAAGAAAAGGGAAAAAATGTTGAAGTGAATTTTTTTGAGCATGTTTGTCCTACTTATGATAATGAGTCTCCTATGAATGCTAATTTTGATGTTTTTGATTTTTTTAAGACCATAGTGGCAAGATTGATCATTTGATTGGGGATGAAAATGTCTATTATTGAAATATGTTTATGTTATTTTGAAGTTTATCATTTATAATTTTTTTATTAAAGTTTTATTTACAATATAAATATCAATGATTTAGATATATCTTGTTTATTGTCTCTTTCTAATTCTTACAAATATATTTTTTGTGTTACTAGATAATACAAAATAAACTTGATATAATGAAGGATGACATATGTTTAGTGGACAGTGGCACAACTCATACAATTCTTCGTGATAAAAAAATATTTCTTACAATTGACATTAGCTGAAATTAATGTTAATATCATATCTGGTTGTGCAAATGTAATTGAAGGCCCTGGAAGAGTCCAAATTATGTTCTCAAATGGGACAAAATTGTATATTGATGATGCGTTGTATTCTAGTAGATCTCGAAGAAATCTACTAAGTTTCAAAGATATACATCGCAATGGGTATCATGTTGAAACAAAAAAATGAGGGACATGTAGAATATCTATATATTACCTCTACAATTTCAAACCAGAAGTTCATGCTAGAGAAATTTCTAAGTTTCTCATCTGAATTATATTTTACAAAAATAAGGGTGGTTAAGCCAAATCATATGCACTAGAAGTGCTCAGATCTTAAAACGTTTATGCTCTGGCATAATCGTCTTGGTCATCCAGGTTCAACTATGATGCGACGTATTATTGAAAATACACATAGACATCCTTTAAAGGATCAAAAAATTCTTCTGCCTAATCATTATTTTTATACTTTTTGTCCTCAAGATAAATTAATTGTTAGACCTTCCTCATCTAAATTATCTTTGAAGTCTCTTGATTTTCTACAAAGAATACAAGGTGACATTTGTGGCCCTATCCATCCATCTTGTGGATTATTCCGATATTTCATAGTTTTAATTGATGCTTCTACTCGATAGTCACATGTTTGTTTGTTTTCAACTCGTAATGTTGCCTTTGCTAAATTTCTTACTCAAATTATAAAGTTAAGATCAAGTTTTCCTAACCATCCTATCAACTCAGTTCATTTAGATAATGTAAGTGAGTTTACTTCAAAAGCCTATTCTGATTATTGTATGTTAATAGGAATTAGTGTTGAGCATTTCATTGCACATGTTCATACACAATGTATTAGCTAAATCTTTTATTAAATGTTTGCAATTTATTGCTAGACCTATGCTTATGAAATCAAAACTTCCTGCATCTGCTTGTGGGCATGCTATAGTTCATGCTGCATCTTTGGTTCACGTCCAACTATTTGCATATTACAAGTTTTCACCTTTTCAACTTGTGTTTGATCAACAACCTAATATATCTTATCTTAGAATTTTTTGTTGTGTTGTTTATGTTCTTATTGCACCCCCTCAACGAACTAAGATGGGCCCCTAACGTCGCCTTGGTATTTATGTTGATTTTGACTCACGATCTATCATTAGATATCTTGAACCTTTAACATGTGATCTTTTTAGAGCAAGATTATTAGATTGTCAATTTGATGAGTCAACTTTCCCGTCATTAGGGGAAGAAAAATGTAAAGGGTCCAAAACACAAGAAATTTGTTAGATCACACTAACATTGTCCAATCTTGATGCATGCACAAATCAATATGAACTTGAAGTTCAAAGAATAATTCATTTGTAGAATACTGCAAATCAATTGCCCGATATTTTTGTTGGCACCCCAAAAGGTCACTAAATCACTTGTGCTGGCTACAAATACTTCTGCACGATTATTTGTCCCTACAGGACATCCTGTGGGTATGCCAACCAATGAATCTAAAACACGCCAAAAGTGTGGTAGACCTATTGATGAAAAGGACAATGTTCTTCGAAAAAAAAAAGAAATGAAAAAACTTCAAAATGACTTGACACTCCTGGAGAGGTCAAAATGAATATAGATCAATAACCCCATATTTCTAGGGAAGCTATCCCACAAGTGGTTTTGGTACCAGCAAATTATGAGATCTCATTAAACTTTGGAAATATGAGGGGAAGAGATGAAGTTGTTGTAGATAATGTTTTTGCATATGCAATTGCTTCTAAAATTATCAATGATAATGAACTTAAGCCTCAAAATGTAGAAGAATGCCAACATCGAAGTGATTGGCCAAAATGGAAAGAAGCAATACAAGCTGAGTTAGATTCTTTAATCAAACGTAATGTATTTGGACTAATAGTCTAGACACCTGAAGATGTCAAACCCATTGGATATAAATAGGTTTTTGTATGGAATATAAATGAACTAAATGAAATTATGAGATACAAGACACGACTTGTAGCACATGGTTTCTCACAAAGGCCTAGTATAGATTATGAAGAAACTTACTCTCCTGTTATGGATGCAATTACTTTTATATTTTTAATTAGTTTGATAGTCTTTGAAGGACTTGACATATGTCTAATGGACATTGTGACAACTTACTTATATGGATCATTAGATAATGACATATATATAAAAATTCCTGAAGGATTTAAGATGCTTGAAACATAAAATTTAAAATCTTGACACATGTACTATGTTAAACTTCAAAGATCCTTGTATAGGTTAAAGCAATCTGGACGCATGTGGTATAGTCGTTTAAGTGAATATTTATTGAAAAATGGATATGAAAATAATTGTTTTTGTCCTTGTGTTTTCATCAAGAAAATAAATTCTGGATTTGTTATAGTCACAGTTTATGTTGATGATTTAAATATAGTAGAGACTCCAAAAGAGATCTCTGAGACTACAGCCTATCTAAAGAAGGAATTTGAAATGAAGGATCTTGGAAAGACAAAGTTTTGTCTTGGGTTTCAAGTTGAACATTTGGCAAGTGAAATTCTTATGTATCAATCATCTTATATAGAAAAAATCTTAAAATAATTTTATATGGATAAATCTTATCCATTAAGCTTTCCAATGATTGTTTATTCACTTGATGTAAAAAGAGATCCTTTTCATCCACAGGAAGATGATGAAGAAATCCTTGGTCTTGAAGTACCATATCTTAGTGTAATAGGAGTACTTTTATATCTTGCAAACAACACTAGATCAAAGATAGCTTTTGCAGTCAATTTACTAATAAGGTTTAGTTCTGCACCAACTCGAAGACATTAGAATGGAGTAAAACATGTTCTTCGTTATCTCTGTAACACATTTGACATGGGTTTGTTTTACCCAAAAGTTGAAAAGTCAAAATTAGTATGATATGTTGATGCTGATTATCTTTCTGATCCACATAAAGTTTAGTCACAAATATATTATATATTTACATGTGGAAATATTGTTATCTCATAGTAGTCTGTAAAGTAAACAATCACTGCTACCTTATCAAATCATTTAAAAATATTAGTCATTCATGAAGAAAGTCGTGAGTGTATATTGTTGAGAATTATGATCTAACACATTAAAGGAGCATGTGGATTATTGAGGGAAAATGATGAACTAACAATATTGTATAAGGATAATGCAGAACGTATTGCACAAATCAAAGGAAGTTACATAAAAGGTGATAGAATTAAACATATTTCACCAAAGTTCTTTTACATACTACTTGGTCTACAATTATTCCATCTATTTAAATATTTTTTGTTATATTATATAGCAGGATAAGTTCAATGACAATATTTATTTTTTTTGAAAAAAGACATGTTGTAATACTTTACAATCTTTTAGAATTTAGTTTTGTAATTATATAAGATATCGTGTTTTTAGGGGGGAGGGGTGTACTTTGCTCCACTGAACCTTGGAAATGCTTTATCATTGGGCTTATGCCTAACAGATCCTTATTTAGAGGCCTGTGAGAGAAAGGGAAGTAGAAGGGAAGGCAAAAAAAAGTAGGACAATTCTGTTGCAGGGAGTTGAATTCCGGTGGTGTCTAATATACACCTGGTAAAAAAAGGTGCACCATACATCATTAATTTTAAACCCTTGATTTATTAATAAAAATTATCAATGATTGAGATAAAAGAAGGGCAACCCATTCAAACAGTTAACAGAGTCTGCAACTCTTCGGTGGAGCTGCGGCGTGGAGCAGAGGCGTCGGAATCAAAGGACGAAGGTGGTCTGGTATGTACGGATCTACAACGAGGGGGTCGCAGGCTCTCCACTACCAACGCATAACTACCTTGCTGACTAAAGCCGCCCCACGCAGCTGTGAACCACCTCGCGATTATACCTCGTCTCTGGCACCACCATACAAATCCACCCGTGACGCGTCAGACCCTCAACCAAGCCGCACCTTGCTCCACGCCTCCACGCCTTCCCATCGCGAACCAGCACCATGAGCCCACTCGTTTGTTACCAAGTGGCTTCAATACTCAAGAGGGGGGGTGAATTGAGTTTGTAAAATAAGTTCGCAATTCTTTCGCAAAACACTTGACTATTGATTTTTGTTGAAGCTATTGACTAATTGAAATGAATGAATTGATAAGAACAATATGTATTGCTTAATAACCAACCAAGAGAGAAGTAATCAAGCAGGAGTATAAGCAATGCAGAAATATAAGAGAAGGGTTTAGAGAATCAAATACAGTGATTTATCCTGGTTCGGCCACTAATCCACTTGTGACCTACGTCCAGTCCTCAAGCAACCACTTGAGATTTTCCACTATATCTTCAAGCTTCAATAGGTGCTTGACTACCTTTACAAACTTGAGCCCTCAACTCCTTGGGATGCCTCACCCTTGAGCTTGAGTCTCTTCAAACAAAGGGATGCCTCACCCTTTACAAATTGAGGGATGCCTAATCCTCTATCTTATACAGCAATTAAGATTGAATTTGAGAAGCTCTCACTAGAGTAGATGATACAAATTGAAGCTCTAATAATGCTCACAAAGATATCTCAAAGATTGGACAAAAACAGAGCAAGAATGATTTCAGAGTTTGATTCTCGTATGATGTGTTGCTATGATGTTTTTAGGTTCAAGAACAATCCTTAATGATGCCCCAGCCATTGTATTTAAAACCCATTCATTAAAAGAGCCGTTGGGGGTGGTTAAAGCCAAGCATTAAATGCATTCAATATAGCCGTTGGGCATGTCAGAACCTTGATAATCGATTACAAGCCTTTGGTAATCGATTACATGGAAAATAGAACGTGTTCTTGGCTTTCTGGGCTTGTGGTAATCGATTACATGACATGTGTAATCGATTACACGCCCTCTGACTTCATGGTAATCGATTACAATATTGATGTAATTGATTACATGGCCCTTTTGGTCGTGTTCTTGGCTTTCTAGGAACATGGTAATCGATTACATTACTTGGTGTAATCGATTACACGTTCTCTGACTTTATGGTAATCGATTACAGTTTTGATGTAATCGATTACATGCCCCTTTTGGTCGTGTTCTTGGCTTTCTGGGAACATGGTAATCGATTACATTACTTGGTGTAATCGATTACACGTTCTCTGACTTTATGGTAATCGATTACAATATTGATGTAATCGATTACAAGGCTTCTATTTGGCTTGTAATCGATTACTAAACCTTGGTAATCGATTACACTGAACTTTAAACACATTTTTCAAGCCTTAAAACAGATTTAAATCATTCCTAACTTTAGAAAACATGGATTAAACAAGTATAGAACATTATTTGGCATGATCCAAGGTAAAAGAAGTTCTCTTTTAGGAATTGATCTTTGAAAGCCATATTGATTCAAATCATTTTTGAAAAACCATTTGAGATATCTTGGGAGCATTTAACATTGATGTGCTATAATGCTTATATCTAAACCTCTTGATTTCTTCCTTTGATCTTGATTTGCTCTTTCGCTCTTTGATCTTCATCTTTATCTTTGTTATCATCAAAAACCATTTGACATGCTTTAAGACACATGCATTCACATTCTCCCCCTTTTTGATGATGACAATCTGAACATTTAAAAGAAGAGAAACAATTGCATATATATATATATATATGTATATCAGAGATTTAAGCGCAACTCTCCCCCGTAATGTATGCACAATATAGGGTTAGTGAAATGTTTATGTAAGAGCGTTAAATCGAACTCCCCCGTACTAATGCAAGTTACTAATCTCTTCCCCGTTGGCATTATCAAAAACACATTAACATTAAGTGGAAATTTTGACAGCATTTCCTCTGTTTTTCATGATTTCCCAACAACAACAGCAACAGAGAGCAAAGTGGCTCAGACAGGCAAATTATAATCAATCATTCATGTATATAAACAACAATATATCAAGATGATTCAGAAAAGCAATAAACATCAAATATCAACTGATTTTTATATATGAATGTATTTCCAAATTCCATATACAATCAAGTATCAGAAAACAAAGAAACTATCATGGCAGAGGTCCATGATCACTATCAGTGGCCTCGCTATCACTCTCTACATCAGCAGCAACATCTCCAAGGTCCACGTCATCGTCGCCAGTATCAAGGTCGTCTTCAGAACCAAGGAGCTCCTCATTCTCAGCAGGAACTCCAGCTGGAGTGGCAAAGGGATCAACGAATGATAGAGGAGCAACAGGAGGAGCAGAGGAGGTGGATGGTGCAGCGTGTCTGGTGCCCTCCAGATGCGAACGAATGGCAGCAAGCTCCTGATCGGAGTAGTCCATCCTAAGCTCGAGGTGATCCACCTTCTGTTCAATGCGATCCATCCGGGCATCCACGGTGGTAGCCAAACTCCGCAACTCTTGCAGCATAAGCTCCAATGTGGTCGGTCGGTGGAGCCGGTGCGAGCCGCACGTCCTCATCCTCATCATCACTTTCAGGACCATGAGGAATGTGCCCATAACTACCATGTGCCAAATAATACCAGCGTTCATCGACCTTTCGCAGCTGGAGCTTCTTCAAGGTGTGCAGGCCAATGGATTGGGGTCCCTTGGAGCTGGTATCCTTGGATTCTTCAGCCAAGGAGATGCGACAGTGCTCCAGGATAGTAGTCACCAACATGGCGTAGGGCAGGGCAGAGTTCTTCTTCTTCTTCACATCCAGCATGTGCTGAATGATGTAGTTGGCCCAGTTGATTGGCCTACCAGTGGTCATGGCCCACAAGACCATAACATCATCCTGCAAAACCTGAGAATAATTTCCGCCTCTGGGAATCAATCCTCTAACCACCAAGTAATGGAGTACCCTGTTCTCCATTGTTAGGCCAGTCGCCATAACTCTCTTGTTGTTCCTGGGAAGCACGTAGCCTGAGCGAATCAGGGACATCAAAGCACTCTTATACTCAAACTCGTCACCCCAGGCATTTTCGTTACCATAGAAGCTGGTCCCAGCATAGGTTAGCTTGGTCAACCTACACTATTCTTCCCGAGTGATTTTAATCTGAGTTTTCTTCACTTCAGAGATCAAGCAATGGTCTTCATACCTCAGGTTGGCATAGAACACACGTACCAGGTTGGGATAAATGGCTTTCTGAATGCTGAAGAACCCAAGCAAGCCCAGCCTCTCAATTAGTTGGAAGCACTCCAGGGGTTCACTGGTGCAGAAGGATTGAGTGAGATACCTCGGGAGATGAGCTTCCTCACCGGTGGAAGTTCTTCCTGAAGAGTTCAGCCTTCTTAGTGGTGGAGAAGTGTCTCGTGAGGTCCAAGCCAGAGATGTTTCGTGGAGGAGCACTGGAGGACTCACCAACCGTGGTCCCTGTTCTTGCACGTTTAGCACGTTGGGATGGGTCAGCCATGGATGAGTGATTGGGTAATGTGAAGCTCGTGGGGATGAAGAGGAGAGAAACGAAGGTGGTGGGTGAGAGAAAGGAGTGGATCGTGATGGGATTTGAGGATGGGGATGTGTGAGGAGAGGGGATTTCGAGTGAGAGGAGGGTGATTTTGGAGGGTTTAATGGAGGTTTGAGTGAAAAGGAGAGAGTTGGGAGAGGAAAGGTGAGAGGAGAGCTTCGTGAGAACGGAGGAGAGGAAAGGTGAAATGTTTAGAATGAGTGACCTTTCGCGCGTCGAAGCCTTTTAAACACCTCTGTAATCGATTACATGGGTTGTGTAATCGATTACCGCTTTCTATTTTCCTTGTAATCGATTACAATTTCAATGTAATCGATTACACCGCTTTCTGAAACCTTGTAATCGATTACGATATGTGTAATCGATTACCGAGTTCTGATTCAATGTAATCGATTACCGCTTTGTGTAATCGATTATTGGCTTGACAACAGAACCTTTGTAATCGATTACAAAGGTCTTGTAATCGATTACCGGACTACTAAAACTCAGTTTTTGCATATTAAACAGCTTAGGGATCAATTTTAAACCATTCAAGTTGATCGCAAAGCATCTTAAATCAATTTCAAACATCATTTAGGCAAGTAATTCACACAGATTTTGATCCAAAACACTTAATCATACAAGATTGCTACTTTTACCAAGAATTACCCCATTTGAATGGATTTGTGATGCTTTTGAGTTTCTTGGGGATAATTGACATGAAGGAGCACCTGCAAAACAACTTTGGGGAAATCTCTGACGCTCAAGTCAGTATGGAATCGAAAAACAATATTTATGCAACAAATAACCATGATTATGCAGAAAAGGGCTTGATTATGCAGAGAAAGTTTCTTTATGCAGCAAAAAAGATGGATTATGCAAAGAAACTTAGCTTATACATGATTGATCTAATATACCAAGTTCATTTCTTATATAATAGAAGGCTTCTTTTGCTAAAGGTTTAGTGAAAATGTCGCTAGTTGCTTAGTGGTTTCCACAAATTCAAGCATGCAATCACCCTTTTGAACATGATCTCTTATGAAATGATGTCTTATTTCAATGTGCTTTGTTCTTGAGTGTAAAATGGGATTCTTAGATAGATTGATTGCACTAGTGTTATCACATCTTATGGGGATGTGATCCAGCTCAAGACCATAGTCTAGAAGTTGTTGCTTCATCCAAAGGATTTGAGCACAACAACTCCCACCTGCAACATATTCAGCTTCAGCTGTTGACAATGCCACACTATTTTGCTTCTTTCTATGCCAAGAAACTAGTGAGCTTCCAAGCAAGTGGCATGTCCCACTAGTACTCTTCCTATTCATTTTGCACCCAGCAAAATCAGAATCGGAATAACCAACCAAACAACATGAAGCACCCTTAGGGTACCATAATCCCATTTGTGAAGTGCCTATTAGATATTTCATAATACGTTTTACAGCACTTAGGTGTGATTCCTTAGGATTTGCTTGAAATCTAGCACACATGCATATACTAAACATGATATCCGGTCTACTTGCGGTAAGATAAAGGAGTGAGCCAATTATACCTCTATACTTAGTGATTTCTACCGATTTACCTCCTTCATCCTTGTCCAAGTAACAGGAAGTTCCCATTGGTGTAGCCATTTGCTTTGCTCCTTCCATTCCAAACTTCTTGAGCAACTCCTTGCAGTATTTTGATTGACTTATGAAAGTCTCATTTCTTGTTTGCTTGATTTGAAGTCCAAGGAAGAAGTTGAGCTCACCCATCATGGACATCTCAAACTCACTTTGCATGATATTGGTAAATTCTTTACAAAGAGAGTCATTAGTAGCACCAAATATAATATCATCAACATATATTTGAACAAATAAAATGTCATGCTTTTTATGTTTGATGAAAAGAGTTGTGTCAACCTTTCCCTTAGAGAAACCATTTTCCAAAAGAAACTTGTTCAACCTTTCATACCAAGCTCTAGGAGCTTGTTTTAAGCCATACAAGGCCTTTTTAAGTTTAAAAACATGGTTGGGCAACTCAAAGTTTTCAAAACCGGGAGGTTGATCAACATATACTTCTTCTTGTATGAAACCATTTAAAAAGGCACTTTTGACATCCATTTGAAAGAGTTTGAAATCCATGATGCAAGCATATGCAAGTAATATTCTAATGGCTTCTAGTCTAGCTACGGGAGCATACGTTTCTTCATAATCTATACCTTCTTCTTGATTATAACCCTTAGCTACAAGCCTAGCCTTGTTTCTTATTATTAAGCCCGTTTCATCAAGTTTGTTCCTAAAAACCCATTTGGTGCCAATTATTGGATGATCATTGGGCCTTGGGACTAATTCCCAAACTTGATTCCTCTCAAATTGATTTAATTCATCTTGCATGACCAAGATCCAATGTTCATCATTAATGGCCTCATTTATGTTTTTAGGTTCAACTTGAGAAACAAAAGCCATATGATTACATGCATCTCTAAGAGAGTTACGAGTGATTACCCCTTTTGATACATCACCTATCACTTTGTCAAGAGGATGATATCTTGATGTTTTCCATTCCTTGGGAAGATCCATGATTTGAGAGTCCTCTTGTCTTGGGGAATCATATGGGCTTTCTTCTTGCTTCTTGACTTCTTCTTCTAGATTTCCAAGGTGAGTTCTTGCAAGGATTTCTGCAACATCATCAACAATCTCCTTTCTTGGCTTGTTTGGGTTAGTCTCATCAAATGCAACATGTATGGACTCTTCTATGGTCATAGATCGTTTGTTATAAACCCTAAAGGCCTTACTATGTATAGAATAACCAAGAAAGATTCCTTCATCAGATTTTGCATCAAACTTCCCCAAGTTATCCTTTCCATTATTTAGAACAAAACATTTACATCCAAAAACATGAAAATGTGAGACATTTGGTTTCCTTCCTTTGTATAATTCATAGGGGGTTTTCTTTAAAATTGGCCTTATTAGAGCCTTATTCATAACATAACAAGCGGTGTTAACCGCATCCGCCCAAAAATACTTAGGAAGGTTGGCCTCATTGAGCATAGTTCTTGCCATTTCTTCTAAAGATCGATTTTTTCTTTCTACAACACCATTTTGTTGTGGTGTTCTAGGGGCTGAAAAATTATGCTCAATGCCATGTTCATCACAAAACGTTTCAAATTCATGGTTTTCAAATTCACCACCATGATCACTTCTTATGGATGCAATACAAAAACCTTTTTCGTTTTGGATAACTTTAGCAAGCTTTTTGAATGATTGAAAAGCATCATTTTTGTGAGATAAAAACAATGTCCATGTAAACCTAGAAAAATCGTCCACAATCACTAAGGCATAGTAATTCCCACCAAAGCTCATAGTTCTAGAGGGACCAAAAAGATCCATGTGCAAAAGTTGTAGAGGTCTAGAAGTTGAAACCACATTTTTAGCTTTAAAAGAGACCTTTACTTGTTTTCCTTTTGACATGCATCACAAAGTTTGTCTTTTTCAAATTTGAGCTTTGGAAGACCAATTACTAGTTCTTTAGAAACTAATTTGTTTAAGTGATCCATGTGAATGTGAGCAATTCTTCTATGCCATAACCATGAATCATTTTCTCTAGTCATAAAGCAATTAGCATTATTTGAGGAAATGTCATCAAGGCTAATCATATATATGTTATTGACCTTATGACCAACAAACCTAACATGTTTATCATCCTTACTCTCAATTATGCAACAATTTGAATCAAATATAACTCTATTGCCTTTATCACATAATTGACTAATACTAAGCAAATTATGTTTAAGTCCTTCAACAAGCAAAACATTATCAATAGATGATGAAGGAATCTTACCAACTTTGCCAATTCCAAGAATCTTCCCTTTGTTGTTATCACCATATGTGACATGACCATGTTTCTTGAGAGTAAGGGAGGAGAACTTGGACCCATCACCGGTCATATGCTTGGAGCAACCACTATCAAGATACCAATTTGAGCTCTTGGTCTTCAAGCACACCTACAACACACATTCAAGTTTTAACTTTTGGTACCCAAATTGTCTTGGGTCCTTGTGTGTTAGAGTTAGGCATGGTGCCTTTAGGAACCCAAACCCTTTTAATTCCAACTTTAGTATTTATATTCTTTCTAACATTGCAAGTGGATGCACTATGCCCTTTCCTACCACAATGAAAACATTTGATAAAGGGGGTACTTGAAGTTTTAGATGGAACAAAGAAATTATTGTAGGATTTTTGATGATTATTTGGATTGTATCCCAATCCGGCCTTTTGAAAAACACACCTTTGTTTGCTTAGTAACATGTTCAAATTATCTCTTCCCATAGTAAATTTTGCAAGAGTGTTTTTCAAGTCCTCAATTTCTTTTTCAAAAGCTTTACATGATAAACAAGGTAATGATATGGATGCATTATCATGTGAGGAACAAGTCATGCATGATGAATTAGCATCTATGAGTCCTAAGGTCTCATTTTCAATTTTAAGTTCATTTATCTCCTTAGTTAAAGTAGAAACCTTGTTTGTCAATAGGGAGATTGTTTTATTTGAAGACAAAATCATTTTAGTGAGTCTCAAAGATTCATCATGCAATTCTTGAAAGGCATCTTGCAATTCATCATAAGTAGGTGGAGGTTCTAGGTTAGAAGAGGTTACCTCAGTGTCGCTTTCTCCATTTTCTTCTCCTTGAGCCATGAGGCAAAGATGGGCTTCTTCATCTTCGGAATCGTCGGAAGAACTTAAGTCATTGTCCTCCCAAGCTATGTATGCTCTTCTTCCTTTCTTTTCCTTGGAGGGTCTTTTCTCAAACTTCTCCGTCTTCTTGAGATATGTAGGACACTCCATTTTCATATGTCCCGGTTTTCCGCATTCGTAGCATTTTGGAGGAGTAGAGGATCCTTCTCCTTTGTGATATGCTTTCTTTTGAGGAAAGGGTGGTCTTCTTTAAAGTCCCTTTTTCTTTAGGAATCTTCCAAATTTTCTCACAAGGAGACTAAGATTCTCCTCACTTAGTTCAATATTTTCAGCATCCTCTTCACCATCTTCATCATCATCTTCAAGTATGGAAGAGGTGGCTTTGAGTGCGATTCCCTTTTTCTTCTTATCTTGCTCCTCATTTTGACTTAATCGGTTTAGTTCCAACTCATGCTCTTGAAGCTTTCCAAAGAGAGTGGCCAAAGTCATTACGGCAAGATTTCTTGATTCCGATATTGCCGTCACCTTGGGTTGCCAATTTCTGCTCAAACATCTCAAAACTTTGTTAATAAGATCTTCATTGGCAAAAGTTTTTCCCAATGAAGCAAGATGATTAATTATATGAATAAAACGTTTTTGCATTTCTTGAATGCTTTCCCCTTAGTTCATTCTAAACAATTCATATTCGTGAGTGAGTGTGTTAATTCTAGATCTTTTTACCTCACTTGTACCTTCATGAGTTACTTGCAATGTATCCCACATTTCTTGAGCGGTCTTACAATTTGACACCCTAAAGAACTCATCATATCCTAAAGAGGTAGTAATGATATTCTTGGCTCTCAAGTTGTATTGAACCTTTTTCTTGTCATCATCGGTCCATTCATTTCTTGGTGTATTTGTTCTAACACCATCAACTAGACGTGTGGAGATAAAATGACCATTTTCAACAAAGATCCCACACATCAATATCAATAGCTTCAATAAAAATCTTCATTCTTTCTTTCCAATGCATGTATAACCGTCCCCATTGAAAAAGGGAGGTCTATTTATAGAAGAACTTTCATTAGAAAAACCATTTGAAGCCATCTTTACTCTTGAAGCGGCTAAGCTCTTTATACAAGAAGTCTAGCTCGATACCACTTGTTACCAAGTGGCTTCAATACTCAAGAGGGGGTGAATTGAGTTTGTAAAACAAGTTCGCAATTCTTTCGCAAAACACTTGACTATTGATTTTTGTTGAAGCTATTGACTAATTGAAATGAATGAATTGATAAGAACAATATGTATTGCTTAATAACCAACCAAGAGAGAAGTAATCAAGCAGGAGTATAAGCAATGCAGAAATATAAGAGAAGGGTTTAGAGAATCAAACACAGTGATTTATCCTGGTTCGGCCTCCAATCCACTTGTGACCTACGTCCAGTCCTCAAGCAACCACTTGAGATTTTCCACTATATCTTCAAGCTTCAATAGGTGCTTGACTACCTTTACAAACTTGAGCCCTCAACTCCTTGGGATGCCTCACCCTTTACAAATTGAGGGATGCCTCACCCTCTATCTTATACAGCAATTAAGATTGAATTTGAGAAGCTCTCACTAGAGTAGATGATACAAATTGAAGCTCTAATAATGCTCACAAAGATATCTCAAAGATTGGACAAAAACAGAGCAAGAATGATTTCGAGTTTGATTCTCGTATGATGTGTTTGCTATGATGTTTTTAGGTTCAAGAACAACCCTTAATGATGCCCCACCATTGTATTTAAAGCACATTCATTAAAAGAGTCAGTTGGGGGTGGTTAAAGCCAAGCATTAAATGCATTCAATATAGCCGTTGGGCATGTCGGGAACCTTTGTAATCGATTACAAGCCTTTGGTAATCGATTACATGGAAAATAGAACGTGTTCTTGGCTTTACGGGCTTGTGGTAATCGATTACATGACATGTGTAATCGATTACACGCCCTCGACTTCATGGTAATCGATTACAATATTGATGTAATCGATTACATGGCCCTTTGGTCGTGTTCTTGGCTTTACTGGGAACATGGTAATCGATTACATTACTTGGTGTAATCGATTACACGTTCTCGATTTTATGGTAATCGATTACGCTTTGATGTAATCGATTACATGCCCTTTGGTCGTGTTCTTGGCTTTTCGGGAACATGGTAATCGATTACATTACTTGGTGTAATCGATTACACGTTCTCTGACTTTATGATAATCGATTACAATATTGATGTAATCGATTACAAGGCTTCTGTTTGGCTTGTAATCGATTACTAAACCTTGGTAATCGATTACACTGAACTTTAAACACATTTTTCAAGCCTTAAAACAGATTTAAATCATTCATAACTTTAGAAAACATTGATTAAACAAGTATAGAACATTATTTGGCATGATCCAAGGTAAAAGAAGTTCTCTTTTAGGAATTGATCTTTGAAAGCCATATTGATTCAAATCATTTTTGAAAAACCATTTGAGATATCTTGGAAGCATTTAACATTGATGTGCTATAATGCCTATATCTAAACCTCTTGATTTCTTCCTTTGATCTTGGTTTGCTCTTTCGCTCTTTGATCTTCATCTTTGTCTTTGTTATTATCAAAAACCATTTGACATGCTTCAAGACACATGCATTCACATCGTTTGCCGCTGCCGTGCTGGCGTCCATCACCCACTCCTCAGATCTGTCATGACTAGGTTTTGGGTTGTTGATTTGGTGGACGTTTGCAGGTTGGGGATGAGGGATGTGCTGACCACCACACCGTTGTCCAAGCCCGAATCATTGTGCGTCGCTGATCCTCAGTCATGTCATCAGACCAAACGTTCCATCTAGAAACCAAATCTGCATTTTTTGGGTTTACAGATCTGGGTGAAGGGAGGACTTGTAGTGAGCAGAGACGGTGGGTCCAGTAGCGGCGACAGGACTTACAGATCTGGGTCGTAACTCAACGACGACAGCGTAGTCCTGGCGGTGATTAGCGAAGAAGCACACAACGCTATTCCTACAACTCGCGCCCTCACTCGTTTCCACTGCACAACTTCTATCTGGCCATTCCTGCAACTCGATCTTAGTGGCTGGGTTTGATGTTGATGGCTAGGTTGGATGTTGGATGTTGGTGGCTGGGTGGTGACCTATGCTGGTGCTCCTCTGCTAGCGACAGTAATAGTATGCTAGAAAAAAAAACAACCTGAACAAAAAAAGAAAAACATGTTGTACCTAATAAAATAAAGGGTGTATGGTACACCCAAACTTAACAGGGTGTACCATAACATCCGCCGATGAATTCCTGCTAAAAATTTGCTAGCATATATTACAATCAAGTTTTGGGTTGTATTTCATTCGATAACAATTTGTTATATGTATATAATATTTTAAGTTTCTATAACATTTTGTTTTATAATACTATTCGTTGATATTTCTTAATATTAATGAATTTGGGTGTCGTTAGTGTTTGTATCAATGTAATTTTTAATATATTTTTATTGTTTTATATGGATCTTTTTTGTTAAATTAGTGTTATTAAGAACTAATCAAATTGTTAGTAAAGTTGTCATGCAGTAATAGAAATTGATCATGATGGTTTCTAAATGATTTTATGTAATATTTTGTGTTCAATGGTGAATAGTAACCGTTATTATTCACATTCATGTTTCCCAATTCAATAAATTATTAATTACTTATATGTTCGACTTTTTTTTTTCTAAAAATTATAATTTTTAAATAACAGTTCTACATATTACCATGTGCGTTGCGTAAGAAATTTTAAAGAGTAAATAGTAACAACCATTTTTATCAGTCTTTGATGTTATGAACAATGAATAATGACAAATTTTAATTGATAGTAACATATTTATCTAATTTCATAATTAATTATGTTAATAGCCTTCACTCATGTATTTATCTAATTCACTTTATAAGATCATAATAAATATATTAATTATGTATTAATGCATTTGGTTGTATTAATCCTTTTTTAGGTTTGATATGTTTTGGATGTGAAAATAAAATAAAGTGTACAGTAAATAACCTAAAAAATAACTATAATAATTAATAATTTTGTTTATTTTATAAGATTTTGGATAATATTACTTAGATACAGTTGTTATTCATTTATTATTTAATTATTATTTTACAGCTTTATCCAATTTACAATTTTGACATATCAATTATGTTTTACGTTACAAAATTGTTATGTTTTTTTCTTTGGTCTTTGATGACCCTTCTTAAAATTGTAATTTTAAGATTCAAATTTCTAATATTACAGATAATATTTATTTAAAAGACGCAGCTTACTTTCACTATAACAACTGCTTTTAAGTAATATTATTATATTTTTCATTACTCATTTTTAAATATATTGGTAATTTATCTATAATACATGTGATATATGTACAAACTAAATATAATAACGATTAATATATAATTTTTTACAAATCAGCTGCTCATAATTTAATTCAATTTTTTATTATCATAAATAAAATATATATATATAGAGATGATTCACTTACACTTAGTGTAAGTTAAAAAATTTACACTTAATTTTAAATTTTTTATTTTATTGTGATCATGTAGTTACCATTTATTTCCTGTCATACTCACGTGATTACAATAAAATAAAAGATATAAGATTAAGTGTAAGTCTTTTCTACTTATACTAAGTGTAAATAGATCATTTCTTATATATATATATGTATACATATCTAGTGAGAGAAATTTTTATTATGAGAAGGTGCGATGAGTAAATCTTGACCATACAACCATACATAAATGGTCAAGATTAAAAGTTATTTAAAGGTCAATATTTTTCTACCATGAAACTTAAAAAAGTCATATACATTTATGTTTTAATTTTGGCCAATTCATATAAGATCCAATAGTTAATATATATTTTTTTTTTATTTTTTATAATAAATATTTTTTTTATCAAAATAAGAAAATATATATATATATATATATATATATATATATATATATATATACCAAACAAAGTAAAAGCAATTTGGAACGAAAAGTGCATTTGAACGTTTCTCTTGAAATACTAAAAAAGAAGAACGAACGCTAAACTAAGCAGCGAGCGTGGCCGAATGCGGCACCGTTTTGCAATTTGACGAAGTGGGTACAAAAATAAAAATTACGGCATCCGGAAAAACGCACGCCCAAGACCAAGAGGAAGAGTCCAAAAGAGTGGGCCCCAAGATTCCGATGAAAAAATACTTAATTTAGTATTAGTGATTAATGATTTCAGGGTTTTGTGGGGTTTTGGCGGTTAGGGTTTAGTTTCGGTATTTTAAAGAGAGAGAAAGTAAAAAAAATAAAATAAAAAAATAAAAAAACAAAATAAGGGATTCATTTTCCTCTAACGTTATTTGGAGCAGCGGCTACACCCCTTTGGATTTGGGTCTCTTCGTTCGTCTCGTCGTACAGTGTCGGCCACTCTCTCTTTCTCTCTCTCTCTCTCTCTATCTTCTCTTCTTCGTGCTTCAACGTTTCGTTGATGCACCGATTGGTAGGGTTCCCTTCTCCAATTTCTTCTTTTTTCTTTTAATTTTTTATCTTTCGATTCACGTTTTGCACGTACGTTTGTTAGTTTTTTTTTTTTTGCGGTAATTTCTAATTGCTGTGTGAATTGGTGATTGGAGTGTTCCGATGCGGTAAACTCATCGCATTGTGTGTGAATCGGTTAAAGTTTTGAAATTTTTTTGGGGGTTTCGTCAGGATTTTGCGTTCTCAGATTTGCTTCCGATGCCAATGTGTTTTGGTGAGATCAAACCCTTTTCCTTAAACCTTCAAAATTAGTTGTTAGGGTTGGGTTTCACTGACCCATTTACTGTTTGATTTGATTGTTGGGGATCCCGGGAAACGTTGCTAGGGTAAGAGATCTTGATAATAGGGTTTATTTACCTGTTTAGATATATAACAGTTAGAGAAGCTGTTTTTGGGCACTCGTGTGTGCCAAGAAACACAGTGTTCCTCTTCCTCAGTAAGGTTTATGTCTGGTGGTGTTCCTTTGCAGATGAGCTGTTGGGTATGCTTAACTTTCCCACTTTCTTCATCGTAGTGAACTTAGTTTTGTGAACATGACTTGTGTTGGCAGTCAAAAAATCATTGTGGATCCGGTTCACATTGTTGGGGATTTTGTGGTTCTTTCACAGGAAAAATCTTGAGGAGAAACTGCTCTGATTTTGATGACGTGCTTTTTTATAATAATAATAATAGTAATTCTTGAAGGAAGTTGTTATTGTTTTGGATCATGGGATGTCTATGAGATTAATTTACTAAAATAACTCTTGTTGTGACCGGGAACAATATGTGAAGGCATGCTGATGACTACTTTTGCGGTATCTTAATGTTCCATCCATGTCACAGAAACATGTTATTGAAGGGTTTAAGCAGGATGACAACTCGGTCAACATCTATTTCTGTGTTTTCTTGTTTTTTATGGATGAAATTTTAGTTGTTTCATGATTTCTCTCTCTCATTCACACACTAACACTAACACTTACACTGTTTTTTTATTTCCGCCCCCCCCCCCCTTCCCAACCCAAAAAAAAAGAAAGAAAAGAGAAGGTTGTGTCTTTGTTTCTCAAATTGATATAACTTGACTGAAGTCTAAATGGTTGGATAATCTTGTGGTACAGACATATAGTACAGTCCATAATTAGATCTTAGTTACTTCTGCCAATTGCAAGCTGAGTACACTTCCACTTTCTCAATTGCGTTTGGGGGAGCTCTGATGACCCAAAACATTACCATGGCATGTAGGAATTTCAACAGGAAGACCTTTTAGAACAACACTTTTTAAACCCATTCTAAATCAATCCCTAAATTGTATTCTAAATCCTGTATTTTGTTTTCCCTCCCTACCGAATAGTTGCCAAATTTGAATTTTATAATTGCAATCTATTGCTTACTGTATACTACTGGATATAATATGAAACAGCAATTTTCAGTCCACCTTTGATTTATTTGAACTTCTAAAGGATGATGCCATGTTGCAGGATGTTGGATATCATGCAGAATATTCAATTAAATTAACCTTTGTCACCCAATGGATTACTTACCAAGCTTTTAGGTTATTGTTTACTGTTAATGCGTTGCTAATGCAGCTGACTGCACTCAAGATCCATATGTGCTTCTGGAGTGTACAGAAGTTGTGAGTGACCAACGGAGCACTTGAGATAGTTAGCTAAGAGCTGCAGGGATGGAACAGTGGGGTGTTCGTCATCGAGTCATGTTCATTGGTCAGGATGAGGAACATGGAAGTCAACTTCTTTCTGATATTCCTAAAGAAGAGGAATCAAACGATGAAGAAGAAGAAAAAATCATTAAAACTGAACCTGTCTTTATGCCAGAAATTAAGAAAAGGAAGCGCCTTAGCCTTAGTCAGCTTAGAGAGGTGAAAGAGGAGTCCTGTGGGAGGCAAACTAGTAGCAAGCTTAAGTCAAAGAAGCATGAAAGTAGGGACAGATGGTCAGCCGAGAGGTAAAGAAAATATGTGATATCCTTTCTGTTGTTATCTTTGTTTGTAGTAACATATGTTAAGTTGAGGCAACTATGTGATGTAGGTATAAGTTGGCTGAGCAAAGCATGTGGGAGGTCTTAAAGGCTGAAGGTGCAACTTTTGAAAACCCAATAACCCGACCTGCACTGAGAATGGCTGCCCGCAAACGTATTGGTGATACTGGACTTTTAGACCACTTACTGAAGCACATTGATGGTAAAGTGGCACCTGGAGGGACTGAGCGGTTCCGAAGATGGTTCAACACCAATGGAATCATGGAGTATTGGTTGGAGAGTGCTGACTTAGACAAGATCCGCCAGGAGGAAGGGGTGCAAGACCCTTATTGGATACCACCATCTACATTTAGGGCAGGCAGTGTGCCCTCCCAAGATACAGATTCTTCTGGTGAATTGAAACTGCTTAAAATAGAGATGGCCCAAATGAAAAAGTATTGACCTTGGAAACTGAATTTCAAAAATAATTTTGTATGGTTGCTGTTATATTTTCTTTAATGATTTTATTTGCATAGCAGAGATATGCAGGAGCTCATTGCCAAGAAGCAAGAGAAAAATGAAATTATTCTGATGGAGGTGAATGTTGAATAATTTAATAATTCAATGGTTTGCTGTCTCTTATAGCACTTCATGATTTGTTGTGTTGAGTTTCGTTGGCAGGAGACTCACAAGGAATTTGTGAAGTGGAAAGCTATGACTGACCGTCGCCTAACTGAAATCATGACTTCTTTGAAGGGTGTGCAGGTATCTAAGCAGTATATTGCCACTATTACTTCATCCTTTAAGATTTAATGGAATTCATTTTATGTTGAATGTGTTTTCTTTTAGTTGGTTAATTTTTCCACTTTTTTTTATCTCTGGCTTACTGTAGTTTTATATATTGACAGGGCAAGTATGGTGAATTGGTGATTTGGAAAACTAAAGTTGAGCAACAGCTTGCTGAAATAACAAATAAATTGAGTGATCTTCAAGCATCAAGGGAATGCACAACTTTCAGTCCTCCTTCAGAAAGATGGAAAGATTGGATAGAAAGCACCAACCTAGACAATATTCAGGAAGATGAATTTGCAACTTGGATTGGGAATTCAGAGCTGCTTAATGTTCCGCAAGAGGTTGTACTTGAAGATCCCAACTCAGCCCCACCTGCTCAGTTACTCAATGAAGAACCGACTAACAAGAAGAGGTAATACGTGTGAAGTCAAATTCTTCTCCCCCCCCCCCTCCTCCTCCTCTCTTGTTTGAGTGGAAAAAAGAGAACCAAGAAGGGAAAAAATGTTACTTTTGTTCTAGTATTCCTTATTTTTTCCTTCAAAATAATAGTGAGTTGCTGGAGTTGGTGCCCATGAGACAAGAAGATCAACCTAATGTGACCCCTGATTCTTCTACAACTGTTAATTCGAAGTCAGACATTGACAACTCATTGATAATGTTTCAGGTGATGTTGGTAGTGTGTACATTCCACTTATATAAAAAATTTTAGCACAATATATTCATTATTTATAATCTTTGCTCACAGGAGATGTTTATGGATTTATTCAAATGGAAAGATAAAATGGAGCAGCAGCTGTTGGAGGTATCTAATACTGTATATGGTATGCTGGCAATGAAGTAGACATCACTTCGAAGTATCAGGCCTAGGATAGGATTATAACCACCATTTCGTCCATATGTTTTTCTTTGTTACTCTTAAACTGGTAGAGTTTAGATATTGTACAGCATTAACAATCTGATTCTGAAAATCTTTGCCAACCACCAAGTTCATAGAGGAGGTTGAGTCTCACCTGCTTAATGAGGTGTAAATTGTTGATATGTTTGGCCTTTTACAGTAAAGTCGGTCATGATTTAAGGTAAGGTCTTCAGTGGAACTGCTATTTTAATTGGTTGTTTTCTTGACTTGTTGGTTAAGATTATGAGAGTTCCTTTAGTATAGGTCTTTAGGTAAGCGTATTTAAATTATTAGCTAGAGCGATCTTTGAAAACTTGTACTTAACCTATTCGGAGGACTAGTTGCTATATTTATATATAGAATTTCTACACTATCGTTTAGCATATCTTGTGAATGTCTTATTATTGTGAATTACATAATGTAATCAGTCGGTCTTATGCCGTAAGGGTTGTTATTCTTAGCTAATAGTTTATTTAGCCTTTGCTTTGCCACCAAACAATATCACAAGGCTTTTTTTTTTATCCCTACAAATCTACAGTGCTTGTGTGTGTGGGTGGGTGGAGAGAGAGAGAATTTTTGCTCGAAATTATGTCGCAGTGTGTTGTCATTGTTATTGATTTTTTGGATAAATGAGTAGTTTTGTTATAGCTTATTCAACTTTCATCTTTGAATCTTTAAAACTTGTGGATGATTTCTGTTGAAAATTTCTAGTCGAGTAGCATCACTCTATATAGAAACCAAGTGTTAAAAGGGTAAGGTATAGTTTTCAATGATGATTAAAGAAATAGGTTTTTTCCTCCTGAAATTAGGTTTTTTTTTTCTTTTTTAGGGTGGCACGGTAAAACTGCAAAATTATTTCTAGTTCCATCCTCTTCATCCCATCTTTTTAAGTGTTCATGAAATTGTACTGTATCTCATCTATATCAAAATTTATCAGTTTATAAGAATAAGAATCCACTAAAGGTGCAATGGTTTTAGCTTGAAAATAGATCATGCAAGAAAGCACTGACTACGAAATCTGCATTTTGCATCATCACATAGAAGAAATTTAAGATTTCGGCCACTGATAAAGGAATAAGCATCAACTTAACCAAATTCTCAAACCAACTTAATATATAATTCGCTGTTAGCACAGAAAATAAGCTATATTGCTCAGTGCGCAACTTAAAGAACCAAAATATCCAGATGGGAATAATGCGGTGAGAAAATCTTTAGAGTAGAATATTTTAAAATCCGTTTTAACTTATTAGTAGAATTCTTGATGAGTTATAGAAATCGATTTCATTTGAATTTTTTTTTGTTACATATAAATGAAAAAATCACTCAAATTAGGTTAGATTTAAATAAATTTAATTTGATTTTAATATGTCGTTAAAATTGACATTTTTGTCCTCATTTAAGTAATTTACCATATTATAAGTGAAAATAATAAAGTAAATTATTAGTGTATAATTAATTCAATCTTTACCAACTATATTAATTTAAGTAGAAAGAACTAAAATCCCTTAAACATATAATCTTAAATTCAATCATGAGATTCATGTCTATAAATATAACACTAGTCAAAAAAATTTCTAATTAAACATCTAATCATATCTTGAAAAATTAATCTGACTTATTGGTTAAAAAAAATTCTAAAAAACAAAAAAAAAAGAATCCATCTTTAATGTGTTTTAAGCAAAAAAAAAAAATCAATTTATAAATCCATTCAAATTCATTTGTATAATTAATTCAAAACATAAGGATTGATTTTTGAATCAATTGAGATCAATCCAATTCATTTCCAATTTTTAATAATTCCAAACAAAGCCAAAAAATCACGTGGTTGATCCATGCCAATAAATTTAGTCTTATTTTTCTCCTCTTCAATGTTTTCAGCCCTTGGGGGACAACATAGATATTTGCGCTTTCCTTAGAGAATGTTAAATATGCTACAACGAACACGATATCATACAAAGCACATTCTTATTACTTTCAGTCATGTATTCAACACCTGCAGGATTCTGAAAGCAAGCTTTTGACGTCCTCTGTTGATGGAATTCAGGAAGCTACATGCACTGCCATTCTTAGTATTATGCCTCTGCAGGTTCAGTGGGTTGAACTCCAATCTGATGACACCAGGTCAAACCTCTAGTTAGAACTTACATAACAAATCAAATAATACCTTCTCCAACAAGATTTTAGCTAGGCATTGAATTCGATTGGAGTTTGATTTTCACTTCATCATGGCAAGCCTGAAGATCCCTGAATTCTTCTGTATCAGAAAAGCTCAGAGCCTGAGATTACAAGTAATAAATTAGAAAAACTTTACAGGATGCGCAGGACAAGCTGACAAAGTAGATTTAAACCAGAAAGTAGAGTAAAGAAAACAACGAACACATTGTTTCTTGATTTCTTTAACCCTCAAACATCAGAAAAACTCCAGAATAAGTATCTCGCCTGTTTGATTATGTTCTTCAGGTGCATCTCAGCCGTAAACAATTCTTTACTACTGCCAGTAGATGAGGAAATTTCCATGTACACCTTGCAAAGTTCCAAAGATGCTTTTGCAAACTTTTTGAAGCGATCTCGGTCTTTCCATGTATCAGATCCCTAAAACAATATAATCACACAATAATAAAATGAAAATCATTACCATGAATTGGCTATGAACAACTATCATTAAGACAACAAATGTAGAAGAAATTTCAGAGAGCTAGAAATAAGTAAAAAAAATCAAGAGATCAAAGGATAATTGTCATTAAACATGACAAAGGCAAGGATCATTGCTCTTGACAATCAAAAGATAAAATATTGCGGTGTCCCCAATGTTGAAAGTGGTTGAACCTTTTCTAAAGAAAACACCACAAGAACAAACAAAACACTGCATGTACTCACCAAAAAAAGAAAAAAAACACTGCATGTAACGCTTATTTTGCAAATATGTATGGTTGTAGTGATGTAACTGCACAGATTCTTGGATATCGAACATAGGTTTATAACTCATATCTTGTACATCAACATATCCAAATTAATATCATTCTTCATAATTGTGTTATATTTCTAAAACAAAATGTAAAAAAAAAATGATGAAAGAAACACTCTGATGCAATGAAAGCTTTACGTAATATTTTTTCGATAAAAAAAGATATCTAACATGTGCTCATACCTGGAGTGATCTAACTTGCTTTAAGAGGGCTTCAGAACACATCAAGAGATCTCCATTAATTCTGTGCCATTTGGCATATAAGCCCCACATATCAGGTCCACATCCACTCCCATTTTTAACTACCTGTATCAGAGTATTAAATATTAAACTGAACATCTGTAACTTGCATGTGCCACATATCTTCTGCATAACCTTAATATAACATGCAGAGCAAAAATTAGAGTCGCACTGCCACAGGCAGTTTGACGGAGATCGTTGCTATATACAATTAAGTAGAGAATCCACTTTAGCCAAGCTGCCACGAGGGGAAGTGTTCATACATCACTCAAGTACAAGGAATCTACACAAACAAAATTGTTGAATTGGAGGGTTTTAGGTAGGAAAGGAGAAAAAGAGAAAATAAAGACTCAAAATAATATGAGATTGATATTGATTTGATGTGATGATAATATGATACAAAAGACAAACTCAATAGTCCTAGTCCTATTTATACTAATACTAGACTCCTAATCTTAATTAAATAAGAAAACAAATCATTAAATAATAAATAGTAAATAGCTCTTAAGAGATCATTTAAGATATTCTAAAATACAACAAAGATTTTATGAGAGATTTTTTAGATATTCTTACATTCCCCCTCAAGCATAAGTTTACTAAGCTTTAAGCTTGTTACAATTACACACAGAAAATAAACTACAAAATATAAAGTGGGCTACACGAAACATGGTTGGAAAGGCAACTCAGGGATGCTGAAAACGCTGAAAGGATGAGACATTGCTGGAAAGATACTTAGCAACAAGATGGCTGGAATGATCATCAGCCTAACACAAATTTTTCTTGGCAAGCAATCAAGCTCAGTAAGACCCAAACTTCTCAAAACCGCATTTGGAAGCTTCAAACAACAATGTTAGAGACCCAAAAACTTTGAAAGCGTGCATCACAGTCGTAGAGAATTCATCACCGGCATGATTCATCAGTGAGATAGGAGAAATCACTATCGACATGATTCACGATGGGAGGCTGGTATGAATCAGCTAATTCATCACTATATGACTCATTGATGAGAAAGAAGTCAGCAGAGGCTGGCGTAAGTTGTAGCCAATATAAATCACCATTGGAATGATCGATGATGGTAAGAGAAGTCACCACTAGTATGATTCATCCGTGGGAGAGAAATCACCATCGAAATGATCATCGGTAGGAAGAGAAGTCACCACTAGTATGACTCATTAGTGGGAAAAGAATGGCATAACAAACACCAAACTAGAAATACCAAAATTTCCGGTGGACAATAGTTGCGGGATTTGGACAGACAAAGGTCGGAGATGGACGGAAAAGGCTCGCTAGAGAGGGTTGATGAGGCAGCGGCCGAAAAGAGGCCAAACATTGAAATCAAAATATACCTGAACATGTGTGAGCAAGTTAACTCGTCAACTCAGGCCACAATTGGAGGAGGTAAGGCCAGATCTAGATAAAGGAGATCAAGGTGAGTCAAACAGGACAAGCGGTTAAGGACAACTAACGCGTCCTCACATGTGGCTAAAGTAAAGGTGCGTGGGCGCTTGTACAAAAATTGACTGGAAGCTTGTGGAGGTGCGTTTGGACTCTGTTTGCTGCGTGACTTTGGTGGTTGGCCGATCGGGACTTGTCGGAGAGCATGGTGTTGGCGGTGGTTGAAAGGCTCATTGATGAGAGAGAAACGACAATGACAGTTGCGCGGTGGAGAGAGAAAAGGGGTTGTCGGAAAAGGCGACACAGTAGGAGAGGTTGTGGACTTGAGTTCCAAATCTTAGGGAACTTGATAGCGGAATAATGACATGACAAGTCATGAAGGATGGTACCGCTTTGATACCATGTTAAATTGAAGAGTTTTAGGTAGGAAAGGAGGAAAAGAGAGAATAGAGACTCAGAATAATATGAGATTGATATTGTGAGGTAGGACCAATGGAGAAAGAGAACAAAGAACTCTTGGGGTTCCAAAAGCACTCGGTGCCAAGAGACTCGGTCTCAAAGTAGGAATATAATCCAAACTGAATTCAATAATCAATAATAATCAACAACTATCTTCTAAAATCTAATAAGAGGGTGTTTATAGCCCTCTTACAATAGAAACCAATCTTAACTAAAATAGATAATAGACTAATTCAATTTTAATTCAAAATCCTAATGTAACTAACTAATGATAATATTTGGGATTTGAATAGAATCTCATTAAAACTGAAATCCTAAAATAGATAAGATTCTTAATTAAAATCTCAATATAAAATAACAGAAAATTCATAATAATAAAAATCACAATTATCTTAATATCATATGCATCATTCTCCCCCTCTGGAAGAACTCGCCTCTGGAGAGTTAAATCTTGGCTTCATCCATGATCAACATGGTAAGAATGATCTTCAAAAACAGAAGCAGTAACAAAATCAAGGCGGTTCTCCTTCGTCACATGATAATGACAAATAGGATTAGGAGAAGAATCCACAATCAACATTGTATCATCCACATGCAGCATTGTATTAATTTGGTTCGGATATTGTGGTGGAATTGACGAAACTTCAGGCATGTAGGTAGTCTTGTCTGGATATTGTGGTGGAATTGGTGGAACTTTAGGCACGCAAGCAGTTAGATGATCTGTAGCAACAATTAGAGAGGGCATAGAAGGCTCAAAGGTATCTTTAGAAGGAAGCAAATCATCAACATCAAAATTATGATCCCTAAAATGCACATTAGAATCCAATTTATAATTATCACTACTTAATGCAAAGTGGCATCTAATGGCAGCATGCAAATTTAAGGATACGATTGGTAATTATCTCAGCTGAATCAAGATGTTTAAGATCTAGTAGTATGAACTTAAGATCAATGGGCTCAGTATTTTCTTTCTTGACAATGGTTATGATTTTAGAATCCCTAACCTTTACCTTTGAACATTCTTTACTAGGATTGATAGTTTTCAAGATAATCCTTCTACGACATGATCTTAAGTAAAAGGAATATGTATTGTCCCTATCGTTGTAGGTCACATCATTATCATATATCCGGAGACGACCTAACAAAATGTGAGCAACATCCATAGGCAAAACATCACAATAAACATCTTTTGCATAAGACCCTAGTAAAAGTGGAACCTTAAACCTGTGAGTGACCTCTAGATAAGTATTATATACCTAAGTTATCCTCAAAGGTTGTGGGTGAGGTTCCAAGTTTAAACCACATCTAATCACACCCCTTTTAGAAATCACATTTAATGTGTTATCATTATTGATGACTAGACTACAAGTTTTACCCTCACATTTAATGAAGGTTTTCCATTCATCATAAATAGGTGATTTACGAACACACTTTATGACACTATTGTGATTTGGCAACAAACTATTCATGCTTTATAATAGGGACATATCACAAATAAAAGAAGTGCCAACAGACTAAATGCAAAATAGTGAGAACTATAAACTATTCTAAAGGCACAAATAAAGATCAAAATTTCAAGAGACAAGATTAATTGGAAAAATTGCACCTTTGTCACCTTTATGAAGCAAGAAGAGAATGAAATAGCCAAAACCCTTTGTTGGAGGCTCTAAATTGTAAAAACAAGTGCAAAAACAAATCTAGAACGCCCAAAAACCTAGAAGGTCTGGTCAACGATCAATGGTCAAAGTAGTCAACGGTCAGAAATCTGGTGAGCGGTAAGTAGTGGAACAACTTTGACTGTGAAAAATCGATGCTTTCAAACAACAGAAATCGTGGGGATCAACAAGGTTCGGATGCCAAATTGATGTAGAACCAAATGACCAAAAGAACAAAGAACCCTCGAGATTCCAAAGACACTCGGTGCCAAGAGACTCGATCTCAAGGTAGGAATATAATCCAAACTGAATTCAATAATCAATAATAACTATCAACCATCTTCTAAAATCTGATAGAAGGGTGTTTATAGCCCTCTTACAAAAGAAACCAATCTTAACTAAAATAAATAATAAACTAATCTTATTTTAATTCAAAATCCTAATATAACTAACTAATGATAAGATTTGAGATTTGAAAAGAATCTCATTAAAACTGAAATCCTAAAATAGATAAAATCCCTAACTAAAATCCCAATCTAAAATTATAGAAAATTTATAATAATAAAAATCATAATTATCCTAATATCATCTGCATCATATTGATTTGATGTGATGATAATGTGATACTGAAAAAAAACTCAATAGTCCTATTTATACTAATACTAGACTTCTAATCTTAATTAAATAATGAAACAAATCATTAAATAATGAATAGGAAATAACTCTTGAGATCATTTAAGATACTTTAAAATATTCTAAGATACAATAAAGATATTATAAAATATTTTTTAGATATTCTAACAAAAATCTTGATAGAATTGTGTACCTGCTGTAAAACTTTTCCAAGTAAAGTTATTAATTGCTCTGTTTCATGTGATCTTCCTGAAACAGATACTCTAGATCCGTGCTCTTTACGTTCTGATCCAGAATCAACAACGTAGAATTGATCTGTATTACGCTCATTATCAGTTGTTACAGGAGGCACAGAATTACTTGTTGGAAGCCGCTTTTCCACCTCCCTTGTGATTCTTTCCAATAATTCAGTATCTACTCTTTTATTATTGGTCATGTCCAAAACCATCTGTGCACCTTCCAGTGCCTAAAAGAATTTATCAAACTTGATGAGCAACAAAGAATCAACAAAAGGTAATGCCTTTAATGAAGAGTTATTTCTTAGTAATACACCCATCTTGCATTTTATGTTATACATTCAAATTTTAAAAACAATTGCTCAACTAAAAAGGTTATTATTGGTCATGTCCAAAACCATCTGTGCACCTTCCAGTGCCTAAAAGAATTTATCAAACTTGATGAGCAACAAAGAATCAACAAAAGGTAATGCCTTTAATGAAGAGTTATTTCTTAGTAATACAACCATCTTGCATTTTATGTTATACATTCAAATTTTAAAAACAATTGCTCAACTAAAAAGGTCTTTTTGTTTATTTTCCATCATACATCAGTTTCAACATTATACTGTGTTTATATGACCCATGTTAATGAAGTCAGTTTTGTATATTACAATTACACTGAAAATTTTAGAGCTAAAACTTTAGTACTATATATTTGTAATGTTTTAAAATATTTTCATTTCATGTGCTGAGTGTGTTAAAGGGAAGTATTGGCATTTACTTAAATGAGGCTACATTAAAGGAATTTATTTCCATTTAATAATTTAACAAAGCAAATGAGTAAATTCAATTAGTGACCTCCCATATGCTGAATGTTTTCATCACTTTTTACTTAAATTCATTTTTGCTAGGTAGTAGAAAAACACCTCTAAATCATTTTCAGTGCTGAAACTTATTTTTTGCACCGGGTTGAGTTTACAAACAGGCCCTAGGTATTTAAAGTTCACTCGCAATAACAAGCAAATTTAAGTTGTAGATAGCTAATAATAACTAATACATACTGCACATTACTCAAGTTTTAGCATTAACAAACTGTCCAGCACCCTATTATTATAGATAGAAATATAAGATAATCAACATAGACCCAGTCAAAATTAGAACTAGAAATTATTTAACAAACTAATTCCTCCAAAGCAGTATTTTATACAGAGTGATCATCTAGCAGGATGTTCTCACGTGTATAGAAACATTAAGGATGATGGCATAAAAGCAGTGGCAGAGCTAGACTACCTAAAAATATCGCTTGAGGGGAGGGGGGCATCTTTAAGAAAATGAAAAATAAAATAAGAAAAATTGCATGTAATTGTAAACCCCTTGAAAAACTGTGGGGAGCAGGGGGGGGGGCGTTGCTAAAGCCTCCCTTGCAATACATGATGCACACCCCTGCATACAAGAGATACAGCATGCAACTAGAGAATGAAACTGCACAGAAAACATCTCTCGTCCTTCATTTTATTACTTCAAGTCACATAGAAGACCCATATGTATCATATACTAAGACTTGTTATGTTCAACAAAAGAAAAAGAAAAAACAGCAGATACCTGACTGATATTGCCAACGTCAACAGCAACATGGCTGTAGTTCTCCCAGAGTTGCCAGCTGTTTCGTCTGTCATCAAGTGTCATTGTGTTACTATATACCCTAAATTTGAATGAGTATGAACCAATACACATGTTGTATGCATGTGTGCATCTAAGTATGCAAGCATATGCCCGTATTTATGACATAAAGAAAGTTTAATAAAGGGGATAAATACGAAACTTGAACTTCAAGGCTTCTTTAAATGCAATGAAGGCCTCCTTGCTCTTTTTCTTGATCAAATGCCTGCATGGTAGGTTCAATACATAATAAGTAGAAGCTACAAGCCAAAATTTAATAAACCATAATGACTTTTTTTAGATTTAAATGGCCTCTGAAGAATTGGTTTTTGACATGACATAATGGCGTTGTTTGACCCATGTAGCCGACCCCACCTAGTGAGAAAAGGCTTTGGTTGTTGTTGGCTGTTATTAATGACTGGATATAATGGGTTCTATTTATTAAGCTCACAACTGTGATACCAAGGTAAAAAGGGAGGACTTGCAAAATGAATAATCAGAATGTCAACCTCTTGAGTGAAGGCAATATAGATCCAGCTTCTACAAAGGTATAAAGATACTTTTGTAGGCCTAAGGAGACACCTCAATGGTTAAGCAGCAATAACTCCAAGCTGAAGTCTCAAATTCAAACCTAATTGGGATTGGATAAGGTGAAATTTATGGGAAGGGGTTGCAGGATATATAGTTTATACACTGAAACAAACTAAGCTGTTTGCTACGTTTGAATTCAAGAAGAAAGCTAGAACTTCATACAAGCAAGCAATGTTATTCCAAGCTTCTCCATTTTCAGGATCAAGTTGAACAGCACGAGTAAACGCATCCAGAGCCTTTTCAATATCCCGTGCCTGTAAAACTTTCATGGTTAGTTTGAAGTATTTAAGAAAACAAAAATGAGAAACACAAAAACAAGGAGGGACAAGTCTCCATTAGCCATTGTAAAAAATGGGTATTGGTGATTTGGTGCCCGTTCTGACAAACAAACAGGTGATGCCACATATATATAATTGCATACACAATTGTACACAGCTATGCAAGTGGTAAACTGTGCACAATAGCAGAAGAGGCTCCCTGAAATTAACTATCTGCACTTCAATATTTTCATATTAAAGACACATGCAACTACCCGTCCAATTCACCAAAGTTAGCCTAATACTAATAGATTGTTGCCACATGTCAACGGCAGCAATAGCCACTTTAATGATGGGTATTTACACTTTCCCTACAAGGAGAAATCGTGCATTTTATTGCAAATCTAATGGTGCAAAAGTAAATAAATAATAAGCAAGCATAGTGGACATCACACAATTTACCTTCAATGCAGCAGCCCCAAATGCAAACCAACCATCTGGATACATAGAGTTCATGGACATTGCAGACTCCCTGAAATTAATGAACAAAATTGACTATAATTAACATATCAAACCAAATAACAATTTTACAATGAAAACAACAAAAATTACAAATATAATAATAATAAAGACAACGGTGATAAAAGTGAAATGTTTCAGGATACAACACACACCACAATATTTTAGATGTCTCATAGTCTCCTCTATTGTATGCACTGCGAGCCAGAGAACGCTGTCAATCAGAGAAAAATCAAATCCATTAACCAAAAAAAAAGTTAGTTTAGAAATTTTGTAATACGATAGAAACAAATATGTAGAACACACAGACACACACATATATATATATGAATTTACCCATAGGCGCACCTTAGCTCTAGCAGACCGATTGTTTGAAACTTCCAGAGCTTTTTCATAGCATGCATCATTAGTGGTAGTGTCACCCAGGGTGCACCTAGAAAATTATTAGCATGAGTGAAAATAGATTATGCAAAATGATGTTCTATATTCTTGCTATTTCATCTATCGCATAGGATATACTGTAAGCTAGCATGTCATCAGTCATGACTGGTTCGTGATTGACGACCAAGTGATTGGAAAAAATAAAATAACAAGATAACTAAAATTGTCCTCAGTGAAGATCTTCTGGACTAACAAAAGTTACAGGGCATACATAATCCAAGTCAGTACTCCTTTAAAACTCCATGTTATGGAATTTTCAAAAAATTATAGGTGGCCTTCTTCTACTAGAATACTTAAGATTCTTTCATAAATAAATTGCTCAAAAATTGTTGATTGAAGAAACTTAATATATTTTAAGCCATATTTTCGTTGATAGTCAAAATCAATTATACGCAGTCCACCAGCAAGTAATATTTATATGGGTGGAAGAAGTACAGAGCAAGAAATGACAGGTCTTTAAGTCATGACTTTCTTCTTGAGAAACACATTCAACATTTCATTTTCACATTATGAAACCCTACTTTGGACATTCTGACATTGTTCAAAAGGTTAGTTTTTTTTAAATGATTTATAATTGATGCCAAAAGTCTGATTTTGTGGGAAATTATTTTATTAAATATAACAGCAATGCTTATGTTCCTCTCCCTCATCTGTTACAGCAGTTATTTCAATCCTCAAGCAATTCGGTGTGCACAAGTGTAAATATATGTTTTTAGACATAAAATGAGGCCCTTTTTTCACCAACTCAAGCTTGTACAAGATTTGATAATCAAATGGTCATGACAAACGAAAATTTCACTAAGCTATTTCAAACTTATAAGGCACTTTTTCCAGACAGGAGATGAAGAGAGTTTGGACTTAATTCTTCTGGTGTGTTTGTAAATCCATTCAATTCTTGACTCACTCATGTAACCATCACAAGTTGCTACATGACAAACCCATTTGGAATTCCAAAGCTCCTTCTAAGATCAAATCTTTTGTTTGGACGACAGTACTCAATAGGATTAATACAAATGGCTTGTAGATTCATAAGCATCAAATTGCTACTTCTCCCGATATGTTGTATGCAAATCTAGTTCAGAAATAGTAGGAGGCAGCGACTTTCCTATGAAATAATCTTTTTGGGATCCTTGGTGAGAATTGGGTGGTTCATCATAAAATTTTTAGTGAAAAGAAAGAGGCCAAAATTTTATGGTAGCGTGCAGTTTATGCAATTCTTTGGTACATTTAGCTGGAGAAAAATGCCTGCATCTCTAAGGTTGTTTCTTTGCCTTTAAACTTTTTTTTTTTATAGAAAAAGAAATTTTATTAGATGAGAAGAGAAGAATACAAAGAAAGAGGATAAGACATCCTCAAATACAAACAAAAAACAAACAAGAAAACCTATGATATTGAGTTATACAACAAAGCATGCCAATTTCTCTGCATGTCTAACAGAGAAACACCCCTAAAAAGACCATGAGCAGAACACCAAAGGGAGGCCAAAAGAGTAATCCTATCCCAAATAAAGTCTAGGGTTGAAAAAGAGTCCTTGAAATTCTAGCATTCCTTTCTAGCCATAGACACCATAGAACAGCATAGACAGATCATTGCCACAAGATCTTTGCTTATTTATGAGAACCAAAACCTCTAAACTTAGTAAGGAGAAATTGATGCAAATCTCCTAGAATCCCCAAAAATCCCAAACAACTTATTCCAAAGAAAACTCGCATAAGTGCAATGCAGTGCAAAAAGAGATGAGCCTGGACTCCGAACCAGAACAGCACATTATACTCATATTAGGAGACAGAGTAGTGAGAGTTCTACGCTTTTGGAGACAAAGCTCCCTCAAAGGTCAAAACTTTTGTTTGGACCCTGCCTTTTAAACTTTTTATATGATAGGATTTATGACTATAGCTTCTCTTTGGTGTTCTGCTCATTACAATATCAAGATAATGGTCAATTTTAACATGCAGAGACAGGAAGCCTTGCTACATTCTATATTTTTTTTCCCTATTTTATGTTTTATTTTGTTTTATATTTGGGTAAATTATAGCTCTCCCCTCTGGTTTATCCCAATTTACTCTGCCACCTTGTGGTTTGAAAATGACACTTTGCCCCCTTGTCCTTTACTTTGTTAACACATAACCGACTTGTGATTTTTTCTGTCAAGATTATTCATTACTATCATGAATACAACTTTGTTTCATACATTTTATATATCTATATAAACTTTATCTCATATATAACAACTCTATAAATATTTTAGTGAAAAATTTACAAATAGGGTTCAAATTTGGGTAAAAGTTTTGGGATTATCGATTATGGACAACTAGCAAGCAAACATGGTTGCAAAGCTGACTTTATGACCTAATATCTATCTCATTACTTGTCTATTTTATGCATATTATATATGCATATAAACCCTATCTCATGGACAACAAATACAAATTACTTTACACATTTCCATATTGGCTTCATGAACATGAAACTTCCTAAAGTCTAAAACTGATGAACCTGAAAATTTTGCTTCAAATTTGAAGCCCTATTTGTTAGTCTTTGACTAAACTATTTACATCAATTTGTAGTTAAGTTAAAGTTTACCAACATATAATGCATAAAATAGATAAGTAAAGAGAGATATCAAGCCTTGAAGTTACCTATGCGACCATGGTTTTCTGTTTAAATTGTCCAATATTAATGTGCTCCATACTTTCGCCCAATTTTGAAACACTCTATGTGAGCAAACTGTCACTTTTTAACCCGCAAGGTGACAAAACGAAATTGGGCCAAACCACAGGAGAGTAAACCATAATTTACCCTAGTGTAGATAATATTTATCCTCCCATAGTTGTAACCTTCCCTTTTTTCTCTCTAATAAAACCCTTTTCTATTAAAGAAAATCTTACAAAGCACTTTCAGAGCATACATCTCTTGCAACACGATCAATTTTAATTGTCTCTATTGCCAATGAAAATGATCCATGAATATATTATATCAATACTTTTTCACAAAAATTCAGAAGGTCATCTATACCCAATCCTAACTAAAAGTTCCATTGTATAGTTACGATTGCTATAGTTTCCCCTAACTTTCTCTCTTTGCTAAAATGACTACATAAAATGAGGGGGAAGGGGTGGAAAGGCAAGGGAAGGGAAGGCAAGTTAATTCCATTGGAGAAAGAGGGGGAATTAATTCTCGTTCGCCTAATTTAATTTACACTATGTATGGTAGGGAATGAGGGGAAGGGGAATAAGTCAGTGTTGTTAATGGCGGATGGCGGTCCATGGCGGAAAGCCAAAAATCCGCCATACAAAATGGCGGATGGCGGTTGCGGAAAATGGCGGAAGCATGGCAGCTGATTAAAAAATAAAATATATACAGAAAAAATACAAAAAAAATCAGCTAAATATAATAAATAATAAAAACTAATAACATACACCAAGTACAATAAAATTAGAAATATATTCTATCAAATAAAATTCATCAAAAAGTGTCACAATTCAAAAGCATAAGGGAAAAACATAACTGTCATAACTCAGCATAAACATAATCAAAGTCTTCATAAGTCATAACATAAGCAATTAAGCATAAGGCCACTAGAAAATAAAAACTAACAATACTAAAAAGTGTAAAACAGAGAGTTGAGCTTGAGAGTTGAGAGTTGAGAGTGTAAAACCCAAAATGGAGAGACGTGAAAAACCCAAAACAAAAAAAAAAAAAAAAAAATGAATGAGAATGACAGAACAATGAACAAACAGGCCTGAGTTTGAGAACAGAGAACAAAGAAATAAAGAAAGAAAAGAAGAAGTGAAGAAAGAAAAAAAGTGAGATGAGAAGTGAGACCAGAGAGAGACAGGGAGCCGAGAAGGGAAACCCAAAACGAAAAAAAAAATGAATGAGAAACAGAACAATAAACAAACAAGTCTGAGTTTGAAAACAGAGAACAAAGAAATAAAGAAAGAAAGAAGTGAAGAAAGAAGAAAAAGTGAGGCTGAGAAGTGAGAACAGAGAAAGACAGGGAGTTGAGAAGGACGTTCTGTCATTACCTCGCCGGAGAAGGTCGTCGGCAACCGGAGATGCTTGGGTCCCACCGCTCAGTTGCCGGAGATGATGGAGGAGGCAGGTGGGTGGGAGTGGGAGGAGGTCTCAAGAGGCAAAGGCTGAAAGTGGGTGGTCTCCTTCGAATGGGTTAGGGATTTTATAAATCCCTAAGGCTGAAAACCCTGAAAGGCCCCTTTAAAAAAAAAAAAAGAGGCTACAACCACTATTTCAGCAATGAACCGCCATGACCGCCATGGCGCCATGGCTGTGGCAGCCGCCATCGAACAAGGCGGAAACCGCAACACAGCGGCTAGCGAATGGCGGATTCCAAGAATCCCGCCACCGCAATCCGCCATGGCAACAATTTGACAACATCAGTTTAAAGATTGATAGGAAGGGAAAGGAACTCGGGGATTCCCCCTCTCTTCCCCTCAAAAACTCAATTTCTTTTCACCACAAAATTGGGGTGGAATTTTTTTTTGGGGGGGGCGGGGTGGGGGGGAACTAATTTTTTTATAAATAAAAAATAAGTACTTTGCATTTTTATCCCTTATCTTATTTATCAAAATTTCTCAATTCATTAGTGGCTTTGTGCAGAAAGGTGAGTGTTCTTCTAAATTTGCTGCACCACTCCTATATGTAATTGGTATAAGTGTTCGTACACCAATTCTTTTTCATTTCCATATATGTATTTCAAACATCTTTTCATTCTAAAATTGTCAAGACCATTCCTATTAAAATTGCTGACACCATTCTTGCTATTTCATTTGTTTAATTCATAGCTTTTTATCGATAATTTGTGGAGAGTGATAAAAACTTGGAAATGGTTACTAAATCAATTGAGAAGATAGTGAATGTATTTGAGAAGTGTACAATATAATTGGTCAAGTGCCACCAAAAGCATCCTATATGTGAAGGTGTAATATGGAAGCCATTAGAGGACTATGGTGTAAAACATAACTTGTTACCAATGGCTTATCATCATCTTGTTCAGCACCCTGATGCTATAAGAACTTTACTTAGCTGTCCATTTGAAAGGCGTAAAGGAATGTTAAAGCATCAAGTGTCATGCTACTCTTCAAGCAATTAAGTTTTAGAAACTTGTGATCATGTTGCTTTTGCATATAAATTGAAAGTAGTGGGGTTTAGAATATTTTTATGGATTGCGTTGATGTTGTTTTTCCTTATTTATTATGCATTTATTTATATAGAACTCATTATTGACACGGAATTGTTATGAGAAAATTATGTTCTGGTTATTTTAAAATTCAATTATAGGTTTATAGATTTTTTTACTTGACAGTTGAAGGTTTAATTTTGAAAAGATATACATGACAATAATAATAAAAGAAAATATTAAGTATCTTTGTTTATTTTTAATAAATTAAAAGGGCTATTTAAGAAGTTAAAAATTATAACAGTTCCGTTCCGCTCCTTTAAAATTTAAGTCTCAAACAAGGGTATATGGCTATGGCATGTTTGGATGAGTGGTAGGAGGGGGAAGGGAAGGGAAAAGTGATTTGTACCTTTGTTTGGAAGATTTTTAAAGAGGGCCTTTCCCCTTCCCTCCCCCTCAAAGCTCTAAAATTCTTCCCACTCAAACTGAGGGATAAGGAGGGGAAAGGCTTTACTTAAACACTGGCTGGAATTTTTTTATTAATGGAATGGAAAGGAACATGTGAGGATGGACTGAAAAGGAAAAGGAAGGAATAGAACAAAGCTACCTTTCCCTTTGTTTGGAAGATTAATAAGGGAACAGAACTCCATTATGCAGTAACAATGAAATTCTTCAAGAATATAACCTCCTAGAAGAATCACATAAAAACAAAAAGTAAAGCAACAACAATAAGGGTTAGCTTTTTTTTATAGAAAAATAATAAATATAAAAATGCTAAAAGATTTGGATAACCTTTCCCAATGCCCACTAGCTGTAATCCCTAAACATACTCAGCAAGAAATCATTCACAAGTGTATTGACAGCCCACTTCAACTCAAGATTGGATTGACTATTACATATGCTACAACGCAATTTGTCAGAGAAATAGCCAGAGTAGCTGCTTTTCAAAAGCAATCACAATCTAGCTAAGGAAACAGAAAATAAGTCAAGCCAAGTAACATACCATAACCTAGGGTCATTGGGTCTTTCTGAAAGACGTTTCCTGATGAGTTCAACAGCTGTTGCTTTCTTCTCCAATAGGCTGTTTTCCAAATCAAATATCAAATGAGACCTCGTTGCCAATGAAGGGTGAATAGTGAGAGAAAAGAATTCATTTGGCTTATTCATCTAAGGTGTTATCATACCTGTAGCAGTATATAAGATTATCCCATAATTCTAAATCTTCAAACACCTTCAATGCCTCCCCTATCAAACCACAGCGCACCAAAAGTTCACCATATTCCCTGAAATTGGAAGCAAAAGTAACAAGAGAGTTAAAAAGTCATCTGACATTTACGAAGCTAAAATACAAAAACAAAAGGCTTGAAAAAATTAATATTTCTTTTTTTTTTGGGGGGGGGGGGGGAGGGAGGGTCCATTATCATTATCATGTCTGGAATAAGAATCTACAGAGCAAAAGTTTATACTTCCTCAATGCAGGAATACTGGGCATATAAACACCATAACTAAAAGGAATTCTTTCTGCTACTGCTGGAGAAGATTCATAAATACGTTGCACCTGCAAAAAAAGTAGTATATTTTTATCAGGTCCTGTAGCAATAACAAAATAAATGAAATCGAGACAACCCACATGTTGCAGCCAGATTACTTCAAAAAAAAAAAAACTTTTTATAGGTAGAAGGACTGAAAAAACTTCAATGTATTATGTCCAAACCACCTAAGGCGAGATTCTACCATCTTTTCTACAATAGGTGCTACCCCTGCTTGCTCTCTAATGCATTCATTCACTCATAAAAAAGAATTAAATGGTATGAAACATGTAGTAGAACAAATAAGGAAGTAAGGAATACCAATTGTAGCTTCAGGAAGAAAAATGGCATCTAATGAGGATTTGCAGTTCAGTCTAATGCAAACTGATTGTGATCCAATTTTTGTCAGCATAATAACCCATAATAAATAAAATAAATAATCAAGTAGATAGTTCAGTATCTCTTTTATTTTTATTTTTTTGGTGAGAAGCTTAGTATCTATATTTCAGTCACAAGAAATTATAACAATCTTTCATTACAATAGGCATACAGGAAAATGAACTGCAAGAAAAACTTAATATTTTATAAATCTCAAGCTAACATGTTAACCAAAATACACCTCATACCAAGTTTTCCATCATCAGTAAAGCACGCTCCTTTGTTCGACTACGGGATGACTCCCATCGAATACGCAAGATATCGCAGAAACACCGTATCTAAACCAAGAACGAGAAAATTATCAAATGCAGATAATGGTTTACAAACAATACAAATTAATTGGAACATTAAAAGAAGGAATATAAACACCATAAACACCGACAAAATTGCCTTTATGGTGTACAGAAAATCCTCATTTTTAAACAATTGTTTTTTTTTTCTTGGTACAGGTTGGTTATAATTCAAGACTGAACACCTGACAATTTTAATATATAAAATAAAAACTTCTAAATTGAAGGGTATATGAAAACATACTGACATCAGAAACCACCTCCATCCCCAAAAGAAGAAGAGTGCAGATGAAAAACTTGATATAAGTTGTAGATTTTTCTCTACTTACAATGAAATAAAACAAATGCTGGGAATCAATTGCCTCAATGTAAGGAGCCATATCCCATCCTGAAACACAAGTCACAAGCCAGCAATTAAGTGTACAACTAGCAGGCTCATAGCCATTTTGTTTTTTTCTCTTTTCAGGAAAATGGTGTATTAGCATTAGCAAAGCAAACCAGCTGGAGAGGAAATGAGATTATCTTCTTTTTTTTTTTTGGTTAAAAAAAGTTTAGGGGGAGGGGAGGTTGCTCCATTCCATGGTCAAGGCATGCCACAAGCCTCAGAGAGGGCTTACAATGGTACTTATAGATGACCTACCAATGAAAGATCACCAGCAGCAGCAGGAATCGAAGGACAAGATATCAGCTAACTACCATACTAGTTAACTACAAACATGGCAATACAACCTGGCTGAGCATCATACACTTACCCTTGTCCCAATTGTGATCAAACACAAAGATAAGGAACTTGCTTCTCTAGTATGGATCCTCAAAGTTCCAAACTAAGATGAATCTTTAAATGGACACCAGATCAACTTTGAAAAACACACAAGATGATTGAAATTGATATTTTTACTTCAGAGGAAGCTCTCCTCTTATTGGACACATCAAAGATAAAGACAGCACAAGCTTAACAGAAAAACATGGTTAAATTGCAATTAACCTCCTTCAACTTTGACCCCCTGTAGTTTCAGTTTTGGCAATTACCCACTCAAACTTTCAATATGTGGCAAATAACCCCTTCAAACTAAAGTAATACAAATTTAGAAACTCTAATTAAAAATACAATTGCACAGAATCAAAACAGTAACCTAGGAGCACAGTTGTTGAGTCAAGTTCAACCAAAATCTCTACTCAATTGATCCAATTTCCATACTTTCTTTCACTTCTTAAGACTTAGCTGAACACCATAAATAGGCTAGAAGACCACTTTATCCAATAGCAGAGGTAGTTTAAAAATTGGAAGACTAAAAAAAGGAATTATATGCAAGTATGCACATATTAGACATAATATCATGTGTGCATGTACAAATTAAGGCAACTTACGTTGCAATTCATCTTGTCGGGAGCTCTTCTCAATTAGAAGGCAATATGCCAGAATTACAGCCTGTTGTGTCGCTGTCAAACTGGGAGTAGCATGAGCACCATTTTCCATGCCTTGTGACCTAGTTTTAGAGTCGTCATCATTTTCTAACAACTTTGGTATTCTAAGTATGTCAGATGCTTCACAGGTCTCACGCTGCTGCAAATGCAAGTTAGCTTCACCAGTACTGCAATCACATGTTTGGATGCCAGTACCCATTAAGGGGCAGTTATCCACATTGTTTGATGAACTTGTGTTCGTAACAAGTACCCTTTGTGCCTTTGGTTCTACCTATGTCCAAGAATTACATATTAAAAGGTAAGTTCCATCAAACATGCTGATCATGCAGTTTACTATGTTTACCTGATGTACAGTTCGGAAACCAAGTATCCCAGTAACTGAAAGCTCAAGCCCAGCTGCCATCTCAGCTGACTCAAAATGTTTCCTGATACGATATAACGATAAGGTACTTCAGCATAAAAGAACACCACCACAGGAGAATCAAAAGCAGTAACTATTATTTCAACATTCAAATAGTATTCTCCAGGAAAACTTCACAACTTACTTATTTTCTAACATTATAAAAAGCATAGTTATTTTGAAACTTCCAAATCCAACATATATTTGTAGACTTCAAGGTGAGTCCTTGCAACTAAATAGAAAATAAGGAGTGGGGATCTCATTCATATTCAATCACAACTTTGTGTTCTAGGGGAGAAGTAAGAAGCAATGGATGCTTGGGGTTGCGCAACTTGGTGGCTAAAAAACATTGCTTTGATTTTGATGGTTATATGGTAATGGCATTTCCTCAAGAGTCTTTGTCCTTATGGCATCAAGTTATTTGCAGTAAGTATGGTTTCAATCAGAATGGGTGGGATGCCAATCTGGCGCTTACTCCAACTCATGGATACCCTTGGAAATTTATTTCACATTGCTAAGATAGTTTTCTTCCTTTTGTTTCCTTAAAATTGGGTGATGGTTCTAAAATTAGATTTTGGGAAGATATTTGGGTGGGTGGCATCTCTTTCATGGAGGCGTTTCCACGCCTCTATAAATTTTCCTCTTTACCTAATGCACTGGTCCATCATTTCTGTTTTCTTCAGGGTGACTCTTTCCTAGAACTTTCAATTTTTTTAGGAATTTAAATGATAGGAATACTCAAGACTTACAATCTCTCCTTCTTCTACTGGAAAATGTCAATCGTTATCTATTCCATAGAGGAGAATTTGGACTAGTGGTTACTCTTGTAAATCATTCTTTCATTTCTTAACTAATTCTTCTAATAGAGAGAAGTTCACCCTTGATAAGCTTATTTGGAAATCCAAAGCTCCTTCTAAGGTGAAGTCGATTGTCTGGACAGCGGTACTGAATAGGATTAACATGAATTATTTGTTGCAGATTTGGAGACCTAGGACAGCCATCTACCCTGATATTTGTGTTATGTGCATGAACAATTCTGAATCTGTTATACATCTGTTTTTACATTGTCTGATTGCTAATCTCTAGTGGAATAGGCTGTTTGGTGTTTGTAGAGAATATTGGGTTTGTCCTAACTCTCTAGAGACCTTTTTGACAATAAGGTTTAAAGGGTTTGGAAGAAGAAAAGAGATCAAGATTTTGTGGAACTGTGCTGTGTTTGCTATTTTGTGGTGCATGTGGATAGAGACGAGGAATGTTTGGATTTTTCAAGGTATTTCGATGTCTGTAGAAATGTTGTGGGAATGAATTAGGTCTTTGGCCTCTCTTTGGTGCTCAGCTCATGGTCTTTTTAAGGGGCTCACTATTCCAGAATTGCATAGAGATTGGACTGCCATTGTGCACTGATGGTCTTTTTAAGGGGCTCACTGTTCCAGAATTGCATAGAGATTGGACTGCCATTGGGCACTGTTATTCTTGAGCTCTGTTTCGCTGGTTATTTGTACTTTTCTCTTTAGTAGTTTTCTTGTGGAGGATATCTTATCCTCCTATCTTTGTAAATCTCTTCCTTCTTTCTTAATGAATTTCTTTTTCTATCCAAAAAAAAAAGAAGCAATACATGCTGTTAAACCAATAAAACACAGCCCATCAAGCCCCTCTACCCACCAAAAAAAAAGGAAAAAAAAAGCTAGATGAACAAGTCACACCAAACTTTCTATCTGGCAATTACTTTTTGTTGATGATAAGTAAATGTAAGAATACAAAGATGTGCCAGTTTGTGCAATGCAAGCACACATAAACCATGAAAAGGGAAATGCAGCTTTTGCCCCAACCAACTCTCCCTTTCCTCAGGAAAAGGTTTTAGTTAGTTTCAATTATCAGTTTCTCACTTAATTATGTAACAGATAGATAAACCTAAAAAAGGATTTTAATAGGAAACTGGACCAGAATTAAAGGAAAAGATAGAACAACTGAGTTTTATCTCCTCTACTATACTGATATCAGATAAATACCAGTGACAGTGGGGCTGAAATGTGTAAGATAGATGAACAAGAACAGAAAAATACAGATAGCTCAGGCAATTTCGAGAGTGCCTGATTCTCTCCCTTCCATATCCTTACTCACACTTTCCATGCCCCTTACATTCTCCTCTCATCTTTATATACCCCTCTTCCTTTCCCCCAATCAGCAGTTCCTGCTACGTAGGCAGTTAGTTAGCTGAAGTCACAATGTTTCCCATGCTGCCTTGGGGCTTAGATCCCCTGCTTCTCCTAAACCTCTTTCTCTTCCTAAAATACACCTTCAACAGTGGTGGGGGTCTATCAGATTTACATCCAGAATGGCTACTTAAAGCAGTTGGAAACAAGTAAAGGAATCATAAAAAATAACCTTACAAAGTAATGTAAATATTGCCATTTGCATATTGCTATTTTCCAAGCAAGAACAACAAAGTCATTCAAAGACGTAATGAGACAGTACACAACATTTAAAAATAAGTGCATATTAAAGCTCAGGCATCATAAATATTTTTCCCAAAATACAAAAATTAAATATTACCTTTTGATGCTTTTATACAGTACATCTACAAAAAGCACTAGTATAGACTGACATAAATGAATTCATGCAGGATAGGTTACCAATTTTGATGCATACTATCACACAAATTATGGCCCATTGCTTATAGTAGCTTATTAGCAAAGGCAGAGCTAGAGAATTTTACTTGTGGGGCCAAGTTAAAAGATATTTAATTTGAAATATATATATAACTATTTTTTTTTTTGTTTTGGTTGGAGTGGGTTTTTTTTTTGGGGTTTGGGGGGGGGGGGGCAGGATACACTACCCGCCACCGCTGCTTGTTAGGCTTATTGTCAGGTCGTCCATAATCCATGTACCATGTGGCTATCATCACTTTGAAGACATAGGAAATTTTGATCTCTGGTGGGATAAAATCAGGAGTCTAGAAGTAAAAGCAACAGACTACCTTGCATTACCCTGAAAAGTTCCCAAAGTTACTGCACTATATACAAAAGTACATAAAATGAGCCTCATAAGTCATAAGTAACTCAGACTAAAGTAGAACTTCCATTCCATTGGAAACAAAATAGTACAAAGAAAATTCTCAACCTAATCATGTTACAGAAAGAATTACATACCATATTAACTAAAAACGAAAAATGAAAATTCCAAAGTACCTCACCTGCAAGAGTCAACTCGTCCATAGGTATATTCCATAATTCCAGCCTCTAAATGAAGCATAGAGACAATTGCTAAGCTCTCTCCATCATGTAAATTAGCATCCCAATAACTTTTAACTTCTTCTGAAGTGCCAAATTGCTGTAAAGCTTCACCTATATAGACATGCAACAGATCACACAAAGAAGAAGACCGCTCATCCAAAATTCTCTGTTGAAGAAGCAAAAGCCTAGCAAGCCACCATGAAAGACTTCTAATCTCGATTGTAGAAGATATGGTTCCTTCAAATGATAAATCTTTCATCCGCATAAGCAACATCTTAGCAAAAACTATATACTACAAAAGAACAGTGAGAATGTGTCAATTTAAAAAAATGAGAGAGAGAGAGAGAGAGAGAGAGATGGACTACAATTTTGATTGCAAACAAATGAATTTAATGGCAACACCAAGAGTAGTCAATAATGCCAAATAGCGGCACTATAGCAGCGGAGCAGTGTGTTGCCACTCCAGAACTCCTGTAGTGTAGCGTTTCAATGTCACATCCGTCGCGGCCACTATAGCGGGTGAGTCACAGACGGAATAGCAGGAGGAGCAGCCGCTATTCTCTGTTCACACATCTCTGTTCTGCAACCCATCCATTTTCTGACCAAATCCCAGCAGCACATGCATTTTCCAGCCAAGCCCACCCATTTTCCAGCAAGCTCACCCCTTTGCAGCTTCCTCTGTTCTGCACGCAACTTTCTCTTTCTGTCTTTCTATCTTTTTTTAACATTGTCTTTCTATCTTCCACACACACACAACTTTTATTTTGTCTTTCTATCTTTTTTTTAGCCATTGTCTTTCTATTTTTCAATCTAAATCATGTTGACTCTGAGTTTGAGTCTAGAAACTGTTTATTGTTCACAATAAAGTTTTATAACTATTAGGATTATCAATTATGTATATTTTACAATGTTTTTATTGTAGCCACTATCTTCACTATAGTGGCCATCCTGCTCTGCACTATGCCGCTATAGCATTTTTGGAAGTGGCTATCTGCCATTGACTACTATGGCAACACCTATAACCATCCTTGCCAACAAATAAGCAGGAATCCATTTCCAATATCAGGGTATCACCGATATTCAGTTAGCATCAGGAGATATTTCAGTTGTCATTCAGGGGCCACTAATTGAAGATTGCTCATTGGGGTACCATCCCAGAATTAACTATGCTCCAGCACCCAAACATGGGCGGGAAAGTATATAAATAAATTGGTAAGTTATCAGTTTTAACAGAGTAGCAATTTCCTCCAACGTGGAGTGGGTTAACCAAACCAATAACAACCACAACGAGTTTTCAAGCTAAAACTATCTTGAGTTTGACTCAGATATCTCAATTTTCATAAAACCCTAGAAAATGGCCCCTGGACAAATTCACATTCGAAAAATAAATCACATACTAAAGATGCATGAGTACCTGAAGATTCGAGAACTTTCCGAGCAAGTCAGAGCCAGCAAACATAAGCTGATTGCGCGCCCAATTGTCCCACTCCGCAAATTCACCACCATCGCCCACTTCCAGCTGCAGAGGGCATCTCGGTAGCCCCTTCAAAGGCCTACAACCAGTTCAAATTTAAATTCATATTCAAATTCACGAAACACTCTCAATGTGAGTGTTAGCAATGGCTTGTGAAATTGCATATAACAGTAACTCGCATTCCAATTTTTTTTACCCGGTGAAGTTACATTGGGTGAACCCTAGAAATGATGCCACAGCGATGCATATCACGAGCATAACCCTGCGAGCCTTTTCGGCGGCGCTACCTGAGTCGTCTCTGACGAACGACTCGGCGCGGTGGAGCAACTCGGAGTAGACTCGGTCGGCGGAGTCCACTGAGTTGGTGTGGCGGGGGAGGGGCGAGTCCTGGCCGAGTTGGAAGACGAGTGTCGAAGGTTCAGAGTTGAGGGCTTGAAGATAGGTGCCGGACTCGATGGAAGAGAGGAGGTGGTTGATGAGGTTGTGGAGATGGTGATCGGACGGTTGTGGTTGAGGAAGGGGATCGGACGGTGAAGGAGGAGTGAGGATGCAACGGATGAGGCGGAGCTCGTAGGCACGGATGGCCAGCACCTCAAGTTCAGGGTTAGACATGCCTTACTCTCTCGAATGGTTCAACGACGGTGACGTTCTGCTTCAGGGTTTAGGGTTTTTGCTTTGTGTAGTCGGTTTTCAGTTAGAGATTAAAAAAAAAAATACGCAGCATACTTTAACTTTAATTATTTTATAAATTATTATTATAATTTTAAAATTTTTTAATAATTATAAATTTTAATTAATATTTTAATAAATTTTTATATTTAATTTAATTTATTAATTTATTAATAATAAAATTATATAATATCATTTTATTTATATTAACATTAATTAATAAATATTTATTAAAATTTATTAAAATTTAATTTTAAATATATTTTATTTTTATAAAATAAATAAAAAAATAAATTTATTTTAAAACAAAATTTATTTTTATTTATTTTGTAAGGAAAAATATATTTAAAATTAAATTTTAATAAATAAATTAATAAATAATTTTTAATTAATATTAATATAAATAAAATGATATCACGTAGTATTATCGTTAATGAATTAATAGATCTAAATTAAATATAAAAATTTATTGAGATATTAATTAAAGTTTATGAACTAACTAAGAAAGTTTTAAAATTTATGGTGATAATTTGTAAAAGGCTCAAAATTCAAGGGAGTTGTATACTATTTTCTCAATAAAAAAAACCACTAATGTCGTCGCTTATAAATTAATACGGTTAAGTCACGTAAGTAAGAGAAATGTTTTATCTTCTTACTAATTTTTTTAATTATTAAAAAAAAAAATATTAAATATTTTTTATGATCCTAAGATATTAGATATATTTATTTTTTTATTTAATATTTTTTTATTTAGTATTATAAAGATTATTATGAAGAACTTGTAGGAGGATATAACATTATTTCATAAGTAATGATAAAAATTCATCTAAAGTAATAAATAAAGATGTATTATACTTAATTTAATTTAAAGTATGTCGTAATTTTAACTCATTAATATTTAATAATAATACATACTTACTTAATCACTTTAAAGTAAAAATGACAAAATAAATTGAATATGACGGATTAACTAATTTAACCCACAAAAAATGATGGGTTGGATTGCATTGCATTTTGTAACTTATTTTTAAAAATTGGTTATTTAAACCCACCTTGCATAACTCATTGGTTGAGATGAGGCGGGCAGGTTAACCAATAAAATCAATTTCCTTTTTTATATATATATATTTTTTGTGGTTGGTCAATAGTGAACTAACTCACAAATTAACCAATTTAAACTGTCTTTTTTATTTATTTTTTGATGGGTTAACTTGTTTTTTTTTTAAGTAAATTGACCGGTCAATCTATCACAAAATAAGAGTGAGTTGACACTCAACCCATTGCAAATGGGATAAGTTGACACTCCTAACTCATATTCTAAAAATGTCAATCTACTCTTATAATATTTTGCCAACATGTTATAGAGTGAGAGAAGGTAAAGCGAGTTGACTCACTTTATTACTTTTATTTTAAAGATAAATTTATTTTAAATAAATTTTATTGGTTAAGTTCAAATCTTTATCCTCTTAAGCGCAATTTATTTGCCGCTTGTACGTGAGTCCTTTTTTAGTAATGCTTTCAGTGGAATTAATTTTGTCAAGTAGCAAAGTATACTCACATAGAGCTTAATTTTAATTTGCTAATTAAAGCATATGTTGTTATTAAGAAACTCCAATTAGAGTGTTGTTTTAGGAGCTTTGTCTTTTTTTTCTATGAATAAACATTGATTTTAGTCTTCCAAAAATAAAGTGTTATCAAGTTTATAAATATTAAATTAATTCTTTAATGTCGGCTTTTAACATCAAATTAGCATGTTAATATTATTTTATAACATCAAATTAGTTATAAAAAACGACCATTTTGATATTAAAATTTGGCATGGAAGGACTATTTAACATTTATTATTTGAGGAAAACTAATGATAACTCATAATTGTATGTTTAGATGACTTAAATAAAAATTTATTTATGTTTTTAAACAATGAAGTTAAAGGAGAGATGTTAATTGTCAAATGCTTAATCTCATTTTAATTTCTAAGCATATCATAGTCTCAAGGAGAGTTTAGTGACACCAACAACTAATACATCACATTGAATTTAAATCTTACAAGCAAAATATTTTATTCATTATGAACCAAACCAATCCTTCTACTTTTCTTTTTAGTGTAAAAATAGCATTGGTAATATTGTTTATAGAAAGAGTGATATTATTGCATATTATTTTTTTAACGTCATTCTTACACCATTTTTTTAAATAATAAAATAAAATATATATACTTTTCAATATACATTTTCTGTCTGTCTTTTTTTTCTAAAGGAGTAGATGTAACAAAAAAAAATGTAAAAGTATAATGTGTAAAAATCGTTTCCCTTATAGTAATAACCTTCCATGGTCTTTTAATTATGAAATCAATTCTTTAATTCAATTCATTAAATTTTAAATGAGTATGTGATTATTATTTTTTGGTACATTGAGTATGTGAATTTTTTATTAGTCCATATTTTACACGTAAAATATGTTCTTTTTGAAAATTCTTTTTCATCAATTTAGATAGCATGACTTTAAAATTCAAAGTATACAAATATTGAGAGTTTGCTACATAAACTAGAAACTAACCATGGTTTTTTTTAAAAAAAAATCTGCATTAGCAAAAGGAGTCCAGCTGTATCATCTTTACTATTTGCAGATGACTTATTACTCTTCTGTAGGACCAATGTAAATCACATCCAAATGATAGAGGAGCTGTTGAGAAACTATGAGCAAATAAGCGGTTTCTCTTCGTTTTTTTTTTTTTTTTTGAGTGTTTGTGTAGATATTAGTATATATTAATATTATCAATTAAAATTTATAAAAAAAATTTGTATATATATTTATGTATAAAAAAGTAATTTGACTTAGTTTAAGTCTAAATTTAAATATATATAAATATTATAGTTAAAATTTATAAAATTTTTGTATATATAATTATTTTTAAAAAAAGTAATCTAACTTTTTTATGTGTGAATCTATTTGTATATAAATATTATTATTTAAAAAATATGTAAAATGTATATAAATATTACCATTTTAAAAATATGTAAAATTTCTTATAAGTAAAGTATGACCAAAAAAAAAACTTACCTATATAAAAAGTTATAAGTCATTGATCTTCACATTGATCTGTTCTTTCCAAATATCAACGGTGGTTTATGGTCGTCACATGGATACAACAACATGAAGTTGTTGTTGCATTGGAAACGCCATCATATTGGAGGGCTAGATAAATATCTAGGCTTGCCCTCAATGATCAACCATTCCAAGAAGGAAACTTTTGATTTTATTGTACAAAAGGTAAAGAGTAAAATTGGAGAATGGCAAAATCACATGTTGTCCCCTGCGGGTAAAGCTGTTCTCATCCAATCTGTGTTCACTGCCTTATCATTATGGATGAGAATTACCAATTTTTATTTTCTGTCTTCTTTCTTATCCTCTACTTAAATACTATCAAATATAAATAAATTAAAATAAAAAAATATGTAATTAAATTTAAAACACTTAATAATATTTAAATAAAAAAAAAAAAAAAGAGACAGAAAAATAAGTGAACTCTATCCTATCATTATATGCTATGTCGTGTTTTGTACTTCAAGATGGTTAATACGATAGAAAGGACAAAAGAGAATTTTGGTGGCAAACTAGAAGAGATTGCAGTGGAGTCAATTGGGTAAGCTGGCAACAATTATGCAAGCCAAAATCACAAGGAGGGCTTGGATTCAAGGATATAAATTCAACCTAGCATTGATTGCCAAACAAAGTTGGTGGATTGCAAGTAAGAGGAATTATCTCCTTACAAAAGGATTGAGAGGTAAGTATTTTTCGCACACAAGTTTCATGGAGGCTGAGAAAGGACATAGCCCATCATGGGGTTGGCAAAGCATCTCACAAGGGAAGGAAATTCTCAAGATGGGTATGCGATGCATAGTTGGGAGCAATTCTGTTTTGGAGATTTTTGGACAGCTTTGGTTGCGCATTGAACCTCATTTTTCAGACTTTGGTCCGCCAACTGCACCCCACCAATCTCAATTTGTGTCCTCTATGGATAGAAAGTTGAAAATATGGAAGCCTTATGAAGTTTACAAATACTTCTTAAGACTAGTAGTTGAAATTATAAAAAACATGGAGATCAAAGATGGAGATGATCCACTTACTGGCATTTCCATTCATCTGGGAAGTATTAAGAGCTTGTTTGGTTCAACTTATTTTGTTGAACTAACAGCTTTTTTCTTGCTTAACAAATTTTTTTTTGCATAGTCCATCTTGTTTGGCTGCCAAACATAAAAGTTGTTGATTAAATTTTTCCACCATCAACAGCTTTTTTCCAAAAGCTATACATTGGACATTTTGCTTAAAAGCTTTTAATTATTCTTTACACTTTGAGATGTAAATATCATTTTATCTTTAATCAAATAATTTTTTTAATTATTCTATATCTATTTTAGTAATTTAATGCATAAAAATATTCTTTTTTATATCATCTAAATAAAATAAATTAATTTAAAATTATTTTTCAACTAACATATCCAAACGTTATCGATTATTGAAATAATCAAGTTTTCATAGCTTGATTATTGAAATAATCGATTATTAAAATAATCGATTATTAAAATAATCAACCTTTCACAGTTATCCCAAACATGCATTCAGTCAATTTGGGTTACAAGCTAACTTTAAAAAAAAAAACTCTTTTTGGCGTCTATTGCATAATGCCTTGGCTTTAAAGTCAAATTTGCAGCAAATAGGCATTACCTTCTCCATTTCATTGTGCTTGCTTTGTATGGAGGAAAATGAAACAACCATTCATCTTTTTGTCCTCTGCCCTTTTGCCAAATCTGTGTGGAATTCTTCAACCATTCGGACCGTAATCGCTATGCGGGAGTATCTCAAACAAAATAAATAAAGTTAGAGTCGCCACCAATTTTATTTAATTTAGGAAAAAATTGGAAAACCCTTTTAGAAAATGGTCTTTGGAACCATATTGAATTCGAGTCGGTTATGCATAGGAAGGGTGGAGACTTAACCCCACAAAGACTTTTAATACATCCGTCCTAAAAAACGGTTCCCTAAATTAGTTATGCAAAAACTTAATAATCTTATAATACATTTGTTTTACCCTTTTTAAAAAAACAAAAAAAAAACAAAGAAATTGAGAAAATATAAAATTTGGCTTGACAGAATAAAGATTCTGCTCCTACGTATCCTCAGGTGCAATGAGGAACTCAAAGTCACGTAGTTCTTAGAAAATAAGTGTGGGTTGGTTGATTTTATTTAAAGAAAAGATTTAATTATTTTTATTTTATAAAAATTTGAATTAACAAGTCGTCGCTACTTTCTATTAATCAAATTAAAGTTCGAATGAGTGAAGTTTGCGTCACGCTAGACGTCACCACGGATTAGTTGCTTTTATTTAAAGAAAAGATTTATTTTTTTTATTTTTATAAAAGTTTGAATTAACAATTCGTCCGCAACTCGTTAATCAAATTAAAGTTTGAATGAGTGAAGTTTGCGTCACGCTAGACGTCACCCATGGATTGTTAAATTTATTATTATTAGGTGAAGAATGATAATGATAAAAAATAAATTTTTTAGGCTCTTATTAAATAATAATTTATTTAAAATAATTTGAATCATTAGGTTGTCAATAGTCAAACTTCTAAGACCAATCTAGAAGTTATTTACCCAGAAAGTTCCTTTTATGTCGTACTCATGTATGTCTGTTACGTAATGTTTCAAGAAAGGTGAACAAAAGTTATGATTCGACTATCTGATGGCAATCCCCTGATGAACTTTTCAGATCGAAAAGAACTTAGAAGTTTCAAGCTCATTATGTTGAAAACTCGAAAAGGCTTTAAGCAAGAGTCAAGGCAAATAAATTGGAATTGCTTAAACTAGGGCAATTTTAGTTGCGATCATTTGGCTATACAGAGCAACTTGGTTCGCATTCAATTAGGCATACTTGGGGCAAAACTTCGAGAATGTATGTTGAGGGAAGTAGTAACAAAGACAATGACTTAGTCATCGGGCCGTTGCAGAAGTCAATGATCAATGAACGAATCTTTGGGGCAAAAAAATTTTCTCGCAAAAACTCGGTGGCTCCAAGCAAGGGTTCACAACAAGAGATTGTCATCTCAATTCCTAAAAAGAGAGTAGTTAAGAGCGAAAAATAGGAAAATAAGATCGAAAAAAAGGAGAAGGAGAGAAAGGATGGGTAAGCGATTAAGACCATCGGGTCTAACAGTAAAAGCACGTGAACAAGGGTTTGATTGGTCAAAGCTTTCCAAGTTGTCGTTGGTTTATTTCTCTTAAGAAAAAAATAAAAATAAAAAAAGGAAAAAAGAAAGGAGAGAAAAGAAAAATGGAAAGGAAAAAAAGATTGAGAAGGAAAAGATCTTAAGTCTATGACTTACTGGCACAAATTGTTTCATGCATTTTGAGCGCACCGGCTCCATTCATCATTGAGCGCACCGGCTCCATTCATCATTGAGCGCACCAGCTCCTTGCATTTTGAGCGCATCGGCTCCATGCATCATTGAGCGCACCTTCCATGCATCATTGAGCGCACCGTTCCATTCATCATTGAGCGCACCGGCTCCTTGCATTTTGAGCGCATCGGCTCCATGCATCATTGAGCGCACCGGCTCCATTCATCATTGAGCGCACCGGCTCCTTGCATTTTGAGCGCATCGGCTCCATGCATCATTGAGCGCATCGGCTTCATGCATCATTTAGCGCATCGGCTAACTGCATTTTGAGCGCATCGGCTCCATGTATCATTAAGAGCATCGACTCCATGTTTTTAAATTCTTTTAAGTACATTGGCTCCTTACTTCTTAAATTGTTTGGAGCAACCCAACTCCTTGCATCTTGAGAGCATCAGCTCCATACTTTTTAAATTTCTATTGGCTCTTTGCATTTGAAATCCCTTTTAGGCGTATCGCTTTTATGCATTTTAAATTTCAAATCGTTTTCATTTTTTTAAGCGCATCGGCTTATGTTATTTTTTTTTCTTTTAGCGCATCGGTTCTGTCATTTAAATTTCGTGATTTAAGTTTGGAGCGCATCGGCTCTTGTCATTTATTTTTGAGCGCATCGGCTTTTGACATTTAGATTTTTGTCATTTTACCTTTGAGCGAATCGCTCTCTTGTTCTCACATACGCTTTGTTTCTTTGTTTTCCGTACAAAATTTGAGTTCATTTCTTTACTGTTCCTCACTATGATAAAATGAAAAGTTGTGGTTATTCCTTTTATCTAGTAAGAAACAAGTAAAGAGAATAATGAACACCCAATTTTGTCCGGGTATTTTTGTAAAAATAAAAAATAAAAAATAAAAAAATAAAAAAGTTCAACCCATTGGTTCATTAGCCCATTTGTCCATAATTCATTAACCTACCCATTGACCCAATATCTAACTTATGACCCATTATCTAACCCACAACCCATATCCTAAACCAACTCAAACTCACCATAAACAAACTTATCCTAATCAAATCCATCACTATTCTAGACCAACCCCACACTCATCATAAACAGATCCCGACTTATCATCTTGAACCAATCCTAATCACACTCAAACTCAAACTCTTCACCCTAAACCCTTCCTATATTAACCCATAACCCCCACACAAAAGATCGGCACTTTCAACTCACATTACCTTCACTTTAACTCAAAAAACTCTCAGCTTATTCCCACTTACACCTATTTTTGCCTTAAACACACCACTGTTCACGTGATTAGCCTCCACCTTCACTATTCATCATCTTCTTTAAACCACCATCTCCAAGACTTTCACTTTGACCTTCAACACACACTTTTAACCTTGACCTACAGATTTCACCTCCACCAAAATACCTCTCCATCACCTCTCCTATACGAAACTGACACCCACAAACTGCTCCTAACCGTGTCGCAAGTCATCCGTCACACCGCGCTACCCACCGCGCAGAAGTCGCCGCAGAAACAGCCTCACATTGCCATACCGCACAATTTGCAACCAGACCCAATTGCCGACGCTTCACCAACCCGAACTAGCCTAACCACCGTTGTCGTTGGTCTTCATCTTCCTTGCTCCTCTGTTTCATTTTTTTCGTTTTTGTGAGTTTTTGTTTTTTTTGTTTTTCCTTCTTTTGTTTGTTTTAGAATTCTGGTAGCTTTTTTTTTTCGAAATAGGCCTAAATGGGCTAAAATAAAAAAAAACTAAAAAGATAAAAAGGGGATAACAAACAAAATATAATAAAAGTAAAATAATTTTTTTAAAACAGGATTAACCGGTTGTGACAGCTTGTTAATCTTGTAACTATTTTGGATCATTCGAGTTGTGACAACCTAATGATTCAAATTATTTTAAATAAATTATTATTTAATAAAGGCTAAAAATTTCATTATCATTCATCACCTAATAATAATAAATTTAACAATCCGTGGGTGACGTCTAGCGTGGCGCAAACTTCACTCATTCAAATTTTAATTTGATTAGCAGTCATGACGACTGTTAATTCAAATTTTTATAAAAATAAAAAAATAAATCTTTTCTTTAAATAAAAGCAACTAATCCGTGGGTGACGTCTAGCGTGACGCAAACTTCACTCATTCAAACTTTAATTTGATTAACAGAGTCGCGACGACCTGTTAATTCAAATTTTTATAAAATAAAAAAAATTAAATCTTTTCTTTAAATAAAATCAACCAACCCATACTTATTTTTTAAAGAACTACGTGACTTTGAGTTCCTCATTGCACCTGAGGATACGTAGGAGCAGAATCTTTATTCTGTCAAGCCAAATTTTATATTTTTTCAAATTCTTTATTTTTTTAAATTTTTTTAATAAAAAGGGGTAAAACAAATATATTGTGAGATTATTAAATTTTTTTTTGCATAACTAATTTAGGGTAACCGTTTAGGATGGATGTATTAGGGGTGCTGTGGGGTTAAGTCTTCACCCTTCCCTATGCATAATCGACTCCCGAATCCAATCTGGTTTCAAAGACCATTTTCTAAAAGGGTTTTCCAATTTTTCCTAATTTAAATAAAATTGGTGGCGACTCCTAACATTATTTATTTTGTTTCGCTCATCCATGCACATTACGGTCGCGACAGATGGCGACCACGTGAGGATACTTGAGAGTCAAGCCCATATAATTTTGTTGTGTAAAATTTTGTAATCTTTGTATTTTTTGTTTTACCTTTCTTTTCTTTTTATTTATTTTAATTATTATTGTCATTAAAACCTTAGGATAGAGAATTTCTCTTGGAATTTTTGTTTGTTTTTGTTTTTGTTTTGCAGGATGCGGGTAGTCTTTAGGATAATAAATGTTTGTATGCTCCCTACACCCACCACACCTACACATCTATCACACATTCGAGTGGGGCCCTATACCCGGGTCTGAGTGAAGCTTAAGTTAAGTAGAGGTTGTGTAGTGGTAACCATTTTGGATGTACATCCTATTTGGCTATTGCGAAAACCTCATCTAGAGTGCGCCTTTTTCACAAATGTCCCACACCTAGTGGTTTACCCACTATTTTGTGGTTAACTTTTTGAAATGGGACTTGGCTCTAGAGACCTTCAGAATAGAAAAGCCACCAAATGAGAGTTATCACGAATCAGAAAGACCCATAGATCCTTATGATAGAATTCTCCGTTTAAGGCAATATCTTGGACACGAAGGAATGAACTTCTTCTTTATATAGCCATCCTTTTTTTTAAAAAAAAAAAGCATCATGCATTTTCATGACATATTTGAAAAATAAAATAAAAATCATGCATTTTCATGGCATTCCTACCATTTAAAAAAATAAAAAAATAAAAAAAGTCATGCATTTTCATGGCATTCTTAGCATTCTTAAAAAAAAATTAAATAAAAAAAACGTGCATTTTCATGGCATTCCTAGCATTCTAAAAAAAAAATTAAATAAAAAAAAATCATGCATTTTCATGGCATGTTTGAAAAAAAAATAAAAATCATTCATTTTCATGGCATTCCAAAGATTTAAACAAAATAAAAAAAAATGAAAAAATCATGTATTTTCATGGCATTCTTAGCATTCTAAAAAAATTAAATAAATAAAAATCATGCATTTTCATGGCATTCCTAGCATTTAAAAAAATAAAAAAAATAAAAAAAATCATGCATTTTCATGGCATTCTTAGCATTCTAAAAAAATTAAATAAATAAAAATCATGCATTTTCATGGCATTCCTAGCATTTAAACAAAATAAAAAAAAAATAAAAAAAATCATGCATTTTCATGGCATTCTAAAAATAAATAAATAAATAAAAATCATGCATTTTCATAGCATTCATAGCATTTAAACAAAATAAAAAAATACAAAAAAATCATGCATTTTCATGGCATTCTTAGCATTCTAAAAAAAATTAAATAAAAAAAATTATGCATTTTCATGGCATTCATTACATTTTTTTTAAAAAAAATGTTTCTATTTCATCCATTTCATATATCTCATGAATCTCATTCATTTCATTTCATCTCATTATTTTTGTTTGGTGTTACCGTGCTCAGCACCATTGCGCGATCAAGGAAAGAAGACACCAATCAAACCTGAGTTCACAACACAAGGTCTCGAACAAAGCTTGCAGCGATGACAGCTGAGAACGAAGGAAGGAATCTGAGTATAGAAGTAGATGAAGTGAAAGGAAGGATAAATGAGATGACAGAGTCTCAGAGAAGAATGGAGGAAATGTTGTTAGCCATGAGAGAGACCCTCACCTTGATGGGAACGGTCGGAGGTATAGGAATGACAGGGGGGCACACCGCACCCACCAAATATTACTTCCATGGGGCAAACCCTGGGCCACCACCGAGATGCCTTTTGTGAGAGGAACATCAAATACTACATCACTAATGATTCCTATTAGAGAAGGGCATCGTTCGTCGAGAGATACTCAAAATGAAGTCCATGGTAATGTCAATTCACGTGGGAACCACCGCATATGTCAATCTCGACATCAACGGGATTTCCTACTAGTACGGGTCTTGCAGCCGTTCAAAATGATAAGAGGGATGAAGAATGGATGGAAAAGATGGAGGAGCAAATCAAAACAATTAAGGGTCCTAGCACCTATGGTCCTCTTGGAATAGAAGAGTTGTGCCCTACTGCCAACATTATCATCCCAAAGGACTTTAAGGTTCCAGAATTTGACAAATATGATGGGAGCACTAACCTATTTTTTCACCTAAAATCATATATTACCAAAATGTCAATTTGGTCGAAGGACTGGAAGTTCCTTGTCAGCTTTTTCCATGAAAGCTTGACTAGACCTGCTTTGGAATGGTGTATCCAACAAGACCTCTCCAATATCTCTTCTTGGGATGACTGGGCAAACTGTTTATGGGACAATATCAGTTCAACCTGGAAACAGTTCTAACTCGAGAACAGTTAAACTCAATGCAGAAAAGAAATGATGAATCTTTTAAGCAGTATGCACAAAGGTGGAGAGCCTTGGCGACTCAAGTTCAACCCTCATTAACATTGTCTGAGATGTGCTCATATTTCTTGGGAACCCTGGGAAATCCTTTTATCGGAGCAATGACCGGAGCAGCTTATAAAGATTTCGCTGATTTGATCGTTGCTGGGAAAAGAATTGAAATTTTATCCAAAGCTAGGAAGTTGCCAATGAGCACTACAGAGGATATCACTGCTAAGAAAAGATTCCAGCCGAAAAAGATCGAGCCTGATATGAATTACGTCCAGTATCAACAGACCTTCAGGCCTCGATATTCCCCACAATACCTAAGTCATCAGCCACCATATAACCCTAACCTTCATTTGCCATACCATACACCTACACCTCCTTACTACCCTCCACACCAAATTATACCAACTACAAATATCACCCCAACTCCACAATTCCAAATCAACAACATCCCCATACCCCAACCATATGCACTAACTCGCCCAACCTATACTCGATATCCACCTCCACCCCACAAAATTACCCAAATCAACCACAACTTCGGCCAAACTTCCAAAATCAAGGTCGCTTTCGCCCTCGAAGCTACCCCTTTCCCAAGATTGTCCATTTCGAATGCGGATCTTTTCCGGAGAGGCATTTTTGATGCTCACCTCATTTCGGGAACTCTGTCGTCCCTTAGAACCACCATTCCCAATGGGGTATAATCCAAGTTTAACTTGCAAATACCACATGGATGTCGCAGGGCACTCAATTGAAGATTGTGAATCCTTTAAGATTGCAGTAAGGAAGCTAATTGCTTATGGGAAGCTTAACATCGAAGAAATAGTTGAACCTAATATTGTTGACAACTCTTGAAGTGATCTTTAGTGATGTTGGACTCATGTTAACTTTCTTGAAACATTAATGTAATGAATTTGCATGGGTACTTTGTTTCCTTTCATCACTTCGTCTTTCTTTCATTTCCTTAAAGTGTCTTCTTTGGTAATTCTCAGTCGGGTCCGTGTGTTTAAGTGCCTTTGCAAAAGAAAAAAAAGAAAAATCAAAAGAGAAAAAAAAAGAGCAAAGAAGTAAGCACTTGGTTTACACAATCTTTTTGTCTCAAAATTAAAGTTGTGAAAATAAACAATCATGATTTGAAAATGAAGATTGACCGTTTTTCTCTATCTTTTATAAAATTTCATCATCTCTTGTTACCCCTTTTGAGCTTGAAATTTTTTTAATAAACCTTGGATAAGGATCACTCCTATACTAGGGGATAACATGAAGCAAAGGTTGATTGTTATGATGAATGTTCTGAAGCATAATAGAAAAAGAAGAAAAGGTGAAAAGGACAAGAAGTAAAAATAAAATGATGAAAAAAAAGGCAAAGAAAAAAAGAGAAGAAAAAAGGAGGATGAAAGAAAATGAAATAAAATTGGAAAGAAAAGGAGAATAATAAGATAAAAGTGTTTGAAAGTGAAAAAAATAGTTGATGAAGCTTAATGATCCTTAGTCTCATTCCACCCTTAAACATTTGTTTGAGCCTTATATCTTTCCTTTCGTAAGCCCTAGCCTTGGCCACATTACAAGCCCCAAAAAGTCCATTCTGATCAATGAAGGGTTGTTGTCATTTTCGTTAACTTTAATTTTGAGGCAAAGGTTATGCTCATCCAAGTATTTAGTTCATTGTTCCTAAAAAAAATGAAAATAAAAAGAAAAAAAAGAGACTTACACTAGGACAAATTCGTACCCCGACTAAAAAAAATTTCTTTGGTTCAATGTGGCCCTACGCTAGGACAAGTTTATACCCGTTCGGCTCAGCTCTAAACTGGGGCAATTTTTCCTTGGTTCAATTTGTCTTAGGCAAATCTTTTAGTCGCTAGGATAGGTCTTGGTCCTACTCAATTCAGTCTTAGACAGGGGCAAATTTCTCTTCGGTTCAATTTGGCTTGATGTAGATGTTCAGCAGAAAAAAATCCTTGGCCATAATGTCTAGTGGACAACTAAAGATTGGTCTCATGAAGGTCAAACCTATTCGTATCAAGTCAACACCTTTTTGGATCTCATATCATCATTCGTGTCTTTTTGTATAGTCAAACTTCTAAGACCAATCTAGAAGTTATTTACCCAGAAAGTTCCTTTTATGTCGTACTCATGTATGTCTGTTACGTAATGTTTCAAGAAAGGTGAACAAAAGTTATGATTCGACTATCTGATGGCAATCCCCTGATGAACTTTTCAGATCGAAAAGAACTTAGAAGTTTCGAAGCTCATTATGTTGAAAACTCGAAAAGGCGCTTTAAGCAAGAGTCAAGGCAAATAAATTGGAATTGCTTAAACTAGGGCAATTTTAGTTGCGATCATTTGGCTATACAGAGCAACTTGGTTCGCATTCAATTAGGCATACTTGGGCAAAACTTCGAGAATGTATGTTGAGGGAAGTAGTAACAAAGACAATGACTTAGTCATCGGGCCGTTGCGGGAAGTCAATGATCAATGAACGAATACTGGGCAAAAAAATTTCTCGCAAAAACGGTGGCTCCAAGCAAGGGTTCACAACAAGAGATTGTCATCTCAATTCCTAAAAAGAGAGTAGTTAAGAGCGAGAAAATAGGAAAATAAGATCGAGAAAAAAAAGGAGAAGGAGAGAAAGGATGGGTAAGCAGGATTAAGACCATCAGGTCTAACAGGCAAAAGCACGTGAACAAGGGTTTGATTGGTCAAAGCTTTCCAGAATTGTCGTTGGTTTATTTCTCTTAAGAAAAAAAATAAAAATAAAAAAAAAGGAAAAAAGAAAGGAGAGAAAAGAAAAATGGAAAGGAAAAAAAAGATTGAGAAGGAAAAGATCTTAAGTCTATGACTTACTGGCACAAATTGTTTCATGCATTTTGAGCGCACCGGCTCCATTCATCATTGAGCGCACCGGCTCCATTCATCATTGAGCGCACCAGCTCCTTGCATTTTGAGCGCATCGGCTCCATGCATCATTGAGCGCACCGGCTCCATGCATCATTGAGCGCACCGGTTCCATTCATCATTGAGCGCACCGGCTCCTTGCATTTTGAGCGCATCGACTCCATGCATCATTGAGCGCACCGGCTCTATTCATCATTGAGCGCACCGGCTCCTTGCATTTTGAGCGCATCGGCTCCATGCATCATTGAGCGCATCGGCTTCATGCATCATTTAGCGCATCGGCTAACTGCATTTTGAGCGCATCGGCTCCATGTATCATTAAGAGCATCAACTCCATGTTTTTAAATTCTTTTAAGTACATTGGCTCCTTACTTCTTAAATTGTTTGGAGCAACCCAACTCCTTGCATCTTGAGAGCATCAGCTCCATACTTTTTAAATTTCTATTGGCTCTTTGCATTTGAAATCCCTTTTAGGCGTATCAGTTTTATGCATTTTAAATTTCAGTCGTTTTTATTTTAAGCGCATCGGCTCATGTTATTTTCTTTTGAGCGCATCGGTTCCCTGTCATTTAAATTTCTGTGATTTAAGTTTGGAGCGCATCGGCTCTTGTCATTTATTTTTTAGCGCATCGGCTTTTGACATTTAGATTTTTGTCATTTTACCTTTGAGCGAATCGCTCCTTGTTCTCACGCTGTTTCTTTGTTTTTCCCGTACAAAATTTGAGTTCATTTCTTTACTGTTCCTCACTATGATAAAATGAAAAGTTGTGGTTATTCCTTTTATCTAGTAAGAAACAAGTAAAGAGGGCAATTGTGAACACCCAATTTTGTCCGGGTATTTTTGTAAAAATAAAAAAAATAAAAAATAAAAAGTTCAACCCATTGGTCCATTAGCCCATTTGTCCATAATTCATTAACCTACCCATTGACCCAATATCTAACTTATGACCCATTATCTAACCCACAACCCATATCCTAAACCAACTCAAACTCACCATAAACAAACTTATCCTAATCAAATCCATCACTATTCTAGACCAACCCCAACACTCATCATAAACAGATCCTGACTTATCATCTTGAACCAATCCTAATCACACTCAAACTCAAACTCTTCACCCTAAACCCTTCCTATATTAACCCATAACCCCCCACACAAAAGACTGGCAGCTTTCAACTCACATTACCTTCAGCTTTAACTCAAAAAAACTCTAAGCTTATTCCCACTTACACCTATTTTTGCCTTAAACACACCACTGTTCACGTGATTAGCCTCCACCTTCACTATTCATCATCTTCTTTAAACCACCATCTCCAAGACTTTCACTTTGACCTTCAACACACACTTTTAACCTTGACCTACAGATTTCAGCCTCCACCAAAATACCTCTCCATCACCTCTCCTATACGAAACTGACACCCACAAACTGCTCCTAACCGTGTCGCAAGTCATCCGTCACACCGCGCTACCCACCGCGCAGAAGTCGCCGCAGAAACAGCCTCACATTGCCATACCGCACAATTTGCAACCAGACCCAATTGCCGACGCTTCACCAACCCGAACCAGCCTAACCACCGTTGCCGTTGGTCTTCATCTTCCTTGCTCCTCTGTTTCATTTTTTTCGTTTTTGTGAGTTTTTGTTTTTTTTGTTTTTTCCTTCTTTTGTTTGTTTTAGAATTCTGGTAGCTTTTTTTTTTTTCGAAATAGGCCTAAATGGGCTAAAATAAAAAAAAAACTAAAAAGATAAAAAGGGGATAACAAACAAAATATAATAAAAGTAAAATAATTTTTTTTAAAACAGGATTAACCGAGTTGTGACAGCTTGTTAATCTTGTAACTATTTTGGATCATTCGAGTTGTGACAACCTAATGATTCAAATTATTTTAAATAAATTATTATTTAATAAAGGCTAAAAATTTCATTATCATTCATCACCTAATAATAATAAATTTAACAATCCGTGGGTGACGTCTAGCGTGACGCAAACTTCACTCATTCAAATTTTAATTTGAATTAACAGGGAAGATGAAGACCAACGACAACGGTGGTTAGGCTAGTTCGGGTTGGTGAAGCGTCGGCAATTGGGTCTGGTTGCAAATTGTGCGGTACGGCAATGTGAGGTGTTTCTTGGAGCGCGGCAGTGGGTAGCGCGGTGTGACGGATGACTTGCGACACGGTTAGGAGCAGTTTGTGGGTGTCAGTTTCGTATAGGAGAGGTGATGGAGAGGTATTTTGGTGGAGGCTGAAATCTGAGGTCAAGGTTAAAAGTGTGTGTTGAAGGTCAAAGTGAAAGTCTTGGAGATGGTGGTTTAAAGAAGATGATGAATAGTGAAGGTGGAGGCTAATCACGTGAACAAAGTGGTGTGTTTTTGAGGCAAAAATAGGTGTAAGTGGGAATAAGTGAGAGTTTTGTGAGTTAAAGTCAAGGTCTTTGTGAGTTGAAAGTCATTGCCGATCTTTTGTGTGGGGGGTTATGGGTTAATATAGGAAGGGTTTAGGGTGAAGAGTTTGAGTTTGAGTGTGATTAGGATTGGTTCAAGATGATAAGTCGGGATCTGTTTATGATGAGTGTTGGGGTTGGTCTAGAATAGTGATGGATTTGATTAGGATAAGTTTGTTTATGGTGAGTTTGAGTTGGTTTAGGATATGGGTTGTGGGTTAGATAATGGGTCATAAGTTAAATATTGGGTCAATGGGTAGGTTAATGAATTATGGACAAATGGGCTAATGAACCAATGGGTTGAACTTTTTTTATTTTTTATTTTTTATTTTTTCAAAAATACCCGGACAAAATTGGGTGTTCACATCTTCGACCCTCATATGGATTGCATCTCTTAATACAGAGTCCATATAAATTGGTGGAACACAATCTTCTTGAACACAAGGAATGCTGCTAACTCTTGTGGTCAAATGGAGTTGATAGCTTGGCAATTGTGGTTGTTGGGAGCATAATAAAAATGTTTATTATGACACACATGTTATAAAATTGCACATATTAATATTTGACACATTGCAGTACTAAGATTTGTTGAGAGTGAGAGAAAAAAAGAAAGATATGTACTAAATCGTACGTTTCAACTACACAACGGAGGTTGAATATATGCTCAATAAGCAATAAATAATTACACAATTTACATGATGTGGGACTAATAGTTGTACTACTAATAACACCTAATTACATATGTTTCGAACACTCTCCCTCAAGTTAGAGCATATAAATCATATGCACCAAGTTTGTTACACAAATAACTTATTTGTGGAGCTTATAGGAACTTGGTGAAGACATCTACTAGTTGATCATTTAAGTTGACAAAGTTTGTGGTGATGTCTCCTGATAAAATCTTTTCCCTGATGAAATGACAGTCGATCTCAATATGTTTAGTCATTTCATAGAACACTGAATTAGAAGCTATATGCAAAACAGCTTCATTGTCACATATTCGTGTCATTTTCATAACCTCACCAAATTGAAGTTCTTTGAGGAGTTGTTTCAACCAAATGAGTTCACAAGTGACCAAGGCCATAGCTTGGTATTTTGCTTTGGCACTAGATCTTGCAATTACATTTTGTTTCTTACTTTTTCAGGAAATTAGGTCGCCTCTAATGAGTACACAATACCCAGAAATGGATCGTCTGTTAGTAAGAGAAGCTGTTCAATCAGCATTTGAGCATCCAATGACCTGAGTATGTCCCTTATCTTCAAAGATGAGGCTTTTTCAAGGAGCTCCCTTAATGTATTTGAGGATTCGTATCATTGCATCCCAATGGCCTTCACAAGGAAAGTTTAGGAATTGGCTAACCACACTGACTGTAAAAGAGATGTCTAGCAGAGTAATAGTGAGGTAGTTTAACTTCTCAACCAATCTCCTATACTTTCCCGAATCCGATAGAGGTTCCCCCTGATTTGGTAAGAGTTTGACATTTGAATCCATGAGAGTATCAATTGGCTTGGCATTCAACAATCTTGTTTCTTGAAGGATATCTATAGCATACTTTATTTGAGACACCACTATACTATCCTTGGATTGAGCTACCTCAACCCTCAAGAAAGATCAAAGTTTACCCAAGTCTTTAGTCTGAAAGTGGAGAGAGTGATGTTGTTTTAACTTACATATGCCATGGTGGTCACTTCTAGTGATGACAATGTCGTCAACATACACGACCAAATAAATACAGCCTTGGGCTTTGTGGCGATAAAACACAAAGAGATCTGCATCACTCCGAATCATACCAAATTGTTGAATCACAGTATTGAATCGTCCGAACCAAGTTTTAGGAGACTGTTTGAGACCATAAAAAGACCTGTGGAGACGACATACCAGGCTAGAAGACTCCCCCTGAACAACAAATCTAGGAGGTTGCTCCATATATACCTCTTCGTCTAGATCACCATGCAGGAATGCATTTTTAATGTCAAGTTGATGAATAGGCCAATGTCGAATGGCAACCATGGACAAAAACAACCGGACAGAAGCCATTTTAGACACAAGAGAGAAAGTATCCACATAATCTAAGCCGAAGATCTGTGTGTATCCTTTTGCCACAAGATGGGTTTTGACACGATCAATTTTACCATCAGGACTCATCTTGATTGTATAGATCCACTGACAGCCAACAACAAATTTTCCTGCAGGAAGATTAACCAGTTCCCAAGTACCACTATTGTGAAGCACACTAAGTTCATCAACCATTGCTTGTCTCCATCCGAGATGGGATAAGGCTTCACCTGGAGATTTAGGGATGGAAACAAAAGATAAGGAAGAAAGACAAGCAAAGTGCAAAAAAAAAAAGGCGGTGATAACTTAAAGCAATATAATGAGGAGAAGGATTATGAGTAGACCGAATACCTTTTCGCACAGCAATAGGAAGATCAAAGTCATCTGGCAGTGTCGGAGCTGGTAAAGGAGTTAGTTCCAGAGAAGAGTTCACAATGATCTCAGTAGCAGTATCTAGAGAAGGGACATGGGGCACTAAAGGTTGTGGTCAGTGGTGATAAGCATGGAAGAAAAAGTCAGTGGTGCTTGGGACCTATATGGGTAGTGGTTGGGGTGGTTTAGACTCAACAATGACAAAGACAAGAGGAATCAGAAGGGCCGCAAAGATTGACTCAGAAGTCGAAGAAGGCGACTCAAAGAAGGGTACAAACTCGAAGAAAGTAATGTTGGCCGAGATAAGGTAACGTCATAGAGTAGGAGAATAACAACGATAACCTTTTTGGGACAGAGTGTAACCAAGGAAGACACATATGAGGGATTGAGCCGTGAGTTTGTCTAGACCAGGAGATAGATTATGGACAAAACAAGTGGACCCAAAGACGTGAGGCATAAGAGAATAAAGAGACTGATGGGGAAACAAGATGGAATAAGGGACACAGTTATCAAGCACAGAGGATGACATGCGATTGATAAGGTAGCATGCAGTAAGGACAACATCACCCTAAAAACGAAAAGGAACCTGACTACTGAGTAAGAAGGTCTGAGTTATTTCAATAAGGTGTCTATTTTTACATTCAGCTACCCCATTTTGTTAAGGTGTATGGATACAAGATGTTTGGTAAAGAATGTTATGAGAAGCTATAAAAGTCTGAAATTGATGAGATAAGTATTCACTAGCATTATCACTGCACATAGTATGAATAGGAACATAAAACTAAGTTTTAATTTCTTGATAAAACTTTTGAAATATAGAAAATAACTCATACCTGTTTTGCATTAAAAATAACCAAGAACATCAAGAGTGATCATCAATAAAGGTAACAAAGTACTTTGACCCTAAAGTAGAAATAGTACGACTAGGACCCCATACATCAGAATGAACTAAGCTAAAAGGAGACACAACTCGAGTACCGAAACAATCAGGAAACAAACTACGGGTGTGTTTCCCTAACTGATATGACTCACAAGGAAGACTTGATAACTTGGAGAGGCTCGACACCATTTTTTGTAGTTTGGCAAGGCTAGAATGACCCAAGTGAGCATGAATGGTAAGAGGGAAATCCATGGCAGAGCAAACACGAGAAGGGGGAGAGCTGGTAGAGACCATTGAACTCATATCTAACGCCAATCATCCATCCTAAACTTTGGTCCTATAGAAGAATAAAATCTTTAGTGAAAGTAATAGAACAATCAAGAGAACGAGTTAAACGATTAATGGAAAGTATATTAAAAGGACACTTAGGAATATAAAGAACCGAATCAATAGTGAGGGAATGGGGGATTGGCAGTGTCAATCCCTTGAGATTGTGTCGGAGAACCATTAGCTGAAGTAACCATAGGCAAATAACCAGAAGGAGAGAGTTGAGAGAACAAAGCCTTATTACCAAAAATGTGGTCGGATGCACCAGAATCAAGAACCCAAGGGCCAATGGATGGTGACTGAGAGACAAGGGCAGATGTGTCACTAGTGATAGGAGCAACAGGAGAATCAGAACTGTGCTTAGTTGGAACTTGAAGCAAGGTAGAACATGTCGCAGAAAGGGTAAAAATAGTAGGAGATCCCAAAATCTGATCACGAATGGTGGAGTAATCTGCAGGTAAACCATAAAGGCACAAAAGCATGAAGAAGTGTTTCATTGTTCAAGTTCCTTTGCCAGGGTATCTGCCGGAGGCAACAGTTCATTGAAATCGTAGAGAACACCATGAAGTTTACCCAAGTAGGCGGACATAGGGCCATCAAACCTCCTCGGGACAATAAGACTCATAAGATCATGACAAACCCCATATAATCGCTGAGTGTCATTGATGTATAGGACCTTAGCTTGCTCCCAAACATGTCAAATGAGCCCGAAAAATCTACTTCAAAGAGGAATGGATGGTAGACTTAAGCACACTGCACAACTGAGCATTAATCTTTTTCCACTTGGGACGGTCGGCCTCATGCACAGAATCAACCTTGGTAGTGAGATGATCTTCGTACCCTTGATCGGTAAGCCAAAGTTTGACGTTGGAGGCCCAGAAATCATAATTAGTGCCATCCAATTTGTCAGTGGAGAGATGAGTACTGATATAATTAGTGAAAACACTAGATTCCACCTTCGGAGCATCTGTAGGACTCAAGGAAGCCATGGATCAGATGACAAATAACCTAAAAAACGGAAGCTGAATATATACTCAATAAGTAATAAATAATTACACAATTTACATGATATAGGACTAACAGTTGTACTACTAATTATACCTAATTACATATGTTTCCAACAAGAATGTTAAGAAAGTGTTAAGTGAACGATAAGTCTACAAGTCGATAATACTGAAGATGTCGAGCACAGGCAATATTGGGATTATTAATGTTTTTCATAGGAATTGCTCAAGTGTTGTCTTGAACTACCAAGTGGATAAGTAATTTCTAATTAATGTTGTTACTCATTAAAGTAGTACTAATGTTATTTCATAATCAGTGGTAGTACTAGTGCTATCAAGAGGAGAAGAAATAAAAGACATGATAATACTGAAGTCATCGTGTAGTTAACACTTTCTCAACAAGGTTGACTAAGAAGAAATTGGAGTTTGGAGTTCAAGGTTGCATAGCAGTAATACTAATGTTATTATAGATAACTCCAAAAAATTACTAAGTCCTTGGAACTTGATTTGTCATGTTGCATAGCAATAATACTGATATTGTCGATGAAGTTCTCATCAAGGCTTGGTTTAAGGAAGCATGTGACACACATGTAACTTTCTAGAAGATCTTCGGTTATATGGTGTTAATTGCCCATGATAGAGAAGTTGACTTCATTTCCTCCATTCAGATGCATGAAGCTACACATGTACACATCACTTAAAGTAGTGCACTGATAAAGAAAGATGGGTAATTGTCATGGACACGTGACATAAACTTAAGAAGCATCAGATTTCTGCATAATCATTAGATGTTAAGAGCGGTTACCACATTTTATCTTTAAATAGGGAGGTCAGGTAACATTTCAAAAGGTTCTGAATACTTTATATTCCTCACCCACAATAAGAATAGGAGTTATAATAATCACCTTTTATCATTTTTCCTTTTCTAGATAGGAATTTTATCTTTACTTTTAGGAGTAAAAGTAATTCATAGATTATTTAACAACTTATACTCAGAATGACTTTGTAAATTTTTCCAGTTCAATCCAGTTATCATTTGTTTTAAAACTTGTTATTGAATGACACGCCCAACATTTTTCTTTGATGTTCAATTCATGTTCAACACTATCACACACTTAATGTTTTGAATATCTAATCCCTTTTCACAAGCACACTGTAAGGAACTTTTATTTACACGAGCAACAATGAAAGTTAGATCTCTCTTTTCTCTCTAACATAGAAAGGTCGACGTATAAAGTTTAAGCCATAATTTGATAGTGCAAATCATATTAAACTAAGAATAGTTTCGCAGGAAACGGTGGCACATATGGAAAAGCTGCAATGAAGTTGTTTTTATGTCAAATAATTGGTCACCCCTGGAAGTACCCTTTCTAGCAAATGAGCATTGTTACATAATTTCAATTACATCATTTCTACATCATTTTCTTCTTAAGTAATAAAATAAGAGAAATACATCTTTCAAAATCCAATACATATTCTTTCTCTTTTTTTTTTCTTTCCTAAATAAGTATAGATGTAACAAGAATGTAAAAACATGATGTGCAAATATATTTTTCCCTAGCAAATAGTATGTGGTTTGGAATTTACCATTACCATAAACCAGCAACATGGTATTTTACATAATAGCTTATGTATGCTTGTGACATGACATCTTGTTCTTCCTTTCTTGTGTTTTTCATTTTTTTTGGTACATCGAAGATTAAAGAAAGGTAACAGAAGCCAACGAACGAAGACCACATCAACAACATCTGCAAGGAAAAAGGCGCTCAAGCCTTGTGGGGGCTCATCCAGAATGACCAATTTGGTACTCTGTTTAACACCATTTTGCCCAAGAAGTTTGCACAGGAATTAGCCTCCCTCAAAGTATACGAGGTGGTCACTATCCACTGTTATTGGGTTAACACCACAACCTCAATTTTCTCGTATCATTTTTTTATATTACTTTTTATATTAATTAATAAAATATAAATTTATAATTAATCATATATATAAATTAATTAATAAATATCTTGTTAATAATTAATACACATAATTTTTGTTAATTAATAAATACACGTGATTAACTACAAATTTATACTTTATTTACCTATATCAAAAGTGGTGTAGAAAAAAAATAATAAGATAATTATTTTTGCAACACTGGACACCTTTCTTGTGTTTAGGAAGTGAACTTGGGGTTTCTCCACCTTTCTTGTGTTTAGGAAGTGAACTTGGGGTTTCTCCCAATCTTTATTTGTGTTGAACTGTAACTCCTCTCATTATTCAATAATGAATTTCAAATCTTTCTCATGAAAAAAAAATGTTTTTTGAAGTGTAATATTAATAAACACCAAAAGTATAATGTATCAGCAACTTGTTAATATTTAAAAACAATTGAGCATTGTATGCCAATAGTGTTAAAAGATTCATCGGACAAAAAATGTTAATTACATGATAAAAAAATTTATGGGACTAAATGTTATAATTAATAATATAAGAAATTATTTGCACTATTTGCACATTGAATCATTTAAGAAAAAAGGTTTTACCTTCCAAAAAAAAAAAAGGTTCTATACATTTTCAGCTTATTCTTAATGTTTTAAAATTGATGATACTATAGTATTATAACTTAATTAAATTTAATTATAATTTGTATAATAAAATTTTAATCTTATTTTAGTTAATCAAATAACGGAATTCATGAAAATAATATATTTATGAATTTATCTAAATTATTTTTTTATGGTATACGAGTAACACACTAGTTATAAATGATGATACTTTTATATTTTTTTAATGACGTGAATGATATTTTATATTTTAGAATTAACACATATCTCATATTTTTAAGCTACATAATAATATAAAAAAATTTAATTGACTTAAATTAATCACAAATCTTATTTTCAAGGGTGATTGTATGTAATAATTGTCAACGTCTGCTTGTGCAAAATGTTAATTCCAATAGCACAATCCTTTTTAAAATTACTTGACTTGAGGGAACAAATGTCACCGAAGATGCTTTGCTCTTTAACATTATTCTGGGACTGACTTCTACTTTAACCTACATTCTTCCTTACTACGTCTTACACCTTTTTGAATTAAAAATTAAAATAAAATAATTCATGCAACTTGTGGGAAAGAATAAGACTCAAGTTTCATCAGTTTCCGTGAACTTATTAACAGCCATAATAGTAAAGAAATCAGTTGCATGTGATTCAGTCCACAAATCAATATCGTCCTATTTTTTTTTAATGGCAAAAAAGTATTATACTTTTTTTAATAAAAATGGCCAACAAATAATTCAAAATACACTGTCTAACTCAAACTTTCGTCTTCATTCAGCCAGACATGTGACCACTGCATGGCATTTTCTTTCTCACTCAGTCACTCTTTTCTTTCGGTGCGATCCTCAACATAAAAGACATATATCCAGCATATAAAAAGTTGGTTTTGGAGTCTTTTTCTTAAAATTTCTGAAATATATTAAAATTTTCATATATTTATTAAGATTGTTAAGAGTTTCACATCACTTGTTTTAATATTTTAAGTGTAATTTATATATCTGTTGAATCACTCTATTTAATATTAATTAATTTTAGGTTAAAATCTCACAAAAATATTTTTAAAATTCTTTCCAATAAACCCTGATCATCATTTAAGATATTAAGCATATTAATATTATGCATATAATGTACTTAAATATAACAATAATATAAATTTGATAAGTTACATAATTAATAATTTGTGTATATTTTTAAATCAATCTAATATAAAATGGTTAGTCTCTATTTATACAAAAAATGTTAATTAAAATAATCAAAACATCCTTAAAAAATCAATCGTGATCAATCATCTTTAAAATCAATCGTGATCAATCATAATATCAATTATAATTAATCACGCTAACATCCCCACTCAAACTCAAGTGGGTATAGAAGAAACCAACTTAAGTTTAAAAATCAGAGTACGGAATCAGTCAGGATGATGAGCTTTGGTGAACAGATCGACTAATTGATCAAGAGTGCCAAAAGAAAAGAGATGAAGAACACCATGAAGAATGTATTGACGAATAAAGTGACAGTCGATCTCAATATGCTTGATGCACTTATCAAAAATATCATTGTGAGCAATCTGAATAGCACTCCTACTATCACAGTAAAGAACAATGAGAGAGAGCTAAGAAATACCTAAGTCTTCAAGAAGCTAACGTAACCAAAATATTTTAGATGTGGTGTCAACTAATGTCTAATACTATGCTTCAGTACTGGAACATGCAGTTAAAGTCTGTTTCTTGTTTCGCCATGAAATAAATGCATCACTAAGATAGATATAGTAGCCAGTGATGAATCGACGATCAGTGATATCTCCATCCCAATCAACATCAGAATAAGCTTGGAGAACTAATGAGGAGTTTGTTGAGAAATAAAGTTCATGAAACAGAGTTCCTTTTATATACCGAATAATACGTAGAACAACAACATAATGAGTAGTGCGTGAAGTTGACATAAATTGACTGACTAGATGAATAACATATGAAATATTTGGACAAGTAACAATAAGATAAATCAAGTTGTCAACCAATTGCCGATAGAGAGTAGGGTCATCAAGTATAGTACCATCCAAAGGTGTAAACTTGACATTAGGTTCTAGAGGAGTGGACTCAGTGCGACTGTTTGAGAGACTGATTCGAGAAATAAGATCTGAAACATATTTATCTTAGGACAAATAAATACTATCAACAGAAAAAAGAACTTCAAGACCCAGAAAATAACTGAGAGGACCAAGATCCTTCATCTCAAAATTATGGCTCAAAAATGCTTTAAGATTAGCAATATCAGAAGTATCATCACTTGTAATAATTATGTTATCAACATAAAGAAGTAGTAACACAGTGCCACTATCAGTCTTACGAATGAAGAGTGCTGAATTAAATTGATAGTGGAATTGAACTTAGCAAACCAAGCTTGAGGAGCTTGTTTAAGACCATATAAAGCCTTTCGAAGATGACAAACTTTATTTGGTAGACAAGTGTAACCAAGAGGTAGACGCATATAAACTTCTTCTTCCAAATTACCATTAAAAAAAGGCATTCTTCGCATCCATATAATTTAGAGTCCATTTCTGAGTGGCTGCAATAGTAAGGAGAGTACGAATTAAAGTGATGCAAGTAACAGGTGTAAAAGTCTCCTCATAATCAATGTCATATTCTTGAGTGAAACCTTTGGCAACCAAACGATCCTTATAACGCTTAATAGAGCCATCGAAACGAGTATTGATCTTGAACACTCATTAATATCCCACAAGTACCTTACCAGAAGGAGAATCCATAAGGTCCAAAGTATTATTATTCTTCAAAGTCTGTAACTCTTCTTACATAACATGCTACCAATGAGGATCTGTGGAGGCTTCTTGATAGGATTGAGGTTCATATAAGTAAAGCATAGTAAAAAAAATAATGATAATAACGAAGATATGTATGCTGAGTTCTTACCCTGGTTGGACGCTTAGAAAGAAGAGGGGGTTACAATGACAAGTGCAAGATCTACGTGTGGAACAACGTCATCGGGAGTGGTTGGAACATCAAAAGTGACTGGAAGCTCACTAGAGGAACTTGCATTGGAATCATTAGGAAAGAGATCAACAAAGGGGTTAGTGAAAAGAGGAGTCAAAGTGGAAGGGAAGGACTTGAACTACAAGAGTGTGGAGAACATGGTGTCTTCCCAGAAGATGACATTATGAGAGATAGATATGCGTTAAGAGATTAGATCCTAATAGCGATAACCCTTATGTTCAGTGTCATAACCAAAAAAACAACAGAGACGTGCTCGGGGCTCAAGTTTAGTGTACTCATGGGGTTGAAGGAGAACAAAACAAGCACAACCAAAAACTTTAAGAGAGTTGTAATCTGGAGAAGTATGGTGGAGACTTTCAAAGGGAGATACATTACTCAGAACAGAGGAAGGAAGACGGTTGATGACATAGACATTGTTGATAGTGGCTTCACCCCAAGCACGTTCAAGACAAGAGGAGGAGATGAGCATAACTCGGACAAAGTATCATTTTGCTGAGAGGTACCGAGACAAGAAAACTCAGAGAGTGTACCTTGTTCAGCAAGAAATGTGAGAAGTTTTGAATCACGATATTCAGAAGCATTATCACGATGAAAAACTTTAATTAATATTGATAATTGAGTTTTGATCATAGTAACAAAATTAATGTAATTCTAAGGAAGTTTTGAATGATTTTTTATTAAATATATCCAAGCAAAATGAGAAAAATCATCAATAAATATTCTATAATATCGATTACCTCCTATAGTTCGTGTGAGGGTAGGCCCCCAGACATCAAAATGCACAAGGTCAAAAAGAAATTTAGAAATATAGATACTTTTACTAAAGAAAAGTGCAAGTTGTTTAGCAGTTTGACAAGAAGTGTAGTGAAAAGACTCATTATTATTGAATCTAGAGCCCCTTGAGATAAGAGGAGACACAATTTCCCTAGAGAATTATGAGCAAGATATTGATGCCACAATTGAATGAAGGACAAGGTGGATAGTGCACAAAGCTTTGAGGCAAGAAAAAATGAAGGTTGGTGAGCTCAAATAGCCTTTTGAATTTACATCTAGTCCCTATGACTTGTCTTTTTCATGGATCCTACACACAACAACCAGAAGAAGAAAATATGATTTCATAACCAAGGTCACATAATTGACCAATAGAAATGAAATTGAAGTTTAATTTGGGAATAAGATATGTATCAGGTAAGCTAAGAGTGAGCAAAGAGACAAAACCTTATGACTAATATTCATAAGAGATCCATTGATTATATGTATAGAATGTGCAATGTCATTAACAGATAGGGATAAAAAAGATTGAGATATGGATGTCATATGATTATAACAAGCAGAGTCAAAGTACAATCTAGTATTACCTGGTGTGGTTGATAAAGAAGAAGATGTATTACCAGAATTAGATAGTAGATGTTTAAGGAAGGACACAAAATCATTAGTAGAAAAGGCAGCCTAAGGTGTACTTGAAGAATCTAAGGATCCATTAGCAACAGTAGCAACAAGCACGAACTTAGAAGAATTTGAGCGAGGTTGAAACATGTTTTGATTAGACCTTGGAGGATATGTGGGGCAATTCTCAATCAAGTGTCCTAGGTCTTTACAATATCTGTAACATCTTGGGACGATGAGTAGAGCTGGCAAAATAGGTTCAACCCATTGGGTTAACTCGCCAACGTGCCATTTTTTGGTAGGTTGGGTTCAATTCTTGAACCCATTTTCAATTTTCAACCTGTATAACCAGTTTTGCTTAACCCGCGGGTTAAATGGGTCAGGCTCGGGTTGGCCTATCAGGTTGTTGTCTTTTTTTTTTTTTCTTGTTGGAGACTACTAAAAGCTATTCTTGGGCTCATGGGCTGGGTTATTATTTTTGGGTTAATGGAATTGGAAATGGTCCAAATGGAACTATTTGTGTTTGTGATATTTTTATGAGTATGATATTAATTTTAAATTATTTATTTATTTTTTAGTCTATATAAATTATAGTTTTTCTATTTTTTAAAAAAATTTATGGTATTTTTTTGTTTTTTATATATTTTTTTATTTTTTAGGTGGGTTGACTCTCAAACTCGCTCGGTTTCTTTAGGCAAGTCAACCCGGGATGGGTTGGCTCTTCCAACTTATTTTCCAAAACAGTTAACCCACCCCACCCTATATTTTGGCGGGTTAAGGGCGGGGCGGGGTAGTTTGGCCCGTTTTGCTACCTCTAGTAGTGAGTACAACTAAAGGAAACTAATCAATGTCTAGTTTCTCCATTATACCAAGGAAGAATGGAAATCTGGAACGATGTTTGAAACATAGTCTAGATTCCCTGTAGATTACCTAGCTTTGTTGTCACTGTTTTTGTGTCTCATTTTATAGTATTTTTTGTTTTTTATACATTTTTTTTGTTTTTTAGGCGGGTTAAGCGGGTTGACCCGCCAACTTGCCCAAATTTTCTCATTTTATCATTTATCGGGTCAGCCCGCCAACCCGCAAACCCTCCCTAAAACGGTGTGAGTTGACTTTTCAAACCCATTTCTCAAAACGGGCCAACCCAACCCGCCTCGCATTTTGGCGGGTTGAGACAGTGCTGGGCGAGTTGGGGTGGGTTGACCCGTTTTGCCACCTCTAGCTATGGGCCTATGGCTTGTCGCAAAATTTAAAAATTATAGTTGTTTCTTAGTTTTTAACTTTATTTTGATAATTACCATTAAAAAAGCTTTATTTTGATAATTATATGTGCCTGGTTCCCTAAAAAAAATTTAATTTGACTATTAGTGCTTCAATCTTTATATTTTGATCTTAAGTAAATTTTATCTTAATTATTTTTCATCACTCACTTCAACCGCTCAAGCCAATCTAAAGTAGTATTGAAATGAGTATAGTGTTAGTTAAGAATTAGTTAAAAGTTAGTTATTTGTTAAGTCAGTTACAATTAGTGTCAATTGTATTGTTCAGTTATCTGTTAGTTATTGTATATATGTTGATTACTCATATTACAGTGTAATGATTCAATGTTAATATCATTCATCAGTTTCTCTCTCAACTTTCTCTTTCTTTTCTCTTCTCTCTCACTCTTTCTCTCCTTCTTGGTTATCTCTGATACCTTTAAGGTATCAAAGCTAGCTCAATCCATGGAGAACAACCATGCTTCATCATAGTCTTCTACGCAATTCATATTGCAATCTTTTTTTACTCCTATCTCCTTCAAGCTCGATGAAGGAAACTTCTGCCATGGAAGCAACAAGCTTTGACCACAATCAAAGGTTTCAAGTTGCAAAAGTATCTCATTGGAGAAAATGTTCCTCTGAAATTTGATTTGGAGGTAGATCATGTAACCCCTTACTAAATTAATAGTTTGATGGCAAAATTTTTAATTGAGGTTATAATTCTTAATCTTTCTAATCATGACCATAATAATATTAGAGAATTTACTCAAATAAAATTTCAATTTTTTTGTAAAACAAAGTTTTAGAATTTTGAAGACTCAAAAGAAATCAGTTAGAATCTGAAAAATTTCTTTCTAATTCAAAGTAGAGAAAAATTAGAAAACTTTACAAAATGATAATTGTATTTTATAGCAACCAGAATTTTGACTTAGATCGAAATTGAAGGAAAGTTTGAAAGTAGAGTTCGAATTCGAAATCAAAATAAAGAGAAATAATAGTAAGTAAAGAAACAAAATCAGTAGCATAAGTGCTAATTAATAAACTCAGTAACAGAATCATGATTTTACTTGTATATATCAGAGTCATTATTTAGTAAAAAATACATATATTTCTAATAACTTCAATATACATATATTTCTCTCATTTGGATTTAGAATTCATACATGATTGATCTGAATGATGATAATCATAAAACATCATGTGCTAATATGAAAACACCATGAATTGAGTGAGAATTAAAAATTCTCAGTAGGAAATGAATAGTTATAAAAACATTTGAAAACACATGGCGAGTTTTAGTTGTGTAATGTGCACAGAAAACCTCATGGCAATCCAAGTATGACAAAAACAACACAATTCCACATAACAAAACAAATGATAAATAAATCATGCAATACAACCTTATATATTAACATCAGCAAGTTCCTTAAATATCAATAAACAAGTATCAAGTATCAGCAAACATCAGTAAACAAGTTCTAAACATCAGCGAACATTAGCAAACAAGTTCCTTATTATAGGGAATCTACCATTTACTTTTCTTTTTCTTTCATGTCTGCTTATCTCACATTTCACTTGAAAACCTTCACTTCCATAAGGAATCCACCATATATTTGGCATTACTTTAACATCGTGACAACAAAGCTAGACATACCCACACTAACCAAACATGTAATATAAAAAGAAATTCATCCATTTTTCTCTCAATGGTTAGGTACAAACTTTTTCATGAATCACTTGCTTGTGATCACACAAAAACATAAGCAATACAAACCACTAATATATCACAAAAAAATTCATCATATACAAGTCTAATAATAAATCATGGTAATTAAATAAAACTCAAAAAACTTAAAATCATTAAATTTAAATGTAAGTTCTTCAAGTGACCAATTTTGATTTAAAATTAATTTAATAATTCTTTTAAAATGTTCACATCATAGTCCATAGTTGTCCAGTCCTCATCATAGTCCATAATTTGTCAGATCATTATCACAGTCCATAGTTTATTTTGGTTTTGATAATACATTCATTACACAAAAGTCCTTTTATTACAAAAGTCAAAATAAAGATCATAAAATTACTTCCAAACTAAGGTAAATAGAAGAAAGTTCATATAAATCAAGCACATATATTTATTGCATAATATAATTAAAATATTTATTTTACTTAAGCATGGAGTAATATTTTAATTTTTTTATAGTTTATTATATTAGTCCCATTAAGAAATCAATATTCAAATTATAATAACTCTAAATTTTATCAAATATCATAAACACTTCAAAGTTAAGCAAATATCAAATTTTCATAATCTAATAATATTACAAATGCATAATAAATTTAACAAAAAAAATAATATGCACAAAATAATAAAATAATAAATTAATTAAAAATATAAGATATTAAAAATTATGATTTTATTTTTTGAAAAAAAGTTCACTTTTTACTTTGTAAAGACTTTCTATTTTTTCTTCTCTTTTTCCTTTTCTCTTTTCTTTCCCCCTCTTTCTTCTTTTTTCTCATTCTCTCTCTCTCACACACACTTTTCTTACCTTGTTTCTCTCTCTCTCATTTCTGCATTTTCTTACCTTGTTTCTCTCTCTCTCTCTCAATTTCTCAATACCACCGTAAACCCCCATATATATAGCCATTGTGAAAGTCTTTATATGATCATTTGTTGAAACACGTTGCACCTAGTAATGATTACTCGTTTAGATTTTCATCTTTTTTTATAGCGTTAAGTTTTTTAACTATGTAATTGTTATAATTTAGATATTTATCTCTACATTTTATATAATAATAATAATAATAATAATTTCTTAATCTTTTATAAACTCATAAAAATACTATTAATTCCAAAGATTAAATGTTAGATTTTATTTCAATAAATTCATATTTCTAATTCCATAATTTTTATTCTATTATCCAATTTATCTAAAAAGTCAATTTCAATAATTTTAATTAAATTCTTACAAATTTTGGCTTATTTCTTCTTATTAGTAATAACTATTGTAAAATCAAATCAAATAAAATGCTCGAGCTAAAGAAATTAAAATTTTGTTCTTCACAAAAATATTTTATGAAAAATATGATGTTACAGATCAGCTCCAAGGTAATGTTTGTAATACCCCAACTTTTGGGTAAAAGACCGGTGTGTCCCTGTTTTACTGTTTCTTGTTTTTCTGTATGAAATACAAAAAAATAATACTGTTTATTATTTTATTTGATCGTTTTACATAATTTGTTTCGATACAGTAAAATAAAAATTTTATCAAATTACTGTTTTAAATTTTTCTGTGTAATATACAACTATATAATACTGCTAGATATTTTATTTGAACGTTTTGGACGATTAGCTACATTGTGGAAAAAAATGAAAAAATGACCATTACGTCCCGAATGTGCTGTTTTTGATGTTTTTGCTGTTTTTAATTGTTTTCTACTTGATACAGTGTTCAATATTACTGTCTGCGATTTTATTTGGACTTTTTCTGTGATTTGCTCCGGGGTAGGAAAATAATATTTTTTCGGACCGGGAAAATCTGTTTTTAATTATTCGATGCGATCTTACTAAACCCATTGAATGAGCAACTAAAATTAATCTTTTAATTTTTAGGATTTAATTGTCAATAAAATAATTTTATATTATTATAATATTATTTTATTAGTCGGTCAAAAAATAAGTGACAATAACCCGAAATATTTTGCGGGACCCACGTTTAGTCATCAAGTGTGGTACACGTGGACTAATGAGGAGCTGATCAAAATTGGTGGCTATGACTCATCGCAACGGGCCAATAGAACGATGACACATGGCGTGACACCTCAAAGATCATGACTCGAGAAGGTTCCGAGTGGTGACTCACCACTGACTCACCATGATGACTCGCCAGGTTCGAAACTTCCGATCAGATGATCGACTTCTTTGACTCGCCATCTTGCCGACACAACCAATGATGCGATCATTATTTCCGATGACTCGCCATCGACTCATCTGCTCTAGAAAATATCTACGCCGACTCGCCATGTTGACTCACCCGTTCTAGAAAATTCCACGATGACTCATCATACCGACTCATCGTAGTGAGTCAATGTTCAGAAATTTCTCTTTGATGACTCGCTTTATGACTCATCAAGGGTAATCAATGAAAAAAATGATTAATAATAATTCTTTACTTTCTGTTAGTCTAAAATAAAAATCTATGTATATTTTATTACCCATTAGACAATAAACAACATGACTTTATAAACATGTAATTATTGTATAATTATTGTTTATTGGTTAAAGTATGTTAGAAAATATACAATGTGCACCAATAGGAATTGGTCAACAAAAATAAAAACCAATAAGAATCAAGTTAGTAAATATTTAACCAATAGAACTTGGTCAAGATTAATGGCTTGAATTTTTAAGAACCAATAGAAAATAAGCTATCAAACCAATTTAGGCTTCTTGAAATACAAGAGTTCTACGGTGGAGGAATTGGCTCTAATAGCTACTTCACAAAGTGAATTTCACGTAGAAGGCTTTAGGAAATTCATTTAGAAAGCCAAATTGAACAAATGAAGAATAGTCAATATTGATGGCTTTTCTTAGTTGAAGTCTACGGCAAAGCAAGCTTTTGGTGAAGCAAATATTACCATGCAATTCTTACTATCTTTTATTGATTAACCAAGTAAGACAAAGTCAATTTTAGTGGCTTCTTTTCATAATGCATTTACGGCAATGCATGTGTGAAGAAAGCAATTTTAATGCTTCAATTCATTCTTGTTCTCCAAGCATCTACGGTCATGCTTTTCAAAAAGAAAATAAAGCTAATTTCAATTTCCTAAAATTAGTCATTTTTGGTGGCTCTCCTTTTTGGCTTCTACGGCAATTCACCTTTGGTGAATCCTACAATTAGCTATCCTACCTTATATTCATTCTTTCTCTCAAAATGATTTACGGCCATGCATAGTCAAGTCTTCATCTTTCTCCAAAATTCTCCAAATAGCAAAAGCTCTCATCCCTTTTTCCTTCCTTGTGTTTCATGGCCATAGCTTCCAAGAAGAGGGCAAACTTCACCCATTTATCTCACTTGTTCTCTTCTATATCCTTTTCTCCAAAGAACCAAGATCAAACAACCAAATTTCTCTCCTTTTTCTCTTCCCCATGGATTCGGCCAAACACACTTCAAGACCATCCAACCACTCAAAAATTTATCCAACCAAGTTTTTTAAACCTAAACACAATTCTAAGAACATCTCTAGTTGAGAGTTCTTGCAAAATCCTTCATTTGAAGCTTGGAAACCTACTTGGGAGATTTTACCTAGAAGGTGAAATTTCTTGTTTTCTATTTCTAAATTCTTTTTCAAAGTTCTAAGCCATGATTTATCCATGGTTTAAGCTCTCTTTAATATTAGTAATTTGTAGAAATTTTGTTTAAACTTGTTAAGTAATTTTGGTGGAGAAAATCGAAGACCCTAGAAGGAGTGAAAGCATACTTGTCTTCAAGAGGTAAGAGGGAGATTACCCTCATCAACCATGTGTTGGTGGTGAGGAATGTTTGTGTTTGTGGTGAAGAATCCATAAGGATTCATTCACTTGATTGTTTATAGTTTTTCCTAATTGTGATTGATTATGTGTGTAAGCATGTTTATAGCTTTAATAATTTTTGGTATGTGTTTATGATTGCTTTGATATATTACATGTGTTAATATATTGCATGTGTTTATAGAAATATAGTAATTATTCTAGAATGTAAATAGCATGTGAAAAATTGCAAGAGTGTTCCAAAGAACACAACACCAAGGCTTACGGCCTTAATATAAAAGGAGGACCAAAATGTTCTCATCAATTTTTTAAAAGTGTGATTTAATTAACCTAGGAAAATTTACAAGTTACAAATTGATTTAAAGTAAGAAAAATGAATTTATGGATCCAAGAATGAAATTAGGTATTTCGGCCAACATGCCTAAGTTAAATGTTTTGATTTCTAAAACCATTTTCTAAAACAATGATTTAATGAATTTGACATTGATTTAAAAGATGAAAAATAATTTAAAGATCAAATGCAAGAACTTTGTTAAAATTGGCCAACATGCCACATACTTTTAATCCAAATTTATTTTCTAATTATGGACTAGATAATTTAATAAAAATAAATTAGATCAAGAATTTTATAAGAGATTAAATGTATGGAAATAATTAGGAATGAATTATGAAGCATAGAATGATTTTCGGCCAAAATGACAAATTTAAATCTTTTTGATTTATAGAATTGTTTTCAACTAAGTTTAAGTAATAAATGCCAAAAGGATTTTATTACAATGAGTTTTGAAGAAATAAATTGATTAGAATTGAGTTTAAGAAGTTTAAACTAATAATTTTTACTGTTAGAAGAAATACAGTAGCTTTGTAAAATTTCTGACGTATAGCTCACCTTGTGTTTTGAAGCACGTTAGTAATTTTCAAAAGTATAATTTATTGGTTGTAATAAAAATAAAAATAATTTTTGACAGTAAACCTAGAAAATCATTATTATAATTTTTCTAAACATAATACTGTCAATTTATATTAAAAACGGACAAATAAGATAGAAAAGATGTCCAAAAGACAATATACATGAAAAATATTCTACGTAGTTTAAATGTATTAAATATTATTTTTGTTTGTTTTAAACAGTGTTTTTAAGGAATTCGGACAAGAAAATGATTTAAAAATCTTACGCGATTGAGAAAACGTGTTAAAAACTCTACGCGATTCTAAAAATAGAAAAATATATTTACGCGATTTAAAAACGTTTGTAAAAACGACGAGATTAGGAAAACGCGATAAAATTTCTATGCGATTGACCGTTGCTGTATTTATTTTGTGTTGTCGGGAAAATGTGAACCCGTACAGGCTTTTGAGGATTTTTCGCTGTCGGGAAAATGTGAACCCGTACAGGCTTTCTATTTTTCTGCCATTGAGGGCATATTATTATCTTGAAGGTATCTTCGTAGTTTCATATTTTTGGAATTATGTGTTGAGTTTATGCCAAATTTTTGGTGGATTGGTTGGCGAGACGAATCACATCGTATTGTCGTTGCGATAAGCGTAGTGTGGTTCGATTTTGAATGGACTTGGAGGCATTAGTGTGCATAAATCCATATGTGGACAGTTGGTTGCTCTTCTGGGCCGTGGTAAATGACAACACACTAGTGGACTCGACACACACTATGTTTAATCGAGATCTTGTAAAGTCTAATAAGTACATTGCTTGCCACAACGTGAGACCGTAAACTACACCACGCCTTGGATGATGGATTCCATGTGACGTGGGGCTATAGACGCAACGTGTGACAAACAATAGTTTGGTTGGGCATTACTAATAGATTTTGAGGATCATTCGCTCTCTGATGTCTGTTTGTTTTTAGCTCCATGGAGTAAGATTGTGTCATATTGCACAAGTATTTGTGTTATTATTTATTATATTTTTATCTGTGATCTTTTTATCTATGATCTTTTATCTGTGATATTATATGTTTATATGTTGTATTTTGTATGTACATTATTATCTTTTACTTGTGATATTATATGTTGTTATTGCATTTAATCTTTATTTTATATTGTTATGATTTCATTGTTATGGTATTTTATATTGTATGAATTGTTATATCTATCCCAAGGTAATGTTATTGTAGTTTATTTTATTATGATATATGCTTATTTAAATTAATTGTAAATTGATAACATGAATATATTGGTATTATCTATGTGTATGGAATGACCTTGTCATTCGTATTATTCTTTGCTACCGTACTGGTATTGGTGAAAGGGGATCTCACCTCTTTACTGTATTGCTTGTTGTGTTTGTATTGTTAAATTCGTATAGTAGACGAAGGAAGTTTCTTAGACCTACTGGAGGCTATGTTCTGAAGATGGTGACGACGTCAAGGTGTAATCTTCCAAGTTTCAACAGGATGCAGTTTGGTGGAGAAATTGAACATGTAGGTCGAGTTTTCTCGTTAGTGTTGTTACCGTGCTATTAGTAGTACCCGTCTTTGGGTTTTCTACTGTTTTTCTGAGTCTGTAAATGTTATATTTTAAATTGTTGTTGAATATTTTGTGGAATATATAATATGTGTATTAATTAATTCAATTTAATTTCTGTTTTACTTATAAGTTTTGGTAAGTTTATATTTCCGCAAAAAAAAAGATATTTTAAAATTTATCTTTTAAATCTTAAAGCTTTTATAAAATGACATCGTTTGGTTTTATGTTTTATTTAAAAATATGACGCCCTATGGAGGGTGTTACAATGTTAGTGTTGTGTTTGCAAATTGGGAGCAACATGATCAACTATTGATGTCTTGGCTTCTTGCATCAATGGTTGAATCTCTATATACAAGAATGGTTGGGTGTGATACTTCTCAATAAGTTTGGGAGAAACTTAAGGCATTTTTTGCATCACAAATCCATGCAAGAGTCAAGCAGCTGAAGGTACAACTGAGAAATATCAAGAAGGATTCTTCTATCAATAGTTACTTGTTACAGATCAAGAAGATAGTTGATTCACTTGCAACTGTAGGGTCTCCGATCTCTACTAGTGATCATATTGATGCGATCTTAGATGGTTTAACTGAAGATTATGATCCTTTTATAACTTCAGTCACCTCAAGTACTGATCCTTATACAGTGAATGAAATTGAAGTTTTGTTAATGGCTTAAGAAGAACACATTGAGAAGCATCACAAATCTGAATTGGGAATAATTTAAGCAAATCTGGCACAACTGCAATTCAAGAAAGGGAACAATGAAGGTTATAATTAAGGTCATGGCAGAGGTTCTTTTTATACAAATAGAAGTGGCTATGGAGGTTATAATCAAGGTCATCGAAGAGGTGGTTTCAAAGGCCAAAATTTCAACAATTATCGTGGTAGAAATCAAAGAGGTGGTGGTGGTAGATGGTCCACCAAGTGCCAACTTTATGGCAAACATGGTCATGTTGCTTGGGATTGCTATCAACGCTTCAATCAGAACTATCCAAATCCATTTGCATCTTCAAATGGATTAGGAAATCCTAATTCTGCTCAAATGCAAGCATTTATGGAAACTTTTAGTGCTTCAAGCAATTCTAATCCACGTTAGATGCAAGGTCTTCTAGCCACTCCTTCTACACTATTTGATCTAGGTTGGTACCCAGATTTTGGGGCAACCAACCATTTGACTCCAGATTCCTCTAATTTGCTGACAAAGTCCAACTATGGAGGTCAAGACATGGTTCATATTGGTAATGGGTTAGGTATGAGTATACAACATATTGGGCATTCTACATTATATTCTCCTTCTACTTATCTTTCCTTTACTTTGTCTAATCTTTTACATGTGCCTGGTATAACCAAGAATCTTCTAAGTGTTTCTTAGTTTGCAAGAGAACACAATGTCTTTTTTTAGTTTCATACTGTTATGTGTTTTGTTAAATCTCAGGCTACCAGGGAGATATTTCTCCAAGGGAAGCGTAGAGATTGACTCTATGCATTTGATGATCTCAAAGTTTCTTCACCAGCATATACAATTCTTCAGGCTCAGAGAATTCCTATTTCTGATCAGAATAATATTACTAGTTCAGGTTCTCATAGGAGTTTTCAGTCTGTATCAAACATAATTCTATTTCACATTATTATGTTTCTCTATGGCATATTAGGTTAGGTCATGCTTCTTTCACAGTTGTAAAACAAGTCCTTTCTCAATGTAACGTACCACTTAAACATAATAAAACTAATATTGTTTATTGTTCTTGTTATATGGCAAAAATGCATCAATTACCTTTTTCTGATTCAGAAACTATTTATCAGTATCCACTTGATTTAGTTTTATCTAATATTTGGGGTCCAACTCTTATAAATACTACAAATGGTGCTAAATATTACATTAGTTTCATATATGCTCATAGTGGATTCACTTGAATTTGCTTACTGCAAGCCAAATCCTAGGTATTTTCTATTTTTGTTCAATTCAAGTCTATGGTTGAATTACAATTTGGTAGAAAAATAAAAGCTCTACAAATAGATAATGGTAAAGAGTATCTTAGGTTTTCAACCTTTTTGACCACACATGGCATTTCTTATCGCCTGTCTTGTCCCTATACTCACCAACAAAATGGTACTTATGAGAGAAAGCAGCATTGTTGGCTACTTCTTCTATGCCACTGAAATTTTGGGGTAATGCTTTTCTTACAATTGCTTTCTTAATCAACTATCTTCCTACACCAATTTTGAACTATATTTCACCTTTTAAAAAATTGTTTCATAAAAGACCAGATTACAAGTTTCTTAGAACCTTTGGTTGTGCTTACTATCCTCTACTTAGACCCTATAATCATCACACACTTGATTTTAGATCAAACCAGTGTACCTTCATTGGCTATAGTCCTTCACATAAAGGTTATAAATGTTTGGCACCATCTGGCAGGATCTATATAACTAGACCTGTCCTCTTTTATGAAAATTTGTTTCTTTTTTAGTTTTCTAGTTCTGATTATTCTTATTCTTCATCTTCATTTAGTCCATCTTCAATTCCACTCATTCCTATTATATCCACTAACATAAATCCAAATTCCCCTTATGTTGTAATTCAATTTATTATTCCTGCACCTATATCTACTGTTGTTTTACCTTTTGTTCAGTAGTGGATACTGAGGTTTACCTGAATAGGAACGTATGAGTGTTTTCCTCCTTGACCAGCAGTGTGTTAAAACGGGGGTGGTTGGTACCTGCAAAGACACTCCAATGCTCAAGTCAAGCTATGTACAAGTAGAGTTTAAGCAAAAGAGCAGTAATTACCTGTTGAAGATGATTAAGCTTGATATTTATAGAAGATGAATAGGGAAACACGTTCCCCTGATTGCCGCTGAGGATCTTTATAAAACTAGAATATTGATACTGCAGTTATGAGTAGTTAAAGGCGATTGTGAGCACTATTATTACGCAAGATCATGATTGAAAGTTATGGATAATCAACATTTATCCACTGCATAAATCTCACAATAATGTTGCTACTACCCAATGTTGTGGTTTGATATGCATTGTGCTAGCATCTCAACAATGTACCACGAGTGAATTCACGTTGAGTATCAACAGTAGACTCCAACTGGGTACGTGCCGAGTTAATCCATAAGACTAGTGTCCCGAATCATGGTCTAGAACACCTTCTAACACAACTGAAATTAGTGTTTCTATAGAGCCACAAATAGTTACACAAGTAGAATAACCTTTAGTAGTTGTTGCAGAATCATTATAGCAGCCAACTCAAAATATGCATTCTATGACAACTAGATCCAAGGCTAGTATTTTCAAGCCTAAGGCTTTCACTACTACTATTGAACCATCCACTGTATTAGATGCTTTGTCTCAGCCTCATTGGCACAAAGTAATGCAAGAAGAATACAATACACTTATGAGGAACAACACATGGGTTTTGTTCCTTTACCATCAAATAAAAAGGCAATTGGCTACAAGTAGGTCTTCAGAACTAAATATAATCCATATGGAATCATTCAAGAATATAAAACCAGGCTAGTTATAAAAGGCTTTCATCAGTAGGAAGGATTTGATTATGCTGAGACTTTTAGCCTAGTTGTGAAACCAACTTCAATTAGAATTATGTTTACCTTGAGTTTGGCTAGAAAATGGCCTATTCACCAACTTGATGTCAGCAATGCATTTCTCAATGGAGAATTGCATGAGGAGGTATTTATGCAACAACCTCCAGGTTTCACTCTAGGCAATGGTCAACTGGTTTACAGACTTACTAAGGCACTTTATGATTGAAACAAGCACATCAGGCTTGGTATTATAAGCTTAGTTCTATTGTGTATGCTTGGTTTTAAATCCACTAAGTATGATAGTTCTCTCTTTGTGAGATTCACAGCTACATCCACTACCTTTGTTCTTATTTATGTAAATGATATCCTTGTTACAGGCAGTTCTTCCACCAAAATTTCTACTTTAATCACAGATTTAAATAAAGCCTTTGCTTTGAAAAATCTTGGTCAGCTACACTACTTTTTGGTATTGAACCTCATAAGACTTCTACTGGTGACCTTTACTTGTCTCAGTCAAAATATATTGCTAATTTACTTAATAAAGTAAAAATGCAGAACTGCAAGCCTATGCCAACTCCAATGGTTTCTGGACTTATACTTTTTGCTAAGAAAGATGCTACCTTTGATGATCCTCAGTTCTATAGATCAGTGGTTGGGGCATTGCAATATGCCACAATCACTAGACCAAATGTCACATATTATGTCAATAAGGTATGTCAATTCATGCATAACCCTCTTGACACTTATTTGAAGGCAGTAAAAAATATCCTTCATTATCTTAATGACTTGGTCTTCATCTGAAGTCTCCATCCAATATGTATCTAGCAAGTTACTGTGATTCAGACTGGGGGTCTGATCCTGATGACAGGTGATCAACATCAGATTTTTGTATTTTTTTGGGTGGTAATCTGGTATCATGGTAATCCAAAAAGCAACATGTAGTTAGTCGTTCAAGCACAAAAGCAGAGTACAGATGCATTTCTACTACTGTGACAAAACTTACTTGGATTAAGTCACTGCTTACAGAACTTCATGTTTCACTTTTGTTCAGTAGTGGATACTTAGGGGTACCTGAGATAGGCATGTACATAATGGTTTTCTCCTTGTGCAACAATAACAAAGTGTGTTGAACCGGGAGGGTTGGTACCTACAAAAAGACTTCAATGCTCAAGTCAGACTATGCAACAGTAGGGTAGGGATGGCAATTTTACCCGCGGGTACGGGTACCCGCGGGTAATACCCGTTTAATTTCCCCCGCGGGTATAAATACCCGTTTAAGTTATCCCCGTTTAATAAACGGGGCGGGGAAGGGGTAGTTTCCCCGCACTGGGTACCGCGAAAAAAAAAAAATTTTTTATATAAAATTATTAAAAATCTTATTATATAAATTAAAATATTATTATATTATACTTTTTTTTCATTTATTTTATTTTATTTATTAATTTTATTTATAATTTATTTAATACCGCGGATATCCGGTATTTGCTTACCCGCGGGGAATAATAAACGGCACACGGATATGGGGCGGGACGGGGCGGATATTATCCGTGGGGCGGGGACGGGGGCTACTACCCGCCCCCCGTTTATGCTTAAGAGTAATAAGTTACATATAAAAGGTGGTTGAGCATGTTATTTATAGAGTGCAATTAGGATTTAGTCTCCCTTAATTGTAGCAGGAAATCCTTATAAGATCAGAACATTAATATTGTGATTATGAGCAGCTTTAGACAACTATAGGCGCTATAATCTCGTAAAATTGTGATTGACAGTTATGGATATTTTTGGAATTTATCCTCTACATAAATCTCATAATCCTAAGATACTTGCCCAATGTTGCAGTCCAATATATGTGGTACCGAGGTCTTTGACATGGTCTAATGCTTGTCTGGGATGCTCATGGTGGATTTCGGTAGTACTTGTGTCATGTTGCTCCACTTAATTGTAGTCTGGATCACGGTCCAGAACAGTTGCCCCCAGCTTGTCACTTAGATAGGACAATTAAGTGTCAATGTATTCAATTTAAGTAGGAGCACATGACACGCAGTGGACAAAGGGATCCAAGTCAGAGTTAACGTTGGATCTCATGATCTTTTCCAAAGGGCCGAGGTCTATTATACATCATAGTATGCCTCTGGCTGACATGTAAGGTCGAGATCCGAGGTGGATCGCTTTTACTTACGTTGTCATTCCGTCATCCGAGGTATTTCATTTGGTGCCCCTATGTATAGTTCACGGGGTTTGTCTTCTTATCTTTCCTTACAGCCTTTACTCTGCAATTTATGACAGTCTGAACTTACTTGGGAACCATCACTTTGACTATTGGGAATTAAAAACCCCTCTTAAAAGGGTAGCAACTTCAAGTTGTTTCCCAACTGCCTGTTACTCTTGTGACCAATCAGAGAGAGAGAGCATTAAAATGTGGCTTCGAATCTGCAATCAGTTTTCCTTCTCGGGAGCCAATCAGGGTGTTTCATTCCTCTTATAAATAGGGAATGTTCATGTTGAGGTTGACATTCCCTTTGCTCTCTAGTTTCATTGAGAGTGATCTTTTTCCAAAGGACAAATTCTTTTTCATTTCCTGTGAACATGTGGAGGGTCTTGCCCTCTTCGAAGGCCATTTTTCTGTTCTTCCAAAAATCTTTAAAAGTGTTTGCTTTACTGCTAGTTCCTCTAGTGAAAGCCTTTCTTTCTCAGCGTAATGGCTTAGTGAGGACCAATTAACTACCCTACGTAGATTGACTAACCTGCATCTGGGCAGTAGAAGTCTTTCTCTCATGGTGTTCGTAGGAGTGTGCAACCTTTCTGTGTGTGTCGGAGGGATTCACCTCTTCTGTGTGATTCTTGTGATGCATAGAGATGCTCCGCACTTCGTTCTCCTCCTTTACCGACTAGTGTGGAGGCACTTAGCTAAGTGCTTTAATAGTTTTCCTTCCTAAATGCAGTTGGATTTACAGGAGGGATCTAAGGTGGAAAGACCTCTTAGAGCAACTTGGAGTGATTTGGAGTAACTTGGGAGTAATTGTGAAGCCTGTTGTTGTTGAGGTGGAACAATTTTTTGTTGCGGAGCATTCTCACGTTGACTAGCAAGGAGGAGATGTGTGCCGATTTTTGGAAGAACCTTGGAGGTGGTAATGGTCAGTAGCCATCATCATCATCGCTGTCCTAACTTACTTCTTGACTCTTTCTAGTGGGCATTCTTGACTTGTAATAGTTTATGTACTCTTTTTTGTTAGAGCTGACAATGCATGAAATATGAATAATAATAATAAAATTATTTTTCTGAATCTTGTATCTTCTATTTTTTGTTTCTGTTCTCTGCTTGTTCCTTTTTTTTTTCTCTAGGATGAATCCAACACCCATCATGGAATAATGTCATGTTGGCCCCAACTTGGTGCTTGGCTAGTATAGCGAAGTAGCAAGATAACCTTAATGCCCCCGGGTGACGGTATCTGTGCTTTACTTTAAGTCATGGTCCGTAATACCCCATGGGGTTAAGACCTAATCTAGAGGCGTTTACGACTAAGTCATTTGACATTCGTGGAAGCGTCGTTATCCGGATAGGATCCATGCGTCAGTTGGCCATTAATGAACATTCCATATGTAGCTAGGGTCCGCAGAAAAAATCCATGCTCAAAATAACTAGCTTACATGACATTTGATTTGTGAGCAACTGTCGTTTCAACTGCTTTGACAACTGTGAGGGTCACGTGGGGTGTGCTGATCAGAGAGACGTGGTTAGGGTTTTGTGTGTCATGATAAGTGATTTTTGAAATCTGAAGTGTTAGGACGAAATTGTCCCCTAACCGTCTGGCCTCTATAAATAAGGATTAAGAGCGCCCTTTTCTACACTTTATTGTTCCTTTCTAAATTTTGATGACCCGAGGTGATTTCCGGTGGTCTTACTCAGCGGAGAAGTGCGATTTCGAGTGGCAGAGAGTAGTTTTCAGCGATTTTACTAAAGTTTCAACCTTTCTTTCATCCAATCTCTATGCTTTTCAAAGGAATGTCTTCTTCTACCTTCTGTTTTTGCTATTTGTAGTGTCATAAAGTGATTATGCTTCTTTTGTTTTGGGATGTATTCCTTTCTTCTCTTAGTAAAATGAGTTGGGATACCACTGTTGCTAGGTCCCTTCAATGGCGTCTGTCGGTAGAGCACATTCTCTACCACGCCATGAGCGACGGAGGTGTCCATTTGGGGCTTAAGCCTTGGTGGACGCGAAGGCCAGTATCCATAGTGGATGTGGGTGCGAACTTCTGATTCTTTTCCTGGTCGGCCCCCTTCCGTGTTTGAATCTGTAGTCTAATTGATTCTGACAATTACTCACTGGCCTCTGTAGTTGTTTCCATTAATTTAATAAATATGAGACAAGTAGCTAGGCCCAGGATTTCAGCTTCGAAAAACCCCACAATAATTATGCTCACAAGTTCTAGGTCGGTGGACGGGAGTATGATCTTGGGAGAGTGTCCATCTTCTCGACTCTTTGAGGAGCTTGAAAAACTCAAAGGTTACTTGATGCTAACAGAAAAAGGTGCGAGGGATCACGAGTTCCAGGTTTTATCCCCAGTTCGGATTATGATATTCAGAGAAAACATTATTTTATCTCTTTACCCAGTGGGATCCTCAAGAGTGTGAGGGCGCTCAAAAGAACTGGCTCACGATCTGGTCAAGGCCCGATCGGAAGGTTTTTTGAGTTTTCCAAGATAGCATCAAAACTTCAAGGAGAAGTACTTCAAGTTGATGGTAGCACCAGGAACTCATCCATTCTTCTTGGACGCTAAAGAAGAGCCAATGTTTGACCTGTACTGGACCCAAAAAGCATGGAGCACTCCCCTTGCAATGATTGAATAGGAGAAGCTCGATCTTGATTGGAATGACACCGAGTGTGTTGATTTCCTAAATATGCGGGCTCAGGAAGTAGGCCTCATTTCTTGTAAAGACGTGTTGGACGCCATCGACGATGAAACTCTCAGGGTCATTCTAGGTAGCGTGGGCCACAGTTCGTATTTACTTTTTGTATGTAGTAATTCCTTTACATATTTTTCCTATTGTCTGACTCTTGCTCTATTTTGCAGAAAGTATGGCATCTAGAAATACTCTTGCCACACTCGAGGCCCTAAAAGCTAGGAACACAACTAGTCCTTCTAACACTCTCATGGTCGTTGCTTTGGCCCCTTCAATTCCTCTAGTCGCAGACCCAGTGATCGAGGTTAGCCTGGTCCAATTGGAGGAGTCTCTTACATAACTTTTTCAAAGGCAGAAGAGGAGAACTGTCAAAGGTGGCAGGACAGAGGATCGAGGGAAGATCGTAGTTATTGATGCGAATGACGAGGACCTGATTACCTTATACGGGAACAACTCGGAGCCTGGGTCATTCACCAACTTCAGTCTCTTGGACAAAAAAGTTATGGATCATATCGCTTAAAACAATAAGTCGGAGCTCCTGTCAACGTTCTAGACCTATGGCCTCTGCCTTGCTACTGAGGGTCATTTATTGAAAGGTGCTTTGGGAAGTATAATAAGCAAATGACAAAGAAGGAGAGGACAGCCTGAGATGGGGAAGACCTAGTCCTCAAAGCCAAAGAAAAAACTGAGCAAGCTAAGGAGAATGCTGAAGCAAGGGTCAAGGAACTGGAGAGGAAGCCAGCGGCCTCAAAGGACGATTTGAATAGGGATAAGGCTAGTTCAGTGGAGGTTATAAGGGAAGTCGCCAACCTCTATGTAGAGAATGAGAACTTCCGAACTGAAAACCAGAGCTTCGGGTCTGAGGTGGTGCGACTGCAAGAGGACACCCGACAACTAATTATGGTCTGCATGAATATCAGTGGGGAGCAGTTCCAAAATGCAGTCGACCAAGTCCAGCTTTTCAATCTCGGAGTGACCCTAGCATTAGATGCATTGGACCCCAGAAAGGTGATCCAAGACAACCGTTTTATGCTTCCAAGTCTTGCTCAGTACAACCAAGATGTCATCGAGGCTCCAGTTGTCGCTATCCAGGATCTGGGCGTTGCCGAGGGCACTGGAAATGTAGCTTAGCTTGCTTTTCTTTTGCTTTTGCCCCCTTGTGTTGGGCATTTATTTTGTAGACAATTTCCCCTATTACTGGGCTTTTTTAAACTAATTTATTTTATTCCTATAGCCTTGTGCTTTTTATTTCCATGGTTCGTACTAGGTCCAACGTCCAAAATAAATATATACTTGGTAACCGCCTTAAGGACTTAGGAGAATTTCAATTGAGTTAAAACCTTAGTCCGAGGTCAAATGCCCAAAATATTGAGCACTCAGAACTCCACTTAACTTAAGCAAAACTTTAAGATGATCCATAATTGAGGTCTTTAATGTTTACGGTCTAATGCGAAAAATCGCCTAATACTTAGGAATTTTTTTACTTTAGAGTTTGTTTAACATAAGACATTCACGATAGGTACCTAATGATGGAGCATAGATGCCATAACTCGTGTTTTCAATTAATTTCACAACCATAAAATAGTCGTGGCCAAGTATTGAGAACTGGGCATGGGCCTATAACCCTCAACCAAAATGCACAAGTGGGTTTTGTGGGTTATTTCTCTTAACTTGGACTCTAAGAGACTGTAGATCCCATAAGAAACGTGCTCAAGACATTCCCAAGGCATTTTTCGACTTGAAGGACTTTAAATTGAAATCCAGATCCCATAAGGAACGAGCTTAGTGGACATTCTCAAGGTGGAGTTTGACTTAAGAGTCCTTTGAGACTTTAAATAGTGCAAGATGTATAAAAATAACTCTATTTTATTGATAGAACGAATGACTGAAGTCTGTACAAAGAATATGCTCACCAATATTGGGGCAGACCAAACAAAGTAAACTAAGAGACTAGGCTTCGAAGGGCAGTTAGCTATAGTACTTTCTAAGTTTATCCACATTCCAATAGTTTTTGATCGGCTTGCCTGTTAATGTCTCTAAAGTATAAGGTCCTTTGCCGATGTTGACTATAATGCGGTAGGAGCCTTCCCAATTAAAGGCTAACTTCCCTTGGGAGACATTCTTACCTCTAATGTCTACTCTCCAGAGTACTAAGTCTCCTGGATAGAATTTTCTTAGGGCAACCTTCAAATTATACTAAGTCGTCGTCTTCTATTTGATGGTAGCGTCGCGTATATGTGTAACACGCCTTTTTTCCTCTAGGAGGTCTAAGTTTTCTCTGATCAGTCCAAGGTTACTGTTAGATAAAAACTGTTAATGACGCTAGCTTGGTTCCCCTATCTCCACCAGGATCATAGCCTTACACTTATAAGTGAGTTTAAAGAAGGTTTCACCTATTGTAGAGTGAGGTGTAGTTTGGTAGGCCTAGAGGACATGGTCAAGTTGCTCAGCCCAATTTCCCTTGGCTTCATCCAACCTTCTTTTGATTCCTCAGATAATAACTTGGTTAGCGGCTTCAGCTTATCCATTTGTCTTGGGATTCTCTACTGAACTGCAATGGTGTGTAATTTTTAACCCGACAAACAGCTCTTCAAAATCCTTATTTGAACTAGGTTCCATTGTCCATTACAATGGACTCCGGAACTCCAAACCTGGTAATGATGTGACGATAAGTGAACTTTTGGATTCGGGCGAAAGTGATCGTGACCAAGGGTTCTACCTCAATCAATTTGATGAAATAGTCCACGACCACCACCAAGAATTTTAATTGTCCAATTGCTGGAGGCAACGGGCTCAGGATATCCACACCTCATCTATAGAATGATCAGGGTATAAATATCATGAATAGTTTTTCTGGGGGAGCTTGATAATGGTTCGAGCGACGCTTTACATTTATCATAGACCCGATCATATGCAATTAAGTCAGTGGCCAATAATATCTGGCCTTGATTGCTTTCAATGCCAAGATTTTGCCTCTAAAGTGGTGTCCACAACTCCCCTTGTGGATCTCACCCAATACATATTCTACTTCTTTTGGCGCGAGACATCTAAGGAAAGGTGAGGAAAATCCACGTCGATATAGTTGTCCATCATAAATGGTGTACCTGACTGCGACTTTGACTAATTTGGAAGCTTCCTTTGGATCATCGGGCCTGGTTCCGGACTGAAGATACTCTATAATTGAGGTTATCCAAGTACGCTCTTGCTCTTCCACCTAGAAAATTGTTGCGCCTGTGATCGAAGGTTGAGAGAAGGTTTCTTGGACCACGGAACGGTTGTTGCTCAGGTTCTTAGTACTGGCCAGTTTGGACAGGAGGTCTGCCCTGGAGTTATGCTCTCTGGGAATGTGCTCAACTTTAGCAGCTTAGAAATATTTGAGGAGCCCTTGGACTCTGGCTAAGTATCTCTAAAAAAGGGGTTCATTAGCCTGATAGTCACCTCAGATCTAGAAGGTCACAAGTTTGGAGTCGCTACAAAGTGTGATCTTAACCGCTCCCATGTCCTTGGCCATTACCAATCCAGCGATACATGCCTAGTACTATGCCTAGTTGTTGGAGGTGAGAAACTCAAATTTTAGGGAATTCTCAACTGATACTCCTTCAGAGTTCTCCAAAATCACCCCGGCACCATTTCCCTTGGAGTTCGAAGATCCATCAACGAATATGGTCCAAGAAACTCCATTGGGGTCTCCGGGGTTCAATGTGAGTTTAGCTAGAAAGTCAGAGAGCGCCTGAGCCTTTATTGCTAGCCAAAGCTCATATGCAATTCCGAACTCAAAAAGCTCGATGGACCAGGTAATAATTTTTCCTGCTAAGTCTGGCTTATGCAGTACCTGACAGATTAGTTGGTTTGTCCTAATCACTATAGGGTGGCACTGAAAGTATTGCCTGACTCTTCTGGTTGTGGTAATAAGTGCGAATACGACCTTTTCAATCTTCTGGTAGTGGAGTTCAGGGCTTTGCAAAACCTTGCTTGCAAAGTAGACCGACTTCTGTCCTTCCGCTGTCTCCCATATTAGAACTGAGCTTATAGCTTCTTGGTGAACTGAAAGGTATATGTATAGTATCTCACTGGATTCTGGTCTTGTCAATATGGGGAGAAAGGACAAAAGATTCTTCAAAGAGGCAAATACATTATCATACTTATGAGTCCACTCAAAATTCTTCCATTTTTTGAGTAGTCTGAAAAAGGGAAGGGATTTATGAGCAACTTTACCAAGGAAATGTATGAGGGCTGCAATCCGGCCTATCAACTATTGCACTTCCTTCACACTTCGTGGGCTACACATGTTGAGCACTGCTTGACACTTTCCTGGATTTGCATCTATCCCACGGTGAGTTAACATGAAGCCCAAGAATTTGCCTACTTAGACCTCGAAGGCACACTTTTCCATATTAAGCCTCATGTTATGCTTTTGGAGTTGTGCAATACATTTTCGAGATCTGCAATGTGTGATCTTTCTTGTGAGGTCTTTACTATCATGTCATCAATGTAAACCTCTAGCGTCTTCCCCATTTGGTCTTCGAAAACCTTATTCATCATTCTCTGGTATGTGACTCCTACATTTTTCATATCAAAAGAGCATAACCCTATAGCAGTAACTCACCCTATTAGTGATGAAGGCAATCTTCTCTTCATTTCCGGGATACATCATGATCTGATTATATTTAGAGTACGTATCCATGAAAGACAGCAAGTGGAATCCAGAAGAGCTGTCAACTAATTTATCCACATTAGGAAGTGGGTACGGATCTTTAGGGTAGGTCTTGTTCAAGTCTGTGTAGTCCACGTACATTCTCCACTTCTTGTTTGACTTCTTCACCAAGACCACATTAGATAGCCATGTGGTGTAGGATATTTCCCGGATAAAGTCAACATTGAGCAACTCTTTAACCTGTTTTTCAATAACATGTTGTCTTTCTGGGCTAACTTTTCTCTTCTTTTGGGTGACCGACCTTGCATCTTCCCTAATTGAAGAGTGATGGCAGATGAAAGTGGGGTCAATCCCAAGCATATCGAAGGACGTCTAGGTGAAGATATCTTTGTTTTTATGCAAGAGCTTGATCAAATGGAGCTTCTTTTCCTTTTCTAAATTTGCTCCGATCTTTGTAACCTGATCTGACTTAGCACCAAGTTGAAGTGATAGTAATTCTCCTTTTGGCTAGGTTCTAGTATCCCGAATTTCCTCTCTCACATCCAACTTAATAATGAGGATGTTAACTTGGTCTAGAACTAGTTTAGATGTGCCAGCTTTTGCTTTCTTGGTTGTCTGGATGATCTTGAGACTCTCATTATAGCATTTGCATCCTATGACTTGACCCCCCTTGACCATGATGACCTCATTATTCTTGTTGAGGAATTTCATAGCCAAGTGGGTAGTGGATGCCATGACGCCAAAAGCATTCAGAGTAAGATGACCCAAGGTGATATTGTATGCCGATGGGCAGTCCACAACCAAAAACCTAACCTTGACAGTCTTAAAGAGTTTAGTATTCCCCAAGATCAGGTGAGTCTCAAAATATCCTACTGGAGCGATCTTCTCACCAGTGAATCTAGTGAGTTCGCCATCGTAGGGAGTCAGCTCCAAGCTCGAAACCTCCAATTTTTTGTATAGGTCCATAAACATAATGTCCCCTGAACTCCCTTGATCAACGAAGATGGGCCGAACCTCGGTATTGGAAATTACTCTTGAGATAACTAGAAGGGTCGTCATGATCTGAGATAATTTCACTGTAGTCTTCATTTGAAAATGTGATGGGGGATGCCCTCCGTTCTCCAACCTATGATTTGGGTTTAGAGTGAGAGAAACTTAACACTGCCATCCTGAGAGCTTTCTTCTGGGCATAATTGGAGAACTACCACCAGAAAACCCACCAACAATAGTGTTAATGGTTCTATTAGGGTAGGCATTACGGTTGTCATTGTCATCAGATGGAGCATCCCAATTTCGGTCCTGCCAGTTGTCTGTGTCATGGCAAGGTGGACTCCGGGATCTTCTCCTAGGACTCTGGGTTCTTCTTCTCTGGTATTTTGCTAGCTCAGCCCAACCCATTTAGTCTTATGTAGTGTTAAAAAAAGTGTCTCCTTTCAACCCATTTTCGTCCTCCGTAAGTTTCCATCACTTTTGCTACATGGATTTTGTCGGGCTATTCGGGTTGCTCATCTAGACCGTTTTGACACCCCCTAAATTAAGGACTCAATAACATCGCGAAGTTGGAAGTAGTCTTCTATTTCATGGCCATAGCTCTTGTGTTATGAGCAGTGTTTTGTACGATCCTTTTATGAATACTTTTTTAATAGAGCCGACCTCTTTATATCCTGAAACTCAGTTTGTAACACTTCCCTCAAAATTGTTTCATATAGAATGTTCAGGAGAGTGTAATTTGAGTACTTAGGCCGGAATGAATCGTTCTTAGAAGAGTTCCAAGGCTGGGAGTTTTAGTTACTTTTTGGGTGGGAAGACTCACCCTTTTCCTAACTCTTCTTAGCCTTAGTAGCCTCATCCAAGTTAATATTCTTTAGGGATTGAGCTCAAAATTCTTCCATATTCTCTAGCTTCATTTTTGCCAGAGATCAGAAAAATTGAGAGTCAGTTCGGAGACTGCTCCTGATACAGTGGATAACAAATTTTTTTTGTCAAAATTCTCCACATTAATGCATGTCGTGTTGAATCTCTTGAGGTATTCATGAAAGGACTCGTCGTGCCCTTGGTAAATCTCGAAAAGAGACTTCATAGACCTGGGTTGCTCCTTACTAGTAGTGTAGTGTAGCAAGAAACATTGTCTGAGGTCCAGCTAGTTGACGACGGATCCCCATGGTAGGGTCACAAGCCATCTGAGGGCACTCGTCTTCCAGGAAAGGGGAAATGCTAGGCATAGTAGTGGAGAGGATCCCCCATGAAAGCACATAGATTGGACGTAGACGTCTATGTGTTCCTAAGGATCCGTAGTCCTATCATAGAGCTCCACATTGGTGGGAAACTTAAAGTTTCTTAGAACTCTATACTCCATGAGCTGGGCAGAGAAGGATTGTTCCTGATCGTCAAGGTCCAAGTTATTATTAACAACATTAGACATTTCGACGTCAGCGTGCAGTGTTACCCTCTGGTTATTACCCCCACTTTGCCTTTCGTCATTACGGTGAGGTCTAGACTGGCCGTCGTGCATGGACTACTCTAAGTCTTCTAGTCTGCAATGCTGCTCTTTGAGTTGTCGTCGCACTAAGTCCAGAAGATGGTTTATGGACATATTAGACAAGATTATGCCCTCGGGACACACGATCTTCTGCATCGTCGTTTGTGGTTCTTAGACACTAATGAATTAGGATTCTGGGTCCTTGAATGTTAGGATTGACTCCTTGCATAGGGTTACCAAGTCTATCCCTCACTGAGACCCTACACGATAGGTGTAGGCTTTCGTCAGAAAGTGAAGTTTCGTGCCCATAGCGTAGACAATCAACGTTGGGTTCCTGGTTCCTCACGGCGGTGGTCTCAGCAACTGGTGGTGGAACATGATGGGTAGGAGGGTGCGTCAATAGTCCTCGCCTTTAGCCTGCGGAGGTTTGCACAACCTCTCCTTTTCTCGAGTTTTGTCTTGTGTTCACCATGGTTGAGTGGGAATAAAAGTTTATGGTTTCCCACATATGACACCAATGTTTAGCAATGGATACTGAGGGGTACCTGAGATAGACATGTATATGGTAGTTTCCTCTTTGCGCAACAACAGCGAAGCGTGTTGAACTAGGGGGTTGATACCTGCAAAGGGACTCTCATGCTTAAGTCAGGATGTGCACAAGTAAGGTTTATGCTTAAAAGCAATAAATTACCTGTAGAAGGTGGTTGAACATAGTATTTATAGAGTGCAATTATGATTTAGTCTCCCTTAATTGTAGCAAGAAATCCCTATAAGATCGAAACATTAATACTGCGATTATGAGCAGCTTGAGGCAGTTATGGGCGCTATAATTTTGTAAGATTGTGATTGGTAGTTACAGATACTTCAGGATTTATCCTATGTGCAAATCTCGTAATCTTAAGATACTTGCCCAATGTTGCAGTTTGATATATGCGGTACTGAGGTCCTTGACAGTATCCAGTGCTTAACTGGGATGCTTATAACGGAATCTGGTGGTATGTGTGCTGAGTTGGTCCACTTAACCGTAGTCTATATCACGGTCCAGAACATGTTTCTACTGTACCAACAGTGCTTTGTGATAACCTCAATGTTGTTTTACTCTCAATCATTCCATTGTTCCATTCCAAAACCAAACATTTTGAATAGGGCTTATATTTTGTTTGAGAAAAAGTAGTTGACAAACAAGTTTCCATCCATCATATTCCTTCACAGGCTCAGATTACAAATGGCTTAACTAAAGCAATTTCCAGCAACAAATTTCTGGATTTTCGCAGCAAACTCAGAGTTGAAATTCTTCATCCTCTAAGTTTGAAGGGGGTGAAAGGAGTATAGTGTTAGTTAAGAATTAGTTAAGAGTTAGTTATTAGTTAAGTCAGTTACAATTAGTGCCAGTTGTATTATTTAGTTATCTGTTAGCTATTGTATATAAGTTGATTAATCAGATTACAGTGTAATGATTCAGTGTTAATATCATTCATTAGTTTCTCTCTCAACTTTATCTTTCTTTTCTCATTTCTCTCACTCTTTCCTTCTTGGTTATCACTGATACCTTTCAAGTACAATACCATAATTACCTATGTTTATAATTTGAGACACTCCAAATTAATTTTGTCTTTGCTACACTCATATAATTTTTTTTTCACATGCACAATCAATAAAAAAGAGAAAAAGAATTAACCCTAGCCTCACTTTATCTCTATATCTCTCTTATTATGAGCATCCCTTCTGTGAGAGTATTGAAGCGGGGGTGCCATCATCTTTCTTTGATGGTAGCCTCATTGTCTCTTTTTCTTTTATTTTTGTGTGTTTTTTCAATAATTTGCTAAGATCTAATATATATTGAGCTTGATTGTCCATATTTATTTTTCTCAATGACAAATCTTGTAACTTTGTTATCCTCTTTATGAGTATTTTTGTTGTCCCTTTTATGAGTGTTTTGATTTTCAATTCTTAAGGTATCTTTTGTTAGTCCCCTTGTAGTTGGTCGTATCATAATGATTTTAGAGGTAAGGGAGAGTTTTAGATTTACTTTGAGAGGATGCATAATACATTTTTCAAGTTGCAGTTGCAACATTTTTCATGTTAGTCTCCGTTATGAAAAGATACTTAGACATCGATAATGTTGGGTAAGGAATAGATTTACAGATCATTGATTAGTTTAAAAGATAGACTGTATTTATTTCTTTCTCTTTTTAGATTTGATGTATTTTTTTCGATTTGTAAGTGTCGTTATGTTTCGATCATAATGAATATTTTTTGTAAAAAAAAAAAGAAAGAGAAAAAGAATTTTGTGGGATTCCAATAAGTATCTCTAATTAATTAATAATATTATTAGCTCTTAAATTAATATAAATTGAAATTTAGAAATATATTTAATAATAAACTCAACTTAACTGTGATAATTATTTAAATACTTTAACTTTAAAACTTATGAATTTGATAAAATTATTTTGCGAGCAACATTTAGCGGTAGAAGGAAAGAACTGGTATTGAGACATAGTTCAACTCAAGCGCTGTGGAAGTGCTCTGACTTCTTCATATTAGTTCTTGGGCATGGTGAAAATTCACAATTCAATTTCTAGTGAAGTTTATAAATATGCATAATATCTTTTAATATGGCAGGTATTTGCTGTTGTTTTAAATTGTTTTGATATGTTATGTTGAGTTTTTTTGGCTGGTCATCATTTTCGGATTAATAAAACAATTATCCAGTAAAGTTTAATCTCTTTATTGGTAAGAGAGAAAATTGAGTGACTTAATTAATTTATCATAAAAAATTCATATGCTTAAATAACAATAAACTTATTCAAATTCAATAATTAATTAATTAATTAAGCCATAAGGATCAGAAAAGTGGTGAGGGACATAGATAATTTGAATGGGGTTATACGTTTAAACTTCATTGTCATTTTTGTACTAAAAAAAATCAATAATTAACAAGGAAAAAAAACCTAAAAATAAATGACTTCAAAAGAGAAAATATATGAAATCAAAGTATCAAACTCTTAATTAATCAATCAATATTAATATAGAAAAGAAAGATATATGTAACACCCATCATAGGGTATCACATTTTAATGTTATTTGTTATCAAATTATCTCAAGTTATAAAATAATATTTTATAATATAAATATGAGTTGTAAAATTTCTTGATATAGATAATATGAACTTACCAAAATATTGAAAATACCAAAATAGTATAACAAAATAGTATAACAAAATAATATGCATCATATACATCACATAGGTACTGTTAGACTTAAATAGATACATACATAATTCTCAAAAGTAATAAAACATTACTATAATTGCTAGGACTAGCCCAAGTAATACATGCCTATGAAGTAGAACCCTCAGACAGTTCTTCTTCGGGATCTTCCTCAAACTCCTTAGAAGATAGGAATCCCGGATGACGCGTGGTCCTACGGACAAGTATTCGAGCAGATGACACAATACTAATCTCACTAGGGGTATGGTAACAACCACTCCAATATTGTCTAATAGATAATGGAAACTCCAAATGTACGTAAATATTGACATCAAAGTAGGGGTTCCCATGATAAACCCTACTTAGGGAAACAATCAGATCTCCTATGTAGATAATACACTCTCTATCTAAGTGAACACCCCAAGCTTCTAAACCCCCTCGAAACTGTAGCCTTAAGAATCCAAGGAAACCCGGTAACGCCATCGTCTCAGAAATCAACGTCTACATAAGGAATCTGCTCTTCACCTTCTTGCTCGCCGTCTTGCTCACCGTCTTTACCGAATACAAATACAGTATAAGAACAACATACAAAGAGGTGAAACTACCAACACCAGTACCAACATAGCAGTGAAGAGATAAGAATGACAATAATGTCATACAGATACAACAACAAAAAATATAGTCATGGCATCAAGCATTTAAACAATATTAACAAATACAAATATCATAAAGATATACAGATATGTACAAACTATGCACATGCACACTGACTCAATTTCCTACTCCATTGAGCTAACACAAGTCGGAGAGATTGATCTAGAAGATTTATCGGTATCACAACTGCCTCAGACCAAGTGCCACAACTTTCATCAGTTTTGCACATGTAGCATTATATACGACAGTCTGCGCTAGATCTTGATTAAGAATAGTGTCTCGGTCCGAATCGTCGGTGCGTTGCATTGGTCTAATCTATAGTACAGTAGATCTACCAACTGTCCATTATGAAAAACTTGCACCCCGACGCCCCCAAGATCAACAAGTGACCTACACTATGCCTATCGCACCCGCACAAAGGTGTAATTCTCTCCTAGGTCATTGACTTTAACATAGTCTATCATACTTTTTCAATGCATGTTTAATGCATACAAGTCAATTACAGGCTAAAGTCATAATTTCACATACATGGGTCCACACATTGCCCAACAGAAATTCTACTGTATTTTCAATCGCGTAATCATTTTACCATGTTTTCACGACAACGCAACATTTTCGCCACATTTTCAAATCGCGTAATTATTTTTCAATATTTTCTCAATCGTGTAAAAATATTTAAACGTTTTTCAAATCGCATAGCGATTTTTTAACATTTTTTATATCGCACAACAATTTTTTAACATTTTTGAAATCGTGTAGCTTAAAAATCATTTTTTTAAGTCGCATAAAATATTTTTATCATTTTTCAACTACGTAAAATATTTCGCAATATTCTAAACATCATTTTGGACTTATAAAAAATTAATACCTTTTCTAACCTCATTTTTCACGTTTTCTCACTTTAGAAATCTTTTCCGTAAATTTTCCATAAAATTATGTTTTCATTTAAATTAATTGTTCTTAGCTTAAAATTTTCTAACGCACTTCAAAACCCAACGGGTGAGCTATACATTAGTAAATTTCCAGTCACTAATTTATTTCTCATTCGTAGATTAAATCTACTATTAAAATTCATCTTTAAAAAATATTTCGAGGTTCAAACAATTTCAACCTCACTTTTCCCTTCATGGTCGAAATCTCCCTTTTTCAAATAATAAATTGTTTTATTTCTATTTTTATCTCTTAAATCCTTGTATTAATTTCCTTGCACCTAATCAACTAAGTTACCATTGATAAATCGCATTTTTACCAAAACTACTCCATTTAAGCCTTCTTGGTCGTGATGTACATGGTCATTGGAACCAAAATATTTATTCATTTCCTTGCTTATTACTCATCTCGTTTTATTATTCATAAAAACATTTGAATTAATGTATAGAGGCCGTGAGCCTCATGGTCTTTGGAACCAAAAAATATTTTCCTTTCCAACATCTATCATGGCATACATGACATATAATCATCATACTATATATCAAGCATACCATTAAAGCAATAAAATCATATAAAGCATAAAAACATAAACACACATGAACAAATTACACAACCATGGATATGAATCCTCACATGGATTCACCACCCATCAAATACAAGTTCATCTCTCACCATCATACTTAGTTGGTGAGATAGATCTCCCTCTTACCTTGTGGTGAAGCCTCCAAAACTCCTTGCTTTGCTTCTTGTACTAGTCCTTCACCACCAAGAGCTTCTTGAACATAAAAACAAACACAAGTTTATTAGCATCTAAAGCATGAATAAGAAGACCATTGATTAAAACATGGTCCTAGAATATGAAGATGTAATAAATAGTGAAGCTTTTTATGATCTTCACCTTAAGATCTTAGAACTTGATCTTGAAGAAAGTAGATGAAAATGGATGATTTAGACTAAAACTCCAACTACAAAGAGTCTTAGAATGATGAGAGGATTTAGAAGTAAGGTTGATATAAATTATTGAAGATGGGAGAGTGGATTTCCCTAGCTTGGCCGTGAGGTGCTCTAGGGAAGAAAGAAGAGAATTTTGTGAAACTTTGCTATATGAAATGTTGAAGATATGATTAAATGAATTAAAAGCCTTCCTAACCTCCTTAGCCATGAGCCCCCCCTTGGACACTAAGGGAGTGTCCAAGTTCATCTAGCCGCTTTGTTAGACTCCTAAGGACCATAGATTGAATCAAGGGTTAATATTCAAAGCCTTCACCCTTAAGTTAGTTTCCTATAGGTTTAGATAAAGTAGTCAACAATTTCTAGATGCTACTTGAAATTTCCTAACTATGGAGTTCAATGGAAAGCTAACCAAGTTTCTAATTCAATTTATTCCTAACCAAATGAAGCTAATTTAGTTAGGTTTCTTAGTTTCTTCACTAACTACTTAGTTACTTGAATATGACATCACAATTTCTAGAAGCTCCTAGAGCCTCCCAAAACCGTGAAGCCCTAATGGGAAGCAAACTAAGTTTGTTCCATTTAGTTACTACTTAGGTTTTATGCTAACTTAGTTTAAATTATCTAATTTCACTTAGTTACATAACTAACTAGTCTAACTATTTTCATTGACCATTTACTATTGGTTCCTTTCAAGCTTCTAATATTCTAATTAGTTCACAAAATAAATAATCACAATATTCTATATAGACTATTATCCAAATGGATAATAGTTACAGAAATTATTACCCAATGGATAGAACATACTGCTTATAAGTCAGTAAGTATTTGTCCGCTGTATAATAAAAATACAATATATTTTTATTTTACAGATAAATTCTAAAAATTAAAAGATTGTGACACGTATCTCTCGGAATCGGGTTTAATAAGATCCCCCGACTCCGAATAAATACGTAAAGATTTTTCCCGGCCTGAAAATTATTATTTTCCTGACACTGAGTGAATCACACACAATGAACAAATACAGTCACGGAACAGTCAAAATAATTTTACAGCACACAGAAATCACAAAATAGTACGATTTAATCATTATTGTAAAATAGTAAATTTTAGGGTGTTATAACTCTCCTTCTCTAAAAAGAAGTTTCGTCTTCAAAACTTAAACATATATTAAAACAAATATGGATACTATTCTTTTATTTTATCCTCCAACTCCCATGTTGCTTCTTCACTTACGTCACTCCAGGCTACTTTAACTAATGAAATTTATTTATTTCGGAGTTGCTTTATCCTCCGATCTTCGATCTTGACAGGAAATATTTCATAGGTTAAATTCTCCTTCAGTTGTACTGTGTTCGGTTCAATAAGATAAGTGGGATCAGAAATATACTTCCGCAATTGTGATACATGAAATACATTGTGAAAATTTGATAGAAAAGGCAGTAATGTAATTTGATAAGCTACTGGACCTATTCGAAGAAGAATCTGATACGACCCGATAAACTTTGGAGTGAGCTTTCTAGACTTAATCACTCGTCCAACTCAGGTCGTAGGTGTCACTCACAAAAATACATGGTCACCTTTTTCAAACTTTAACGGTCTCCTCCTTTTATCAGAATAGCTCTTTTGCCGAGTCTGAGTTATCCTCATCTTGTCTTGAATCATCTTCACTTTTTCTGTAGTTTGTTGTACAAGCTCCGGTCCCAAAATAGTACTTTCACCGTCCTGATACTAACACAATAGTGTTCTACATTGTCTCCTATACAATGCCTCATAGGGTGCAATCCCTATGCTTAAATGAAAGCTGTTATTGTAGGTGAATTCTATCAAAGGTAAGAACCCATCCCAACTTCTAGTTTGTTCCAAAATGCACGCCCTCAGTAAATCCTCTAATGACTGAATCGTTCTTTCTGACTGACTATCTGTTTGTGGATGGTAAGCATAACTTAGACGTAACTTCGTTCCATTCGCTCCTTGCAAATTGTGCCAAAATCTTGATGTGAATCTCGAATCTCGATCCGAAATAATACTGGAAGGTATACTATGAAGTCTAATGATTTCACCGATGTACACTTGGGTCAACCTCTTCATTGAATACTTGATGTTAATTGGCAAAAAGTGCACCGACTTTGTAAGCCGATCAATAACTACCCATATAGAATCATGACCCCTTCTTGTCTTTGGTAGTCTAGTCACAAAGTCCATTGCTATATCATTCCATTTCCATTCAGGAATAGACAAGGGTTGCAACATTCTTGAAGGTCTTTAATGTTCCCACCTTAGCCTTCTGACAGACTAAGTAGGATGATACATACTTAGCGACGTCTCTCTTCATCCCTTGCCACTAATACAGTTGCTTTAAGTCTTGATACATTTTTGTGGCTTTAGGATGCATACTCATCTTACTCCTATGAGCTTCATCCAAAATCAATCTCCTAAGTCCTTGATCGTTGGGCACACAAATCCTTCCTTTGAATTTCAAAATTCTACCTGTTCCTTCTTTAAATTCTAACATTACGCCTTATTTCATTGCTTCCTTCGCTTCTTGCAAATATTGGTCATCGTTCTATCCCTCTCAAATTTTATCTATCAAACTATTTGAGATAGTTATCATGTTCAAACACATCATTCTCGGCATCAACTTCACCAACAACAGCATATCCCAAAATTCTTCTATCAATTCGCTCTCCTTGATCATTATAACAGAAGCATTAAGCATTTTTCTACTTAAAGCATCCACTATGACATTCGCCTTCCCGGGATGATACTGTAACTGAAAATCATAGTCCTTTAGGAATTCTAGCCAACGCCTCTGCCTCATGTTCAACTCTTTTTGGTCAAACAAATACTGCAAGCTTTTATGATCACTAAAGACATTGAATGTTGCTCCATAGAGAAAATGTCTCCAGACTTTCAATGCAAACACCACAACTGCCAACTCCAAATCGTGAGTGGGATAATTCCTCTCGTGTACCTTTAACTGCCTTGGAGCATATGCTACAACCTTCTAATTCTGTATAAGTACACAACCCAATCCTTGGTATGAAGTATCACAATATACTTCAAAAGGTTCATTAGGATCAGGTAGAATTAACACTGGTGAAGTAGTCAATCGTCTTTTCAACTCTTGAAAACTTTCCTCGCATGCATTAGTCCATGTGAAAGGTTGATTCTTCTGTGTAAGTTAGGTAAGAGGTCCCGTTATCTTAGAAAACTCCTCAATAAACCGTCGATAGTAACTGGCTAATTCGAAGAAACTGCGGATCTCCGATACAATCTTTGGTCTTTCCCACTGGAGAACTATCTCCACTTTTGAAGCATCTACTTCAATTCCTTCCTCCGATATCACGTGTCCCAAAAACTGAACTTCGCTTAATCAAAATTCACATTTGGACAACTTTGCGTATAACTTATTCTCTTTCAAAATCTGAAGAACCACTCTGAGATGTTCAACGTGTTCCTCCTAACTTCGAGAGTATATCAGAATGTCATCTACAAAGACAACAACAAACTTATCCAAGTAAGAACAGAAAATCCTATTCATGAAATCCATGAATATAGCAGGTGCATTCATCACACCGAACGTCATCACTTGATACTCATAATGTCCATAACGCGTCCAGAATGCTATCTTGGGGATATCTTCTACCTTCACACGAATCTGGTGATAACCAGAATATAAATCAATTTTGGAAAATATAGCTGCTCCTCGCAGTTGATCCATCAGATCATCTATTCTTGGAAGTGGATACTTATTCTTGATCGTGATCTTGTTCAATTGTTGGTAGTCTACACATAGACGAGCAGTCACATCATTCTTTTTGACCAATAACACTAGAGCTCCCCATGGTGACACACTAGGTCTCACGAATTGCTTCTCCAACAATTCCTCCAACTGTTTCTTAAGCTCTGCTAATTCTGATGGCGACATCTTGTAGGGCGCCATAGATATAGGTCCAGCTCCTAGTACCAGGTCAATAGCAAACTCGATCTCTCTTGCTGGTGGTAATCCAGGTATATCTTCAGGAAAGACTTCAAGAAATTCGTTAACTACGAAAATATCCTTCATAGCATCTTCACTTTGAACTTCCAAAGAAGATAGCAATAAATATCCTCAAGCTCCTTCCTTTAAACAAGCTTCTACTTGAGTGACCGCTAGAAATCTAGAATCCTTAGCCTCGGGAAAAACTAATGTCTTATTGAAACAGTCTATCAGGATATGGTTAGAAGACAACTAATCCATTCCTAAGATTACATTGATCTTGGAAAGAGGCAAACAGATCAAATCGACATGAAAAATTCTATCTCTAACACAAATAGGGCAATTCAAGCATACTTTTGCAGTAATCACAGGCTTATCAGTAGGAGTAGCAACACTCAAGTCATGCAGTCATAGATAATCCCAAACGTTCCACACAATCACAGGTAATGAAAGAGTGGGTTGCTCCCGAATCATATAATACAGTTAAAGGATTACCTTCAATGGCACACTCCTCCATAATTAGATCCTCTGACTTCGAGGCTTCCTCCCCGCTCATAGTATATACACGACCACCCGCCTATGGTCTAGCAGTATGGACGATTCCCACAGAGGGTTCTGCCTTCAGTTGATTACAGTCCCTTGAGAAATGTCCAGACTTCCCACATTTGAAGCATATGATTCCTTTGATGTGACAGTCTTTAGTCAGGTGATCCTTTTCACACTTAAAACATTTGGATGTAGAAGTTCCAACTTGACCAACCTTGTTGCCACTAGAACCTTTCCCATAAAGTTGTTGTTAAGTCTGACTTCCTGATGGTCTAGCGTATGGTTTCTGTTGATAACGGTTGCCACCGCTACCTTTTCCTCTTTGGAACCGAGTAGGTCCCAAGTTCTGGTTCCTCACATCACAGTGATGATCTATCTCCTCAATTCTATGACATTTATCTAACAGCGCTGGGAACTGATCGATTCCCAAAGGCTTTACTGCCCGCTTTATGTCGTGTCTCAACCCCTCTTCAAACTTCCTACACTTCCATTCTTCATCTGGTTGCATCTGAAAATATCTCGAAAACTTAGACAAGCTTTCGAACTTCGCAACATACTCAGTTACTAACATCACCCCTTGTCGTAGGCCAAGGAATTCCATCTCCTAACACTTGCTAGGAAATACTTTCTCATAAATCTTTGCTTAAAAAGTTCCTATGTTACAATTCTACCTTCAGCTTCTATTAACCTTCGGGCTCCTTCCCATTAATCTTCACCATCACCAACCAGCATAAAGGTCGCATAAGTGACCTTCCTTTCTTCAGTACAACTCATACCATCGAATATTTTCTTTAGCTCTTTGATCCAAAGATTAGCTTTCTCTAGGTCAAATTCTCCGTTGAACTATGGCAGATTATTCCTACGAAACTTTGACAAATTTTGAGTTTCCTCGGTTGCCCTTTGATTTTGTTGCACGATGACATCTGCCATCCTTTGCATTGCTGCCACAGCTGCAACCATGCCTTGATTATCATCTTCAACATTCACACGTCCACCTCGAGTATTCATACGTCCTCTTCCTCGTCCAACCATCGTAGTTCTCAGAAATCAAACTAAACAATACAAAATAGAAGTCAAGTACAATCACTTCAAACAATATTGTTTCCTTTCGAAACTAACACAGAGAATCACATAACACAAACAAGACAAACCTAACCACAAACCTAAAAGACTCTAACTTGGGCTCTGATACCAACTAATGTAACACCCATCATAGGGTATCACATTTTAATGTTATTCATTACTAAATTACCTAAGTTATAAAATAATATTTTATAATATAAATATGAGTTGTAAAATTTCTTGATACGATAATATGAATTTACCAAAATATTGAAAATACCAAAATAGTATAACAAAATAATATGCATCATATACATCACATAGGTACTGTTAGACTTAAATAGATACAAACATAGTTCTCAAAAGTAATAAAACATTACTATAATTGCTAGGACTGGCCCAAGTAATACACGCCTATGAAGTAGAACCATCAGACGGTTCCTTCTTGGGATCTTCCTCGGACTCTTCAGAAGATAGGAATCCCGAATGATGTGTAGTCCTACAGATAGGTGTTCGAATATACGACACAATACTAATCTCACTAGGGGTATGGTAACAACCACCTCAATACTGTCTAATAGATAATAGAAACTCCAAATGCACGTAAATATTGACATCAAAGTAAGGGTTCCTATGATAAACCCTATTTATGGAAACAGTCAGATCTCCTATGTAGATAATACACTCTCTATCTAAGTGAACACGCCAAGCTTCCGAACCCCCTCAAAATTGTAGCCTCAAGAATCCAAGGAAACCCGGTAACATCATCATCTCATAAATCAGCATCTACGTAAGGAATCTGCTCCTCACCTTCTTGCTTGTCGTCTTGCTCACCGTCTTTACCGAATACAAATACAGTACAAGAACAACATACAAAGAGGTGAGACTACCAACACTAGTACCAACATAGCAGTGAAGAGATAGGATGACAATAATGTCATACAGATATAACAACAGAAAATATAGTCATGGCATCAAGCATTTAAACAATATTAACAAATACAAATATCACAAAGATATACAGATATGTACAAACTATGCACACGCACACTGACTCAATTTTCTACACCATAAAGCTAACACAAGTCGAAGAGATTGATTTAGAAGATCTGTCGGTATTACAACTGCCTCAGACCAAGTGCCACAACTTTCATTAGTTTTGCACATGTAGCATTATACATGACAGTCTACGCCAGATCTTGATTAAGAATAGTGTCTCGTTCCAGATCGTTGGTATGTTGCATCGGTCTGATCCACGGTACAGTAGAGCTACCAACTGCCCATTGTGAAAGACTTGCACTCCGACGCCCCCAAGGTCAACAAGTGACTTACACTATGCCTATCGCACCTGCATAAAAGTGTAATTCTCTCTTAGGCCATTGGCCTTAACATAGTCCATCGAACTTTCTCAATTCATGTTTAATGCATACAAGTCAATTACAGGCTAAAGTCATAATTTCACATACATGGGTCCACACATTGGCCCAACAGTAATCCTACTGTATTTTCAATCACGTAATCATTTTACCGTGTTTTCACGATAGCCAACATTTCTATTGCGTTTTAAAATCTCGTAATTATTTTTCATTGTTTTCTCAATCGTGTAAAAATATTTAAACATTTTTCAAATTGCATAGCGATTTTTTAACATTTTTTATATCGCACAACAATTTTTTAACATTTTTGAAATCGTGTAGCTTAAAAATCATTTTTTTAAGTCGCATAAAATATTTTTATCATTTTTCAACTACGTAAAATATTTCGCAATATTCTAAACATCATTTTGGACTTATAAAAAATTAATACCTTTTCTAACCTCATTTTTCACGTTTTCTCACTTTAGAAATCTTTTCCGTAAATTTTCCATAAAATTATGTTTTCATTTAAATTAATTGTTCTTAGCTTAAAATTTTCTAACGCACTTCAAAACCCAACGGGTGAGCTATACGTTAGTAAATTTCCAGTCACTAATTTATTTCTCATTCGTAGATTAAATCTACTATTAAAATTCATCTTTAAAAAATATTTCGAGGTTCAAACAATTTCAACCTCACTTTTCCCTTCATGGTCGAAATCTCCCTTTTTCAAATAATAAATTGTTTTATTTCTATTTTTATCTCTTAAATCCTTGTATTAATTTCCTTGCACCTAATCAACTAAGTTACCATTGATAAATCGTATTTTTACCAAAACTACTCCATTTAAGCCTTCCTGGTTGTGATGTACATGGTCATTGGAACCAAAATATTTATTCATTTCCTTGCTTATTACTCATCTCGTTTTATTATTCATAAAAACATTTGACTTAATGTATAGAGGTCGTGAGCCTCATGGTCTTTGGAGCCAAAAAATATTTTCCTTTCCAACATCTATCATGACATACATGACATATAATCATCATACTATATATCAAGCATACCATTAAAGCAATAAAATCATATAAAGCATAAAAACATAAACACACATGAACAAATTACACAACCATGGATATGAATCCTCACATGGATTCACCACCCATCAAATTCAAGTTCATCTCTCACCATCATACTTAGTTGGTGAAATAGATCTCCCTCTTACCTTGTGGTGAAGCCTCCAAAACTCCTTGCTTTGCTTCTTGTACTAGTCCTTCACCACCAAGAGCTTCTTGAACATAAAAACAAACACAAGTTTATTAGCATCTAAAGCATGAATAAGAAGACCATGGATTAAAACATGGTCCTAGAATATGAAGATGTAATAAATAGTGAAGCTTTTTATGATCTTCACCTTAAGATCTTAGAACTTGATCTTGAAAAAAGTAGATGAAAATAGATGATTTAGACTAAAACTCCAACTACAAAGAGTCTTAGAATGATGAGAGGATTTAGAAGTAAGGTTGATATAAATTATTGAAGATGGGAGAATGGATTTCCCTAGCTTGGCCGTGAGGTGCTCTAGGGAAGAAAGAAGAGAATTTTGTGAAACTTTGCTATATGAAATGTTGAAGATATGATTAAATGAATTAAAAGCCTTCCTAACCTCCTTAGCCATGAGCCCCCCCTTGGACACTAAGGGAGTGTCCAAGTTCATCTAGCCGCTTTGTTAGACTCCTAAGGACCATAGATTGAATCAAGGGTTAATATTCAAAGCCTTCACCCTTAAGTTAGTTTCCTATAGGTTTAGATAAAGTAGTCAACAATTTCTAGATGCTACTTGAAATTTCCTAACTATGGAGTTCAATGGAAAGCTAACCAAGTTTCTAATTCAATTTATTCCTAACCAAATGAAGCTAATTTAGTTAGGTTTCTTAGTTTCTTCACTAACTACTTAGTTACTTGAATATGACATCACAATTTCTAGAAGCTCCTAGAGCCTCCCAAAACCATGAAGCCCTAATGGGAAGCAAACTAAGTTTGTTCCATTTAGTTACTACTTAGGTTTTATGCTAACTTAGTTTAAATTATCTAATTTCACTTAGTTACATAACTAACTAGTCTAACTATTTTCATTGACCATTTACTATTGGTTCTTTCAAGCTTCTAATATTCTAATTAGTTCACAAAATAAATAATCACAATATTCTATATAGACTATTATCCAAATGGATAATAGTTACAGAAATTATTACCCAATGGATAGAACATACTGCTTATAAGTCGGTAAGTATTTGTCCATTTGTATAATAAAAATACAATATATTTTTATTTTACGATAAATTCTAAAAATTAAAAGATTGTGACACGTATCTCTCGGAATCGGGTTTAATAAGATCCCCGACTCAAATAAATACGTAAAGATTTTTCCCGACTGAAAATTATTATTTTCCCGACACTTTGAGTGAATCACACACAATGAACAAATACATCACGGAATGTCAAAATAATTTTACAAAGACACATGAAAATCACAAAATAGTACGATTTAATCATTATTGTAAAATAGTAAATTTTAGGGTGTTATAACTCTCCTTCTCTAAAAAGAAGTTTCGTCTTCCAAACTTAAACATATATTAAAACAAATATGGATACTATTCTTTTATTTTATCCTCCAACTCCCATGTTGCTTCTTCACTTACGTCACTCCAGGCTACTTTAACCAATGAAATTTATTTATCTCGGAGTTGCTTTATCCTCCGATCTTCGATCTTGACGGGAAATATTTCATAGGTTAAATTCTCCTTCAGTTGTACTGTGTTCGGTTCAATAAGATAAGTGGGATCAGAAATATACTTCCGCAATTGTGATACATGAAATACATTGTGAAAATTTAATAGAAAGGGCAGTAATGTAATTTGATAAGCTACTGGACCTATTCGAGGAAGAATCTGATACGACCCGATAAACTTTGGAGTGAGCTTTCTAGACTTAATCACTCGTCCAACTCAGGTCGTAGGTGTCACTCACAAAAATACATGGTCACCTTTTTCAAACTTTAACGGTCTCCTCCTTTTATCAGAATAGCTCTTTTGCTGAGTCTGAGTTATCCTCATCTTGTCTTGAATCATCTTCACTTTTTCTGTAGTTTGTTGTACAAGCTCTGGTCCCAAAATAGTACTTTCACCGTCCTGATACTAACACAATAGTGTTCTACATTGTCTCCTATACAATGGCTCATAGGGTGCAATCCATATGCTTGAATGAAAGCTGTTATTGTAGGTGAATTCTATCAAAGGTAAGAACCCATCCCAACTTCCAGTTTGTTCCAAAATGCATGCCCTCAATAAATCCACTAATGACTGAATCGTTCTTTCTGACTGGCTATCTGTTTGTGGATGGTAAGCATAACTTAGACGTAACTTCGTTCCCTTCACTCCTTGCAAATTGTGCCAAAATCTTGTTGTGAATCTCGAATCTCGATCCGAAATAATACTGGAAGGTATACTATGAAGTCTAATGATTTCACCGATGTACACTTGGGTCAACCTCTTCATTGAATACTTGATGTTAATTGGCAAAAAGTGCACTAACTTTGTAAGCCGATCAATAACTACCCATATAGAATCATGACCCCTTCTTGTCTTTGGTAGTCTAGTCACAAAGTCCATTGCTATATCATTCCATTTCCATTCAGGAATAGACAAGGGTTGCAACATTCTTGAAGGTCTTTAATGTTCCTACCTTAGCCTTCTGACAGACTAAGTAGGATGATACATACTTAGCGACGTCTCTCTTCATCCCTTGCCACTAATACAGTTGCTTTAAGTCTTGATACATTTTTGTGGCTTTAGGATGCATACTCATCTTACTCCTATGAGCTTCATCCAAAATCAATCTCCTAAGTCCTTGATCGTTGGGCACACAAATCCTTCCTTTGAATTTCAAAATTCTACCTGTTCCTTCTTTAAATTCTAACATTGCGCCTTATTTCATTGCTTCCATCGCTTCTTGCAAATATTGGTCATCGTTCTATCCCTCTCAAATTTTATCTATCAAACTATTTGAGATAGTTATCATGTTCAAACACATCATTCTCGGCATCAACTTCACCAACAACAGCATATCCCAAAATTCTTCTATCAATTCGCTCTCCTTGATCATTATAACAGAAGCATTAAGCATTTTTCTACTTAAAGCATCCACTATGACATTCGCCTTCCCGGGATGATACTGTAACTGAAAATCATAGTCCTTTAGGAATTCTAGCCAACGCCTCTGCCTCATGTTCAACTCTTTTTGGTCAAACAAATACTGCAAGCTTTTATGATCACTAAAGACATTGAATGTTGCTCCATAGAGAAAATGTCTCCAGACTTTCAATGCAAACACCACAACTGCCAACTCCAAATCGTGAGTGGGATAATTCCTCTCGTGTACCTTTAACTGCCTTGGAGCATATGCTACAACCTTCTAATTCTGCATAAGTACACAACTCAATCCTTGGTATGAAGTATCACAATATACTTCAAAAGGTTCATTAGGATCAGGTAGAATCAACACTGGTGAAGTAGTCAATCGTCTTTTCAACTCTTGAAAACTTTCCTCGCATGCATTAGTCCATGTGAAAGGTTGATTCTTCTGTGTAAGTTAGGTAAGAGGTCCCGTTATCTTAGAAAACTCCTCAATAAACCGTCGATAGTAACTGGCTAATTCGAAGAAACTGCGGATCTCCGATACAATCTTTGGTCTTTCCCACTGGAGAACTATCTCCACTTTTGAAGCATCTACTTCAATTCCTTCCTCCGATATCACGTGTCCCAAAAACTGAACTTCGCTTAATCAAAATTCACATTTGGACAACTTTGCGTATAACTTATTCTCTTTCAAAATCTGAAGAACCACTCTGAGATGTTCAACGTGTTCCTCCTAACTTCGAGAGTATATCAGAATGTCATCTACAAAGACAACAACAAACTTATCCAAGTAAGAACAGAAAATCCTATTCATGAAATCCATGAATATAGCAGGTGCATTCATCACACCGAACGTCATCACTTGATACTCATAATGTCCATAACGCGTCCAGAATGCTATCTTGGGGATATCTTCTACCTTCACACGAATCTGGTGATAACCAGAATATAAATCAATTTTGGAAAATATAGCTGCTCCTCGCAGTTGATCCATCAGATCATCTATTCTTGGAAGTGGATACTTATTCTTGATCGTGATCTTGTTCAATTGTTGGTAGTCTACACATAGACGAGCAGTCACATCATTCTTTTTGACCAATAACACTAGAGCTCCCCATGGTGACACACTAGGTCTCACGAATTGCTTCTCCAACAATTCCTCCAACTGTTTCTTAAGCTCTGCTAATTCTGATGGCGACATCTTGTAGGGCGCCATAGATATAGGTCCAGCTCCTAGTACCAGGTCAATAGCAAACTCGATCTCTCTTGCTGGTGGTAATCCAGGTATATCTTCAGGAAAGACTTCAAGAAATTCGTTAACTACGAAAATATCCTTCATAGCATCTTCACTTTGAACTTCCAAAGAAGATAGCAATAAATATCCTCAAGCTCCTTCCTTTAAACAAGCTTCTACTTGAGTGACCGCTAGAAATCTAGAATCCTTAGCCTCGGGAAAAACTAATGTCTTATTGAAACAGTCTATCAGGATATGGTTAGAAGACAACCAATCCATTCCTAATATTACATTGATCTTGGAAAGAGGCAAACAGATCAAATCGACATGAAAAATTCTATCTCTAACACAAATAGGGCAATTCAAGCATACTTTTGCAGTAATCACAGGCTTATCAGTAGGAGTAGCAACACTCAAGTCATGCAGTCATAGATAATCCAAAACGTTCCACACAATCACAGGTAATGAAAGAGTGGGTTGCTCCCGAATCATATAATACAGTTAAAGGATTACCTTCAATGGCACACTCCTCCATAATTAGATCCTCTGACTTCGAGGCTTCCTCCCCGCTCATAGTATATACACGACCACCCGCCTATGGTCTAGTAGTATGGATGATTCCCACAAAGGGTTCCGCCTTCAGTTGATTACAGTCCCTTGAGAAATGTCCAGACTTCCCACATTTGAAGCATATGATTCCTTTGATGTGACAGTCTTTAGTCAGGTGATCCTTTTCACACTTAAAACATTTGGATGTAGAAGTTCCAACTTGACCAACCTTGTTGCCACTAGAACCTTTCCCATAAAGTTGTTGTTAAGTCTGACTTCCTGATGGTCTAGCGTATGGTTTCTGTTGATAACGGTTGCCACCGCTACCTTTTCCTCTTTGGAACCGAGTAGGTCCCAAGTTCTGGTTCCTCACATCACAGTGATGATCTATCTCCTCAATTCTATGACATTTATCTAACAGCGCTGGGAACTGATCGATTCCCAAAGGCTTTACTGCCCGCTTTATGTCGTGTCTCAACCCCTCTTCAAACTTCCTACACTTCCATTCTTCATCTGGTTGCATCTAAAAATATCTCGAAAATTTAGACAAGCTTTCAAACTTCACAGCATACTCACTTACTGACATCACCCCCTATCGCAGGCCAAGGAATTCCATCTCCTTAGTATATCTAACACTAGCTAGGAAATACTTTCTTAGAAATCTTTGCTTAAAAAGTTCCCATGTTACAATTCTACCTTCAGTTTCTATTAACCTTCGGGCTCCTTCCCATTAATCTTCACCATCACCAACCAGCATAAAGGTCGCATAAGTGACCTTCCTTTCTTCAGTACAACTCATACCATCGAATATTTTCTTTAGCTCTTTGATCCAAAGATTAGCTTTCTCTAGGTCAAATTCTCCGTTGAACTATGGCAGATTATTCCTACGAAACTTTGACAAATTTTGAGTTTCCTCGGTTGCCCTTTGATTTTGTTGCACGATGACATCTGCCATCCTTTGCATTGCTGCCACAGCTGCAACCATGCCTTGATTATCATCTTCAACATTCACACGTCCACCTCGAGTATTCATACGTCCTCTTCCTCGTCCAACCATCGTAGTTCTCAGAAATCAAACTAAACAATACAAAATAGAAGTCAAGTACAATCACTTCAAACAATATTGTTTCCTTTCAGAAACTAACACAGAGAATCACATAACACAAACAAGACAAACCTAACCACAAACCTAAAAGACTCTAACTTGGGCTCTGATACCAACTAATGTAACACCCACCGTAGGGTATCACATTTTAATGTTATTCATTACTAAATTACCCTAAGTTATAAAATAATATTTTATAATATAAATATGAGTTGTAAAATTTCTTGATACTGATAATATGAATTTACCAAAATATTGAAAATACCAAAATAGTATAACAAAATAATATGCATCATATACATCACATAGGTACTGTTAGACTTAAATAGATACAAACATAGTTCTCAAAAGTAATAAAACATTACTATAATTGCTAGGACTGGCCCAAGTAATACACGCCTATGAAGTAGAACCATCAGACGGTTCCTTCTTGGGATCTTCCTCGGACTCCTCAGAAGATAGGAATCCCGAATGATGTGTAGTCCTACAGATAGGTGTTCGAATATACGACACAATACTAATCTCACTAGGGGTATGGTAACAACCACCTCAATACTGTCTAATAGATAATAGAAACTCCAAATGCACGTAAATATTGACATCAAAGTAAGGGTTCCTATGATAAACCCTATTTATGGAAACAGTCAGATCTCCTATGTAGATAATACACTCTCTATCTAAGTGAACACGTCAAGCTTCCGAACCCCCTCAAAATTGTAGCCTCAAGAATCCAAGGAAACCCGGTAACATCATCATCTCATAAATCAGCATCTACGTAAGGAATCTGCTCCTCACCTTCTTGCTTGTCGTCTTGCTCACCGTCTTTACCGAATACAAATATAGTACAAGAACAACATACAAAGAGGTGAGACTACCAACACCAATACCAACATAGCAGTGAAGAGATAGGAATGACAATAATGTCATACAGATACAACAACAGAAAATATAGTCATGGCATCAAGCATTTAAACAATATTAACAAATACAAATATCACAAAGATATACAGATATGTACAAACTATGCACATGCACATTGACTCAATTTCCTACTCCATTGAGCTAACACAAGTCGGAGAGATTGATCTAGAAGATTTATCGGTATCACAACTGCCTCAGACCAAGTGCCACAACTTTCATTAGTTTTGCACATGTAGCATTATACATGACAGTCTACGCCAGATCTTGATTAAGAATAGTGTCTCGTTCCAGATCGTTGGTATGTTGCATCGGTCTGATCCACGGTACAGTAGAGCTACCAACTGCCCATTGTGAAAGACTTGCACTCCGACGCCCCCAAGGTCAACAAGTGACTTACACTATGCCTATCGCACCTGCATAAAAGTGTAATTCTCTCTTAGGCCATTGGCCTTAACATAGTCCATCGAACTTTCTCAATTCATGTTTAATGCATACAAGTCAATTACAGGCTAAAGTCATAATTTCACATACATGGGTCCACACATTGGCCCAACAGTAATCCTACTGTATTTTCAATCACGTAATCATTTTACCGTGTTTTCACGATAGCCAACATTTCTATTGCGTTTTAAAATCTCGTAATTATTTTTCATTGTTTTCTCAATCGCGTACAAATATTTAAACGTTTTCTAAATTGCGTAGCGATTTTTCAAAATTTTTGAAATCGCGTAGCTTAAAAATCATTTTTTTAAGTCGCGTAAAATATTTTTCATCATTTTTCAACTGCATAAAATATTTTGAAATATTCTAAACATCATTTTGGACTTATCAAAAATTAATATCATTTCTAACCTCATTTTTCACGTTTTCTCACTTTAGAAATCCTTTCCATAAATCTTCCACAAAATTACGTTTTCATTGATTTAAATCAATTGTTCTTAGCTTAAAATTTCCTAACGCGCTTCAAAACCCAACGGGTGAGCTATACGTTAGTAAATTTTAAGTCACCAATTTATTTCTCATTCGTAGATTAAATCTACTATTAAAATTCATCTTTATAAAATATTTTGAGGTTCAAACAATTTCAACCTCACTTTTCCCTTCATGGTCGAAATCTCCCTTTTTCAAATAATAAATTGTTTTATTTCTATTTTTATCTCTTAAATGCTTGTATTAATTTCCTTGCACCTAATCAACGAAGTTACCATTGATAAATCGTATTTTTACCAAAACTACTCCATTTAAGCCTTCTTGGCCGTGAGGTACATGATCATTGGAACCAAAATATTTATTCATTTCTTTGCTTCTTACTCATCTCATTTTATTGTTCATAAAAACTTTTGACTTAAAATCTCTTTTTTTTAATGTATAGAGGTCGTAAGCCTCATGATTTTTGGAACCAAAAATTATTTTCCTTTCCAACATCTATCATGGCAGACATGACATATAATCATCATATTATATATCAAGCATACCATTAAAGCAATAAAATCATATAAAGTATAAAGCATAAACAAATAAATTTAAGGACATAAAAACACATGAACAAGTTACACAACTATGGATATGAATCTTCACATGGATTCACCACCCATCAAATACAAGTTCATCTCTCACCACCATACTTTATTGGTGAGATAGATCTCCCTCTTACCTTGTGGTGAAGCCTCCAAAGCTCCTTGCTTTGTTTCTTGTACTAGTTCTTCACCACTAAGAGCTTTTTGAACATAAACACAAACACAAGTTTATTAGCATCTAAAGCTTGAATAAGAAGACCATGGATCAAAACATGGTCCTAGAATATGAAGATGTAACAAATAGTGAAGCTTTTCAAGATCTTCACCTTAAGATTTTAGAACTTGATCTTGAAGAAAGTATATGAAAATGGATGATTTAGACTAAAACTCCAACTACAAAGAGTCTTAGAATGATGAGAGGATTTAAGAAGTAAGGTTGATATAAATTATTGAAGATAGGAGAGTGGATTTCCCTAGCTTGGCCGTGAGGTGCTCTAGGGAAGAAAGAAGAGAATTTTGTGAAACTTTGCTAAATGGAATGTTGAAGATATGATTAAATGAATTAAAAGCCTTCTTATAGCCTTCCTAACCTCCTTAGCCATGAGCCCCCCCCCTTGGACACCAAGGGAGTGTCCAAGTTCATCTAGCCACTTTGTGAGACTCCTAAGGACCATAGATTGAATCAAAGGTTAATATTCAAAGCCTTCACCATTACGTTAGTTTCCTATAGGTTTAGATAAAGTAGTCAACAATTTCTAGATGCTACTTGAAATTTCCTAACTATGGAGTTCAATGGAAAGCTAACCAAGTTTCTAATTCAATTTATTCTTAACCAAATGAAGCTAACTTAGTTAGGTTTCTTAATTTCTTCACTAACTACCTAGTTACTTGAATATGACATCACAATTTTAGAAGCTCCTAGAGCCTCCCAAAAGCATGAAGCCCTAATGGGAAGCAAACTAAGTTTGTTCCATTTAGTTACTACTTAGGTTTTATGCTAACTTAGTTTAAATTATCTAATTTCACTTAGTTACATAACTAACTAGTCTAACCATTTTCGTTAGCCATTTACTATTGGTTCCTTTCAAGCTTCTAATATTCTAATTAGTTCACAAAATAAATAATCACAACATTCTATACAGACTATTATCCAAATGGACAATAGTTACAGAAATTATTACTCAATGGACAGAACATACTGCTTACAAGTCAGTAAGTATTTGTTCGTTGTATAATAAAAATATAATATATTTTTATTTTATAGATAAATTCTAAAAGTTAAAAGATTGTGACACGTATATCTCGGAATTGGGTTTTGTAAGATCCCCCGACTCCGAATAAATACGTAAAGATTTTCTCCGGCCCGAAAATTATTATTTTCTTGACACGAAATAAATCACACACAACGATCAAATACAGTTATGGAACAACCAAAATAATTTTACAGCATACAGAAACCACAAAATAGTACGATTTAATCATTACTGTAAAATAGTAAATTTTAGGGTGTTACAATATATAGTTTAAAATTTTGCCTTGTGTCATCTAAATTAATTAGTAAATACATTAAGCTTTTGATATGTGACAAATATGTTATTTAATTTTCTGTTATGTGTCATCTAATGTAGCAACTTAAAAAGAATATTGACACGTCCAAAAAAATTGATATATGTACATCAATATAATCAATCAATAAATCAATATATTCAATTAATCAATATAATTAATAATAATTATAATTGATATATAAAAGGAAAATACATAACCTAAGATTCTCATACTTTATCCAAGTCAATTAGTAAATGCATTAAACTTTTGACATGCGCACAAATATATCATCTAATTTTCTATTATGTTTCATCCGATGTAAGAACTTAAAAAAAATATTGACACGCGTAAAAAAATTGCCACTTACACATAAAAAGAAAAAAGAAAAAGAAAAAAAAAAAAAAAAAGAAAACAAAAAATTACAAAGAGAAAGAAAGAATAGAAATTACAAAGAAAATGAATTAAAAAAAAGTCAAAGACTCTAAGCTAAATGTTAAATAATTAATTTAATTAATGTGTTATTTTTATTTAGCCTACTTAAATTATATGAACTAAATGTATATGTTAGAGAGTGTTAAAAAATTAGAATGCATTGAGTATTATTTGTCAATATTGTTATAAATTATTATAATTTTTGACAGATATATTTTTTTTTTATTTGTCACTGCAATATCTATCAATTTAATATTTTTTTTTTATAGAATTTGACATTAGTGGTTAGTTTGATATAATTTTGATAACGGAAGTGAAAAATTAAGGATTTAATTTGTAATGTAATTTTATATGAAAATGTCATTAATGAATTTTTTTTCTAGATATTTAATAGCTCAATAATAATTATAAAATAATATAATTTTTTTTGTATTAAGACTTAGTTTGGTATACGTTTTAAAAATAGGAATGAAAAGTTAAAGGAACAATTTTAATATAATTTCATTTGTATTCTATTTATGAATTTTTTTTATCTAATGATATTCTAAAATAATTATAAATGATAATATACTTTTTACATTATCGATTATTTTGGTATAACCTTAAGAAATGAGTTCTAGTTGTATTACTTAGAAATATTGATTAAGCAATATGATTGTATAATGAGATAAATTACTTGTAGATAAATGAGAGACCAATGTGATAGAGTAATAATATTAATATGAAAACATGTTGTGACAATATTTATATTCCTAAATTAAATTTAATACTACCAAATCTTAAAAACTATAAGAATCAACATTTCTTGAAAAATATAAATCAATACTTTAATGAAGAGAATCTATAGTGATAAAAACTCAAATGAGTAAAAAATATAAAAATTGATACTTTAATAGTATAAACTAAAATCTAAATGAGTGATAGAAAAAATCTAAATGAGTAAAAGTATAATAAATGATATAAAATAACTAGAGTCCAAAATTAAAATTAACTAAAACTATATAAACAAATTATTTATTTTAATTTTTTCTCTAATTATTATGTGCGTTGTATAAGTACAAAATATTAATTATGGAACAATACATGATTTAACAAAGTATAACAAAATCATATTAAAAAAATTAACTTTAATTCATTATTACTGTAAATTTTGTTATACTAAAACAGTAACTTTTAATATTATTTTGTTATACTAAAAAAATAACAAATCATATTAAAAAAATTAACTTTAATTCATTATTACTGTATTTTTTATTTTTTTTACACTAGCATTAAATTTAACAGGTTTGGCTAAAAAATTAAATGCATAGAAAATAACAGCCAAGCATTGTTTACTACTTGAATGCAAAGTAACAGCATTATTTATGATTTCGAAACATTCCATTTATAAAAAAGTGGCAATGTAGAAAGGGAGAAGTCGAGGGAGAAAAAGAAGAAAAAGGTAGCTTTGATTTGATCAGCTTTGCAATTTGCATTGGTTGTGTGTGAAGCACAACAAGTATTCAATAAAAGAGTAGAGTCATCTCACCGTGGACACGGTCATAGCTTCAAGTCATCCTCTCATCCCGGGTCTTCCTCCTCCTAAGTTCAAAGTTCTTACACACTCTCTTCCTTTCTTTCTTTCTTTCTTTCTTGCTTTCTCTCTTCTTGTTCCAACATAGATCATCGTTACAGTGCCACAAACACAACACAAGATTAACACAATGGCCAAATCCAACACTGCCACCACCACCACCTTACCACCCAAACCCACGTGGGTTCTCCCTTATAGAACCAAGAACCTCACTGAACTCTACACACTAGGAAGAAAACTGGGTCAGGGTCAGTTTGGCACCACATACCTTTGCACACACAAGTCCAATGGTTGCACCTATGCCTGCAAGTCCATCCCAAAGCGCAAGCTCTTGTGCAAAGATGACTACGATGATGTGTGGAGGGAGGTTCAGATAATGCATCACTTGTCAGAGCACCCCAACGTTGTGAGGATCCATGGCACCTATGAGGACTCCTCTTGTGTTCACTTGGTCATGGAGTTATGTGAAGGTGGTGAGTTGTTTGATAGGATCGTGCAGAAGGGGCACTACAGTGAGAGACAAGCTGCCAAGTTGATCAAGACCATTGTTGAGGTTGTAGAGGCTTGTCACTCTCTTGGGGTCATGCATAGAGACCTCAAACCTGAGAACTTCTTGTTTGATAGTGTTGAAGAGGATGCTAAACTCAAAGCCACTGATTTTGGGTTGTCTGTTTTTTACAAGCCAGGTTTGCTTCTTTTGCTTCATTCCTTTTCTTTTCTTTTCTTTCTCTTCGAATCTGAGTGATTAGTGATATGATATTTCTTTTCTTTTAATATTTCCATATTTTTAAAATTAGAAAGTGTAGATAACATTTATCTGAGATTGGAGGTAGATTTATCATCCGAAAGCTTTGGCTATTTGGACCATAATCGACTGTGTGTCCCAAAATGAAATGATTGTTTCATGATTCATCCTTATTCTCAACCTCAACCATTTTGCTGAATTTGGGTGATCTGACTTCAATCTTATTGATTTTGGTTGTGTTCTTCGTGTTTCTATTCAGAGAGAAAAGGGGAGGGGGTAGGTTCTCTATCAAGGGGTCTGGTTGTTTCATCTCGTATAATTGCTCCAGTTGCTCAGTTCTTAAGCAGCTTGCTTTTTCTGATTGATTATAACCTGGTCCTTGTGCACAAGATGGATTTAAGGGAGCAATGGGATCTGGGGAAATATTAAAATCAGAGTTCAGCAATTGGTTGTGGTTGCTTATGGTATTTTTTTGTTTCATGACGTGAATTGGAATGTGATCAATTTGAGAAAGATATATATACTACTTGTTATTCAAGGTTCATGGCATGGTTCCCTGACTATGGAACCTCAAAGAATATGGTCTGGTTGTTTCATGGCATGGTTCACTGCGCTGTATTTGATTGAGAATTCCTAAATGATGCAGAACCTCTGGTTCAAAATTGGAGTTTTCTTTCCATGCTTCTTCATGCTCTCAATTAAATGGATTGATAGACCCTGGCGTTCTGTGTGAATGTTCTTCCTGCAGGCATTTGAAGAATGGATATGAATTAGTTAAATTTGAGCTAGAAGTGAAATACTGAAATGGCGTGCATTAACAATGGTGCTCTGATTTTAACATGAATAAACATTTTAAGGTGATTTGAACTAATTCTTTGCTATTTGTTGATCTTGTCTTATGTGATCCTGAGGTATTGTTTCAATCTGGATCTACTTCCAGCTTAGTGCTGGTTTGCACCTTTTATGTGCATTTGTAGCTTGTCTGGAACAGAATTCATCTTTAGTATACATAATGGTAACTAACTCTAGGTTTGTGCTTTGTAAATGCTTTTTATATAACAAATATACTATACTTCTACTGTCCGTAGATTTGAGAAGTTGCATTTTGACATATTACTATTACAAGGAAACTCACTTAAGACTATCATCAAATGATATTAGAATCCGGACTACCATCAAATGCTTATTATCTTTTTTCTATAAAAGCTGTATTGTTGGTTTGAATAGTAATATATATTGTAATTGAAGTTTCACTAATTTTATAAATGTGTTTCCAAGTGAATGACTTGAAAATTCCATGTTACAGATTATAGTCTATTCCCAAAAAAAATAAAATAAAATCTAATCATTTTTCTGTTTCATAGATTGAAATCGCAATCTTTTTTATGTTTTCAGAGATATACAGAAAGTGATTTGATTTTTCTTTTTATTGGGTTCAATGGAGATGAAGCAAGAAAGGCAATATGCTATATTAATAAAAAAAAATGAATAGAGTGCTAAAATGGGATAACAGCAGTGAGTAACCTACTTCTTTCCTCTACAAGTTGTCTAAAGACAGGCACTTTTGGCATTCTAACTGCTAGTAGAAGTTTGAACTATGGGAAATGGCTATATATGTGGCTTTGAGTATAATGTGGAACCTGTATATCTATATTTTAGTAGTTTCTCTGGGCCATACTATAAGTATTTTTGCAATTAAACCTCTTGGTCTTGGTGCAAATTATGAATGCTTAAAATTAAATCTGAGGCTATGCAGTCTTGTCTTATAGTTACAGATTGAATTTTCCACTGTCCTTCATTTCAGTCATTACCAGATCAACAAGAAACCCTTTCATGCTGTGTATGCTTAACACAGTGATATGCTTTTCAGGTGAAACCTTTAGTGATGTTGTTGGAAGCCCTTACTATGTTGCACCAGAGGTCTTGCGCAAATATTATGGACCTGAATTGGACGTGTGGAGTGCTGGTGTTATTTTGTACATCTTATTAAGTGGGGTGCCACCATTTTGGGCTGGTACCTATCTGACATTCATATGTTAAATTATCAATTGTGGATGTGGGCATATTACTGTTTTCTTCATGTTCATCCTTCCTCATTACTAATATTGTTCTGCAAATTATGTCACCTACAGAAACTGAGCAGGGGATCTTCCGACAGATTTTACTAGGAAGACTTGATTTCCAATCTGAGCCATGGCCTAGCATTTCAGACAGTGCCAAGGATCTAATTCGAAAAATGCTTGATCGAAATCCGAAAACAAGGCTTACAGCTCACGAAGTACTTTGTAAGTCTATCAAATTTTATATTGAACAAGTATAACAATTTGCAGGAATACTTAAATACAATTCTTGGAATGGAGTTGAAGGCTGTGGCATTAAAGTGGTTTTCTGTGTCAGGCCACCCATGGATTGTTGATGACAACATTGCACCAGATAAACCTCTTGATTCTGCTGTTTTATCACGCCTGAAGCAATTCTGTGCAATGAATAAACTTAAAAAGATGGCTTTACGTGTAAGGCTTCCGTAGACCTTTTTGCTAAGGCTAAATGATTTCTGTGTACTTATATGCTGAGCAAGAATGAACAATTTTGTCTCTTATGATTTATGAATATGTAGTTGTGTCTTCCTGTTAGAATGAAAAAGGTAATTTATATACATTTTTTAGTAGAATTTTGGCTAAAATGATAGCAAACTGTTATTTCCTGATCAATTGGATGGCCTTTATGAATTTTATGTGCATTCTCTTTAGCAAGACTCATAAAAAGGCTTCTTGATTCTAAAGGTTAATACAATGCATGGCAGGATTTATATATCTTTCCACAATAATGATGCCAGAGTATCTTGAAATTTTCCTTTTTCTTAAGAAGGTTTAGGAGCGAGATGCCTGGTTGTCTTACATGGTTGTAGGGGATATCTTAGTTTGGTATATGGACATTGCTTACGCCTGCAGGAACGCAAGATGCGCCATCAGGCATTTGATTCCCAAGATGACTATCCTACACCGACTCTTAAGTTAAAGGAATGTGATACTCATAGTGTTTATGTTTGTCATGTATAATGGTTCTGGTTGCACTTCAGCAACTCAGGTAGTTCAATGGAGCCAAAGTTTTTAAATATATATCTCCATGGAAACTGTTAGATTGTGATTGATTTTAGGGTTGATTGATTAGCGTGATTGAGATTACCCTCTTGTATAAATAGAGACTAACTCTCTTGTATACAAATCATTCAAAAATATAGAAATATTCATCAGTCTTCTTCTCTATTTCTTTTTCTAACTTGGTATCAGAGAGCCTAGGTTCTCGGTATAATCCTTCCGCTCACCGTCACCTTATCGTTCTCCGATAAGCCTCACCGTTTTTCACCACCGTCAAAATCCCTCACCTCTGCCATTTCTGGTTTGTCACTTCCCAGACCTTCGTTTTTGACACCACCGGCACCGTTGGAACAGCCGTTCGTCGATCTACTAGCCGTCAAAATTTCACCGTTGTCCGCCATGCCACGCGCTGCCTCCCTCTCTGCGCATGTGGTTCACGCACCAGATACCCAACCGCGACCCGCTGATTACGTGTCCACCGTTGTTGACGTGGTGTTGACTTGGACATGCTACCTCATTGCTTATGTGCCACCCGCGTTGATGTGACACTGTTGATGTGGCACTAGACCCCTTCCCAATGTTTTTCGATGAGATCTTTCTGTGTTTGAGGTCATTTTTTGTCAATTCAGCTCCGAAAGTTCAGTTTTTGCGTTCTCCCTTGCTATAATGGAGAAACCATACATTGCTCAATCTCCTTCAATTGTTCTCACTACCCCCAGTTGTTGTAGATATTGTAAGGGCCCAGGACACTTGATTGAAAATTGTCCCACACGCCCTCCAAGGTCTAACTAGAACAGGTTTCAACCTTGTCCCAATTCTTCTAAGTCTATGCTTGTTGCTACTACTACTAATGGGTCCTTAGTTTCTTTAGCCATATACCCCAAGCTGCCTTTTCTACCAATGATCTCGTGTCCCTCCTTAAGCGTCTACTATCCAATTCTAGTAATACCTCTTCTGTTTTATCAACCACACCAGGTAATACTAGATGATACTTTGACTCTGCTTGTTGTAACCATATGACGTCCATATCTCAGTCTTTTTCATCTCTATCTATTAATGACATTGCATATTCCATACATACAACTGATGGATCTCTTGTGAATGTTAGTAATGAGGGTTTTGTCTCTCTGCCCACTCTTAGCTTACCTGATGAATATCTCATTTCCAAATTAAACTCCAATCTCATTTATGTTGGTCAACTATGTGACCTTGGTTATGGAGTCATATTTTCTTCTTCTAGTTGTTGTGTGCAGGATCCACAAACAGGACAAGTCATAGAGACTGGATGTAAAGTCGGAAGGCTATTTGAGCTCACCAACCTTCATGTTCCTCCTGCCTCAAATCTTTGTGAAGCATCCACCTCATCCTCCATTCAACTGTGGCACCAACGTCTTGCTCATAGTTCTCTAGGAAAGCTGTGTCCCCTCTTATCTCAAGGAGCTCTAGGTTCGATTAATAATTAGTGTTTTCACTGCACTTCTTATTAAATTACTAAACAACATGCACTTTCATTCAGTAAAAGTACTTCTATTTCTAAATCTCCTTTTGACCTTGTGCATTTTGATGTCTGGGGGCTTGCCCCCACACCAACTATGGGAGATAATCGATATTTTGTAATATTTATTGATGATTTTTCTAGTTTTATTTGGATATATTTAATGAAAAATCATTCAGAACTTCTTCAAGTTTACATTAATTTTGCTACTATAATTAAAACCCAATTCTAAAAAATAATTAAAGTTTTTTGTTGTGCTTGTTTTGTTCTCCTTCAATCCCATGAGTACATTGAACTTGAGTCTCGAGCACGTCTCTATTGGTTTCTTAGTTATGGCACTGAACATAAGGATTATCGCTATTGGGATCCAATCTCTCAACGCGTTCGTATCTCTCGTCATGTCGTCTTCTAGGAAGACACCATGTTCTCATCACTCTCCTAGTTCAAGTCTATCCCTTCTACTTTGACTCCTCTTTTCATTAACCTTTTTGTTGATCTCTTTCCTAGTGATTATGATGCAGGTTCCTCCAATGAGCTTCCAGTCACTTCTGATGTTCCAACCACTCCCGATGACGTCGTTCTAGACATAAATCTTGCACCTGTCATTGCACCCCCTCTTCCTTCTAAGTGTCCAACTAGAATAATAACTCAGCCTACCTATCTTCGTGATTATCACTGTTTTTCTACCATGTTTCACTTACATGAACCTCAGCCCTATCGAGAAGCCTCCACAGATCCTCATTGGTAGCAAGCTATGCAAGAAGAGTTATAGGCTTTGGAGAACAATAATACTTGGGACCTTGTTGATTCTCCTTCTGGTAAGGAACTTGTGGGATATAAATGGGTGTTCAAGATCAAGACTCGTTTTGATGACTCCATTGAGCGCTATAAGGCTCGTTTGGTTGCCAAAGGTTTCACTCAAGAATATGACATTGATTATGAGGAGACCTTTGCACCTGTTGCTTGCATCACTTCAGTACTCTCTTTGCTATTGCAACCACTTAAAAATGGACTCTTAATCAAATGGATGTGAAGAATGTCTTTCTTAATGGTGACTTGGAAGAAGAAGTCTATATGCGACCATCACCTGGTTATTTTTGTCCACCTAATAAGGTTTATCTTCTTCGCAAAGCCTTGTACGGTCTTAAACAAGCTCCTCGAGTCTGATTTGCTAAATTCAGTTCCTCCATCGAGAGCTTAAGTTCTCCTCTAGTCCTCATGGTTCAACTTTCTTCATTTGAAAGACTGATAGTAGCACTGTGTTACTGCTTCTTTATGTTGATGACATGATCATTATTGGTGATGATACTTCTGGTATTGTTGATCTTAAAGTATCCTTGAGTTACAATTTTGAGATGAAGGATTTTGGCCCTCTCAGTTATTTTCTAGGTCTTGAGATTCTTTTCTCTCTTGATGGTATTTATTTGTCTCAAGCTAAATATGCATCGGATCTTATTTCTTGAGCCGGTCTCTCAGACAGTTGCACCAAATTCACTCCTCTAGAACCTAATGTTAAGTTTATACCTCTGGATGGTACTATACTTGATGACCTTACTCTCTATCAGTAGTTGGTTAGAAGCTTGATTTATCTTACTGTTACTCATCCAGATATTTCATATGTTGTTCATTTAGTCAGTCAATTTATGTCAGTTTCGCGCACTACTCACTATGCTGCTATTCTTCGTATTATTCGATATATAAAAGGGACTCTGTTTCATGGGCTTCATTTTTCAGCCAACTCCTCCTTGGTTCTCCAAGCTTATTCTGATGCTTATTGGGGTGGAGATCCGACTGATCGCCGATCCACCACTAGCTGTTGTATCTATCTTGGTGATGCACTTATTTTATGGCGAAGCAAGAAACAAACTTTAATTGCATGTTTCAGTACTGAAGCAGAGTATCAGACACTTGCTGACACCACTTTTGAAATACTTTGGTTACGTTGGCTTCTTGATGACTTGGGTTTCTATCAGTCCTCTTCCACTGCTCTCTATTATGATAATATGAGTGCTATTTAGATTGCTCACAATGATGTCTTTCATGAGCGCTCCAAGCATATTGAGAATGATTGTCAGTTCATTCGTCAACACATTCTTCATGGTGCTCATCATCTCATTTCCATCAGAACTCTTGACCAGCTAGCCGATCGGTTCACTAAAGCTCATCATCCTGGTCGATTCTGCGCTCTGGTTTCCAAACTCAAATTGGTTCCCTCTACACCCACTTGAGTTTGAGGAGAGATGTTAGCGTGATTGAGATTGTGATTGATTTTAGGGTTGATTGATTAACGTGATTGAGATTGTAATTGATTTTGTATATAATTGTATTTTATTATTTTCCTTTTCTGTATAGCAATCCTCTTGTATAAATAGAGACTAACTCTCTTATATACAATTCATTCAGAAATATACAAATATTCATCAATCTTCTTCTCTATTTATGTTTCTAACTGGAACATTATGAAAGATGATGAATTTTTTTGTAGTAAATATCATTAGTGACATTTGATAGACATGTTTTTATGGGGGAAAAAAAAAGAAACAAAGATTTCTCACTCTTGAGTTTTGACCACCCTTACGATCAAATCAAGGCCTAGGGCATTATATATGCATTGGAACCAGTAAGAGCTATATGGTTGAATTGGAACAGCCACGTTGTGTCCTAATGCTTTTCTCAACAGCTATCACCAGTTTGATGAATTTCATTGATATGAAGGCTGATTTTTACTTTTATATTGATCTTTTTGTATATGAATGTTGGATATGGACCAAAGGCAGTCTCAACCTTACATGGCATTGTTTTTTATGCATTAGCCTTAAAATTGGAAGACAATGCTTGCAGAGATTCAGTTCTGAAGGAACTAGAACCCCTGAACCTTGTTTCCATGCAATATTTGGTTGTTGCTTCAAGTAAGGAATACCAAGGTTGGAAGTTAACATGAATACAATGATAAAGAAGTTTCTTCACATTCTCTTATTCTTATATTTTTAAGACATTTTTTTTTTATCGTTGCTAATTTGCTAAGATAAGCTTTCCATTTAATTCAAATAAATTAGCAAAAATGAATTAAAGTCACTTTCTTCACAGCCTTGGCCTGAACTTCAAGCATCATTATGTATCTGTAGCTTGAAAGTATTAGAATTTTTGATGTTTTTCAGCTTAAATTTATCATTCCTTGTTTTTGGAAATCAGAACTTCTTTGTCTTGCCCGGGAAGTTGAAAGTGATACATTTCATAGTCTTCTGCTTGTCAAATCCTACTACTACAACATTTACAGTTTTGTTTACTTACTCCTAGGTTATTGCGGAGAGGCTCTCTGAGGAAGAAATTGGTGGCCTGAAGGAGCTATTCAAGATGATTGATGCTGACAACAGTGGAACCATAACATTTGATGAGCTAAAAGATGGCTTAAAGCGAGTAGGATCTGAACTTATGGAGTCTGAAATCAAGGATCTTATGGATGCAGTAAGATAAATTGTTAATATTTTAGTTTTATCCATTTTGTTGTTTATGCTGCTTTGCCTTCAATTTTTAAACTTGACATTTGGACAAGATCTTATAATCTTGCATATGACAGGCAGATATTGATAATAGTGGGACAATTGACTATGGTGAATTCATCGCTGCTACGGTTCACTTAAATAAGTTGGAGAGAGAGGAAAATCTGTTGTCAGCCTTCTCCTATTTTGACAAAGATGGTAGTGGTTACATAACCATTGATGAGATTCAACAAGCTTGTAAGGAGTTTGGTTTGGATGATATCCATATTGATGAAATGGTCAAGGAAATTGATCAAGACAACGTAAGTAGCTGAGAATAAGTTCTTGCAACTCATCTTTCTAGATTATATGCTAGCATTAGCATTATCATGTCTTTCATTGAAGAACTATAACCCCATTAGTTGCCAACTTTGTTTGTTGGGATTAATGGAAGCTTTGTGGTGCAGGATGGACAAATAGACTACGGAGAATTTGCTGCCATGATGAGAAAGGGCAATGGAGGGATTGGAAGGCGAACCATGAGAAGCACACTCAATTTCAGAGATGCTCTGGGAATCATAGGCAATGGGTCCGATTAAGTTATTGATGGTTACCTTGAGTCCTTAAGTAATTATTTGGTGATAAAATTTTGAACAAGGAAAACTATGGTAAATTTCAACATTATCCGAAGCCTGACCCAATTTTGCATATATGAATACACCCATCATTCGAAAATGTTTTTCTCCTTGATATGTGCGCTGGTGATGCATTGCATGAAATGAACCTCAGCACGAATTGCAGCTTCTTAATCAAGGTAGGTGATAAATGCTTATTTTTTAGAAGGATGAGAATCGGAAGACTTAAATCAATTATCTTATTTTCCGCATAGCTTAATATTGCCCCTCAGCTATGAATGAGACGTTGATGAGTATATCAGTCCTCTTAGTTTTCTTAGGTGCCATTTAGTTCAATGAAATGAGGGTGGTGAGAATGGGAATTAAGAATTTATGCGGTAGAACCTTTGAAATAAGAGTGATCATGCAAAAAGAAACGTCCATTCCATCAAACGTGAGGGAGAGGGAATGACCATTCTCTCCAAAATTGGAAAGGAGTAACTAGTCCAATTGATGCATTTACTATGGGAAATTGTCGATAGTGTATTAAACCGGTATTAAATTATGTTTAATATTGTAAATAAATGCTTGAAATATTGTGAATTTTATGTTTCCTATAGCTAGCAAAGTTACTATATTTAGATTAGCAGTTTTGGTAATTTCTTTTCTTTCGTCCTTGATTGTTTGCTATACTCCTATAAAAAGAGCCTTTTGTATCAATTGAAAAGTATATCAATGAAATATCTTTTACGAGTTGGTATCAGAGCAGTGCCACAATAGCACTGTCGGCCCTAATCCTTGTCAGTATGACTAACGTATCCTCAACTACCCAGCCAGCTCCGAGTGGTGAGCACAACACCACCACCTCCTCTATGGTAGGTTTGCTAAATCAAAAGCCTGAGCAGAAAACAATGTTGAGGAACTCCCATTCTGTTTAAATCACAACCATTCGCCTCAATGGGGCGAACTACCTCTAGTGGTCATAGTCCGTGCACATGTATATCCGGGGTCGAGGTAAGATGGGATATCTGACCAGTGAGAAACGTCAACCAGACCTCAAAGACTCGTAGTATGTTGTCTGGGATGGCAAGAACTCCATGGTCATGACTTGGCTGATGAACTCCATGGAAGAAAACATCAGTTGCAATTACATGTGCTACCCTCCTGCCAAGGAGCTATGAGACAGTGTCATCGAAATGTATTTTTGACCTGGGAAACAAGTCCCAGATTTATGAACTCACCTTGAAAGCTGGAGTAATTTGGCAAGGAGGGGATAGTGTGACAAAGTACTTTCATGCTCTCAAACGAGTCTAGCACAACCTAGACCTTTTCAATACATACGAGTGGAAGTCAATCGGGGACCCCAAACACCAAAAGCAGTGGAAGAAGGCAGAATATTCCAGTTCCTTGTTGGCCTTGACGATGAACTCGATGAAGTCTGTGGTAGGATCATTGACAAGTTTAGTCTCTTTTCACTTGGTGAGGTCTTCGTTGAGGTATGAAGAGAAGAAACCATAAGGAGCGTAATGATGGGAAAAAAACATAATGGACTTAGCTCCCACCGAGACCAGTGCCATTGTTGTAGAAATCGCAGCCCACAAAAGTTTCACTTGCCAAAGGAGAATTGAAGAACTTGTATGTATGTGGTGTGATTACTGCAACTGACCTCGACACACCCGAGAAAACTACTGCAAAATCCATGGGAGACCAGCATACTTGAAGGGCAGTAAGCTTGATTCTGGTCCTAAGTCTCATCGAGCACCTCCCATAGCCCATGAAGCCGAGAAGAGCTTTATTAGTAAGAATCAACTTGAATAGCTCCTAAGGCTGCTAAAAACTAGTTCCTCTTCTAGTACCCTTAGTGATTCTCTTGCACAAACAACTAATTTTAGCATTCCTAGTTCCTTCACTTGCACCTCAGAGTCACTTGTACCATAGATCATTGATTCAGTGTATCTGATCATATGACTACCCTTCTTTCTCTGTTTAAGACCTATTTTCCTTGTTCTAGAAGTGAAAAAATTCGAATTGTAGATGGTAGTTTTTCACCGATTGCAGGTAAAGGCAATATAACCTTATCCAAGATCATTGACCTAAAATCTGTCCTACATGTTCCCAAACTATCTTACAATCTTCTATCTGTAAGTAAAATCTACAAAGACTCTAATTGCCATGTAAAATCCTCAGATTCTTATTGCTTGTTTTAGGACCAGACTTCGGGGAAGATGATTGGCAGTGCTAAGATGAGAGATGAACTTTACTACTTTGATGATGACTATGAGAATAAAATAGCTCAAGGCCTTATTGGTAAAAGTTCTCAACCTGTACGAGACCAAATAATGCTCTAGCATAGTAGGCTAGGACACCCTAGTTTCTAGTATCTTAACTCCTTTGAATGTGAAAGTTGTGTTCTTGCAAAAAGTCATCGCATCTCTTATCCCTCACAACCTTATCATGCATCCAAACATTTTCACCTAATCCACAGTGATGTATGAGATCTTCAAAAATCACAACATAATTTGGAAAAAGGTGGTTTGTAAGCTTTATAGATGATCACACACGGTTGTGTTGGATCTACCTAATGCATAAGAAATCTGAGGTTCCAACTATGTTTAAAATTTTTACCACTATGGTTGAAACCTAATTTAACACAAAAATCAATATTTTTCGAACTGACAATGACATCGAATATTTTAATAAAACCCTGTGGGATTTTCTCATAACAAAAGACATTTAGCATCAATCTACATGCCCTAACACTCCTCAACAGAATGGTATTGCTAAACGAAAGAATAAACATTTACTTGAAGTAGCCCAAGCCATTATATTTGAAGGAAATGTTCCCAAATACTTATGGGGGGAAGTTGTCCTGACAACAACATACCTAATAAACAGGATGGCTACATGTGTGCTAAACTATAACACTTCTTTGGATATCTTTAAAATGATTTTCCCAACATGTAGACTGCATGCTAATTTGCCCTTAAAGATTTCAGTTGTATTACTTTTGTGCATTTATCCCCTATCTCTCGGTATAAACTTGATCCAACGGCTGAAAAATGCATTTTCATTGGATATGCTCCAAATCAAAGAAGGTATAAATGTTTAAATCCCCAGACAAAAAAACTACATGTCAGTATAGATGTTACCTTCTTGGATACCTAAAACTATTTTACATGCTAGAACCGAAGTGGTTAAACTAGAAGGTTAAATTGATAAGGAGGAACAAGGGTTAGACTTAGGTGGTCCTCAAACAGGAAAAAAAATACCACAGTTGAATAAGGAGCTACGATTTTATACTCAAAGAAATCTACAACATAGTAGAGATCAACCTATCATCCCCGCACAAGACCAACCGAACCTCCCAAAAAGTGGTCCAACAGAAGACTCCTCAAACCTTTCAGGTAACACTGAACTCTCTAATTTAAATTCAGACCTGCCTATAGCCCTTAGGAAAGGTGTAAGAACATGCACTAAGAAAGGACCCAAAGCCAGTACAAGTCATCTCATTTCCAAATATGTTTCCTACAAAAATATTTCTCAAAATCATTGAGCCTTCACCTTTAAAATTAAAAATCTGTTTGTGTCTAGAAACATTGAGGAAGCACTAGATGATCCAAAGTGGAAATCAATAGTCTTAGAAGAGATGAATGCTCTTAAGAAAAATAGGACTTAGGAAATTTTTTACCTGCCATATGATAAAAGAATAGTAGGATGTAAGTGAGTCTTCACTTACCATTAAATGCAAGGCAAATGGAAGTATAGAGAGGTATAAAGCTAGGTTGGTGGCAAAAGGGTTCACTAAAACCTATGGGGTAGATTATCAGGAGACCTTTGCTCCAGTAGCTAAGTTTAACTCCATTCGGATTCTACTGTCACTTGCTGTTAACTTCAATTGGCCCCTACACCAATTGGATGCAAAAAAATGCCTTTCCAAATGGGGATTTGGAAGAAGTGTTTATGAGTCTTCCCCCAGGATTTGAAGGGAACCTTGGAAGAAATAAGGTGTGTCGGCTAAAGAAATCCCTATATGGACTAAAACAATATCCAAGGGCATGGTTCGAGCGTTTTGGAACATTGTTCTATAAGCACTCGGTAGATGGCAAAATTGTAATTCTGATTGTGTATGTAGATGATATTATTTTGACATGTGATGATGGCGGTGAGCTCACAAATTTGAAGGAGAAACTTGCCAGAGTGTTCGAAATCAATGAGCTTGGTCTGTTGAAATACTTTCTTAGAAATGAGTTTTTTATGTCCAAAGAATGTATATTTGTTAATAAGTAGAAATATACTCTGGATTTACTAAAAGAAATAGGCCTGCTAAGGTGTAAAGTCACCGAGACACCCATTGAGCTTAACACCAAACTGCAACCAACCAAAGATGAAGATGTGGTAGACAAGGGAAGGTATCAACAACTAGTTAGGAGACTAATCTATTTATCTCATACCCGTCCAGACATAGCATTTGTTGTGAGCATGGTAAGTCAATTTATGCATTCGCCAGGACCTGAACACTTTGAGGCAGTGAATAAGATCCTAAGGTATTTGAAGAGATCACCAGACAGAGGACTTCTCTACAAAAGACAAGGTCACCTACAAATAAAAGCCTGAACCGATGCAGATTAGGTCAGTAGTGTTACTAACAAAAGGTCAACATCAGGTTATTGCACTTTCGTTGGAGGGAACCTTGTTAGTTGGAGAAGCAAGAAGCAAAATGTAATAGCAAGAAATAGTGCAGAAGTCGAATTTAAATCAATGGCTCATGGAATATGCTAAGTGTTGTGGGTTGAAAAACTACTAAAGGAGTTAAAGACTTATAATCCTCCAACAATAAATCTGTATTGTGATAACAAGTCAGCAATCTCCATCGTCCGTAATCCAATCTTACATGACAGAACAAAGCATGTGGAAGTTGATAAACACTTTATTAAAGAGAAGATAAAAAGTAGACAGATCTACATCACATATGTTCCCACAGTTGAGCAATCTGCAAATATCTTAACTAAGAGACTATCTAAGAAGAACTTTGACAACATAACAAGCAAGTTGTCTATTAAAGACATCTTCAAGCCAACTTGAGAGGGAATGTCGACAGTGTATTAAATTGAGTTTAATGCTATAAATAAATGTTATAAATCCTGTGAATATTCGATTTGCTATAGCTAGCAAAGTTACCATATTTAGACTAATAGTTTTGGTCGTTTATTGTAGTTTTCGATCTCCTATATTCCTACCATAAAAGGAGGCCTTTGTACCAATTGTAAAGTGTATCAATGAAATACCTTTTACAAGTGAAATACATTGTTCAAGCATTCCTGCAGAAATTAATCACCAACTTCAGTTTGTTTCTCTACTCTACAGACCAATGAATCTGGGCAGAGTTGCTTGTTCATTGCAAACAATTCTTGAGAAAGAATAATTAATAGCATGTTTGGATTGCAATGAATTTGCTTTACATCGAACAAAGTTGCTTGTTGTAAATTACATTGCAAACAATTCTTTTCTTGCTTTTGTGTTGAAATTACTCTGTAAAAATTTGATCAAACTAAAACAAAAGTTTCCAAACATAAATTACGTTCTTATAAACTTACTTTTAGTTAAATTTGCAAAAACTAAGTTTACCAAATAACTAGTTTAAAATAAATAATAATAATAATTAATTTTAATTAGAACTAAGTGCAAGCAAGGTGCGTAGTGTTTGATAGTTTAGTCACATCAACAGGCACCAAGCAATAATAAAAGTATTGAGAAGGCCAAAGCAACAACAACTGACCCTTATCTCCCAAGATAGGAGATAAGGCTAAATCCATAAATACGGAAGAGCTTCAAGTAACTTTTTTTTTGTAGAAGTCAAATATATACTATAACAATAAGTGTCACAAAGTAGAGAGCAAATTTGGAGAGACTATGGCCTCTTCTTTTAACAATGAGAAGCTGCCCCAGCACATCAATATGCACTTTACAGAAAATTCAAGGAAACATCCCACATGTAGCAATTGAGGGACATGCAGGAAACTTAATCAGAAGCGATATCTGGATATATTTGCCAGTTACAAAGGTGAGCCAACATTGAACCGCTTACTTCATTGGCATATTATTACTTGCTGCCTTTTACATTTTACTGGAAAGCGCAAGATATTTGGTATGACGCCCCTGAGCAAAAACTTTACCAGTCTTTTTCTTCCTGAACTCGATGCTAATAACAGCTACAGCCTTTCCAACACGTAGAGCCCTGGCCTCGATTTCAATCTCCTCCTAACATAACATTAGAAAAAAATTATTGCAGTGATATCTTGCATTACACACAAAATCCAATATCAGAAACCAGGAAAAGAATGTCCAACATTCCACTCCTCAAATTACATATTTGATATCAGATTGTCATCAATACTGAACATACATCATGCCAAAACTTGAAAGGAGCAGTGTTGACAAAATCATCAGGCATTGCAATAGTTTAAAGAGGGAGTCACAAATAAAATCCTCCAACATACAAAACTGGATATAATGAACAAAAAGCTGAAGCCAACCTCCGCCCTTCCACTTCACCCAAACCACAAAAAAAAAAAAGTGATTTTTCTGTTCATTATTAAATAGGTTTTCCACATAAAGTTCAATTTAAATTTTAAAAAATAAAACTTATTTCTAAAATCATAATGAAAAGAAAAGTTAAGGTACCAAGGCAAAGTCTACATTTGAGCAGCAACTTCAGTAACAACTAGGTCTAAAACTATACATTTTAGCATCAAAGTTTCAAAATCTGCATCCTTCGTTTTCTCCTTTCCTATGAATATTGAATACTAAAGTTCTTGTCATGCATGATATTAGTTTTATCTTTTTACGGTGTCTCTCAAAATTGTTGCTTGACAAGATACCTGGTCAGTTTCTAGTTCAATAGAGCCCGTAGTAGTCAGTAAAGTCACGGGACAAACCAAGAGAGAAAGATAGAAGCACCACGTGAGAAGAGTCCAATAGATTTAGCTGGAGCATGTACTTGCACCTCCAGTGCAAAGGTAAGCCGGCGGCATTTTTTTTCCAAGAGACTCAGCAACAAAAACAAGATAGTTTCCTTTCCTGTTGTTATTCTAAGGATCTTGTTAAACAGTTAAAGCGGGATTAACACTTCGGAGACAAAAACATATGAACTTTTCCCGTTTTCCAGAGAATGAAAGAACATAAAGGCTTTTTCAGTATATGAGGAACAAGAGCAATTACAGGGATCAAACCAATTGTCCAGACCTGACCCCCATAGTAATGAATTATCAAGTAAAGGGATCATTTTAAGAGCTTCTCAAGATATTAAATTGAAAAAGCTAATTACACATCACTTAAAGTGATGAGAAGTAATGTGTATCTCATATCTGTCTATATGGCATAATCAGAATGGAGGTGTGTAGAAGACAAGATGAGACTAGATGTAATGTGAAAACTTTGCACATGTAAGGTGTTATGAGTAAAAATTTGAGATTTGGATTCTCTTAATTTTTTTTTCCCTAAAATGATCAAGTAAAAGAGTGACAAATATAAAAGTTATAAAATAAATTTTACACATTATAATCGAATCTCACTAATAACTTTTTCTGTATCTATCGCTCTTTTCACTTGACTACTTAAAAGAAAAAAAAATTAAAAAGATACATATCTAAAAATTTGTGTGGTTATAATTACTGCATTAAATTTTCACCAAAACCATGAATTATTTCCATCAAAAGTTTCAATATATAATCAGGGGACAGGACAAACACAAAAGCAAGCATTCCCAAATCCCAATGACAACATTACCCTCTCTTCTTCTTTATTATTTTGTAACAAATAAGAGCGTGTTTGTTTTATAGTTAGAGATTATAAACGTACGTTCATTATTCTTGAACGGACAAATTTATGTTTGGCTTCATTTTTTTTACGTTTGCTTCAACTCATTTCCTGCTCCTAACCCACGTTCAGCTGAAGGTAACAATATTTTGCTTTTACGTTCAGTTTTTATCCGTTCCAAATTTATCTCTCTTTTAACCTTTGCTCCCTTCACTCCTTCACTCCTTCCTTCAAATTTATCTCTCTTTTAACCTCTGCTCCCTTCACTCCTTCACTCCTTCCTTTTTTCTATTGGTTCCGATCTGCTTCCGATCTGCAGTGTTGGTTCCGGTCTGCACCACACCAGGTATCATTCTTCTTCTTACCGCTGCAGATCTAGCCGTGCACTGAGCTCACCGAGCCACCTACTCCAGCCGTACCGCGACCCGCGTTCACCAACCCAGAACTCCCAGTAGTCATGCCGTCAACCTGATCGCCGCCGCGCCTCTAACTCGTCACGAACCAACACCGACAAATCGTCCTCCCCTGGTGGCTAGTGTGTTTTCTGCTAGTGTTTACCTTTTGCTAGTGCGTTATCTGCTCTTGGATTCATCTTTAGTTCCTTTCCTTTCATTATGTCATTATGTTTTTTTTTTCCTACATACTGAAGGCCAACAGGGGAAGCAAATGGGCTATCAGCCCATTTCATTTTTTGGTTCACTTTGCCTTTTGGTAAAAAAAAGACAAGAATAAAAAAAAAATATATATTCTGAGTTTACTTGTTTGTGCCATGTATGTTTAATCCTTGTTTCATAGTATTTACTTAGTTTATTATTGTGTTTTGTGATTAGTAAGAAGCTAAAAAATAAAAAAAAGGGTTGACTACTTTAAAAAAATGAATGAATAAAAAAATCTATAAAACATAAAAAAAATAAAAAATAAAAAAACAAATCTGAAAATTGTTAAAAATAAAAATAAAATTTGTTTCAAGTTGTTTTGTTTGTGATGCTTATATTAAAATTTTTTTTTTTACTTGGCTCAGAGAAATTTTATGTGTGTTCTTGTACCCTTTTTTTAAAAAATAATAATAAAACAAAAATATATATAAAAAAGGAAAATAAGAAAAAAAAATTATTAAAATAAATTTTGAAACAGATTCAATTCAATCGTTATGAAGATGAAAATGTAGTTGAACCCGAAGATGATAATGAAGATGTTGTTGATGAGTATCCATCCCCAAGATTAACTACGATCTCTTCATCGTGAAGATGAATATTGTTCGAGACTCAATTCTAATCAAATTATTGAAGCACATAATGCGAATTTTAATTAGTAGTATATTTATATTTCAAAATTGCATTACATTTTTCTCAATACTTTACTATTATTTTGTATTTTGATTTGGATCAATCAATTTGCTTGATGTATTGAAACTTTAGGTGTCTTCATTTATCGGATCAACTATGAATATAATTTAACGTTTTGTTATATAATTTATTTAACTATGCATATAATTTAACATTTTGTTATAATTTTTTTTATTTATAATTTAACTCTACCACTAAAAGTAAAAAAAAATTTATATAATTTGTTCATATGTTCTTAAAAATAATCAAATAAAATAAAAGGTAATAAAAGTGATTTTGGTTATTTTTATCCAAACAATATTCATTTTATTAAACTCACTTTTGAAACAAAAATTTCCAAACATAAATCATCTCATTTCAACTTTCAAACTTAAGTTTACAAACACACTTTCAACCAAACTTAAGTTTACTGACTGCAATCCAAAGACACACTAAAACAACCCAGTTGCCAATTGATATAATATAAAACAATAAAGCAATCATTACCAAAGGCTCACAAGTCACAACAACTCACAATCATAAACAACAAAAAATTGAGAAAAAAAAAAGAGAAGAACTAAGGATAGATAGATAGACACTGACATCAACATAGGCAGCATCCAAGTAAGAAACGTTGATCTCGACGGAAACTCCAGTAGTGGGAGCTGAATATCCGACGGTGCAAATTGCAGCAGAGCCCACCACATCCACCAGCGTAGCGGTGGCACCACCGTGTAACGAATTGCCAGAATTCTATGGAAAAAGAAAAAAATCATCAAAAAGCTATAAATAAAAATAATAGAAAAAGCACAAGTGAGAAGAAGATGAATAAGAAAGAGTAGGTACGAGTAAACGAGGAGGAATCTTCATAGAGCAGACGACGCGACCAGGCTCGATGAGATCGACGCTAAGGGCATTCATGATTAAGGGTTCCAAGAACCGAGGTGGCAATCCATCTACCACTGATGCTGTTTCCCCTCCTTTCTCTAAGTTCCTCTTCACTGATTCCAGGTCCATTCTTCCCTCCCTCATTCCTTCTTTCCTTTCTCTATTAAGTACCTCTTCACTTGATTTTTAGGTTTATGTGTCAGCCCTGCCATTTCATTTTCTTGTTTGTTTGTTTTTCATTTCCACATTGACTTTCAACCCACCAATCACTGATTTTCATTTTAGGATAAATTGAACATTACCGTAAACGTTAAACTCATTTTCACTTTTCATACATAAATTTTATTTTATAATGAATAACTCTTTAATTTATAATAAAAAATATAAATTTATATTTTTTTAAAAATTTATTAATGACAATTTACTTATGTTTAGGAGTTGAATATTTAAGAATTATGTTAAAAGAAATATTGTATTTCTCACGTGTAAATTCTTAAAATTTATTTGATATGTCAGTATTAAGTTGATATGATAAATTAATATAATATATTATAATATTATTAATTATTTGATATAAATATTGTATTACATAAGATTATTAATTAAACTTCTCTTAAACATTAAACTCATAGATAAAAGCCTTAATGGTGTAATTTATGCTTGATTGAGTTTTAATGTATAAATTCTTATAAAAACTTTTCTATTCCAATTTTAAACACTTCAATATCCTAAACTTTTATTTATTATGCTTTATATTATCAAGTTTAATATTATCAAGTCTTATCATATCTTTCGTACGAAACGGACTCTCACTGTTAAAATTGACAAAAAATACATGCTTACACTTTTTACCATAATTTAGGAGGGTTATGTGTCATGTATGAAAAATGAATATGAACAAAACTTTCGGAGGATAATATGTAATTTATCCTTCATCTTAATGTAGTCTCTTAAATGGGTTTATGTCATTCAACCAACTGGAAGTTGACCCGATCAGAAGGTCGAATTACCCGATCAATGATCCGACTATAGGTCAGGCAATCAAATCAGAAAATTTGGACAAAAAAACTATATAAAAAATACATCATATAAATATGAAAAAAATATTAAAATAAACTATATGAAAAATACTTTATATAATGTAACCAAATTACCAATGATAGTAATCTAGTATCATATTTAAAAATTAGATTGATTGTATAATAATATAAATTAAAAAATTAAGAGCATAACTTAATAAAAACACATGATTTAATGACATAATATACTTAATAACAAAGATATTTTATGAACTAAGTTCAAATCTTATAAGTAACCATTTTAAAATTTTATATAAATCCTATAAGTTCAAATCTGGACGGGTTCATCGGGCCACCCAGGTTTGACCAAGCTTGATCGACTCGCTGTGCTGACCCATAATACATAAGAACTAGACCGGTTCACAGACCAGATAGGTCAAACATGTCACCTTAAATGAACAAATCTTTCTTTTTTAGAAATAGAAAAATAAATAAATAAAGTAAAAAAAATGCCTAATTAACCATAACTTTTGAGCATAATTTAAGTCATTTACTTACTGTAGCTACACATGTCCAAAATATATATATATATATATATATATATATATATATATACTAGTTGTCTAGTTCCAATTCTAAACAACTCAAAAGCATAGGAGCTCCTATATGACTATATACCCAAAAAAATAAATATATCAAGTAGTCTAACAATTACATTTAGGTAATACCACAAAAAGCTAAATACATCCAATAACTCCCACCATATCACAAAAAAAAAAAAAGATAACAAGAGCCCATCATTTCACAAAATATAATTTGCAAAATAAAGAGAACTCAAATCTTTATTTTATTTCTTCCTCTTCATTAGAAATAATGACTTCAGATTCTTAAATAAAAAGATTTTTGTCATAATATTTGGTTATGCCCTCAATCAGCTTTGCATCTTCAAATGGAACAAATGCATCTACATATTCACATGTACAACAATTAATTAAAACTAATAATAAATAATTATAACAACTATTATATGGACCAACATGTTAGATGAGAGCTTGCAACAAAATTTACCATTAAGAGAAACCTAAGTAACCAATTGCGAGTGCATATGAGAGCTTGCAAAGTTTTGGAAACCATACTACTTCTATACTTGTTCAAAATACGGTCACCAATACTAAAAGCAAACCCAAATGCCACCGTGGTTATTGAAATGGTCAATATATCAATAGTCATCATTCCAAGGTCAAAAAATCTAAGACTACGATCCTTTCAATATTCCAAAACATATAAATCCTTGTGACCCACAAGTTTTGGCTCTTCTAGATAAAGATCAAGGTCATTCTTTCCAACAAAAAAAGTTCTTTGGTTGTCTTCCTCTTCAAAGTAGAAAGCAAAAATAACAACAATTTTAAATAGAAATAAAAAAATTAAGTAATTTAAAGAACTAAATAAACAAAAACTTACATCATAGTCAATTGATAAATTTGTTTTAACCTTCCTTCCAAAAGTTTGAGTAGAAATACTAGCATCTATCATAGAAGAAGTTGATGCATTTTTGTTAACATATTGAGAAAAAAGTTTATCCAAAGCATTCTTCACTTTGCTCAACTTCTTATCAACTATGGTTATATTAGCATGAAGTTTGGAATAAGCATACTTCAAGAATTGAAACTTTATTCTAGGATCAAGAACACAACCAAATGCAAGAATAGTTTTATACTCACACCAATACTTGTCAAACTTGTCCATCATCTTTGAAGTCATATCTCTTATAACATAATCTTGACTCAACATATTATTTTTTAATAAAAGCTTTATCTTCCATATTTGCATGAAATACAAATTAGATGTAGTATATGTGAATCCAAAAATCATATTGGTAATTTCATAAAAAAGCTCAAAGAATTCACACATATTCTTTCCTATTGTCCATGCTTCATTAGATGGACAATGATTATAGTTCACATAATCTAAACTCAACATTACAAATGCACGCTTATACTTGATTGCACTCGCAAGCATCAAGTAAAGTTCCATCTAGCGGATATATCCAAACGCAAACCAACACTACTATCAATGTCACCAACTTCTTTAATATATTTAAAAAATTGTTTCATCCTTGATTCTGACACCCTCACATATTTCACACACTCTCTTATTTTGTGCAATGCATTACTTGCTACATTTAGACCGTCTTGAACTATAAGGTTCAAGATATGAGCACAATATCTAATGTGAATGAAGTCTCCATTACACAACAAACTATTTGACAAGCAAAGTTGACTTTTCAAGATGTTTTGCATGTTATCATTAGAGGAAGCATTATCCAAAGTAATAGAGAAAAGTTCTTTATCTATTCCCCATTCTTTCAAAAACTCAAGTTTTTTTCTTGATAGCTCATGACCGGTATATGGAGGTTCCAAATGACAAAAGTTTAACAATTTTCTATTTAACTTCCAATTCTCATCAATAAAATGAGCTATTAGAGTGATATAACAATGATTAGTGCAAGCTGTCCAATAATTAGAGGTCAAACCCACTCTACCATGACTTCTAGCCAATTGATTTTTCAATTTCTCTTTCTCAAGCAAGTAAATTTTCATCACATCGGCAATTATAGTATTTCTAGAAATCATTGTAGTCTTACTAAAAGAAATACATTGACGTAATGTTCTAAAATCACTTCACTAACACATTGAAATGGAAGATCACATAATATGATCATTTGAGTTGTCAACTCACGCACAACATTGTAGTCAAGCTTTCTAGCAACATAATCAAGCACCATAGTCCCCACATCATCAAATCTCAAAATCATTAAAAAGTTAAGAATGTGACGATTTAAATGAGATGTTCTTCCCTTGCTCGAACAAGTATATTCTTTTCCACAAGCCTTTGCATTTACACCTTTATTTTCCATCACTAGTCACACCAATTTTTTAAAAATATTTCCTAGCATATGAGGTTTTAGCCTCTCTTTTTTATGGTTCAGAATTCTCATCAACTTTCATAGGTGCATTAGAATTATGTTGTTTCAAAATTTGACAATCATCTCCAATATTGGCAAGTATATTACTCATACTGACAATGGAGAAAATAAGAAAAAAAAATAAGAACAAAATCAAAACTACAAAAACAAACCAACCAACAAGAGAACACCAAGAACTTGCCATTAAAATTTGAGCAGAATCAAAGCTACAAAACAAACCAACCAACAAGAAAACACTAAGAACTTGCTATTAAAATTAGAGCAAAAATTTAAGCAAAGTCAGACCATAATCAGAGCAACAAAACAAATCAAAAAGAGGAAACCACAAAGTTATGGGCTGTGGGTGAAATCTGAGAACAATTTAAAGGTTGTAGTATGAGAAATCTGAGTGAAATCTTGATACATGTTGTTCTCCGGCAAGTCACGAGTACGCTTTCCGGCCAACCTTGCTGGCGTCGCTCTCCAGCTGTCCTACTCTGACGGCATTCTCGATTCTATCTCGTCAACGCGTAACAATGTTGGCTTCGCTCTTTTGCTCAGGTGGTGGGTGTCATTGCCACCATCTACTGTGTTCTGTCACTACTGAGTGCTTGGTTACTTGGGTGGGACTGAGAAGAAAAAGTTAGGGTTGGTGTTATTACCATGTTACTGCTATTGAGGCTACGTTTAGTGAACAAGATACGGAGGACCTGATAGTATAAATTAATACTATAAGACCTTATTAAGTGTTTGATAGTTTAACCTAATAGTATAGTTAAATTATGTCAAACTTTTTTATCCTATTATGACCTACTTATTTTATCCTCTCTCTCATCCCCTAATTAGACCTAATGGGAATTCTTTTCTAAATTCATCCTCATCCTTTTATCTCTCTTCTAAACCTTTCATCTCTCATTCAGAAACCATGGCTATCCCTCTCAACTCCCTTCACCCCTCTCTTATCTCCCTGTCGTCGTAGCTCCTCCTTCACTCTTCAACAAGACAGATCAAACACAGTCGTCCTCTGTCGCTCCACCACCTCCGTCAACCCTTCTTCCTTAAACCTCCACGACGCTGAAAAGTTGTTCTCCTCCATGTCCACGGCCAAGCTCCTCGACTCCACCGTCTTGCTCCACGCCATTGTGGTGAGGCCCATGATGGATTTCAGAATGTGGGTTATGAAATCTAAGCTAGTGGAAATGGGGGTGCTGAGGGATGTGGTGTTGGCCACCATTCGCAAGACATTCTATGAACACTTCTGCACCGGTGAGGATGTCGCCGCTGCTGGCCAGAGCATACAGTCTTTGAACGATGCCAGTTTGAGTGGCATGCTAGTTTATGGGGTTGAAGATGCATACGACAATGAGGGATGTGACCGTAATCTCAAAGGGTTCCTTCACTTTTTTTTTCTGACTACCACCGTGAAGCCATGACTGCTTTTCCAAGATAGGATCAAGTTGAAGGTTGTATAACTTGATTGGTGAAGGTTGTCCAGCTTCTTCAAATTAAGTTGCATTTTTTATATTAAAAAGTATTATAGTCATGTTAAATAATTATTATATTATCGAATTTTTATATTATTAGACATCAAATATTTAATAATATAAGAGTTTATTAACTTTTTTATCGTATCAAACTTTATCCATTTATTTAATACTATTAAATTTTATATTATTAAGTACATTAAATGTAACCTGAGTACAGTAGGTGAGAGTGAGATAAATAAATAAGAAATGAAAAGGAGCTTACACGTACTTCATAGGAGAGAATGGGTATTATATCAATTTTACTAATTTTGTTGGTGCAATTTCCTTTGATTTTTGGCAAAAACCACCAAACAAAGGCAGAAGCCTTTGGTCTTGTGCAATTTCCTTTGGTAACTTGCTTTCCTCATTTTTGGCAGCTTTGCTTGCTGCAAGAAGTGACCTTTTTTATTTTTTATTTTATCTTATGTTTTAATATTTTTTATAAGGTGTAATGGGCCAAATCTAAGAGACTATGCATCTATATTTCTTGTACCTAGTAAATAATAATAATTTAAACATAAAGTCGCTTAACTTGAAGGGGGTTAATTTGATTTCGAGTCAAATTAAGTTAAATCGAGTTTGGTTGAACTATTTTTTTTTAGTTTATTTTTTATTAACTTAGTTGGCATATTTTATCCACCTATTAAATTTGGTGCATTAGATTGGTCATTTTAACGGTTCTATAGAATAGCTATTCTAATTTATGCATTTACTGTGGGAAATACATTGTTCAAGCACCTCGAAGAAATTAATAAACAACTTCCGTGTGTTTCTCTATAGAATACTGATCAATGAATCTGGCAAAAGTTGTTGGTGCATTGGAAACAATTCTTGTTGAAGAACCCTGAGTGCCAGTAAACTAGTTTAAAATATAAATAATAAAATAAATAATACTAATTAGAACTCAGTGCAAACAAGGCCTGTGGTGTTCGATATCCTAATTACATCAACGGGCGCCAAGCTAGAATAACAGTATTGAGAAGAAAAAGAGCAATGTTACCTACACAAAAAGTAACCTTACATATCCTACAGAAATTAATTATTTCATAGCTTGGTAGGTATTATTTTCTCACTCTCCTACTTTCTTGTAAAACCAACTCAATCTTAAAGCATCGATCTCAATCTCCTCCTAACATTACATTGAAAAAAAAAAATGAAACTATTGCTGTGATATCTTGCATTACACAAATCCAATATCAGAAACCCGGAAAAGAATTTCCTACTCCCCAAATTACATATATCACCAATCCTGAACATTCATCATGTCAAAAGTTGAAATGAGCAGTGTTAAGAAAAATCATGAGTCATTGCAAACTAAAATAAAAAATAAAAAGTAAAAAGCAAAGTGATTTTTTGGTTCTTTATTGAATATGATCTTCAATTTAAAGTTTAATTTAAAAAAAATATTATGTATAAAATCATAATGAAAAAAAAAAAGTTAACAATATGTATAAAATGAAGGACAGGACAAACACTACAATAAACAAGCATTCACATTGGCAGCATTACCCTCTTTTTCTTTATTTCTTGTATAACAAACAAAATAATCGAGTTGTAGATATTGATATAAGAAGAATGTTAAAAATATATTTTTTAACATTATTTTTAATATTTTTTTATTATTGACCCATTTTATATAATTAAAAAAAATTATTAAGAGAAAAATATTAACAACATTTACTTTTAGATCAATAATAAAATAAATATTAAAAAAAGTATTAAAAATAATGTATTATTAACCTTTCTTGTTCTCTTTACGTAATATTAAACCAATAAAGCAAACATTGCCAAACGCTTACGACAGAAGAGTAGAACCAAGGATAGACAGATACAAGTATTGACATAGGCAGCATCCAAATATGAAATGTTGATCTACATGGAAACTCCTGAATTCCATGGGTACCCAGCGGAAGGAATTGCAGCTGCGCCCACCACATCTACCCGCGCAGCGGTGGCACCACCATGCAAGGAATTGCCAGAATTCTAGGAATTAATTAATGAAGGAAAACAAAACCTATGAAACTTATTATTGAAAAACATGGTATAGAGGATATAAAATTGATTGAAGGATGAAAAGAGAAATCGGATTTTGATTGAAATAAGAAAGGCATGTATGTGATACAAAGCATGCATATATAGTATCAAATCAAACTAATAACTACCTGCTAACTCTTAACTAATCTCAAAGACTCTATAAGTGTGTTTGGAATGAATAAAAATAGGAAATGATTTGATTTGATTTGATTTATAAATCAAATTTTGTGTTTGGAATTCATTAAAATGAGAATTAATTTGATTTGATTTTATTATTTTACATTTTAACTCTTATAAGAAATGGTTAGAGGTAGTTATTAAGGGTAAAATAGTCTATTCATTTCAAATCAAATCAAATTCCAACAAATTCTATCAAAATTAATTGAATTTATAAAACAAAAGGAATGAAATCCATGTGATTTTAGAAATCAAATCATTTCTTATTTTTTAACATTCCAAATACAAAATTTAATTAAATTTAATTTACAAATCAAATCATTTCCTATTTTATTACATTCCAAACACACTCTAATTAATGCTAACCAAACTCTAAATATGGTAATACTAATAAAAAAAAAAGGGACTAGAAAATGAAGATGAAGATGAGAATATGAAATAGAGTACAAGTAAATGAGGGGGTATTTTCATAGAACCGATGATGCGGCCAGGCTCTATGAGATCTACGCGGAGGCTACTCATGATTAAGGGTTCTAAGAAACTCGATGGCAATCCATCAACCATTGATGTGCTTTCGCCTCCGTTCTCTAAGTACCTTTTTGTTGATTTCACGTCCATTCTTCTTCGTTTCTTTCTATGATCAACGACCTTTGCCATTTTATTTTTGTTTGTTTGTTGTCCACTTTGACTTTCAATTTTCAATCTCACCAATCATTGATTTTAAATTTGATGCATTTAGTGGACCATTTTACAAATTATCGACTCGCTTAATCTCATATTAAAATTGACCAAGCTCTTAAATGGGTTACCGACTAACCCCAAAGATTGAGTCAGGATTGTTTGACCCTAACTCTTTTTTTTTTTTTTTTTTGCTCTAGAGTAATGATTTTTGCATATTAAAAATTTTATATCATTCTTAAATCACTTTTTTTTTTGCAAGAAAAATATACAATCAAATACACACTCTCTCAAATTTATTCACTAATGTTGAGGTAAAATTTTTAATAAGTGAATAAAACTATTCTTTTCCTATTATATGTATGGAGAAGCGTCTCACAAGACAAGACACAACTACAACTATAACTAAGTAGTTCTAGCCTTCTTGTAAGTTGTAACCCCCGTCCTCCAAAAAAATGTAGTTCTTTCTTCTAAGAATACAACCTATCTAACATAAACATCAAATAATGTTATTCACATACATATAATTTCACATTTGTATAATTTTTTTGCACACTCACATCTTGATTCTACTACCTTCACACGGAAATGAGATAATGACAAAATTAGTCGGCATAACCCATTTAAGCTGGTCAACATGGGTCAAGTGAATTTTTGGGAAAGGTTAGGTAAAAAATGTTGTAATTTTGCTAATCTAACTCAGCTTTATGTGAGCTATGAGTTGGAAGAGCCAACCTATTGGCCTAAATTATCTTTTTTTTTTCTTTTACTTGTAACATTTAAAAATTATATTCTTAGGTTTAATTATTATATTTGTCTTTTACATCTTTTAAGTACCAACAAATATAAAATAAAATAAATTTTGTAATAAAAAATTAATTTATATTAAAAATAAAAATAAAATATTTTATATAGCATATAAATTATTAATAGTGATTAAATATCAAGCCAACTTGCAATAGACAAAGCCAAAGTATGTTCAAACTTAAATTTTCTTAACTTAACCCACACATTTCATCCAGTTATTCGAGTTGTTCATCAAAATCAACTCTTTCTAACACCCTTAGGTGATGTGTTTCTTGATGATGTGCCAAGCATTATCCCAGGAGTCCAAAACATGTGTCGTACGCAGTACTCTTTTTAAGAGTCCCTAAGTACAGCCAATGATGAACAAGATAATGGGAGATGAGCTAGTGTAACAGTAAAATTAGACTCCAAAGCAAGAAATAGAGCATGTGTCTCTAATTTGATGATAATTTCTTAGACACAATACAAGGGACGAATTACGAGTATGGCACCACAGAAATGAGTTACTGCCACCGAGATGTTAAAAAAAATGTCCAAAACAAATTGCAATATAAATAAATCAAGACCAAGGATAAAGATAAATAACTTAAAAATACATTAGGAGAGTGGAAGAAAATAATACATAAAACGGTGAGCTATCACAGAAATAAAAGACACATGTTTGATAATAAATAAAACTACAGAGATCCTCGTTAAGGGCCTTCTAATACACAAAACACGGAAACTAAAAAGCTGCATGACCATCACAATCTGCCATGAAGGTCCCAGTAGTCAGATACCCTCCATCCTTCCGTCCTAGTAAAACTTCCAAGAGGCAAGGCCAAACAAAGCTTTCTTTAACAACAATCTAATAGCAAATGTATAGCAAAAAAGGGGAGAAAAACAAATTAGTCCCCATTGAATTCTACAGCATTTAGTATTTACTGTAAAATTCTCCAAGTGGTTGACAGAAAACTAAATCAATTAGTTTTCTTCTCTTCTTCCTTTGCAGCATCTGCATCTGCATCTGCAGACTCCACAACCTGATCATCCTCACCTCCAAAACCAAATTCATTCACACGTTTTTTGTCCACTGGATAAATCCACCTCTGGTATATATATATGAGAAAGATAAGATCTGCAAAGCAGGAAAAGGAAAAGGAAATTAAGACAATATCAAGGCCATCCGACAAACTGATACTTGCATAGTGAGTAATCTTCAGAGAAAAATTATAGTTAATTCATCTAAAACAACAAATCCCAATGGGAATATTGTTTCAGAAATGAGTGCATTCAAAACTGTCCAATAATGGAATAATTCGATTGCATTCAAGAAATAAGCCTTTCAGCTAAGTGGCAGTCATGAAGGTTAAAGAATGCCAAGCAAGGTCAGGAAAAAGTGCAATAATATAAAATGCCACCACATCTATTCTATCAGTTTGGTAGCACCTTCCCTTATCTAAAAAGCGGAACCATCAGCTTCAAAACTCCTTGAGTGAAAAGGAAATTAGGTGCTTGTCTTTTGGGAAATCCTTCTCGAAGTAACAAAATTAACCTTCATCTTGCTATAACCACACAACCATGATGTTCAAAAGTTTATTAGCTCTCAGGTAGGCTGGTATTAAAATTATCATTATATAACAAATATCAGAAAGAGACCAATGAGGCTGCTACCAGATAACATTTCAAATGCCAATGGCCTTGTAGCCTAGTTGCACCTAACTTCCTTCGAAAGTACTTGATCCCGGATTCGATCCACGGGTTTCTTTTTTTTTTTAATTATTTTTTGTACATTCTATCCAGAGTTAATCTACTCATAGCTAACCCACCTTTCCTCCAGCCCTCACCAGGTCTCAACACCTCATTTGTTAAAAAAGAAAAAGAAGGAGAAAAAAAAAAGAAAAGAGAACATTTCATATATCACAAGCATATTAATCTTAAAATGAGGCCATCCTTAGTATCTGAAGCAGTTGCACAATATCATGTAGTCATGATCCCAATCTTACCATCACGGAAGACAGAAAGCCGGTGTAGTGTTGGCATTTTAATGACAAAGGCAAAAAGATCATCAATGATGGTGTTGAGAAACTTGTAGGTCATCTGCCTCCAAGGTAGATGAGCAACAGATTTAAGCTTGTAGTTGATGAACAATTGAGGGCACATCATAACAAAACCTGCAGCAATTTCGCAGTACAAAGAGTATAAACATTACAATGCAAAACTAGAAACTTGATGATCATGATCATGTTTGTTAAAATTGGTTAAATATGTCGCTATGAGAAACAGAGCTTTATATTTATTTCCTTAAGTAGAAAAAGAGGGGGAAAAGAAAAAAAAATGTAAGAACTATGACATTGATTTTTCTAACAAAAAGCAAAATAAAAATGCTGCCAAGGAAAGTAGCAAATAGTGTGGATTCACTATAGGTGAATTTCATATTTACTCTACTTTGACCCAAAGACAGCACAAAAAAAGTATAATCATAGGTGAAATTCACTATAGGTGAATTTTTCTAATTTACTTTTTCTAGAAAGAGAAATAATCATACAGCAAGATACATTCCACCTTCACAAATTAAGGCCATGTTAATTTTGGTCATTCAACTCCTAAGTTAAATAACAGTAAAAAATCCTCATCTTCTATTCAAACACGTTTAAAAACTCTTTGCATTAAGGAGGTTTAACTCAATTCATTTACTAGTCTCTGCAACATTAGCAGCATTTGTAATCAACACCCATGGATAAAAAGGTTCATCCATACATCCACGATTCAGGACAATCTTACTCAGTATGCATGAGCTGCGTCAGTTAGGAACTTAAAAGTATAGCAAATTTATCTGAGTCAAAGGACTCTGTTTAACTCAATCAATTTTAATAGTCATGGTCATAAATGGAAGTATCCCCCCAAAACACAATGATAGCTTAACCCAAAAAGAAGAGTGCTTACCAAACATGTATACACAACTTGTGAGTGAAGATAGAATCCAAGAATACCAGCTCTTATGGCGCTCATACATCAGTGAGTAAACAGAGAAGCCAGCAACAAGGAGAAACAGAACATAGGATAAATACTTCATTGCAATATCATCATATTCCTTTGTCTTATTCCGTACATATGACTCTCGATCTCGGAGCCGCAACATAGGTATCCTACCTGTCCTATCAATCTGGGAAAAAAAAAAGAATGAAATAAATTGCAGATTTCAGACATCAAATAAAAAAAATTAAGCAACAACAGAATTTGTAGAAGTTGACAAAGCTAGAAAGTAACTTCAAAATGTATCCTCCCTCACTCAACCAAAAAAGTGATAAAACAGTAAGTAAAACAGGAAGGTCCCAGCAAATATATTCTACATACACACACACAGTAGACCTCAGCAAGATGTTCTACACACACAATCGGTACTGGTATACATGAAGATAAAGAGATGCAGGCCCGCAATGTCAGTAGCAGTAATCAATCATGCCTCAGGAACCATGCAACTTTTTATATCAAAAATTCAAAAAGCATACTTATCAAATATGTTCACATATACTAAAAAAAGACTAGAAGATCACAAACGATACCTCTATGCGCATGGCTTTTCCAATTTTCCAGAACTCAATAATGCAACCAATTCCAGAGCTTGCAAGAATCATCCAGGAGGTGTCGTTGTCAAGCAGATAAAGGAAGATAATAAGCTGACAAATAAAGCTCACGAGAACAGTCTTTGCAGAAAGTCCTTCCATAGATTTATTTTTGTTCCAAAATTGGATGTCTGGGGAGAAAGAAAATAATTAGATGATAAGCTTACTTTCCTAAAGATTGTGATACAAAATAACTTACCATTCTTGAAAGCCAAGAAGTCAAAAACTGAATGAAGTAGAGATACAATCATGGTAACTGCCAGGAGGTAAGGATTTCCTTCCAAGAATACCCTCTGATATAATTATCAAAATCAAATAGTCAGATAGTGGGAGACAGATGCACAACAAACAGAGGAGTATGTCATAAACTGGATCTATTCGTAAGAACTTTCCTTTATTAATTTGGTTTTTATTTTTTTTTTAATGATTCATAAATACAATATGATAAGACAAATCATTTTTATTTTGAAATTTCATCTTAAAATCTCTGAGACCATTAATATACGTTACATAAATAAGCAGTGCTTTATGGTTTGAATGCCAAGCTGCCAAGAGACAGATCCAATAAAAGAGCACAGTAGAGATGAGCATTGTGAGATGAAGGTCTGGTAAGATAGGACAAAAAGTACCCAAAGATAGGTGTAGCTTCAATATAAGACTATAAGAAGATTTGTTTAAGATGGTTTAAGAATATACAACACTCAGATAGACATACCACAGAAGAGGAGCGATGGAACTCAAATTATAAAGTAATAAGTCAGAGATCAAGGATCATATGGTGGCAGAATTTATCAAGATTCAAGAAAGATATGGTTGTAAATAACATATTATTTAAACGGTAGGCAAAAAACATTTGATGATTTCCCATGCCAAGTTTTGTTTAAATATCAATCCTAGGGACCAAGACCTCATATATCTGATACAAATTTCTCAAAAAAAAAAATGTCATAAATGTCATCTAACACCTAAAAGCTTCGAGAATAATTTACTTAAGTCTTTGGGAAAATTATTAGAAATTCAGAAATGACTTTTATGATAAGCAGGTTAAGAATTTATGGAGCGTATAAGTAACAGCCAAAAACACAGTAAATCAGAGGTATGCCCATCTGGATTTTGTAGAAATACCAAATACTATCTTTAGTAAAATGCCTTCCAAAACAAAAACAAAAAAAAATTTGCAATTTCCATCAAGATTTCATTCAAAAAGTAATCTTCAATAAAAAAAGTAATTTTTATCTTTGTAATTTTATCTTTTTGTAGTCTTCTGGTGGAGGATATCTTATCCTCCTATTCTTGTAAGCCTCTTCTTTCTTAATGAATTTCTTTTTTTATCCCAGAAAACAAAAAAGAAAGAGACAAAAGTAATCTTCAATCTAATCAGCAGTACTTGAGCAAAACATAGCTACTCATTACAACCAAAGAGGACAAAAGATAACAGTTTTAGAAACTAAAGAACATGATATCACACCTGGCAAAATGTGAAGCCAACTTCTTAAAGAAGGATACAGGGGTAAAAAAAACTAAAAAAAGGCCTTCAAAACCAAACAAACCAACATTTAACTGGGTACCCAAATATCTAAGGTCATTTCAATATTCAACATTCACATTCCATCAAATAAGTTCAGTCTACTATAAATATGCACAGCACATCATGGATTAATTACACAGAATTGTGACAAAATTTTCTAAAATAACAGACCTTTAGTTGGTCAGCCTCGCCTTCAAGCATGCTTCCATAATTACGGTGAATCTGGAAGGACTGATCAATCTGCAGGAATAATTGCCATTTCGTCATACTAATGGGACCAACCTCCAGATTAAGTGATAACTCAGTTACTGTCTCATTCAAAGGTATCAACTTATCCCTGAGTAACCAGAACTCATTGAAAAAAACAGTTGGATAGTAGTTCCCAGTGATAGGATCAATGTTCAAGTCTGGGCATCCAAAGTTAAAGAAACTCAGCCATATGATCAACTAACTCGCACTCCACAGTGAATGAAACATAACATAATAGAAAGATCAAAACAGGAAAGGAGAGCATGAATGCGTCAGTGTCAACATATTGGAAGGTTAAACAAGGAATTTAAAAATAGAAAGTATGAACAAAGTGACACCAAAAGTATTCAATTGTATAAGGCCCCGCCATCAAGAAGTTCTCCATTATTCTACATTAATCTTGCATAATATGACCAATGACCATATTCTTTTAATGCTAGACATGGTATTCAGAAACCAATGCCAAAAAACCACAATGGGGAGGGTGATAAAAAGGAAATGACAAATAGCAAAAGACATAAATAACAAGGATACATGGAGCAATGTTTGGTGGTACGCCGGTTTTTGGGTACCTGCACACAGGAAAAGTATAACATAATAATAAGCAGCGTTAGAAAGAATATCTACCAATTAACTTGCTAGCTGCAGAAAAGTTTAGAAGTAAGATTTTAAAGGTTTATCTACCAGAATTTAATCAAAAAAATGTCAAGGAAGAAAGTTAAATAGCTTCATTTGACCAACAATTTAAGACACCAAATAAGTTCCTAAGTTGTTCTCAAAGATTTATACGTAAGACTAGCAAGCTAGCTATTGTTTGACATATAACACTCACTTTAATATTATATAGAACCACTAGCTATGCCAATGATGTACATGCCATAAAGCAAGGGAAAGTAAAAATAAAATTTTCATTCTAAATAAGGTGGGTACTAGTATCATGCAAAGCTAAAGACCAAAATAATTCCTATTAAAAGAAGGCCAATTTATCTGGCAGTCTCTTTCATCTTCTGTGTGACACTTACTCATAGAATAATAATCAGCAGTCCTTAATTTTAAACAGAAATTATGAATGGACAAAAACCAAAACATACAGATAAAAAAAAATGCACCAACAAATTTAACGAATTGCAAGAAACATACTGTGTGAAGTCAGCAACCAAGTTTATGGTTATATTTGGTTTCCAATATGAAACCCACTCCACAGGGCCATCATCCTTAGAATCATCTTCAGTATCATCAACCACCTAGCACAACCAAAAGAGATATATATTGAGATCGTCACAAGAAATCAATGAGTAACGTATCATGGTGTCTAGCATTGAACACTAACCAATTTAAAAATGAGAACAAAAATGATATGGTAAGTAAAACAAAATCTATAGATTGGAGTGAGTAGTTCCATCTAGACATACTGATTATAGAATTAGATCTATAAGGATTAGATCTAGGGGCACCACTTCTGGGCCCATTGGATACAGGATTATAGAATCATATTTCAACCGTAAGTTATTGTCAAAACATCTAAATGCTGGTTTGAACTTTGAATCTAATGACAATATACTACCAAACTATATGCTCCTTTCAGAAGCTGAATGGAGGGAAAAAGGCTGATAAATCGCCATGTTGAATTGCCTTTATCACTTTATGCTGCATAGATATAAATGACATTTAACAGTCCATACTTGCTACCCCACTCCCCTGCGCACCCCACTCCCCCAAAAAAAAAATTCCACAAGTTTCAGTGTGAATTGTTATGTCTTCTGGAGGTGCTGCATCCGTGTCATAGTTTTTTCCTGTTTTCTATATATAGAACTGAACTTGTAATCAGACAGTAAACGAACAAAAAATTTTAAAAAATGAAAATCCATGCTTCAACATAAAACTGTATAATCTCCTGCTAAGAAAGGCCTCATGAACCCAGACTTAGCTGTCTTCAACTCTCTAACCCTTCAAATGTAACCACAGTTTATTGGAACCTTTACATATATTTTCTGGCACATGCGCCCTTGATGGGATGCCCTACCCCAGCCTTTGGTCTTTAAAGCAAGTGTCCAAGTTTTTCCCGCTCTCAACAAGTGTTTATTATTCTATATCAAAGTAAAAAGTAATACTACTCAATCAGGATACAAGAAGTTGTCTGCCCCATATACTGTCACATCATTGGGTTACCAGCTTCCCTAGAGGACAAATCTGTAAGGGGGAAGCTGAACACAACGCTTGAAAGGTCCACCTAGTGTTCAAGCCATGAAATATGAAATTTGTAAAAATATCTAGACATTACACAGAATATAATATAATAGTTCTCCAGTGTCAAAACTCAAAGAAAAAAGATCTTGAATTCAACAGCCAAACTACCATCATAACAAGTTGGCCTAAAGCTAATTATAAAAAATATATGAGTAAAGAACAAACCTTGGATGCCACTTGATCCTCACTAGAATCTGGTGAATCCCCCAACAGACTCTTCTTTTTATCAGCTTTTGACTTGGGCAAGTATGTCACAACAGCTGAAACCAATAAAATGAGAGACACCTTGTAAACCAATTTATTAAAGTACATATTTAAAGTGATTGAAGTATTAAAAGAAGGAAAAAATCATACGATGTGTCCTTCCAAATGCTGCCTGAGGCTGGTATTCCGGGTCACTTGGATCAGGTGAATATCCAGAATGTGCAAAAAAAACATGAGTATATAAACTCCCATTGTGCTTCAAAGCCTGAAAAAAGAGTAAGTAACCATAAAGTCCAATACATTGGGGTAAAATCGGGAAATACTTTAAACTTTTTTCAAGAACCAATGTAGATAAATCATCCATAGATAGCAGTAGCATTTTCAGACAGCATACCTCAGATGGGTGATACTTCAAAGTAAGAGACCTGGTACTCTCAGGCCCCCAAACAGCATATGGAATATTGGTTTCATGCCATACAAGACCACGTTCACCACCGAAGTCATTGAACTTCTCATGCTCAGAAATATACAGCCACATGTCCTGAACAAAATCGCATCCGAAAAGAACTTGATTGAGTACAAAAACAAGAAGCAACACCAACTAGGAAACCTTTTGCATCAACAACAGAACAAAGGCTAGCAAGATAATTCAGATAAAATCTGTCTGCAAATGCACAAGCACAATGATTTTTTCTCTCTCTTTTCCGGTTAAGTTAAACTTCAGCTATGAAAATCCACTTTTTGAAGCTCGAACTGGAATTCCTCAACGGCACAAAAATATACAATTGTCCTTTTGTACATAAAAACCTATTTTTTTTTGTTTTTGTTTTAATTCCATACAAGTGATTTATTTTGAGACTTTTGATCATAAAATTTCAGCCAATCATAAAATCGTAACCTAAAAGTATGATCAATGTGCTATAAGTAAGTAACCTATGTTCAAAACTCAATCGAAGTCACTAGACAATAGAATTTAGAAAGAAAGGTACAAGTGGAAGCAACATAGCGTAACTGAATATTTCGAAATCTATCAATACTGTATATAACAATAATCGAAGAGAGATCATGGAAGTTGAGTTAGCACGTGGAAGCAGAGAGTGTGCGAGAATGAAAGGGGGAAAGAGAGAGTGCACCAGAGGCTGGCCTTTGTGGAAGAGGTTGGAGATGAGAGCAGAAGGTTCGGTGGGCTTTTTGGGAGAGAAGAATTTGGAAGCGAAGTACCAGAAGACCACCATGCGGATGATTCCGGTGAGGCCGAACCCTCCTTGTTGCTGTTGTTGTTGTCTACCTTGCGGTGCCTGGCCGCCTTGAACTGCTGCCGCCGGCGGGGCCATCTTCGGCGGAGAGACAAAGAGAGAAAGCGGCGATGGAATCGAAGATTTGAAACGGATACGATACAAGGGTGTTACTGTTGATACTGAATGCTGATGTATGATTGTATGAGTGATATTAATAAAGGAAGGAACTAGGAAGGAGCGGCGAAAAGGAATTTTAGAACTGGGTGGCCACGCAATCTTCCAAATAGATGCAACTTGTTGCAATTGCAATTCTTGGTACGTAACTTGCATTAGCAATTACACAAATAATAATAATAATATTAATATTAAATATTATAAATTCAATTTCAGTAAATGTGATATACACATTTTTACTTCTTTTGTATGATATTTTTTTTTATTTTTAAGAGTATTTTCTCACTCGATAAATAAAAGATTAATTTTTTGAGTGTTCTGGATTAGGTTATGAGTTCATGGATCAAGAGCAACCTGACTCGTCAGAATAGTACTTAGATATCATTGTGCGTTATCTTGATGAATATATTTGTCTATTTATTAAGCATAAATCTCTAAAAGAATCATTGATGGATATGAACACTAATTATATCTCACGTAAATAAGAAAATTAGTTAAAAAATATCACAATCCCTAACAGATTCTAATTCTAAATAACTGCATTCAATACAGATTATATTCTATTCTAAAACGCTCTTATAAATGTCGTGCAAGGTTTTAAAAGTATGCAAATAATCTTATATACAGATTGCATTCCTTGTGCACAGTCTAATTTGAACATCGGGATGCCTTTTACAGATACTCACCTCCTCGCACCACCGTTGGAGCAAATGTGCCACGAAGGAGTCTACCTTCAACCACCTTTTCAAGTACATGTCAGTATCTACTAATAAACATTGGCGTCGTTTATAGGAATCCTTAAATTCCTATTCTCACTCAATCATGGTGAACACGAGACAAAACTCTTGGAGAGGAGATGTTGCGCCAACCACCGTAGGCCAAAGGAGAGGACTAGCAGTGCACCATCCTCCCCATCTTGTCCCACCACCAGTTGCTGAAACCTCACCCGCGAGGAACCAGGAACCCAATGCTAGGAACCTACGCGATGGGCCCGAAACCTCGTTTTATGATGAAAGCCTTCACTCATCACGCAAGACCTCTATAAGGGATCGGCTTGGTCACCACGTGAATGGAGCCGATGGTAATGGGCCCAGAATCCCGGTGCACTAGCGCTTGGGACCCAAGAATGAAGAAGTTGATGATCATGTGTCTCATCCAGAGGGAACGATTCAATCCAATGCATCCAGAAATCACCTTTTAGACTTGGAGCAACAACAAGCTATGGTGCTGGAAGATCAGCATCGCAGATTAGAAAATCTAGAATGATTTGTGCAGGAAGGTTAGCCCAGACCACACCATGATGACGGAATGAAGAACACGGTTAACGACCAGAGGAAAATGTCGCACTCTGATGTTGAAATGTCCAATGTTGTTAATAATAACTCAGACCTCAATGATCAAGAGCAGTCCTTCTCTGCCCAACTCATGGAGTATAAAGTTCCAAGAAACTTCAAATTTCCTGCCAACGTAGAGCTCTATGACGACACTATGGACCCTCAGGAGCACATAGACGTTTATGTCCAATCTATGCACTTCCATGAGGGATCTTCTCAACTACTATGTTGCATTTTTCCTCTTTCCTTGAAGAAAGCGGCCCTCAGATGGTTAGTGACCTTACCACGGGGATCCATTCTCAACTGGAAGGACCTCATACAACGTTTCTTGTTTCACTACACTACCAGTAAGGAACAACCCAAATCTATTGAATCTCTCTCCGAGATTCGCCAAGGGCATGACGAATCCCTTTGCAAATACCTTAAGAGGTTCAATACTACTTGTATTAATTTGAAAAACCTCAATGAGAGGATTACTCTCCACTATGCTAGAAGCGGCCTCCAGACTGACTCACAGTTTTTTCAGTCTTTGGCAAAGAAAAAGCTAAAGAACGTGAAAAATTCCGCCAGCGATCCCAAAAGTACATAAACTTGAAGGAGGTTACTAAGACTAAGAAGAGCCTAGAAAAAGGTAAGTCCTCTCACTAGAAAGGTAACCAAAACTCCTCTCAACCCTGGAACTCCTCTAAGGATGATCCACCCCAAGCCAAGTGCTCTAGCTACACTCCCATGAACATTCCACGTGCACCAATTCTAAAGGAAATGTTTCAGTCCGAGTTCTGGGATATTAATAGGTAAGCCCCTTTGAAGAAACATGCGCAGAAGGATCATACCAAGCATTGTTCATGACACAAGGGTTATGGCCATGATACTGAAGATTGTTTCCAACTCTGTGACGCAATTGAGTCCCTAATTAGGGCAGGACGGCTGGATCAGTACATCAACCATGTTCAAAACAATGGACTCCACGGAGGACAGAGTAAAAGAATACGCAGCCTTCGATAGAGCTCATCTCTACACCAAAGACGAAGGACCTAGAGTCCCAGGAGAAGAGCCTGAAGTCCACCTCGTCATGATACTGACAACTGGAATGAATATAACTAGGATGCTCCGTCTAATGACAATGATGACTATCGTGCCCAGCCCAACCGAACCATCAACACTATTGCTGGAGGTTTTGCCAGTGGTGGGTTGTCCAATGGTGCCTAGAAGAAAGCGCTCAAGATGGCAGTGTTGAGCGTCTCCCACTTTGCACCTAAATCATGGGTCGAAGATCGAAAAATGCCCCCCATCTCTTTTTCAGACGAAGACTATGGTGGAATTATCCCAAATCATGATGACCCACTGGTTATCTCGAGGAATAATCTCTAATGTCGAGGTCCGACGCATCTTCATTGGCTAAGGGAGTTCAACAGATATTATGTTCATGGATCTACATCAAAAGCTAGAAGTCCCATGCTCAGAGCTGGCTCCTTATGATGGCGAGCTTATCGGGTTTACTGGCGAAAAGATCATTCCGACAAGGTATTTTAAGACTTACCTGACCTTGGGGAGCACTAAACTCTTCAAGACTGTCAAGGTCAAATTTCTGGTCGTGGACTACCTCTCACCGTATAACATCATCTTGGGTCGTCCTGCCCTGAATGCACTTAGTGTCGTGGTATCTACTATCCATTTGGCTATGAAATTCCTCAACAAGAATAATGAGGTTGTTATAGTCAAGAGGGAACAGATAATGGCGTGTAAATGCTATAACGAGAGCCTCAAGATCAGTCAGACACCCAAGAAAGCAAAAACCAACACCTCTAGCCCGGTTCTAGACTAAGTCAATATCCTCATGATTGAGCCAGATGTTCATGAAGAAATTCAAGGTATCAGACCCCAGCCGAAGGGTGAACTACAGTCACTCTAACTTGGTAACAAGCCAGGTCAAGTCACCAAGATTAAAGTAAATTTGGAGATGAAAAGATGTGCCATCTGGTTGAGCTCCTCGAGAAAAATAAAGACCTCTTCGCCTGGACATCCTTCGACATGACTGGGCTTAATCCCACCTTCAACTGTCATCGCCTATCCATAAGAAAAGATACGAGGTTGGTCTCCCAAAAGAAAAGAAAGGTCAGGCCAGAAAGACAGTTGGTCATTGAAGAATAGGTTAAGGAGCTGCTCAATTCCAGCTTTATTAGGGAGATAACTTACACAACATGGCTATCTAACGTAGTCCTAGTGAAGAAATCCAATGGAAAGTGAAGGATGTGCGTGGACTACGCGGACTGAAACAAAGCTTGCCCCGAAAATCCATACTCACTCCCCAATGTAGATAAACTGGTTGACAGCTGCTCTGGATTCCATTTGTTGTCTTTTATGGATGCACACTCCGGATACAATCAGATTCTAATGTACTCCAGAGATGAAGACAATACCATTTTCATCATTGATAGGGCGAGCTATTGCTACAGGGTTATGCCTTTTGGGCTGAAAAATATTGGAGCCACCTATCAAAGAATGATGAATAAGGTCTTTAAGGGCCAAGTGGGGAAAATGTTAGAGCTGTACATTTATGACATGATAGTGAAGACCTCCCAGGCCAGATCACACATTGCAGACCTCGAAAAGGTGTTTGCACAACTCTGGAAACATAACATGAGGCTCAACCCAGAGAAGTGCACCTTTGAGGTTCAAACAGGTAAATTCTTGGGCTTCATGCTAACTCACCAAGGGATTGAGGTGAACCTAGATAAATGTCAAGCGGTGCTCAGTATGCGTAGCTCACATAACATCAAGAAAATGCAATAGTTGACAAGCTGGATTGCGACCCTCACACGTTTCCTTGCCAAAGCTACTTACAAATCTCTTTCCCAATTCAGATTGCTCAAAAAAAGGGAAAGATTTCAAGTGGACTCAAGAGTGTGAGGATGTCTTTACATCATTGAAGAATCTTCTGTCCTCTCCCCCCATACTGATAAGATCGAATCCCGGTGAGATACTATACTTGTACCTTTCAGTTCAAGAATAGGTTGTAAGTTCAGTATTGATCCAAGAGACGAATGAAAGGTAGAAGCTGGTCTACTTCGTGAACAAGGTGTTGTAGGGCCCATAATGAAGCTACCAGAAAATTGAAAAGGTTTTCTTCGCACTTATCACCACGGCCTGAAGACTCATACACTACTTCTAGTGTCATCCCGTGGTTGTGAGGATGGACTAACCTATCTGTCAAATACTGCACAAGCTAGACCTAGCATAAAGAATGATCGCCTGGTCTATTAAGTTTTTTGAGTTCGGAATAGTATATGAGCCCCGGCTAGCAACTCAGACTTCTTGGCAGCATATCGAACCCCGAGGGAATTTCTTGGACCATATTCGTCGATGGATCCTCGAACTTCGAGGGAAATTGTGCTTAGGTGATCTTAAAAAATTCTGAAGGGGTAACAGTCACGAACTCCTTAAGTTTGAGTCTCTCACTTCAAACAACTAGGCAGAGTACGAAGCATGCATCACCAGACTGGTAATGGCCAAGGATATGAGGGCAACTAAGATCACACTCTGCAGCGACTCCCAACTTATGACCTCCTAGATCTGAGGTGATTATCAATCCAAGGAGCCCCTCATTCAGAGATATTTGGTCAAAGTCCAATAGCTCATCAAAAACTTTCAGGCTGCCAAGATAGAGCACATTCCCAGGGAGTAGAACTCTAGGGCGAACCTCCTGTCCAAACTGGTCAGTACTAAGAGCCCAGACAATACTCGCTCTGTGATCCAAGAGACCTTCGCTCTGCCTTCCATCTCAGACATAACCATTTTCCAGGTTGAAGGACTAAAGCGTACTTGGCTTACTCTAATAATAGAGTATTTGTAATTTGGAACCCGGCCCGACGATTTATAAAAGGCCTCCAAGCTAGTCAGAACCGTAGTTCGGTACACTATCCACGATAGACAACCGTATCGCTGTGGTTTCTCTTTATCTCTCCTTAATTGCCTCACACCAAAGGAAGCAGAATATGTTTTGGATTAGGTCCACGAAAAGAGTTGCGGACAGCACTTGGGAAGCAAATTCTTAGCTCTGAAGGCACTTAGAGTCGGATACTATTGGCCGACAATGGAAACTGACTCCCTACACATGTTTGAGGCTGCAATAAATGTCAGCGGTACTCAGACTATTATCAAGCTCCTCCAGAGAAACTATCCACGACGTCCGTACCCTGACCATTCTACAGATGATGTATGGATATCCTGGGTCCATTCCCTTAAGCACGTAGACAACTGAAGTACTTGGTGGTGGCTGTGGATTATTTTACTAAATGGATTGAAGTAGAGCCCCTAGTCACAATCACCTCTGAACAAGCATTATCAACTGCCATCATGTTTTTGGTATCTGACTTGGAAGTTGACTTTACTAACCTATATAATGCCTCATCTCGAATTAATTACTTCATTGTTCCTGAGTTTATTGGGCGGGGATTACTCTGCGCTCTCTACCTTTTCACAAGGTACTTAAAGCTAAGAAATTTTGGATAGCCAAACTTGCTCTTTACTTGGTGGATCATTCTCATTTATGTTAGTACCTCGGTCGTGACTTCGAGTTCACGAGTACTTCAACCTAACATAACCCACAAGATCACCACACCTTGGTGAGGTCCGAAGAATACAAGGATCAACTATTTTGATATCTATACATAATGGCCAAATAGGAGAATCCATTTTACCATTGTCCGAGGTCAAGGAGTGCATTCAAGGGTTTTCACCCGTAACTTTATAAGTCTGACCTTAACCCATAAATCGACCAGGTTTACAGAAGTTAAGCGTATTCTTATACTTTGTGCTTAAAGTTTTAAGACCTTCAAGCTGAACCACGCCTTAAGAATGTCTATAGAGCATGTTCCTTATGAGATCTAGGATTTTTTTTCTAAATTTCAGGACCCTCAAGCCAGAAAACGCCTTGAGAATGTCTACAGAACTCGTTCCTTATGGGATCTAGGGTTTCATTTTAAATTTTAAGACCTTCAAGTCGAATTCTGTCTTAAGAATGTCTACAAAGTCCCTCCTTATAGGACTTAGGGTTTCTTAGATTTCAGGTTAAAAGGAATGACTCATAAAACTCATTTGTGTGTTTTTGTCGCGAGTTATGGGCCCATACCAAAATCCTTAACCCTTGGCCATAACCATTTTGTAGTTGTGAAAATTAATTGGTAACACGAGTTATGTCATTCGTTGTCTTCCATTAGGTACTTACTGTAAATGTCTTATGTTAAATTGGTTCTGAAATTAAAAATTCCCAAGTGTTTGGTGATTTTTTGAACTAGACCTTTAACACTAAAGACCCTAGTTATGGATCACCTCTTATTTTGCCTAAGTCCTCAATGGAATTCCGAGTGCTCAAAAATTTGGGCGACGGACCCAGTACAGACCATGGAAAAAGTACATATGACAACAATCCTAGTTTATTCTACGGACCCTAATTGCACACTGGAATTTCCACCTCAAATACCTGATGTGTGGACTATGGCGCATCCACGAGTGTCAAGTAACTTTGTCATGTTAATGCCTAAAAAAATAAAATTATTGATCCTTTGGGGGAATTGCGGACTCCGGCTTCGTGCAAAGCATGGATCCCATGATCCGGGGGCAACTATGCTAGACCACGATCTAGAATCTTGTCCCATGGATCAACCCAGCACGCATCCAGTCGAAGTCCGTCGTTGACACCCCAACAGAAATTCATTCATGGCGTGCAGTTGAGACCCCTTGAACTACACATGGCGGCAACATATGACATACCTTAGATAGAGGAATGACGATGTAAGCAGAATGATCCAACTCAGATTCTGACCTTACTCGTTAACCCCGAAGGCATTCTATGATATATCATGGACCTCAGCCTTTTGGAAAAAACATCGCGAGATCTAATGTTAATACTGACTCTGATCCCTTTGTCCACTGCGTGCTGTGTGCTTTTGCTAAATGTGGGTACCTTGACACTTAGTTGTCTCATCTAAGTGCCAAGTTGGGGGGTAACTGTTCTGGACTGGGTTATGGGGTCACGGATCAGGAGCAACCCGACTTGCCAAAATAGTACTTAGATATTATTGCGCGCTATCTTGATGAATACACCTGTCTATTTATTAGGCATAAATCTCTAAAAGAATCCTTGATGAATATGAACACTAATTACATCTCACATAAATAGAGAAATTTGTTAAAAGAGATCACAATCCTTAACGAATTCTAATCCTAAATAACTTCATTCAATACCGATTGCATTCCATTCTAAAACACTTTTATAAATGTCATGCAAGGTCTCAAAGGTATGCATCTAATCTTATATACGAACTACCTTCTTTGTACACAGTCTAACTTAAGCATCAAAGTACCTTTTGCAGGTACCAACTCCATCACACCACTGTTGGAGCAGTTGTGCCACGAAAGAGTCCACCTTCAACTACCTTTTTAGGTACATGTTAGTATCTACTACTAAACATTGGGATCTAGGGTTTCTTTCATGTATGAGCCACACTTCAAAACCTTGAGATCCTGCTATCAATGCCCCCAACATCACTAGTTTATCACGAAATGGCTCTAGCCTGTCGTTATACCTAGTAATAGGAACACTAGGACTTTGGTTTGGAAGAACTTCCAAGCCACCATTTACATTGGAATTAGAAACGTATAAGTTAGCGGCATTCCAAATCGAAATTTATCTCTGATATGTAAATGGGGCGTGGGTTCCCAGCCGCTTGTGATGAGATTATATGATTGCGAAGGAAGATCATAACAAAGGGTTTGGCATATCTTACTTCACTTTCTCCCAATCAAGGATCACCAAATCGTAGACAACTTCAGATCTCGGCCTTAAGGATGAGGTCATAAAGATCATGCTAGTCCAAAAATAGATCCAAGTGGGCCAGAGACACTGGTTCAAGGCCTTCATCATCGTTAGCAATGGAAACGACTGTGTGGATCTCGGCATCAAGTGCAGCAAGGAGGTGCACTTGGATATGCATTGTCGACTAGAAATGAGACAGAGGGTTGTGTTGGCTCGTTGGCAGGGGCAATTCGCGGTGGGTGTGGTGTGCAGCCATAAGGAACCATGTGGGTCTCGATCAAGATAGTAGAACCAGCCACGAGAAATCACGAAACCCATGGTGGTTTGAGGACAAAACTGTTATTCCAGCTAGTTTGTAGTAGCCCAAAAACTTGATCTATCATTAATGGTAGTTGGCCAAGCTCCATAGTGACCCGAAACTCCAAGTCGCCATTAATGGCAAAAGGGACCACTGTTTGCAGGGATGGTATCAATAGTGACATGGAAATAGAGCAAAACTCTGGTTCATCAAACGCCAACTCTAGCTCATGCTCGTTGTCTCAAGTAGTGGTATGGCCATGAGGGCGTGACTACGGTGTGCGTTCCCAACGATTAGGGATGGCTTGGTTTTGGGCTGTTCAGATCTTTGTTCATGGTGGTTGCTAAAAAAGGAGATGGGCAAAGCGTCTCCTCCATGGTGGTGGTTGCTGAGGGTTATGGTGCACCACTGAACCTTCCCTTAGTCCTGGGGCAACACGCACAACATCAACTCTCCTTGAATTCTGTTTCGTACTCACCATGGTTGGATGAGAATAAGAATTTGTAGTTCCCGCAAAAGCATCAATGTTTAGTAGTAGATACTGACATATACCTAAAAAGGTAGTTGTAGGTACCTACCTCCTCGCACTACCGTTGGAGCAGTCATGCCACTGAGGAGTTTACATTCAACCACCTTTTCAAGTACATGTCAGTATCTACTACTGAACACTAGGGTATGGTTAGGTGCCTAAACTGTTGGGAGGGATCCTTGCTTAAGCACTTAATTATACTTCAAGAAATTAATCTCTCACCTATCAGATGGAAGGATACTATAAGAATCAAAAAAATATCATACAAAATAAGCAAAAATGTGTATATCACTATTTCATTTTAAATTCACTTTTTAACTAATTTACGTAGTTTTTAAATTTGGGTTATAAATTCGTATTTTTTATTTCTTAAGATAAAAATATATAATAATAAACAGTATTGAAAATTTATAATGAAAAATAATTATAACTTTATCTTTTTAGTACTTATTTTTAAATTTTAAATAAATAATAAGATATATTTACAATCTTATTTTTAAAATTTAAATTAGTAACATGTTTTTATACCTAGTATATAGCTGGTGCATTACATAGCACAATAATTGACTATGCTTTTTTTTTTAAAGTCTAAGACTCATCTTATGGGCTTAATAATGAGTCCAGAAGAAGGGAGTAGGAGAATAGGGGAAAGAAAATATTTGCTACAATTGAATCATGCTATTCTTATTGTATGTCACCAACTCTTATTAATTGAGCCGCCAACACAGGACACCATGGTTTTAATTTTAATGTCTAGATAATAATCATGGAATAGAAATAAGTATATGACAATTTGTAATTCATCTTCATATTTTAATCCTATTATTTATCATACAAAATAAAATAGAATTTTTCTAAGCACTTGTTATGAAATCCAAAAGTAAAAATTTTCAATAAAAAGTAGAGTTTTTTCAATATCCAATGCATTAGATATTTTACTTTTCATGAAAACCTTTTTTATTTTGAATCATTAACAAGTGTCCTATAAAATCTAAGCTACTGATTAGATCAAACATAATAAAATAAGCTACTAATTAGATCAAACAAAATTACACGCTTCATCATATTTTTTCAACAAACTAGTTTCATGAGTTAGAAACATTGTAAATTATAGGATTTTTTTGTCATTATTCTTAATATCATTCACTACAAACTAAAAATTTTCCTACAACAAAATTTGGGAATTGTTTCTAACTAAAAATGAAGTTAATTTGTCAATTTCAAAAATTGTTGCAAACTAACATACATTTGTAAATTTGAAAAATTTCAAAAAAATGAAGTAATTGTCGATGGCTGAAAAATTGATTGAACAAAAGAATTTCAAATTTGATTGAAAATAATTAAAAAAATATTGATAATTATTGAGGAAATAATTAAGGAATAGTTAAAGAGAAAATAAAGAGAAGAAAGAAGATGAAAGTATAAAGCAGAAGGAGAATATGAGAGAGCAATGACACATGGCTATTTGAGAAGAAAAATACAATTAAAATTTTATCACTCTCAAGTACTAAGATTGGGTGAATTTTATGTTTTTTATATTTATATTTATATTTTTATATTAGTAATCAATAATGTTAAATTTTTTTAAAAAAAAAGCACACACTAAAATGTGAAAGATCAATCTACTTTTAAATATTTGAAAGAAAACATTCATGTTATTGTGTTGTTCTTGACCTCTTTTGCTTAATTATATAAAGAATCATATTTTATTATGCAAAGAGTTAATAATGTTAAAAGAGTTTGAGGCTTTAAAAAAAATATTGAGGTTATATATTGACACAATTTTAAAAGAGGACTACATGTGCTATTGTGATTGTTTAATAATTTTAACCTTTTTATTTATTTTTTGAATGAATTATATTGATAATTTTGGAATAACTGACCAAATTACAAAATTTCTTTATAATTGTATATATAGGTAATATAATTATAGGTATAAATTCTTTTTAAAAATGCATACGTAATACAATTGGATAAAGTTCTTTCTAATTTATAAAAAAAATCACATTGCTAAAAAAAACCACAAGAAAGATTAATTTATATCTGATATATAATTTTGAGCGTACACATTTTTTTTTACATGAATAATATCAAATATATACAATATCTCACATTTATATAATTTTTATTATTTAATTATATTATAATTAATCCCATTTTTTTTTTATACATTTAAATTTTAATTCTATCATCTTATATAAAACTAATTTCACTTCATTTGATGTACATCACATTATTTTCAGTAATTTCTATACATTATATTTTAATTATATCAATTCACACAAATATAATTTCACGTGATTTTAGTGGATATATGCATCAAACATTTTTTGTTTTTTATCTTTATTGTAAGATGACATTGTGCACTAGTCGTAAAAGTGTATGACTGTATTCCAACTATTTAAGAAATAAATACCCACTCTTTATACCCAAAAATAAAATAAAATCCCACTCTATCCCGGTGAGGGTAACACTGGTATCAATATCATTACCGGTGTCACCGGCGGTCTAAAAGGACCAAACTTTTCCGACGAATAAACCGTCATAAACTGCGGCGGGCCATGGTCTAAGAATACAAGACTCAGCCACATACTCCGCCAGAATCTTTCCCCTTAACCCATGAGCTCAGCCACAAATGCGATAGAAAGAGACCATCATCATTATTACTATCATCACTACAAGTACAACCCTACAAGGGTGCTTGTTATCAAAGAAAAGCAAATTATTCTGCTTATCATTTTTTTTTCATTTTCCTTTGAATCACCTTGAACCAACTCCATTACTGGGACTTTTCCATTTAGCATGCCCATTGTTTGTGAAAATGCTAACCAAGCGGAATTTGAAATCCAAAGTTTTGAGCTTTTCTTAGCTCTCACTATACTATATTGTTCTGTCTTCATATGCTACTCTAATGTTAAAAACCCTTTTTTGTTGGAATTTTAAAAACCCATTTGTAGCTTCCTCTTGGGGGCATGCATCACCAGGATTTCAAGACATGGGGTTCCATAATCAGGACCTTATGTGTTGATTCCAGGCACAATAAAGCATTGTCTCTTTTCCATCACTGCTTAAAGGCTTCTCCAGCTTTCAAACCAGATCACAATGTCCTTGCTTCCATTCTCAAGTCTTGCTCTGCCCTCTTGGCTCCCAACTTGGGCAGAACCCTGCATAGTTATGCTATCAAACAGGGCCATGTTTCTTATGACGTTACGAACAAAGCATTGCTTAACATGTATGCCAAATGTGGCAACCTTGATGAATGCCAGAAGCTCTTTGATCAGCTCAGCCACTGTGATCCTGTTGTTTGGAACATTGTTTTGTCTGGGTTTTCAGGGTCCATGAAATATGATGCTCATGTGGTGAGCTTGTTTAGGACTATGCATTCGAGTGGGGCGGCTATGCCAAATTCTGTTACTGTTGCTACTGTTCTTCCGGTGTGTGCTCGTTCGAGGGAGCTGGATGCTGGAAAGAGTGTGCATGCTTATGTGATCAAGTCTGGTTTTGAAGTGGACACACTAGCTGGAAATGCTCTCGTGTCGATGTATGCAAAGTGTGGACTGGTGTCTCGTAATGCATATGCTGTTTTTGATGACATTGTTCACAAAGATGTTGTTTCGTGGAATGCAATGATTGCAGGTCTTGCTGAGAATGGATTGTTAGAAGATGCATTCACATTGTTCAGTTCGATGGTGAAAGGGCCTACGCAACCAAATTATGCAACCATTGCGAATATTCTGCCTGTTTGTGCTTCATTTGATAAGGATGTTGCCTACTGTTGCGGAAGGCAAATCCACTCTTATGTGCTGCAACGCGCTGAATTGTCAGCTGATGTTTCTGTCTCTAATGCTTTGATTAGCTTCTACTTAAAAGTTGGACGGATGACAGAAGCAGAATCTTTGTTTAAGGCAATGGATGCAAGAGATTTGGTCTCTTGGAATGCTATTATTGCGGGATACACATCAAATGGTGAATGGTTAAAAGCATTGCATCTATTAGGCAATTTAGTATCTCTAGAGATGTTATTGCCAGATTCTGTGACAATTGTCAGCATACTTCCAGCTTGTGCACAATCGAGAAACTTGCAGGTGGGGAAACAGATCCATGCATATATTTTCAGACATCCTTTTCTTTTTGAAGATACTGCCATTGGAAATGCTTTAGTTAGTTTCTATGCAAAATGTGGCAATACAGAAGAAGCATATCATATGTTTTCTATGATATCCAGGAAAGATTTGATTTCATGGAATTCTATTTTGGATGCCTTTGGAGAGAAGAGGCACCATTCAAGATTTCTCAGCTTGTTACATTTGATGCTTAAACTAGGAATTAGACCTGACTTAGTTACCATATTGACCATAATCCGTTTTTGTGCTTTTTTGAGAGTAGAAAAGGTTAAAGAAATACACAACTATTCAATTAAAGCTGGATCTTTAGTAAGTGACACTGCACCAACAGTAGGGAATGCAATACTTGATGCATATTCCAAATGTGGTAACATGGAGTATGCTAACAAAATGTTTCAGAATCTATCGGAAAAAAGGAATCTGGTCACATGCAATTCACTGATTTCAGGTTATGTGGGTTTAGGATCACATCATGATGCAAATATGATATTTAGTGGGATGTCTGAGACAGACCTTACCACCTGGAATCTTATGATTCGAGTAAATGCTGAAAATGATTGTCCTGAGCAAGCTCTCAGTCTGTTCTATGAGTTACAAGCTCGAGGGATGAAGCCTGATGCGGTGACTATCATGAGCCTCCTTCCAGTTTGCACACAAATGGCATCAATACACTTGCTGAGCCAGTGTCATGGGTATATTATTCGGTCTTGTTTTGAAGACCTTCACTTGAAAGGAGCCCTCTTAGATGCTTATGCCAAATGTGGCATCATAAGCTGTGCAAATAAGATATTTCAATCAAGTACTGGTAAGGATCTGGTTATGTTTACCGCAATGATTGGTGGGTATGCTATGCATGGTATGAGTGAAGAAGCACTTAGGATTTTTTCTCATATGCTCGAAATGAGAATCAAGCCAGATCATGTTATCTTCACTTCTGTATTATCTGCTTGCAGTCATGCTGGCTGTGTAGATGAAGGACTGAAGATATTTTATTCAATAGAGAAAATCCATGGTATGAAACCAACTATGGAACAGTATGCTTGCGTGGTGGATCTCCTAGCTCGAGGTGGCCGCATTAGTGAAGCATATTCTCTTGTGACCAGGATGCCAATTGAAGCTGAAGCGAATCTTTGGGGAACATTGCTTGGTGCCTGCAAAATCCATCATGAAGTAGAATTGGGGCGTATTGTAGCAGACCAACTCTTCAAAATTGAAGCTAACGATATTGGAAACTACATTGTATTGTCAAATTTGTATGCAGCAGATGCTAGATGGGATGGGGTCATGGAGGTCAGAAGGATGATGAGGAACAAAGATTTGAAAAAGCCAGCAGGATGCAGCTGGATCGAAGTGGAGAGGACAAATAACATTTTTGTGGCTGGAGACTGTTCCCATCCACAAAGAAGCTTTATTTACAGTACACTATATACATTGGATCAACAAATTAAAGAACCCCTGCAGTTTTAGCTTAATCTTGGATATGCATTAGGGCATTCATGGCGTTGCAGGAGAAATCACGCAAACATATTTTATAGATGACTTCTATTCTTGTGGCATTGGAAGTGTCACAGAGCTTGATTGAGATTTTAATTTTAACCACTAGTATCCATCTCATTTTTCTTGTATCGTGTAACTTGAAGAAAAATTGATTATTGTTTAATTGTATGTCTAATCAGATCATATATGATCTCTATATATAAGTGTTAATATTAATTACAATTAATCACATTGATACAATCTTGATATACTACAATCCTAATTGATCTTAGCATATATACACGATATGCTGTTATATTTAAAATATTCTAAATTATTCTAACACTTTCTTTCAAGTTGGTGTGTATATATCATGTGTATCAAGTTTGTTACATATGTAGTTAACTTGGGGACCTCTAAGAGCCTTAGTAAAAATGTCTACAAGTTGGTCATTTGAATTCACAAATGTAGTTGCAATTTCACCAGATTGAATTTTCTCCTTAATAAAGTGACAATCAATTTCAATGTGTTTAGTTCTCTCATGAAAGACAGGATTTAAGGATATATGTAGTGCTGCCTGATTATCGGATACGAGTTTCGTTGGTTGTGATTCATATATTTTTAACTCTTTAAGTAACTGCCTCAACCAAATAAGTTCACAAGTTATAGTGCCCATCGTTCAATATTCAGTTTCTGCACTTGACCTGACAACTATAGTTAGCTTCTTACTTTTCCAAAATATAAGATTTCCTCCAAAAAGAATGCAGTACCTTGAAGTGGAGTGTCTATCTAAGGGAGAGTCTGCTCAATCAACATCTGTATAACCACAAATTTTCATATGCATCTTATCTTCATATAGTAAGCCTCTTCCTGGTGTTCCTTTAATGTATTGGAGTATCAAAACAACGACATCCCAGTGAGAGTCACATGGAGAATCAAGAAATTGACTTACCACACTTACAACAAAAGAGATAGCTAATCTTATTACTGTGAGATAATTCAATTTTCTAACCAGCCTCCGATAATGTCTAGGATCCGCTAGTGGCTCCCCCTGTCCTAGTAGAAGCTTGACATTAGGGTCCATGAGTGTATCAATGAGTTTGCACACTAACTTATCAGTTTCTTCCTCTGGGAGATATAAATGTCATGTCTAGAGTGTGCCACCTCGATACCTAGAAAATAATGGAACTTACCAATGTCTTTGGTATGAAAATGAGTGAATAAATGTTGTTTTAATTGTTAAATACCAACTCGGTCGTTCCCAGTAATGACAATGTCATTCACATAAACCACAAGGTAAATGCATTGATTGAGAGATTGATGTCGATAGAAAATAGAATGATTAACTTCACTACGAATCATGCCAAAGGCCTGAACAACTGTGCTAAATCGGCCAAACCAAGTCCAAGGGGACAGTTTTTAGCCATACAAGGACTTGCAAAGTTTGCTTACCAATCTGGACTCTCCTTGAGCAACAAAGCCAAGTGATTGCTTCATATAAACCTCTTCCTGTAAATCACCATGTAAGAAGACATTCTTTATGTCTAGCTGGTAGAGGGGCCAATGGCGAACAACAACCATAATGAGGAAAAGACATACAAAGGCAATCTTAGCAACTGGAGAGAAGATGTCACTATAATCAAGACCAAAGATCTGAGTGTAGTCTTTGGCGACTAAATAAGCCAACAATCGATCAATGGAGTCATCTAGACCAATTTTAATAGTAAACACTCATCTGTAGCCAATAATAAATTTGCTTGCTGGTTTAGAAACTAGCTTACATGTGCCATTAAAATATAAGGCAGACATCTCATCCATCATTACCTGGTGCCAACCTGAATGAGATAGTGTTACAGCTATGGTTTTAGGAATGGAAACAAAAGACAGACTCGAAACAAATGTGTAATGTTGTGAAGAAAAGAAGTCATAACTAAGAAAGACATAAAGCGAATGAGGGTTATGAGTAGAACGTTTACCTTTCCAAAGAGCAATAGGTGAGTTGTTTGATGCAGAAACCAAGGTGGAGGGAACGACTAGAGAAAGTGGTGAATCATCTAGAACTTCCTCTAGAATAGGGTTGGCACTAGTAAACAAGAGTAGGATTACTAGCGGAATCAACAGGATGACTGTAGATAAAAACATGAAAGATTGTGTTTACTTGGGAAGTATCTACAGGTAAGGAGGAAAAGAGTTGTTGGTTGAAAAAGGAGACATCAACAAACACAACATAGCGACCTAAATTGGGAGAGTAGCAATGATACCCTTTTTGAAGACAATAGTATCCAAGGAAAAGACACTTGCAAGCTTTGGTAATAAGCTTGTCCTTTCCTGGAGTAACATTATAGACAAAACAAGTATAGCCAAACACATAAGAAGACATAGGATAAACAGATGTATTATGAAATAATATAGTGTGTGGGACTTGGTCATTTAGAATAGAAGAAGGCATGTGGTTTATCAAATAACAAAATGTAAGAACAGCATCACCCAAAAACGAATTGGAACATTCATATGTAAGAGTAAAGTCCTGATTGTTTCAATTAAATATCGATTTTTGCATTCAGCCACTCTATTTTATTGTGGAGTATAAGGACAAGTCATTTGATGCAAGATACCCTATTTAGCTATGAATTCTTAAAAATTAGAATACAGATATTTGCGTGCATTGTCACTATGCAGAATATGGATAGTTTGTCCAAACTTAGTACGAATTTCAGCACAAAACTTTTGAAATATTTAAAATAATTCAAAACGATTTTTCATTAAAAAGAACCAAGTGCAATGAGAATAATCTTCAATAAAGTTTACAAAGTATTGAAATCCTAAACTAGAATTGACACGACTAGGTCCCCATATATCTAAATGAACAAGGGAGAATATTGAATTAACTTTTTTATTGACTCGATCAAGAAAGGTTGTACGAGTGTGCTTCTCTTTTTTACAAGACTCATAATCTAAAGACTGTAAACTAGACAAGTGTGTAACCATCTTCTGGAGCTTGGAAAGACTTGAATGTCCAAGATGACTGTGAATGAGGTTAGGAGAATCTGTCATGATATATATCACTAGAGAACTAGGTACAACAAGATGATAAAGTCCTCGTGACTTATGACTGACTCCAATCGTCCTCCTTGTACCCTAATCCTACACAAGAACAAAGAGTTTAGTGAAGGTAACGAAATAGTTAAGGATGTGAACTAACTGACTAATAGATATTAAATTGAAAGGACAACTAGGTACATAAAGAAAAGTTGTTAAAGGTAGAAAAGAACATGGCCGAGCTTGGCCAATACTGGTGACAACAGTTTTGGTTCCATTAACAAGAGTAACAGAAGGTAATTTAGTAGAGTATGTAAGAAATGTAAGAAGATTCTTATTACCACAGAGATGATCAGAAGTACCAAAGTCAATTATTCGTGGCCCAAGAGATAACTGAGATAAACAGGTAGTAAGATTACCAGTTTGTTCAACTAAAATATGTGAAGATGCCTTAAAGTGGAAGAACGCCTCATAGTCTGCAGTAGGAATGGTCACACTAGAGGTGGATAATGATGATTCAATTTAAACAAAATTGGCAGATGTTGGTTTACCATGTTTCACCCAACAACGCTCCTCAAAATGTCCCAACTTGTTACAAAAAGAGCAACGTGATCTGCTATTGCCACCACGACCATGACCATTACCAGAGTTATAAACTTAGAAGACAAGAGCAGCAAACTCTGGTATGGTTGCGGAAGGAGGTGCTAGTGGTATCATATTAGAGACATTCAACATCATTGAAAGGTCTGAGACAATGTGAGATGATCAACACTGGTTAAGATTTGTTGGTGAACATTCTCCAGTTTTGGTGGAAGAGTAGAGAGGATAAAAACCATAAAGAATCATTCCTGTTGCTTCTTATGCTCAGACTGATCCTTAGTGTGAGGCATCATGGTAGCAAATTCTTGCATCAATGAGCGCGCCTTGCCAAGAAAGGATTCCATACGAGTATCATGTTGCTTACGTAAGCTCATCATACTAGAGACAATAGAGTAGAGACGTTGTATGTCATTAGTGTAACAGTCTTGAGCTTCTTTCCAGACCTCATAGCAAGTTTCAAATGGTTGGAAAAGATCCACGATCTCAGGATCAATGGATTGCCATAAGACACTCAGAAGTTGTGCATCGAGCTTCTTCCATTTAGAAAAATCAGCCTTTGGGACATCTGCAAGTTTTATGATAAGATGCTCTGACTTCCCTCATCTTGTTAACCAAACCTTTACCGAAGTCGCTCAAGACTTGCAAATGGCTGACCCAGTCAATTTTTTACTTGTAAATGACAGGACCCAAATGTTGGTAAACATGACGGGGCTTTTGGAATCAGAAGAAGCAGATGAGTTTCCTGAAACGCCTGAGACAACATCACCCATTGTGAGAAATCAAAGTAAGATGACTAAAAAATAAAGGAAACAACTGGAATTGGTCCAAAAAGGACTGGGTAGGTATGGAATCAAAAAAATGCAGCAAATGAACATAGCAAAATGCCTAAAAATACGGTGGCTGAGGCACCCATGATTTGAAACACCACAGAAACGACCAAGATAAGACTCGAAAAGGCTTGAGACGTCTTCTACAATGAATTTTGTCCAAATCTGTGGAAGAACAGCGTCGGAAAGAGCTCTCACACTCTCTCACGTGTTAGCGCATAGATTTTGATGCAGCGACTTACGACGGCACGTGGTAAGGCGGACGACGGTGCGATTTTAAGATCTGAACGGTCAGGGTGGTGTAATTCTGATGTAGGAGGTTTCACACCTAGATCTGCAGGTTGGACGATCGTCAAAAAATGATTGTCGTCGAAAAATCTGTCGAAAAGAAGCACGACGTGAGAGCTCACCAGAATTGAGTCGTAGCGAGGAAGGGAAATTTGCTGTTGAGGAGTGGGCATCGCGGGTTAGGATTTAGACAAAGGCGGGTCAAAACCCTCTCTGATACGAACTTGAAGAAAAAAGGATTATTGCTGAATTGTGTGTCTAATCAAACCACACATGATCTTTATATATAAGAAGGGAAATGATTTATCCTCCTACTCAATCCTCCTATTAATCTTCTTAATTACTAAATGAAGAAAATATTTAATGATTTTTATGTTCCCAAGACATTAGATACATTTACTTTTTCATTTAATACTTTCTTCATTTAGTATTAGGATGATTATTAGGATGATTGAGTAGAAGGATATAGCATTACTCATATAAGAAATGTTAGGAACACACTCTCTATCACAATCATTTCAATACATTTTCTTCTATTGGACCAAGTCACACACTAAAGCATAAACTCAAACTTAATTACGCGCTAATCGAATTGATTACATGCTAATCGAAATTATATGTGTGCTTTAGTGTATGACGTGGCCCAATAGAAGAAAGTGTGTTAAAAAGAGTGTGATAGAGAGTGTATTCTTAACACTTCTCATTTATATATAAGTGTTAATATTAATTACAATTAATTACAATGATACAATTATGATATGTTACAATCCTAATTGATCCTAATTCATCATAGCATATATACACAATATAGTATTGTATTTAAAATATTCTAAACTATTCTAATAGTATAAAATATCTCCTTTTTTTTTTGGTACTTTGTAAAACATCTATTTTAAAACTGGTAGGTAGGTAAATTAGTAAAGAAAAAAAAAGGAGGTATGCATTACAAATTATTTGACTTATTCAAAGTACTTTCTCCGTGCATTGACATGGTATCTGTAGTTTGAAGACTGCTAAAGATACAAAATAGCATCTCAGGATCGTCAAAATTTATGCTTCCTCACTTGTTTTGGCAAATGCCGGGGGAAACAAAGTAAGCAACTCTGGTTCAGTGTATCCTGGTTTAGACCGAGGTGATTGATGCAAATAAAATCGCCTCTCTTTGATAGCTTTCTCTTCTTCTTCTCTGTTTACTTCAGGTGTAGCTGACTCTTCTTTCTTTTCTTCTCCCAGAATAGATAATCGAGAGAAAATTGTTGAAGGGGTGATAGGGCTTGGAAGTTGACTTGAATTCTCCGATATGGAGGGAGAGAAACATGTATGTTGGTTGGCAGACGCTACTGGTTTACAATGAAAAGTGGGTTTTACTATCTCTAGTTTGGGCATCATGTATTGCCTTCTTTCATGGATTTGGATGTTGTCCTTTTCACACTAGCAAATTTTGTTGCCTCTCCTTTTGCTGCAGTGGCTTGTGATGGACCTGTTAACTGCTGTAAAACTTCCCTGAATGTATGTGTTTGTCTGAACAAACATGGTTAGTGGTTTACAACCAGCTGCTGCACCCTGGATTGGTGGCTTCTCCATTGCCATTACTCCCTTTGATAATCAGATTTTACAGTCATTTAGCACCTAACTGCAATATTCATGATTAAACTGTAAGTAAGATTGTGTTCAACAGAAAGGTGGAAATCAGATATAAGAATGGCCCATGACACATTTAAACATATAATTGACAAATATCATTCGTCTGTATATTTTAATCAGTAATTATATTCAAAATGTTTGCTATTTACTTGCCTTATACAAGGAGGCTCTTTCGTCTATACGAGCTTAGCAATGATCAAGGCATAAGCAAATTACCTCTGCAAAATTACTCCCAAAAAAACGAAAAGAAGAAAAAGAAGCACTTCAGCAAAGATGTCAAAGGAAGATAAACAAAGAAGTTTAGATATGGTGATCCAAGGAAAAGCTTATTGTGGCTGATGGCTCTAAAGTCTATACGAATGCAGACATAAGTTGTGTCCATAAATATGGGGCATGCATTTTAAACTACCCTGTATAATAATGTCCGTACCCCCATTACTCTCCTGGGTGGAGGGTAGGCATTTGTTTACCCAACTCGCCAAGAACCTTCGTAAATTATGTTTTTCTTTTAATAGTATGTGGCTGAGATTTTGCAGTTCGATACACTTTATGCTTAATTGTCTATGACCTGATTTACCTGTTTCTTTTTTTACTCTTTAGGTCTTGGAGTTGAGAAATTCTTATTAGTTTGAGACAGCAAGACAATGAAAACATAACATGCGTGACACACTATGTAGCATGATCATTTTAAAATAGTCGCTGTGTGAGTATTTAATACGTAATGTCAGATATTTTGATATTTTTAAATATTTTTATTTATATATCTTTTAATTTTTTTAAATTTTTTTATTATATTAACATATTTATATTGTATTGTATCTATGTCTTAAATATGTATCAGTGCTTCTTAAGTGACATAGAAATATAAAATTGAATTTATAATAAAAATATATGATGTTTGGTGTATTACTTTGACAGTACGTAATAATTTATCTATTGAGTTATAGATATGTAAGTTGCCTTTCTCTCTCATTTAATCAATTTAATTAACTAATATTGATAACTTAAAGATTTAGCAAAGGGGTATGGGACTACCTAATCTCTTTTTTCCCTCCAAAAATGCTCTTTCTTTTTTCGTTAAAAAAGTTGCATGCATGTGGTAATCTTCTATACGACTCCGGCTTTAAAAAAAAAATGCATTCCATAAATGTTAGCACATCACAATGCTATCAAGTCCTATTGCAGTTAGATCAAATTCTAATGGTAGAAACATAATTTGACCTAATTGGAAAGTTCATCCCCCATTTCTGTTTTGCTAACAAGCTTGACGTAAGTTTAAACCATTAAATTGCAAGGTGGAAAGAAGTAACTAAAGACTACCATGAACTTACGATCGACACCAATAGTCACTCTTGTCAATCATATTAAATGACCTCTTTGTCAGGTTTCTCCTCATTATATAGCAATGATTTAGCTAATTACGTGGTTGTCAACAATTACATCAATTATGTTTAACTAAATAGGAAATTAAAATATAAAGTTAATCACACATTAATTCTATCTAACTAAATAGGAAACACATGATATTTACAGTTATCATGCCATAAATAGATAGACTAATTATGCCTTGATATAATATGACTAACATCCCCTCTCAAATTGATGTTGGTCGATCGAGAAGCATCAATTTGTCCACAAGAAACTGATGACACTGACGAGTCATGACTTTTGTAAAGATATCAGCAATCTGGAGATCAGTAGAAATGTGAGGAAGAGAAATGACACGAGTGTCGAGTGCTTCCCGAATATAGTGACAACTCATCTCAATATGCTTTGTGTGCTCATGATAAACGGGATTAGCAATAATCTGAATAGCACTAGTGTTATCAACATAGAGAGAAGTGAGATTATACTGAGAGAAACCTAGCTCAACAAGAAGCCCATGAAGCTAACTAATTTTAGAACAAGTAGCAGATATCGCACGATATTTAGATTTAGTAGAAGATTTTGAAACACGAGCCTATTTTTTACTCTTCCAAGAAATCAAAGAATCTCCCAAAAAGAGACACCATCTCGTGACAGAACGATGAGTATCAGGACAATCGGCCCAATCAACATCACTATAAGCAACGAGATGAAGAGGAGAGCCAGTAGGAAAGAACAATCCACGAATAGAAGACCCCTTAAGATATCATATGATACGATGAACGACAGCTAGGTGTAACTAACATGGAGTTTGCATAAACTGGCTAATCTGTTGGATAGCAAAGGAAATATCAATTCGAGTAATAGTCAAGTAGTTCAAGCTACCCACCAGCTTACGATACACAATAGGATCAGAAAGAAGATCACCCTCCTCAGGATGATACTTCGTGCTAACTTCCAAAGGAGTATCTATTGAAGAAGTATCTTGAAGACCAGCCAAAATAATTAAATCATGTGTATACTTATGTTGATTTAGAAAGATTCCCGAAGGAGTAGTGTGAACTTCTAATCCCAAGAAATATGTAAGAGGACCAAGATCCTTCATATGAAAATAGGTGTGAAGATGCTGCAGGAGACAATCAATCAAAGTAGAATTTGTCTCAGTGATAACAATATCATCAACATAAACTAAAAGAAGAACAATTTTAGCAAATGTCTGGCAAAGAAACAAAGAAGAGTCATATTGACTTTGTCGAAAGGAAAACTGAAGCAATATATCTGAAACAATAGAGAGATCGCTTCAATTTGCATATATCTGAAGAAGAGGAGGAGGAAAAACCAGGTGGAAGAGCCATGCAAATTTCCTTTTTGAGATCACCATAAAGAAATGCATTTTTGACGTCCATTTGATGAAGTGGCCAGCCTTGTGAAGTCGCAATAGAGAGAACTGTACTCACTGTAGTCATCTTAGTTACTGGACCAAAAGTCTCCTCATAGTCCACCCCATATTCTTGCTTGTTCCCAAGTGCAACCAAACGTTCCTTATACCTGTCTAGATTTCCATCAGAGCGGAGCTTGATTGAGTAAACCTATTTACAACCAATGGGTTTAATTGTAGACGGGCAAGAAATTACATTCCATGTAAGATTGTCTTGGAGAGTCCTAAGTTCCTCATCCTTTGCTTTTTGCCAACATTCATGTTTAACAGCCTTAGAAAAATATGTAGGAATGGAAATAGAAGTTAAAGTAAAATGATACCAATCAAGAGGACGTGATACTTGTGCAGAGCATCAAGGAGCAAGTGCAACAACCACGTCAGGCTTAGGAGATGCAGATGGCATTAGAGAAAGTACAGAGGAAGGAACAAGCTCTACAGGGGGCCAAGTTGGTTGACATCGAGTATACACAATTTCAAGTTTGAACTGTTCAGGAGAAGGAGGAGGCAATTCATCATAACAAGGAAGAACATTAAGCTCAAGCAAGGACTCAACATGAGTAGAAAAGTAATATTGATTTTCAAATAAAAAAACATTAGCCTTTGTGGGAAATACTATAACCCATAAAAACACATTTAATAGAATGAGCAGAAAATTTGTGACGTTCATGAGATGGCAAATGAACAAAACAAACACATCCAAAAATGTGTAAATTAAGATAGCTAGGATGCTGATGATTTAAACGAAAATGAGGAGAATCAAAATTCAATACCTGAGAAGGCAATCTATTAATTAAATAAACTGCAATAGATAATGCCTCAACCCAAAATTTAGAAGGAACAGAAGACTCAAGCAATAAGGTGCGAACAACGTCCAATAGGTGTTGGTTCTTATGTTCGGCCACACCATTTTGTTGTGGGGTGTAAGGACAAGATCGTTAAGACACAATGCCTTTATGTTGTAAGAAATTATGAAACTCGTGGGACATGTATTCCCCACGAGAATCAGACAGCAAAATCTTAATACCTGTAGAAAATTGGTTCTTAATATATGTTACAAATGTCTTAAAAACATACAAGACCTCAGATTTGGACCGAAGAAAATATACCCAAGTATATCGACTGAAATCATTAATGAAGGTCACAAAATATTTGTATTAAGCATGAGAAATTACAGGAGAGATACCCCAGACATTACTATGCACAATATCAAAGCATTTTGTAGCACGACTACCATGAGAAGAAAATGAAAGAGTTTTACTTTTACCAAGTTTGCATATCAAACAATCAAATGACAAAGCTTTAGAACCATGTTCTTTATCACCTAACAAACCGAATTTAACATATAAGACATAACAATAGAGTTTGGTGACCCAAACGTTTGATCCATATTTCACTCTGACAATTAACTGTCATACAAGCCAAAGATAAATTTGGAATGGAAAAATGTAATGGAAAAAGTCTTCTAACTTTAGGCCCCTTCGCAATTGTCTTCCCTGACACATGATCCTGCACAAGACAACCATCACGAGAAAAATGAACATCACAGTTATCATCAACTAACTGGCCTACTGAGATAAGACTAGTAGAAAGTTCAAGAGATACATAAACATCTTTGAAAGAAGAATTAATATCCCTAACTTCATTAATAGCTAAGTGACTCCCATTAGCTATCTGAACCTGAGATGAACCATGATAAGGACAAACATTGCAAAGAATGTCAGACAATCTGGTTATATGATTGGATGCAACAGAATCAACAAGCCAAGATTGAGATGTAGTAGTACCATTACCTTGGAGCCCTAAGGCAGAAAATGCTGATATAATTATTTGCTGAACCATTTCTGGAGTAAGGACAGAGTGATCACCAATTGTAGAAGGACTAGCAGAAGATGAAGAACCAACCATAGCCTGATAAGCATGAGTTTGATAGTTCTGTGGAAGAATATGAATTCTTTGTAATATGGCTTGACTTCTTGCAATAATTGCAAGATTTCTTTGAACAGTGGGCAATAATGTGCCCATACTCCTTGTAACTAAAGCATTGAACCTTCTGTATATCCCTACACTTGCCTTTCCCATAAGCTGCATATGCCACGACATTAGACGTCAATTTATCATGCTAAAATTTGGCTTGTGTTGTAAGATGTTGCTCCTCCCGAAGTAATACTCCAAAACACACCTCCAATGAAGGAGAAGGATCACAGTTCATCAAATTAGAATGAGTTGCCTCGAATTCAGGCCGTAATTTCATCAAAAACTAGTATCTCTTACTCTGTGCATGAACTTCCTAAACGGCTGAGAGAGATGCTTCTGGCACCTTAGCATAAACCATGTCAGCAAATTCACTCCATAAGTTCTGAAACCTAGAAAAATAATCTTGAATGGAGAGATCGCCCTGAATGTAATTAGCAATCTCATATTCCAACTAAAAATGCCGAGCTGTGTTGTCCTGGTCATAAACTTTCTTTTAAAATTCCCATATACTTTTAGCAATCTTGTATGGCTTCAGATTTAGCACAATCTGAGAGTCAATAGATCCTAAGGTCCATGACATTACTCTAACATCTTTGACCTTTCACTGAGTCAATTTAGAGAGCTCAGTGGGAGCCGAGTCACTTCCATCAATATGGCTCCATAACTCCTTTCCCATAACAAAAACACGGAATTGAAATTCCCAAGTACCATAATTTTTACCTATGAACCGCACATCACAAGAATCTGATGTGACAGTCATGATGCGCACACCACATGAATCTGAGTTGGTAGTCATGATCTCGTATACAACAATAAAAGGACAAGGTAGAAAAAAATACCAACCAGGAAAGCCCAAATAGCCCAACACAGAGATAACAAGCCGAAAAAAAAAATTTGACTTGCCCTAGAAAGAGAAGCAACAGTGAGTGTAGTACAATCTGTCCAACACAACCAGCCACAAGACTTACACTAAAATGAATCTCTAATGCATAGAGATTCCCAAAACCAAAGAAGATTGCCTGAGTTGACTCAACAACCCTCACAATCACAAAAGAAATTAACCCAGAAAACCTAACTCATTGATACCATGTCAATCGTATTGAATGACCTCTTTGTGAGAGTTTTTCTCATTATATAGCAATGATTTAGCTAATTACATGACTGAATATCAACAATTACATCAATTTTGTCTAAATAAATAGGAAACTAAAATATATAACTAATCACACATCAGTTCTATCTAACTAAATAGGAAACACATAACATTTACAGCTATCACGCCATAAATAAATAGGCTAATTATGCCTTGATATAATCTGACTAACAACTCTTTGTTTCTATTTTGTGTGATATTCAAAGCTTGGCGGCTTCCTATCTACTATCACTTCCCACTACAATATCAAGTTGAATTACCTTGCAACTCAAATTGTTTGTATCAACTAACAAAAATAACATCATGAATCCAAACTATCTTATTTAACAACATAAGCTCAAAACCAACTTTGAGAAAATCGTAATTAAGAAACATAGAAACTAAAATAATAGGAACAAGTATTTGCCTACCTAAGGTGGTTTGATGGTTGTAAAGCAACACAGCTGCCTTGTATCTTAATGTACAAGAAAGAGTAAGTTGAGAAACAATACAACTGCTATTTAAGAAGAAAGGAAGATGAAGAATATGTGCCAAAGAGAGGGGTGAGGACCCTATTAGAAGTGACTGTAGCTAACGATTTCTGGTGCATGCTTGCGAGCCAGTTAGGACAAAGAATCTCTGACCTCAGAAAGCACGACAACCATTAGCTTTGCCACATCAACTGTCTGTTGTAAAGGGCAATGGACCATATCCTTCCTCTAACTGCCAATTTCATATATATTGTAAAAAGCAATTTATCATAATCATTTTTTTTTTTAGTCTTTGGCCAGGGTAACTTCGTAAGCATTATTATGAGACTAATTAAAAAAAAAATTCAACAATTATCTTATCTGAAGTTTAAATGTTGTCCTCCCTTGAGAGTATAACTTGCTTGTCAGTGTACTCAATCTTTGTTGGTATTATCATAATCATTGAACAACATTTTTCATGAAGCAAAATTCATAGAATTAGACAGCATCAACCGCGAGTTACAATGGGAATCTTAAAAAGCCACTGATGGAGTATGGATCTTGCTTCATGAAGATGACGATATGGGAGGAAACTGATGGAGAGAGAGAGGCTGGGAGACAGTGGATTGGGAGGCGGTGGCATGAGTCTACCCAAACCCATTACCATTTCATTGACCCACTTGAAGTGACATGAATTGAACAGTTAAACACTTAAACTACAGCAAAGTTATAATTACATCAACCTTAGCTTACCTGAAATATTAAAAGCTATCGTCAAACGTTATATCTCTCAATTTTTATATCGAAAAGTACGGCGACTTTACCATTATTAAGGTTACAAATGCCTAAATAACATTCACTTAAATATCCTGTCAAACTTGAGAAGTGTGTGAACCAAAAATAGATTCTTTTATATTAAATTTTCACATGACCTTATCATATAAAAAAAATAGATAAAAACAAAAAATTTTAAATAGTGGAATCCTATATTAATTTTTTTTGTACCTATATCTCTCCTTTACGTGACAAGGTCATGTAAAAATTTGACATGAAAAAATTTATTCCCATGATCAACATATATATTTTGCGTAACTTTTTTTTTTAACATTTTTGTGTACCTTTTTTTTTTAAAGTTTCTTAGAGTATCCCTCTACTTGATAAGTAAAACTAATCTCTTAGAATACGATCAGACGCTGAAAGAGTAAATCTCTTAACAAAGATATTTTTATACACATAAATTTTGATATCAAACTCAAAACCACATACGTAAAAGAGTCAAGCCCTTCTACTCGACCTACAAATGGGTCATTTTCGTGTATCCTTTATTCTGCAGTAAACTGGAAACGGACGAAAAAAAACAGCAGGTATGAATCACAGGCACGTTTTAAAGCAAATAACCTAACCCTGGGGTAATGAACAAGCAACCTAACCAAATAACAAACCTAAATATTGAGCTCTTATGAAATCAAGAAATCAATCCAATATCCATCTATGTTTGATCAACCAGTTTTTCAAAGCAGCAGTAATTGAATAACTATCCCAATCAAACTCCTCCCCTATTACAAAGGGATGACAGATTACACATCCATCAGGCCATCAGGCTTTGGTTCATATCCATCACTAGCAAAAACTCTTTTAAGTACTACTCCTATAATAAGACATATTTCTTACTCTGTCATTTAATATTAGCCATATGAGTTGTGTAGGCCAATGCTGTTTTAGAAAAAATAATAATAAAATTCAATTTAAGTAAACAACAATAAGCCACAACACTAATATTGCTAACATTAAACGGTACAGATAGTGTACCTACTAGAGCCGAAGGATGCCTAAGTGGCAAACTTTGAACCATTTGAATTAGCTGACTAGCCATGCTATTTGTAAAATATAAACTATTAGCCATGCGATGGGATTACTTTGGTAGCCAATTTTCTATCAATAATATTGGTACGCAGATTAGCTGCAGATTCTTGTATAAATTTGAATCAATAACTTAAATACATTATATCAATCAATATTTAATATTTTTATAAATTTTTATATTACAATTAAAAACATAAATTTTTAAAAATATTAAGTATTAATTAATTGGTCGAATACACCTAATTTAAGTATTTCAAGTTTAAGTAAAAATTTCTCTAATTATCTATATTTATTTATTGCTGATTTTTAATGGAATTTCAAACATTTATTGTAAAACCAATAATAAATGTTTAACTCATCTTAAGTACGATACTCACAAGGATAGCATAGCAACTCCTAATTTGTAAAATAAAGATCAATTCAAAATTTCAAGTCTTTAGTACTACATGGCACATACACTACTATCATTTCAATGTTTAGCTAGCTTTATGTTTCAAGGCATATCCTGTCAACAAGTACTAACGAAAAGAAAACAACATACTGAATTTTCAAATTCCCAATTTCTAGAAATTTTATGTCTGGGGTCTTCAACTTAGAACGATCACTCTATCTATTTATCTTCTCTATCTATTTTGCTGTAATAATCTGTTTGTCTGCGTCTGTGCAACACCCTACCATCAGATATCATTGGACTTTGTCTCCGGGTGAGATGGGGAGTACTTTCCCATGAGTTTGGCTAGTTCATCATCAAACTTTTGCTCCATCTGCACCTCTTCCTCCAAATGCCTCCGCCTCATTGCAGCAAGACTTTCTTCGTGAGCATGACACAGTTTCTCCTTTTCAGCAACAAAGTTTTCCATCTCTTTATCTTGGACCTCAACAAATTTTAGATATTCATCCACCCTACATCCAAAGAAATCAAAATTCACCATAAGCTATTGAAAAATATAAATACCACGAACAAAATAACTGGACTTCATTTTTTCTGTATATATGTATATACACCTCTTACTCCTCAAAGCATCAATTTTTTAGAGTGATGTGAAATTAGGTTTTCTTCCAAATTTGTCCTTCAACTATGAACTATCCAATTCAGAATCACCTAAAAGATTCTAATTTTCACAAAATTTATTAGTCCAATGGAATTTATCCAATTAAGATGTGAATAGATCATTAGTCCAATGGAATTGAAAACATAGACTCAAGGAATGACAATTTCATACTTGAGTCTTCGTTCCTCTGCATTTAAAGGACCAGTACTTGACTGCTTCACCTTCTCGCGTTCCTCATGCTGCATCCTCTCAAAATCTTCTTCCTTTGCATTCCTTGAATCATGAATGATTCTGATCTGGTCCTTAAAAAATTGTTCTTGCATGTACATCTTCCATTGAGACACAGGGTACAATGGTGAGAAAAAGTAATATCAAGAAGAAATATATCGTAACATAGAGAACATAGGAGACAATGGCTAACCAGAAGGGAAAGAAAATTGAGGATGGAATCATTCGAGTTTGGAAAACGAACAAATAACAATTGTTTTTTGTATAGAGAACAGATAACACAAGGTTTTAGTAAGCATTATATTAATCAATAAAGTAAACCAACTACGAACTAGGATGAAATTATCAGGACACAGTACAGAAGTTATTGGATCAATTCATTAGTCAACACAAACTGATCTGGAAAACTGGGTCATCAGCAGTATGCATCTGACCTCCAACAGAAGTTACAAAACAGGAGTAATCAACCCAGATCCAAATCTTTCCAAGATTATGTGCTTCTCTTCTAAAGCATTATAAAATAACCCATCTTGATAAAAAAATAAAATAAATAAATAAAAACCTATAGCATTCTGGGCCTGTCCAACTCATTATCATTGCTCGTTGATTTGTTTTAACTTTAAGAAGGGAAAAGGTACAACATTAACAACACAACATTTAGGTGGCAATAAATGCAATCGTATCTCCTCTTCCTTGCTAGTCTAATTTGACAGGTCAGACTGAAGTTCAATGGGCACATAAATCACATTTTTATATGCAAAATCATCTCATACAGGAAGAAAAAGAAAATGTGACAATAACTTTAGCTTATCCATGCCTTCTCTAAAGACACTTCGTGACTTGTACTACAATATCATAAATTACAGCTAAAACTTTTCATCAAAACAGTTCATGCAGAAGCATATCCTAACCTTAATATCTCCAGAATTAATCAAATACCAAAAGTGCATACCACAAGCAAATATACATCAAGGAACAGCTTTTCAATAAAATTAATAACCATAAAGTCTGTCTGTCTGGTGTTAGTATTACCTCTTCTTTGTTCTCTTCATGTTGCATTTTAGTTCTCAGCCTCACAATGCGATTTTCCTCCATTGTCTTCCGCAGCTTCTCAGTAACTTTACCAAAAGATTCTTCAAGAGCTTTTGCGTGATTTTGTTCCTTGACAACCTTGTCCTTCAAATAGATAAGTTGCTGGTTGTCCTCACTCATTTGCCGAATTTGGTTTACAACCATCTCCTGGTATGATCTCATGTCATATTTGAGTCTAGATTTACCTATACAATTTCATATGAAAAAAGACAAAAGAACAAAGTCAGTATATACTTTGTTTCCATAGAGTACTTGGTTAACCTGCAACTGGTAGACATCAAACAACCTGGATGGTTCAAGTATGGTGAAGAAAAATAACTAAAGAGGAAATGGAACCTTGGGAATGCTTGTTGAAAATGTCTAGGTCTTCTTTAGTAGCCATGTATCCATAGAGCTGGCGTTTCCCACCAGGGAGAAATAAAATACGGCGATTAAACCAAGCATCTCTATCAGTTCCTTGCTCTGCAAAATGCTTGTGCAGACGTTCTGCCTCTAGATAACCGCTAGCTGATGCTTCAAATATCAAAACACTCATCCCACGATGACCCTGTGGGCCATAAGAGTGTCGCGCTCTCACAGCGGCGTATGTGCTAAAATAATCAATAAGCTCTTGGTTACCCATACCTATCCACTAAATACAAAGAACAAAACCCGGAGTTAACACAAAAACCAGTAAAGTTATAGGAAAATTAAGAATGTTTTGCTACATTAATACATGCGATCAAAATAATAAGTATGATATTACTAGTTATTCATTTGACGCAAGTAAAAAGTATAGCTATACCTTCTCGTTTTCATCCTGTTCAAGCTTTGTATTCAGAATGACAACCATCGGAGGCCAGACTATTTCATGATCTTTCTCCTCGTCTTTTAAGCCTTTCCATTTACCAAACACTTCCCCAGCTGGAATTACTGAAGTACCCCTTCTGCGCAATTCCTCATCCAAAAGTTCAGCAAGCTCCCTGTGAATCTTCACTCTTTTTGACCCCTTTGTTTTGGCATGTGTCATCAGAGGCTGCAGTCCTCTGTACCAATCAATAGCACCAGGGCCACTTTGACAAGCTGGACAGTGCCACTGCCTTTCTGGTTCATTTATCTGTTCAACAGTCAGCCCATCCAAAATATCAAAGAATTTCTTAAACCATTTGCTCTTCTTACGTGTCTCATGGCTCTTCTGACTAGTATCTGAATCATAGTCATCACTCATTAGATCATCATCAGTATCTTCCATAGCTTCAGAGTCCTCCTCCTCCTCATCATCATCAATTTCGTTATTATTCTCGGTGTACTCTGGTGCAATTTCATCCTTTGCATTGGATTGCATAGAACCAGTTCTAGATTGCCAATTCCATCCATGCTCCAGTGGAGGCCGAATTAAAGGATTTGAAGTCACATTGTTGCTTTCATATCCACTTGTAGCTAACACGGGCCTTCCATTTCCTCTTCCAGCTGGTCTCCTAAAGTTAGCATTTTGTGGCTGCCAGGGATTTCCAGAAGCTCTTCCAAGTCCACCATGACTTCGAATGCCAGGCTTTTGAGCCATATCTGTATTCCCCCAGGCTCTAGGATTAGAATTATAGGCCGGAGGACCCCATGGTTTTGCAGCACTACTTCCAGCTCTGTTCTTGGATTTCCTTGCATATACCTCCCATTCACCACCATCATCTTGTCCTGAGTCAAGGTTAGTGTCAATAATACCCTGAGTCAACTGCTTAATTTTTGGATGAGATTCGGATATGCTTTTTCCTTTGGACGACAAATCATCATTGTTAGCCATCGTAAAAGGTCTTCCAGCCCCTCTTTTTGAACTCATTTGTATGTGATCTGTTCTGGATCATGATTTTGTCAGTCAAGCATAAATAGTAAATACATAGAATTGGTAAAGTGCATAAAGAATCATAAACCAGAAGGAACTTGACAAAAATATCATTTAACTTATTTCATCAATCAGAACAGAAAAGGGAAAACCTACCTATATAATTGAAGAAAAAGAAATCTTAACCTACAGCTACAAACACATGCAAATCTAAGCACTGTAGAAAAAATTGCATTCTAAAATAATAGCCTGACAAAGTCTTCAATATGAACTCAGCACTTAGAAATAATAAAGAGTTACACAGTAAATAGAAAATAATGAAGGAGGAGGACACCGAGAAGAATAACGATATTGATGATAATTTGCAGAGAAAGAGCAGCATGCAGAAGGAACAGCAGGTTTCAGATCAAGAAGGCAAGAACCAATGCAGGTAGCAGAAAACACATCAACACTTGCGACTAATCCGATTATACCAAAAAACAGAAAAGAAAGACAAAGCGACATCGTATCAGCGTAACGATGAACTTTGAGCTGATGAGAGAAGAGAACTTGCATAAACAGAAACAAAGAGAAAATCGGCAAGAAATAGAGCACGAATCGAAGGAATTACCAATGATCCTAGGAAGATCGCTGGAAGAAAATGGCGGAGATCAGCGGTGGTTGTGAAGCACGCGCCACAACAGCAGCAGATAGCAAAACGAACGAGTGAAAGAGTGAGTGAGTGAAGAAAATGCGTGACGAAGAAGGCGTGGCGAGAAGACTAAGGCTACTCATACTGTGACTGTCTTTGCGGACTCGAAGATTTAATGAAATTTGATTTATTGGGTACGAAAGAAATAAAAAATAAAAAATAAAATGAAAATTTCATATGTACGGTTAAACTTGGAGGAGAAGGAAGTAAAGTGGAAAACAAGAAAAGCGTTGGTTGTATTTGAATGTAAACTTCGAGGAGAAGGAAAGGAAGGATGAAACAAGAAAAGCGTTCGTTGTAGTTGAATGAGCTAAATAAATAAAGAATAATAAAAGTAAATTTATTTTTAAAGTATATAAATAAAAATATATTTATTTTTTATTTGATAAAGTGTATAAAGATTTTAATTTATTAAGATTTTATTTGGATGATGAAAAAATAAAAATAAAAAATAAAAAATAAAGAAAATGAAGAAAAGAAAAAATAAGTAAGAAGATAAATTTGGAGGAAAAGGAAGGAAAGAATTAAACAAGAAAAGCGTTGATTGAATTTGAATAAGTTAAATAAATAAAAATAATAAAATGAGTTTATTTTTTAAAATAAATAATAGTGTAATATATTTATTTTTAATTTGATAAAATATAAAGAAATTTTAACTTATTAAAGCATTATTTGAATGATGAGAGAAGGATGGTGATGGCCGTAAACCCTAGTTTGCTCTGCTAGGGTTTCTTCATGTGTAATCTTTGATTTGCATGGTTTTTGCAATGTTCACTGCCAAGCCATTCATTCCTTGGAGTTTTCTTGACTCCGGTTCTTCTCCTGTTTCTTCTAAATCCTCTTCTTTCCTGCCTCCTCGTACGAAAACTTTTGCACAAGCATTGAATAATGCATGTGACATCCCTTTGAGTCAATTACCAGTTCCATGCTTGAAGGGTAATGATCTTGCAGTACAAATTCCTGAAGATGAATATCGTGCAGGTTTGGATTCTTGCAAAACAAATCTTCATGGGAGATTAATGTTGTCCAAAGGTGATACTCCTCTGAAATATGGTGACCTGCATGCCAAGTTATCTAGACTTTGGAATCCAATTGGTCATTGGAGAATGGTACCAATTGGAAAGGGTTTTTTTGAATTTTCTTTTTCTTCAAAAGGATTTGCTTAAGATTTGGTCCTCTGGTTCGTGGAATTTAAAGCCTGGAATCTTACATTTATTCTCATGGTCTCCTGATTTTAACCCTTCAATGGTTAAACAGACGAACACACAATGCTGGATAAGGATTCATGGCCTTCCTCAAGAATATTGGAGACCAAAGATATTGTTTGCTATTGCCAGAGCTATTGGTGTTCCTTTGTCTTTGGATGATACTACAATCAACAAAACTCTTGGTTATTATGCATGTTTTGGTGGACATTGACCTTGCTTATTAATCTGCAAGATCAAGTTCAATAAGGTTTTGCTTTCTTCATTGGTATTCAATATAAAAAGTTTGACTTCTTGCAAAATTATTGGTCACTCGTTAGACATATGTACTAAAAATAGTAAGAAGGTGCAAGGCCAGGTCAAAGATCATCAAATTCGATAGGGGTGAATAATATTTATGGGGTCCAAAAAAAACCAACTATGAAATTTATCCCAAAAGATAAGGAATATAATCTTAATACTCCCGAGGTTTTGAATAAGAATTCTCTTGAACCTTCTACAGAGATGTCGAGGTTAATAATCTTGATAATCAAGAAAATGTGTTAATTCAAGAAGAGGAAGCATTGGATAATGTTGCTGAAGAGGAGGTGCATCTGGTTTCTATTAAGAATACTTCTCAGCAAAACTTTTATGCTGATCTTCATGATCCCAATCCTTTGTTGGGATTTGTTACTAATTTTAATCATTCTCCTGTTATAGAAGTTGATGTCAATACTAATCTGGATGTTGCTTTACATGATGACCTTTCTATAAATGGCTTTGACCATGATTTTTCTATTCAAATGATGTTGATCATGTCTCGACCACCCCTTCCATTTGATAACAATACTGAAGTTTCAGATAAGGTGGCAGATCTGATTGAGCCAAATAATTTTGAGACTCCTTTGGTTCATCCTAACCCGAATGTTAACAAGGATTTGCATACTGTGAGTAAATTCTGGAATGGAATCAATGATGATGAAGTAGATGATTCTATAGAAAATCAGGAATCTTCCTGTGATTCTAGGAATAATGCTGAAGGAAATCCAAGTAAATATCTTACTGAGGTCGAAAATTTGTTGGATAATCAAGGTTTTTCTACAGTCTTGTCTAAGTCACAGAGAAAGAAACTTAGGAAGAAAAATTTTCAAATACAAAAGTCTAGTGGTTATGCAACCCAATCTAGGGGAGGTATTACTCATGGTGATCAATGTTGAAAATTCTTTATTAGAATCTTAGGGGTCTTGGTAACCCTGACATAAGGTCTTTTCTTAAAAAGCTCTGTAGTATGCATAAACTAGATTTTCCTTTTGTGTCTGAACCATGGATTACTTCTGATCAGGTTCCTTATAGTTTCATTAAAAGTTTGAATATGAAGATTTTTGCTGAAAACAATAAGGGCGATTTTCCCTCTAATCTGTGGTGCCTTTGTACAAATTCTTTTTCTCCTACCATTGTTGCCTATTCAAAGCAACATGTCTCTTTTTCAGTTGGTGTTGGTAATCATCTGACTTATATCTCAGCTATATATGCTGCTGTTACTTATATTGCCAGGAGAGATCTCTGGATTGATTTGGAGAGGTTACAACATTCTTATAAAGCTCCTTGGTGTTTTATAGGAGGTTTTAATGCTGTCTTGGGAGCTCATGAACATAGAGGTAAAAATTTGCCCTCTCGGATTTCTTGTGATGACTTTAGGAACTGGTCTGATTCTAATCATCTTATCCTTCTTCCTACTTGGGGCTCTTCTTACACATGGTCTAATGGTAGAGTTGGCAGTAATTATACTGAGCGAAGACTAGATAGATCAATTTGTAATTTTGATTGGATCAATCACTAGAGTAATGTTGCTTGTAGCACCTTAACTCGTAGTCAGTCAGATTTTCTATCATGCTTAAAATGAACATGGTTTAGCACGCTATCTTTTAAATTCATAAAAATGTGGTCTAGGCATCCATTTTGCATAAACATTATTAAAGATGTTTGGAAAACTAAATTTTTGGTTGTCAATGCATATCTTATCCCGAAAAAAATTGTTGAAAGTTAAGCTCAAAGATTGAATAAAAATTGTTTTTGGGGATGTCCATAAAAATGTCAATCTAATGTGGACAAAATTCAAGAGCTCTCTTAATGGAGGTTCGATGAGTTAATAAAACAGAAATATTCAATTGTTGTTGCGGAAGCTATGAAGAAGATTTACGGATGGAGAAGTCTAGGCTTGATTGGCATTTGCGGATAGAACACCGATTCTTCCACTCGCTAAAATCAGTCCTTTACAAAGCAAATCTCTATTTTGAAAAAAGGTGATCGTTTTTGGATAACTCGATGATATTGAGAAGCACATTTTGGAATATTATATGGATTTGTTTGCTTCTAGGAATGCTTGTCAGCCTAATGATCTTATTCAAAATGTCATTCCTTCTATGGTTACTTATCAAGATAATGTTATGCTCACTAATCTTCCCTCATTGGAAGAACTTAAAGCTGCTGTTTTTTCTTTAAATGGCAATAGTGCTCCTGGTCCTGATAGGTTTGGTGATTTTTTCTTTCATCAATACTGGGATATAATTGCTCAAGATATTCATAATGTTGTTCTTCAATTTTTTCAACAAGGTTGGCTACTTCCAAATTTGAATTCTAATGTTGTTGTCTTGATTCCTAAGGTCTTTGAGGCAAGCAAACCTATTGCATTAGCTAATTTTCTTCAAAATTATAACCAAGGTGTTGGCTGATAGACTAGCCACAGTTGCTCTAGGATTATTTCTAAAAACCAAAGAGGCTTTGTTAAAGGGAGGCAGATTGTTGATTGTATTTGCACTGCTTCTGAAGCCATTAATTTAATTGATAAAAAATATTATGGTGGACAAGTTGCTATAAAGATTGATATTAAAAAAGCTTTTGATACCTTAGAATTTCCTTATTCAAGTGCTTCATTCTTTTGGTTTTGATGACAAGTTTTGGATTAGCTTTTTTTACACTCGTAAACTCTCTCTTTCAATTAATGGCAAGGGGTTTCTTCAATTGTAAAAGAGGGGTTCTCCTTATCTCCTATTCTCTTTTGTCTTCTAGAAGTGTTAAGTCGAGGTATAACAAAGTAAGGTCGATTACAACTCAGTAGTGTTGCGATGCCTAGTCATATATTGTATTGATGATGTTTTTTCAGAGCTACTAAAAGGAATCTTCTTTAATGAACAATTAAAAGACATAAGTTAGCAATGAAAAGTCCAAATTCTATTTGGGTACAACTTCCAAATCGATGGTATTTCTTCAATTCTTGGTTTCAATGCTTTGGTTGTCTTCCTTTCATTTATCTTGGGGTGCCCTTATTTAAAGGAAGGCCCAAATGTTCACAATGCCTATTGCTTAGAATTAAAAGTAAACTTATCTCTTGGAAAGGATCTTTCTATAGGGAGAATTTTACTTGGTTAAGTCAATTATTTAAGGTATGCTATTTTATAGCTGTGGATCTATGCTTGGCATAATCTCATTAAAATGATGGATGGTTGGATTCAAAATTTTGTTTGGTCGGGATATAAATAATAGGAAGTTGGTTCTCATTGAGCAAAGTTCATAAACCTGTGTTGGAGGGTGGCCTTGGCATAAGGTCCATTAAGTCTATCAATGCTGCAGGTATGCTTAAGTTAGGTTAGGAATTTCTTTCTTCTAATGAGCAATGGACTACTCTTTTGAAAGCTAAAGCCTTTAGGAAAAATAAATAAACATCATATTTCTTCTTCGATCTGTCAAAGTCATTTATTCATATCATTCAAGAACATTCCTTGTCGCACTAAAAATGGGGCAACTATTAATTTTACCGATCCTCTGGTTATCTAGTCCAATTGTGGATATAATTGGTGTTCTGTTTTTGTTTGCATATTCTGAAATCAAAAGTTAAGGATTTCATTGACAATGGCAGGTGGTCAATTCCTAGTGATCTGGTTTCCAAGTTTCCCGTTTTGAAATCAGAAATTCAACAGGTTATACTTCCTTTTTAGTCTTGTCATGATTCTCTGATCTGGACTAAATCTAACTCTGGTAAATTGAGTTTTAAGGATGCTCACTCTTTTCAAAATCCCATAGAAAACGTTGTTCCTCGGGCTAAGTACATATGGAGTAAATGCATTCTTCCTTCTAAATCATTTTTGCTATGGAGAATTATTCATGACAAAATGCCAACTGATGACAAACTTTGGTCTAAAGAGTAAATTTTACATTTTGTTGTCTTTGTGGTCATGCATAAAACCACTATCATCTGTTTCTGGAGTGCAATTTTGCAAAGCACATTTGAGCTGGTTTGGCAACATTATTAATACAATGTGATTGTTCTAGCTTTCTTTCTATCCTTTCATTGTATAGCTCTCGGGCCCGAGATGTTGTCCTAGCCGCCATCATTTTCACTCTTTGGGCTATTTTCTCTAAAGAAGGGCTAGATTCCACAACAAAAATATTTACGTGCAATCACCATTGGTTTAATTGTGGCTAATGTTTCTCTCTCGGTAACTCGAGTGATGGCAGCTTGTCTTCATCAGTAACAAAAAATTAATGATCCTTCAAGCCTTTAAGGTTGCTTCTCATAAGAAGAAAATGCCTGTTATTAAGGAAGTTTCTTGGTCTCCTCCTTCCTGTTATGTGATAAAATGCAATGTAGATGGTGCTTAAGAAGTCCATGGTATTTTTGAGACAGAGAGCTACTTCTCTTGGTCGCTTTTGCTTCTAATCTTGGTATTAAAACGCCTTTTTCTTGAATTATCGTGAAATTCTAGCTATAGAGATAGCTTTCAAAAATCGTTGGTTTAACCTTTGGCTTGATTATGACTCTTAATTGGTTGTTTCTGCTTTCAGCAATATAAATATTGTTCCTTGGCAACTACAAAACAGATGGAAGAATTGTTTAATCTTATCCAAGCAAATGAGATTCTCTTGCTCTTACATTTATAGAGAGGGGAATGCTTGTGCAGACAAACTTGCTTGTCATGGCTCTTCTATTTCTAGTTTTGTTTGGTGGAATTCAATTCCTTCATTCATTGTAGAACATTTCTTTAAAAATAAGAACTGTGTTACTAGCTATAGATTTAAGAGTTTGTAACTCTTTCATGGGTTCGGTTCATGTCCCCCTATGTTTTCTTTTGTATTCTTTTTTTATTTATTAATATATTTATGGTTCAAATGATTAATATTAAAGTTTAGTTGGGATGTCTGCCTTTAGAGTGATGCTTTTGCAAACCATTTGCTTAAAAAAAAAAAGAATGATGAGAGAAAATAAAAAGAAAGAAAATGAAAGAAAGAGAAAATAGACAAAAAAATATATTTTCTTTGCTAGTGTATGAATGAAGAGAAAAATAGAAGAAAATTAAATAAGGAATATTTTTTTTATTATTTGATTTTATAGAAAAGTAAGAGAAAATAAAATATAATTATATAAAATAACTTATATTCCCGATTACAATATAATAAAATTTAAATTTTTTATTTATGTTTTTACATTTCTAACACAATTCTTTCTACATAAATAAATAAGTTTGATAATAATATTTAGAAAGTTTGAAACTCATATTAATTTAAAATATTATTTTATATTAAAAAAAATACTCTTTTCTCATTTTAAAATGATCGAGTTAAGAAATCTGATGGCAACAAGGGTGAATATAAAATAAAATATATTTATTTGTTATAAAAAAAAATTATTGCATTTTCATTGATAGTTATAGAGTAACATGGGTAATGTGCAGTGAAGATGGAGGTTGTGCACAGCTTATATAAATAACATGGGTAGAAATGTAATTTTACGTTATCATTCATGTCTCTTCCCCCTTTTTTTGCATATAAGTAGAAGTGTCAAAATGAGTCAAGTCTAATGGGTCAGCTCGAATAGCTCTACAAAATGAACAAATTGAGTTAGTAAAATGTCACCAAACTTAAACTGATCCGAATAGATAACCCGAATAAAATTTGAACCCGAATGGATCGACTCAGTTCACTTTTTTAATATTATATAAGACTAAATGAATTAAATTAAATTAATAAAATATTAATCTAAAATTTACATAACTTGAATGAATTAACTTAAAAATAACCTAACCTCAAATAAATTAACTCGAATGGATCGAACCAACTCGTTTTGACATTCCTCGGCCAATTTTCTTGCCATTTAAGGCGAAAAAAGTTTTTGGTGCGTCTCGCGGTCAAATATAAAAAGTCTATCAATCTAAATAATGGACAAATATTCTAAGTGTATTTATATACGTCATATACAAATTTATTTTTAATAAATTTTTTCAATTAAAAAAATATGATGAGTAGGTGTGAGAGAAATTGGTGACTAAAAATCAACATGATTCTCTCGGATATGGTCAATGTATTCACGTTACGGACATAAGGGAACAAGGATGGAATAATTCACTTTCGTTTATCTTAAAAAAGATAAATAAATAACTTGAGAAGTTGAACAAAATTTTAAATAGAATTTAAATATTATTTAATTGAAAAAATAACAAAATTACAAAATTATTTGGGTGTGACCCAAACAATAATTATAATACAATACATTTTTTTATTTTTCAATAAACTTATGAGTTCTTATAAATTATCCAAATTTGTCATTAACACAAATTTAGTGGCTTTATTATTTAGGATATATGTTTGTATGAAATAATACATAGTGGTAGCTTTGCTTTTTTTTAGAGTGTCCTCTACCTGCTCTGGGTTAGCTTCTTATTAATGTGGGTAGAGTTTTATATGTAAGGTAGTAGTTTGCTTTTTGTTTGTTTTTTAATCTCTTTTGTTTTGTACAATAAAAAATAAGTTAAAAATTAATACTACCTTCCTTTATCTTCTAGATCCTTCTATTCAAATACACTCTTAGAATATTAATTACAGTAAAAGCACATTTAGACTAACAAATTTGTAGCTTAATTGTCATCAAAAATTGTTTTTTTATTAAAATTATTCTCATGAAAGTTAAGTTTTTAATTAATTAAATTAGATATTTTAAATAATTAAGTATTTATAAAATAAACATAAATGTCAAAGCATAAACCAAATAATAAAAATCATAATTTTAAATCTCATACCAGGAATTTAATTGATTATTGGTCAATTCCTTGATTAAACTGATGATCTGGCAAATGCTCGATTGTTAATGCCCTCGAGGATTAATTAAAAAAAAGGGAAAGATGATACTAAATGTAACACCCTGAATTTCCGTATCTCTTAAATAATAATTTTGACAGTTAACAGAATTTTACTGTTTAGTAATTTCTGTGTACTGTAAAATTATTTTGAATATATTCCAAAGATAGTATTTGATCGTTTTGAGTGATTTACTTTCAGGTGTCAAAAAATAATAATTTTCGTATAAAAATCTTTAAATATTTATTTCTCTTGACTGTTAATTATTTTTAATAATCTGATTTGATATTTATGCGTTTTCTAATATTTGTGAATTTTGTGAATGATTATGATTTTTTTACTGTATGTGGGCCCAGGTGGTCCTATGTGGGCCCAAGTGACCTTACGTGGGCCCATATGAGTCCCGCAAAATAAAAATTTTTCTACACATAGAAAAATTTGTACTGTTTAGACGGAGACAGAAGATCTTACTAAACCTAAATCCAGAGACAGTTTTAGGAAATTTCTTGTACTGTGTTTTGTACTGTATTTATTTATCGGACGATAAAAATACAGTAAATATAATTATTCGTGGGGTTTCAACCTTGGTGGTTTGGATATCCACCATTGATTTAATTAACGATGGAGACTTGATCTTGATTTAATCAATGGTGGAGATTTAATCTAAACAAGCTTAATAAGGAAGGCTTTGATATCAACCGTTAATTTAATCGACGGTAAAGACTTGATCTTGATTTAATCAACGGTGGAGATGGATCAATTATGACCATTGGATATGGATTTAATCAATGGTAGAGATTTGGTCTCAAAAAGTGACAAAGACCATTTATGACCATTGGATGAAGAATTAATCAAGGGTGGAGATTTGGTCTTGTAAAGTAACAAGGACCATTTAAGACCATTGAATGTAAATTTAATCAATGGTGGGGATTTGGTCTTAAAAAGTAGCAAAGATTAAGTCTTCTAAATCAAAAGTCTACCTAAATCCTAGCCATTGAATTAATCAATGGCTTAGAATGCTCTAAATGATGGCTAGAAAAGATGACAAATTATTAAATGCATCATAAAGGAGGGGGGACGGTTTTTGTGAAGTATTTTGGAGCTAAAGAAAACTTTATGTCATTATTAAGTGGTCGTAGTCAATTATGCATCATTGTTGCATTAATTGCACTTTTTGAAGAAAGCACCTACAACCATGCAAAGTTAAAGGGGACAAATTTGATTCAATTAATTCATTTGGCTTATTTTTTATACCTACAAGAAGCTAAATAAAAGTAAGTCAATTTTTGATGACTTAGCACATATATCATATGGCCATATACTACTTTTTGGAGACAAACTACTCATAATTGATTTATTAGCATCCTTAGGAGATGACTTGAAGGGGGTGCACGGTTTTGAGAGGCCTTAAGGTCATAGAAAAAGTTTGAAGACCATTATTGCCATCCTTGGTCATCATTAAACATTTTCAAGAAGCTAAGTTACTAAGTTTTCTCTCCATTTCTCTTCTCCAAGCAAGTTTCGGTCAAGCATCTTAGAACCATCATCCAAATTTCTATCATGTCATCCAACTTGATTTTCTAAACCTAAACACCATTTTAAGAACATCTCTAGTTATGAGTTTTTCCAAAATCATTCATCTTGGGCTTCAAATCCAAGCTTCAAGTTTCTATCAAAAATCAAAAATTCCATCTTTGTGTTTCAAGAGAAACCATTTGGTCAAGACACTCAAAACCACCATCCAATCTCTTTTAATTTCATCTAACCATAGATCTTGAATCTACATGATATTCTAAGCAACTTTCATATTGGAGATTTTCTCTAAATCATTCATCTTCATGCACTTTCTTCAAGATCAAAGTTATTGGATTTTTGAGGTGAAGTGTAAGGAAACTTCATTTCTTCTTTCTTTTTCATGATCTAAACCATGTTTGATCCATGGTTCCTCTTAATCAAGCTTAGTATACTAATTTTTATGTATTTTGTTTTGTATTTGAGAAGCCCTTGGTGATGAAGGACTTGGAAAAAGAAGCAAAACAAGGAGTTTTTGAGGATCTTCAAGAGGTAAAAAGGAGATCCATCTCACCAACCAAGCATGGTGGTGAGAGATGGTCTTATATTTGATGGGTGTTAAATCCATGTGAGGATTCATATCCTTGGTCATGTAATAATTTATATGTGTTTATGAGCTTTGATTAATTGCCTATGCTTAATATGCTTTGCATGAGTTTATGATTTTGATGGTTTCAATAGTCATGTCCACGTTTTTTTAAAGGCTTGTAATATCTAGATTTTTATGAACAAAGTGATTTTCAAAGTGAAAACGTAACTTGATTTAATACAAGGAATTTGGAAAGGGAATCAGTGTTTTATTACTTGAGAGAATTTTGTAAACGAAAGACAAAGAGAGGTTGAATGTTTGAACTCTAATTTATTTTGAAGAATGATTTTGGAAGTGATTTGAGAAAAATGGAGAATATAATGGCGATTTGAAAAGTTACTAACGTATAACTTATTTTTGAGTTTTGAAAGTACATTAGAAAATGTTAAGTTTTGAAACGTTGATTTATATCAATGGAAAAGTGATTTTATGAATTATATTTTGAAAAAGGATTTCTTGAGTAAAGAAATGTGGAAAAAGATTTTCTTGAGTAAGAAAATATATTACATGAAGTATAAAGTTATATTATTTTAAGAAAAGTTGAAAAAGGAATATTTGAAGGTTGAGAAATATTTTCTCAAATGAAATTGTGGTGAAAAAATTATTTACGTATCTTAAAAATGTAATTTTAAAGTACGTGATTTGAAATACATAAAATATTTCTAAGTGTTTGGAAATACAAGAAAATATTTCTACGCGATTTTAAATACGTTGAAATATTTCTACGCGATTTGAATTACGTTTAAATATTTTACGTAATCAATTACTATTGAACAATCACTACGTGATGGAAAAGTGATGAATTATTTTTACGTGATTGTGAAAATAGCGAAAAATCATTATGTGATTTGAAAAGTGTTTTAAATATTTTGAAAATGAAAGAAAATAATTTACGCGACTTAAAAGGATGATTTTTAAGTTACGCAATTTTGAAACAATGAAAAATATTATGGGATTTGAGAAACGATATTTTTACGCGATTGAGAACAATGTTGAAAAATTAGTACGTGATTTAAAAGTCTGTGAAGAGTTGCGGCATTTTGAAAACGTGAATAGTGTTACGATATTTTGAAAACGTAACAAAAACGTTTTGGAATCGTGAAAACGTAACGGAAATGTTGCGCAATTTTATGAAAACATGACGAAAGTGTTTTATAACTATGAAAATGTGATAACATGGTTTTACTGTTGAAAATACAGTATAATTTGGTACAATTTATATGCATTGGAAAGAGATGCCTGTGATTGAATTTGGTGCATTATACATGCATTGGAAAAACATGCGTTGAGGCATATGATACATTGAACTAATGAAATTGAAAAGATTTGGCCCTTTGGGGTTGGACTTACTGACCGATATATTCATGCATTGTATATGACCCTTGTGGTTGAAGAGAATGAGAATTGATAGTGAGGTCTATGATGGATCTTGGGGCGTCAGAGCGGATCGACTAGTGGACATGTGGCGAGTACCACGTACCACTTAGCGATGCATCCGTTACAACGCGTTGACGATACGACAAGAACACGATTCTTTTCAACAACCGAAAGATTGTCTTTGGCTATTTAAGGTGACAATTGATGAGCATTCTCCTCGAAATTGTGAAAACCTCCATGGAGTTGTTTTTGAAAAATTGAGTTTTTGTGCACATGCATAATCGACATTTATATCATGTGATATATTAATTGAGGAATATTGGCTATGACAATTGTTTTAAATACTTAGATGATGATGATGATAATTAGACAATGTTGAGGGCATTATCGTAATTGTTATTTATGATAATTGAACTGATAAATGATTGGATGATGATAGTTGATCAATGTTGATGGCATGATATATTTGTATGATATGTTATTTGTGTTATCTCTGTGCTATCATATTGGTATTGGCGTAGGTGATCTCACCTCTTTGTTATGTTGTTTTGTTGTGTCTGTACTATTAAAATCAAATAATAGAAGGATCGAGTTGTCTTAGATATAACAGACAATGAATACTCTGAGATGGGTGACAACAATAAGGAGTGGACATTCAGGACTCGAAGGTGTGCGTGTTGACAAAGAACGGATGTAGAAACGGATGTGCGATGCAACAAGATAGATACACATAGAATAAGTATGTTAGGTTTTAACGTTAGTGTTGTCGTCTTATTAAGTAGGACCCGTCATGGGGTTTGCTTCGTTAAAAAAAAAAAAAAGAGTGTTAGTTTTATATTTCTCTTTAAATTGTGAAATATTAATTAGTGTCAATATTGTATATGAATCTGTTTCAATATATATTTTTCAGTATTACATATAAATTTCAGTAAGTTTATATTTCAGTAAAGAAGAAATTTTGAAACTCATATTTTCATAACTCAAACCTTTTACGAATTGATTTTCAGATTATTGAGTCGAGAGTCGGAAATGTGATGCCCTGAGGAGGGTGTTACACTAAATGTTCGATCTGACAAACCAACCAAAAAATTTGGTCAAACAAAATTTTTTAAGGATAATAAATATAAATAAATGAAGGATAATAAAAGTGAATTTATTTTTAAAGTATATAAATAAAAATATATTTTTTATTTAATAAAGAGTATAGAAATTTTAATTTTTTAATATTTTATTTGAATATTGAGTAAAAATAAAGAAAAGAAAATGAAGAGAAGAGAAAATAGTTAAGAGGATAAACTTGGAAGAGAATGAAGGGAATAATGAAACAAGAAAAGTGTTGATTGTATTTGAATGAATTAAATAAATAAAGAATAATAAAGTGAATTTGTTTTAAAAGTAAATAAATAAAAATATATTTTTTTATTTGATAAAGTATAAAAAGATTTTAACTTATTAAAGTTTTATTTGGATGATGAGAGAAAAAAAAAAAGAAAATGAAGAAAAGAGAAAATAGACAAAAAATATATATTTTCTTTGTTAGTTTATGAATGAAGAGAAAAATAGAAGAAAATAAAATAAAGAATAATTTTTTTATTATTTGATTTTATAGAAAAATAAGAGGAAATAAAATATAATTATATAAAATAACTTATATACCACGACTACAATATAATAAAATTTAATTTTTTATTTATGTTTTACATTTCCAACACAATTATTTCTACATAAATAAATAAGTTTGATAATAATATTTAGAAAGTTGGAAACTCATATTAATTTAAAATATTATTTTATATTAAAAATAAATACTTTTTCTCATTTTAAAATGATCGAGTTAAGAAATCTGATGGCAACAAGGGTGAATATAAAATAAAATATATTTATTTGTTATAAAAAATTAATATTGCATTTTCATTGATAGATATAGAGTAACATGGGTAATGTGCAGCAAAGCACAAGATGGAGGTTGTGCAGCTTATATAAATAAACTGGGTAGAATTGTAATTTTACATTATCATTCATGTCTCTTTCCATTTTCTTTGCACATGAGGTCAGTTTTCTTGGCATCTAAGGTGAGAAAGGATTTTGGTGGATCTAACAATCAAATATAAAAAGTCTATCAATCTAATTAATGGACAAATGTTCTAAGTATATTTATATTTATTTATTTTATATACAAATTTTTTTGTAATAATTTTTTTCCAATTAAAAAAATAGGGTGAGTAGGTGTGAGAGAGATTGGTGACTAAAAATTAGAGGTGTTAAAATGGATCAAGTTCGATGAGCCAGCTCGAATAGCCCGATAAAATAGACGAGTTGGGTTAGCAAAATGTCAGCATGAAACTTACATAGTCCGAATGGGTTAAGCCCGAATGGGCTGAGCCTGAATAAGTCAGGTCAGTCTACTTTTTTAACACTACATAAGGCTAAATAAGTTAGGTTAAGTTAATAAAATACCAACTAAAAACTTACATAATCCGAATGGACCGATTTGAAAATAATCCAATCCCGAATGGACTGACCCAAATGGGCTGACTTGGCCCATTTTGATACCCCTACTAAAAATCAACATGATTCTCTCCGATCTGGTCATAGTATTGACGTTAGGGACATAAGGCAACAAGGATGGAATAATTCATTTTCCTTTATCTTAAAAAAGATAAATAAATAACTTGAGAAGTTGAACAAAATTTTAAATAGAATTTAAATATTATTTAATTGAAGAAATAACAAAATTACAAAATTATTTGGGTGTGACCCAAACAATAATTATAATTATAATTATAATTATAATACAATACATTTTTTCTTTTTTAATAAACTTATGAGTTCTTATAAATTATCCAAATTTGTCATTAACACAATTTTAGTGGCTTTATTATTTAGGATATATGTTTGTAATTATAATTATAATTATAATTATAATTATAATTATAATTATAATACAATACATTTTTTTTCTTTTTTAATAAACTTATGAGTTCTTATAAATTATCCAAATTTGTCATTAACACAATTTTAGTGGCTTTATTATTTAGGATATATGTTTGTATGAAATAATACATAGTGGTAGCTTTGCTTTTTTTAGAGTCTCCTCTACCTGCTCTGGGTTAGCTCCTTATTAATGTGGGTAGAGTCTTGTCTGTAAGGTAGTAGTTTGCTTTTTGTTTGTTTTTTCATCTCTTTTCTTTCATACAATAAAAAATAAGTTAAAAATTAATACTTCCTTCCTTTATCTTCTAGGTCCTTCTATTCAAATACACTCTTAGAATATTAAATACATTAAAAGCACATTTAGACTAACAAATTTGTAGCTTGCTTGTCATCAAAAATTGTTTTTTTATTAAAATTATTCTCACGAAAGTTCCGTTTTTAATTAATTAAATTAGATATTTTAAATAATTAAGTATTTATAAAATAAACAGAAATGTCAAAGCATAAACCAAATAATAAAAATCATAATTTTAAATCTCATACCAGGAATTTAATTGATTATTGGTCAATTCCTTGATTAAATTGATGATCTGGCAAATGCTCGATTGTTAATGCCCTCGAGATTTAATAAAAAAAAAGAGAGGAAAAGATGATACTAAACATTTGATCTAACAAACCAACCAAAAAATTTGGTCAAACAAAATTGATTAGATTAAACTCTCAATTTAGTTTTTGAAATTATATGTACCGGTTATATTTGTCTTTAACTTTTAAAAACTATCAATTTAATCCCTGAAACATCAAAATGTCGGTCACATTGGTCCCAGTATCAGTTGTTGTTAGTTAAACTTGACGAACACGCACACGTGATATATTAAGTGTCAAGTTGAATACTAACGTGACTTAAATGACACAGTTTCACTGACGTGACTTTTTCACTTTCCCTGAAAAATTAAATATGACCAAAAAAAATAAAAAAATGAACGCAGGGGGTTGTTTCTTCTCACAACACAGGAACAAGGGAGTGACTCTGTGGCAGCGTCCGGCACGGAGGAGGGCGGCGGTCTTGGTGGTGTGGGCGGAGCTACACGTGTGGCAGTTAGCGGGTTCTGAGCGGAGAGATTTTTCAGGCGGGGTCGTGGCTGGAAGGCTGGAGCAAAGATGATGACAAATATGGCATGGTTGGGGTCATGGGTTCAGGTGGCAATACAAGGTGGCAAAGGATGGTGGTGACGTGGTAGCTGGAGACAACGGTGGTGCAAAGGTCATCATGAATCTGGTGGCGTGATGGTCTGGTGTGGCTCCTGGATTGGTCCAAGGTAGACGGCGCGTGGATCTGGTTAAGGTCATGGGATGCTACGCGTTTGGGTGGAGCTTGGATGTGGCTGCGGCATTATGTGGCTACAGTGTGGGAGGAGCTCAGATCTGGTGTTGGTTGGTGGTGGGTCATAGTGAGGTGCAACAGATCTATTGGTGGTGCGATGGAGCTGCGGCTATGGTCGTCGCGGGTCGCTCGGATATGGTGGAGTGTGATACCCGGGGCCGACGAGGGCGGAGAGTGGTCACTGTTGCAAAGAAGCATGAACAAGGAGCGGCTCCTGACAGGCTTCTAGGCAAAAGGACACAGGAATGAGCTGAACGCATACCAGAATGAGAGGGATTCAGAGACTATGCAGGTATGGTACTGCATAGTTGAGGATGACTTAAAGAAATTAATTAGTATCACTCATATCAACAAAATGCCTCTTCTTTTCAGGAGCCAAGAACATAAGTACTCCATGGTTAAGCGTGATTGACTTAGAGTACTTGTGGGATGAGTGACCTTTTGGGATGTTTCTTAGGATGCGTGTGAGTGAGGACAAAGTACATTGAAAAGACCCGTGTTGATTTGTAGGGACACTCATTAATCCTACAAGCAGTCTCGGGACATTACAAATGGTATCAGAGCGGGACCTCTCCTAGTACGGTGTGGTTCGGGGACGAACTATGTGGAAGCTAGTGGGCATGTGACACCCAGGGCCGACGAAGGTGGGGAGTGGTCGCTAGTGCAAAGAAGCACGGACAATTAGTGGCTCTTGGTAGGTTTTTAGGCGAAGGGACACATGAATGAACTGAATACACACCAGAATGAGAGGGATTCAGAGACTGTGCAAGTATGAGACTGCATAGTTGAGGATGACTTAAAGGAATTGATTAGCACGACTGTATAATTGAGGATGACTTAAAGGAATTGATTAGTACCACTCATATCAACAAGATGCATTTTTTTTTCGGGAGCTAAGAACACAAGTACTCTATAGTTAAGCATGCTTGACTTGGAGCATTTGTGAGATGGGTGACCTCCTTGGAAGTTTCTTAAGATGCGCGTGAGTGAAGACAAAGCACGCTGAAAAGACCCGTATTGATTTGTGGGGACACTCATCAATCATGCAGGCAGTCCCGGGACGTTACAAATGATATTAGAGAGGGACCTCTCTTAGTACGGTGTGGTTCGGGGACGAACCATGCTGAAGCTGGTGGGCATGTGACACCCGGGCCAGACAAGGGTGGGGAGTGGTAGTCGGTGCAAAGAAGCACGGACAATTAGCGGCTCCTGGCAGACTTCTAGGCGAAAAGACACATGAATGAACTGAATACACACCGAAATGAGAGGGATTTATAGACTGTGTAGGTATCAAACTGCATAATTAAGGATGACTTAAAGGAATTGATTAGTACCACCCATATCAACAAGATGCATCTTCTTTTCAGGAGTCAAAAACATAAGTACTCCATGGTTAAGTCTGCTTGACTTGGAGCACTTGTGGGATGGGTGACCTCCTGGGAAGTTTCCTAGGATGCGCGTGAGTGAGGACAAAGCACGCTGAAAAGACCCGTGTTGATTTGTGGGGACACTCATCAATCTTGCAGACAGTCCCGGGACGTTACATGGAGCGTGGTGGTCGGATATGCAGGTCACGTTTGTTCAATGCGGGTCGCGTGCTAATGGCTGAGCAGTGGCTTGCCGGTGACCACGATCTATGCGAAAATGACTCGATGGAGGTTGGTGGTTCGCAATTTTTTGGCGAGAAACGATGGTTTTGGTTCAGATCCGACAATGGGGTTTGCAATGGTTGGTATGTGGTGGTTTCGGGTTTGGTGGTGGACGGTGGTGAAGGAGAGTGGATGAAGGATGGTGGTTCTGCCATGGGTGGGTGATGCAGGGGAGGAGCGTGGTGGCTCGATTTGGGTGGTGGTTTTGTTTTCACTTGATAGTAAAACAACGTCATTTTGGGAGTTTTGGGAGAGGTAGGCCACATCAGCGTTCAACTTAGCACTTAACGTGCCATGTGTACATGTCCGTCAAGTTTAACTGATGGTAACTGATGCAGGGACCAAAGTGACCGACGTTTTGAAATTTCAGGGATTAAGTTGATAGTTTTTAAAAGTCAATATCGAATGTGATCGATATATATAATTTCAAGGACTAAAATAGGAGTTTACTTGAATAGTTGGCTCACTCATTAAACTGATGATTTGACAAATACTTGAACGTTGTTATACTTAAGGTAGTAACTCTTGATTTAATTTTTTTTAAAAAGGGAGATAATACCAAATGCTCAATCTGACAAACAGACCAGAAAACCTGCTCAAACAAAATTGATTAATGGTCAGCTCCCTCATTAAACTGATGATCTGACAAACACTTAAGCGTTACTACACTTGAGGTTTAATAACTCTTGGTTTAATTAAAAAATGAGAGATGAAACTAAATGGTCGATTTGACAAACCAATCAAAAAACTAGGTCAAATAATTTGTAGTTTAATTAAAAAAAAAAGGGAGATGATACTAAACGCTTGAGCGTTATTGGGCTCAAGGTTTGTATCCATTTGGGGAATAAAATGTTTTGTGAGATGTGTAATTTTTTAATTAAATAAACTTAAAAAAAGAAACATATGTAGTGGAGGCTCAAGTGTTTGACAACAACATCTAACAAAAAATCAAATGATTTTTCAATTTTTCGTACATTAATTTTTATAGAAAAACAATATTGTATTCAATCAAATCATCTGAGAAGGACTTAAGTGACATAGGTTTTTTTTAAAAGACGTATTGTACAAGGACCCAAACTATAGGAAAAACTCTAATTTATTCCTTTCAACTATAAATCATGTCACGTTAGTCTTAAAACTTAAAACGTACAAATTGATTCCTAAACTGTTAAAAGTGTGCAATGTGGCTATTGTGTTTGACTTCTATCTATAATCTAACAGAAAAGGCATGCTTTACTCACGTGATTGTCTTCCTCTTCCTAAAACACCTTGAAATGTGTGATTCATCTATAGCAAACTAGAATAGCAATAAGGCAATGCGAGTTTTACAACCTAAACTACAAACCATAGAGCTTGGAGATGTAGAAAGCAATGAAGTTTAATACAAAGAAGATAAATCTCAAAGAATAGAAAGAAAACCCAGCTACAAAATCTACAAAACAAAAAGTGAGTAATTCTAAAAACATTAGAAACTTTTGATGAAACCCAAATATTATTCATGTAGTAGGAACAAGCAGAGTTCCTAAAAAGAAAAAAATAAGAGTGAACACAACAAAACAAAAAAGGGACGAGATTTGAAAAAGTTTGGAAAATTGGTATACCAAAGGTTCAATGAATCGAAGGTGCAAGCCGAGAACTTAGGTTTTAGCGAGAATCATCAACAAAGATGGGATTTTCCTAAGAGATAGAGAATTTTTAGAGAAGAGACAAGAAATATAGAGAGAGGAAGTGAACAAGGATGGATAGAGAAAATAGTATGAGACAAATCTCATCGGTCCATGGTTGCTTCCATGTGTTGGATTTCCTTGTTTTGAGTGTAGTGTTGATAATCGATTCAGCTTTAGACAACTCAATGGTGTATGAGTTAGTATGGGCTTCCTTGTGTGGACTGTGGGTTTTGGTTTCCTGGAGTTTCAGGAGAAGGAAGACAATCATGTGAGTAGAGTGTGCCTTTTTCGTTAGAATATGGATATAAGTTAGATGGAAAAATTATGTCACACTTTTTTAAAAGTTTAGGGATCGATTTGTATGTTTTTATAGTTTTAAGACTAAAGTACACGTGACCTATAGTTGAAGATAGTAAATTGGAGTTTTTTCTCAAACTGTATTGTGATAATCAAATAACGACTTTAACTTTAAAACTTATCAATTAACGATCTAAGCTTTATTGTGATAACCAATAAAAGATCTTAACTTTAATAAAAAAAATTATTTTTACAATATTTATCAATTAAAAAAATTCTTAGGTCATATATGTTCTGTACTTTGCTCATGTTATAATTTAATTTCATATGTCAAATTGGATAATTTTTGTCTTTTCAGCATTTCTTTAATAATTTTTTTCAACAAAGTTGATGTTTTAAATTGGTGGTAATAAAAGTTCAATTCCTTAATTTATTTTTTCATAAAAAGTTTAAATCCTCAAATATTAATTTACTCATTATTAAATTTTGCACTCATACAATGCATGAGATAAATTAATAATAAAATAATAAAAATAAATATAATTATAAATAAAAATAATTTTATTAAATAAAATATATGTAATAATTCATCAAGAAAAACAATATTTATAAGTTTAGTTTTAAAAATACATTACTTGAGTATATATAAATAATCATAAATTATTTAAAAATTAAATATTTTTATCATTATTATCTCTTTTTTTTTGAGCTGATTGTTATCTTCTTAATATTTGTTATTATATTATTATTAAGATTTGTTATCATATTTACGACTTAAATAAAAATATTTCTTAATATATTTAGGGAATTTATGATGGATAAGTTAATTTAAGGACTAAATAGAGGGTTAAAAAAAAGGAAAGGACAATACAAATTTTGCTACAATCAAGAAAAACAATCTTAGTCCTATTATGGTAATTTAGAATTTCAAAATTTATCACATTAAGTGCATTATTCAATTTTTTTTGAATTTAATCAATGTTTGTCGCATTTTTCCTAATGCATCAATTATAGAAATCGATTCAATTTTTTTTTGAATCATACCAACAAGAATCTCATGTAGGATGAATGAAGAGTATATCACCTTCCATCACCAATAATTTCATAGAAATCTCAGACAACTGCTCAAGAGTATTTCCTTTGTTTTGCATATGATTAATTGAGAACCACCAATACGAAGTCCCATTTCGTTGGAAGATATTTCATTTAGAAAAATATGTATGTCACCGCTTCGATCTGCTTGTCCTTGCCATTGCTTCGATCTACCATGACCACCACAGGCCAGACTTTAATACTTTCCACTGATTTAACATTGATTCTTTTAATACTTTCCATCAATTCGACACTGGTTCTTCTGAATCCAGGAAGAAATCGATATGCTCATGCTTGCCACCGCTTCGTTCTATTGTATCTTCTTCTGTGCCAGACTTTAATACTTTCCACCGCTTCGACATTGATTCTTCCAAATACAAGAAGAAAACTAATCATTTGAGGACAAAAAATGCAAAGAACTTGTTCAGGAACCAGAAAAAAGAACATAAGAATGAAAGAAGATATGTTTTTGTCTTTTTCTTTTTCATTTTTGTTTTTTTTATTAATTTGTATTTTTAGAATTTATTTATTATTTTATTTTTAGACATGTAGACTTTTTGTACCATATGTCTTATATTGCTACATCAGATCACATGTAGCAAAAAAAGATCACATAAGATGACATGTAATATAATATTAACTACTCTATTTGTTACATGTCAAGCAATTAATTTACTTATTTGATGACAGGGAAAATACATGTTAAAATTATAAGACATGTACTTTTTTATATTAGTATTATTATTATTATTATTATTATTATTATTATTATTATTATTATTATTATTATTATTATTATTATTATTATTATTATTATTATTATTTGGATTGGTATAGAATTATGCTCAACAACATTAATGGTATTGTTAAAAATAAATGATGTGTAATAATCTTACGAGATTCTTAATTAGGTTCCATAGCACAATAAATTTCTTTTTTTTTTTAGCACATGGAGTAAGAGAAATTCTTTGCTTAATATTATTGAATGTTTATCACTTTAATTTTGTGAGTTAATATTATCTCTCACTTTAATTACTTTTTGAATGTTATAATCGATTGGTATATATTTGATAGTACAAACTCCAAAAGCAATCTTTCCATAATTTTTAGTTTTTCCTATGTTTTTTTTATCTGTCTTTTTAATTTTATTTTTTTCCTTTTTATGTGCTTTAGAGAATTAATGAAGTGTAATTTTTTTAAATCTTTGATATTAATAAGTGAGAGAAAAGATTAGATAAATTCTTATAATTATTCAAGAAGATTAATAGGATGATAATGATATTTTAAGTATTTCAATAAAGAATTATTCAATCAAATGTAATTATTTTTGCTTATAATTAAAGCTATTTATTGACTTATAATTAAAGCTATTTCAATAAAGAATTTTATCTGACTAGCACCTTCATATATTGATTTTTGAAGATGGATTTTTCATTGCGATTAGTATTATGAATTTAAAAAGCTACAAAAAAAATAACATTTTAACCTCATCTCCCGCCCCACCCTTTTTAATCATATATTGATTTTTGAAGGTGGATTTTTTATTGCAGTTAGTATTATGAATTTAAAAAGCTACAAAAAATAACATTTTAACCTCATTTTTGTCCCCCACCCTTTTTAAACTTTTTTTATGAAACAAATCACTATAATTTGGTCATGTACCATACATGATATTTCATATATAAAGGGGTTATTCCTTCCATTTTATGGTAGTATGGACACACATTTTAACCTCCTCCCCACCCCATCTTTTTTAATTTTAAATTTTTTTTATGAAGCAAATCACTATAATTTGGTCATGTACCATATATGATATTTCATATAGCCCTCCACCCTTTTTAATTTTTTTTATGAAGCATAAAATATCATGTATGATACATGACTAAATTATAGTGATTTGCTTCATGAAAAAAATGTTAAATTAATCTATAAGTCATTATAATTTGGGTGAATTTTTAAATAAGTCCTTATAGTTTAAAAGATTTTAATTGAGTCCTTATAGTTATAAAAATTTGTAATTGGGTCCCTGCCGTCATCTCCCCGTCCACCCTTGTTACAGATTGTGCACGTGTCTGTCACGTGTCTGAATTTCAACGGGAAATTCAGAAAGGGGTGTCATTTTGTCCTCGCATTGGTTTTCCTCCATTATTGGGAACCCTACAACCATTCCAAACATTTCATCTTCATCCAACCTATATTTTATCTGCATTTCATCTAGCAGAAATGGGAGGGTAGGGTGTGCTCAAGCATTTCATCTTCATCTTCACCTGCATTTCATCGATTTAGTGGAGAAATAGGAGATTCAAGGGGTTCATGATTTTTAACCTCTACCACGAGCACTGCTCAAAAAAATCTAGCAACCTCTACCCCGACCCTCTACAAGTGTGGGGATCCTATTGTTATGCAAACATCGAAGACAATGACCAACCCTGGTAGGAGATTTATGGGGTGGCCGAACTACAGGGTGTGTTTTTCACATTTCCTACTAAAATGTTGCTTAGATTTTGATATATTTAATATATTTCATAACCCTGATACTTACACTTATGTGTATAGAAATCGTGAAAGTATGACTGGTTCAGTTGGTATGATGATCCTACAAATGAAAGATTCAAGGCAATCATCCAGCAGAAGGAAAGAAGGATTAGGAGATTAGAGGGTAATCTGAGAAAGATGGAAAAGTACCAGAAGTTGTTCTGGTTTAGTGGTGCTTTAGTTATGATTTTAGGGTGTTTTACTATTGTCAATTGTGGTAGGAGTGGTGGATTGTTTAGGTTAACATGAAATGTAAATTGGTTAGTAATTTGATTAAGTGCAGATAAGGTGTAGTGGATTTGAGAATGTGTTGAGTGCTGCCATGTAAAAGGGAGGGTGAGGACATGAATTTTGTAACATACACTAGAAAATGCAATGAAAAGAATGTGGAATGTTTAGTGTAAGTCTCTGTTGAATTTGGTTAAACATTTTTTACTGAAATGATACTGCAATGAATTTGCTTAAATACCCATGTTCATTTTACTGAAATTTTGGACATGTTTCAACCTCTCTCTGTTTAAACTTCTGTAAATATACAATATTTTAATTACATGTTGCAAACATAGAGACCAATAAAATACAAATATTCTAAACAAAGTTGTGTGTAGTAATGTAATACAGAGACCAATTACATATTACAAATACAATTGGCAAACAAATATTCCAAACACATATTCTAAACATAGTTGTGTGTAGCAATGACTCCTACCAAACACATATTCTATTTAATATTGTACTAAACGTTTAAAGTGACATTAAAAGTTACAAAATAATATTATAATACTTGACTATACTTAAAAACTGTGGTCCATCTTATGTTAGCCATTACACATCATACAAAAAACTCCCACACTAAAAGTCCCCCTATGTTCATTGGCCACCTCTGGTGGTTCTGAAACTTTATTCTTTGTAGAACAAAGTCCCAAAGACACTGCTCAAAGCTTGAACTTAGGTAGAGAATACAGTTTTGGATCCCTAGGCAGTTGTATGGGAGATCTGGATCATGTTGCAATTGATGAAGCAGGCTGTGATAATGTTTGTGGCTAGCCAATAGGATCTGGATCTGTTGCTGCTGTTGCTTTTCTTCCTCTCCATCCTCTTCCTCTCCCAGTTGTTGAAGTTGGTGTTCCAGGCTGTGATCTTGGAGCTCGTACCCTGATAGAAGTTTCTAGTGCTGCTGTTGTTGTTTCTCTCCCTCTCCCTCCTCTTCCTCTCTATGCTCTCCCTCTCCCTCTGCCTCTCCCTCTGGTAGTTATTGTTGCAAATTGTGGGGCAAATGGTGGAGTTTGTGTGGCTACTGGAACTACTATTAGTGGATTTGCTACTGCTGATTGAGATACTTCATTCTTTCTGCAATGTCTAGCATGTGGCCATACATGTTGCATGTTCCACATCTTAGAGATCCACCACTTCTCCTGTACTTGTGTGGATGTGCTAGCTCATTAGGCTCTCTCCTCCTCAATCTCTTAGGTCTCTCAGGCTTTACTCTATAGGTAGGTGGCAACATTTGTTGGTTCAAAGTTGGCCACATGTTTTCCCCATTAATTGGGTTTACCACAGGTTCACAGCGAGCTTTGTAAAATTGTGCAGTGTAATAGTGGCTGCAGTAATCTTCAGGGTCATCTCCCTTGAAAAATATGGCATTGCAAGCATGTCGGCATGGCATCCCAGTCAACCCCTAGAACCTGCAAGTGCATGAACCAGCCTGCAAGTTAACTACAAATTTCTCAGCAATGTGCCTTGAAGAGTTAGAGACCTCAAAATTCATTTCACCAGCTCATCTTGCAGTCCAATATCTGCTCTAAACTACCTCTCCATCCAACTTTTTCTTTGGTTTTGGACATATTTTACCTTTGTAACTTTCAGCTTTTGATCTTTTTTCACTAAACCTTGACAACCAGTAGCATCTAATCCACTCCATCATGGTCAATATGGGTTTGTCCCTAGCTTCCAAAATCCTTCCATTGAAAGCCTCTGATATGTTATTCATTAACATATCACTTTTTGGGAAAAAAGTGAAATGAGACCTAGTCCATAACTCTGGTTTCAACTCCATCAACTTGTCATGACAATCATTCTTCCACCATTTCTAAATCTTTCATCTTCCTCTCCCATTCTTGCACGTAAGTTGCTTTTGCAGCTCCCAATATGAGATCTCTCAAAACAGTCCCTCCTCCATAGTTTTTCTTACAATTGGTATACAAATGCCTAAGGCAGAATCTATGCTCCATTGTAAGCAGCATCTCATCAAAAACTTGAACCAATCCATGTGATCAATAAAAGACATTAATAAACCTCTTACATTAACAACGTAAAACAAAAAATAAAAGCACATGTCTGACTTGGGCACGTTTATAGTAACATACCTTTTGTTGGTCAGAGATAAAAACAGATCTGCTATGCTCCACAGTTATGATGTCATTCATCAGTAAAGTCATGAACCATGCCCAAGTATCTTTTGTCTTGGCCTCCACAACAGCTACAACTAGTGGAAAGAACTTTTCATTGGGATCCCTAGCCACAACCACCAAAAGCCATTGTCCATATGGTCCCTTGAGGTGACACTCATCTACACCAATGATTAGCCTACAAGTACCCAAAAATACTCTTTTAACAACTTTAATACACATATAAAACCTTTTGAATGTAAGCTGGTGTCTCAGTGATGGTCTATCAACCATGATCTTCAGGGTGGACCCAGGGTTCTTGCTTCTAACTTCTTCTGCATACTCCCAAATTCTATTGTATTGCTCGATGGCTTTTCCTTGCAGTTTCTCCAGTGCTTTCCTCCTTGCCCAGTAAGCTTTTGTAATAGATATATCACCCATATATTTCTCTTTCACACTTTGTATCACATTTGACACCTTCATCTTCTCATCACTCATCATTATCTCAACAAGCTTGCCCGCAACCCAATTGAAGGATGCTAAATAACCTTCAAAGTTTCTCCCACATATATGATTCCCTCTATATGTTTTTAGTCTATAGGTTAAAGAACCACCAACTTTGCTACAGAATGCAAGTCATTCACAATCTTTCCCTATACACTTAACCCTGCACTTGATTTTATCATTCTTGACATACCTCACATCCCTCTCATTCAACAAAGAATATTCTTTGATTACTTCCTTGAACTGATCAATGGAATTGAATTCCAAACCCAACTTCCATTTGCATTCATGACACATCTCAGCAGGGTTGTATTTAATGCATTTAGGTTTCCTTATACATTCTTCATCAGAAGATCCATCCATAGAATCTAAGGACTCACTATCATAATCACTATCAGGCTCATAGTTAGGAATAAAAGTTGTTTTAGGTTGGTAATGTGGGGTAGGTTCATGGGGTACAGGCTCTGTTTCAAGGTTTGCAGGGGTAGGTCCAGTAAGACAGATTTCACCAAATTGCATTTGGTTATCACTAAAATTTGATAGTCCTGCATCATAGTTGATTGGAACTTCCATGCAATTGGTATCAAAACAGTCCTTATGTCCACCATCATCAGCACTATCATCAAATCTAATTTGTTGAATACTATCATCACTGTCATAACTGTCATAATTGTCCTCTTCACTACCATTCTGTTTACCCTCCTGATTTGCCTCTTTACCTTCATCTATTGCACATAACATAATCCCATCACCTTTGTTAAGCCCATCCATAACAAATATGTCTACATGTTTCACACCCATATCTAACACAAGTTTACTAACCTCCATGTAATCAGTACCATACTTCAACTCCTTAAGCCCACAACCTATATCTCTACCCCGGTCCAAACACCATATCTTCACATAACCTTTGTAACTCATCTCTCTCAACTCTCCTACAATTTCTTGCAATGACCAGTGGTTAATATCCCTGGTCAATTGCTTAGTTGTTCCATCACAGTATTTCAGACCTCTTTTACCACGCATTCAATGACCCCCATGGTATAAAGTAATACTAAAATTTTCCTCAGCCATTACTGAACTACCCTAAACCCTAAAATAATACATGTCACAACTGAGATCGCGTCGGGATAGCAGCTCACGAGATTTTTAAAGATGTAACTAGAAAATGAAGTCGTTACCAATTTTATTTGAATTAAGAAAAATTGGAAAACCTTACTTAGAAAAATAGTCTTTGAAACCAGATTGGATTCGGGAGTCGATTATGCATAGGGAAGGGTGGAAACGTAATCTCACAGTACCCCTAACACACCCGTCCTGAGACGGTACATAAAGTCAGTTGTTCAAAATTTGATAATCTCAAATATATTTATTTTACTCCTCTAAAAAAAGACTTTTGTAACTATTTTTTTTATTTTATTGTTTTTTTAAAGAAAACAACCAAATTTTAAAAATTCAATTTTTAGCTTAACGGAATAAGAGTTCTGCTCCTACGTATCTTCAGGTGCAATGAAGAACTCAAAGTCACGTAGTTCTGTAGAAAATAAGTGTGGGTTGATTGATTTTAATTAAAGAAAATAATTTTAGAAAAGAATTTTGTTTAAAAAGAAAATTATCCTTACACAGGATTCAAGGTAGCACCAGACTACTTAATAAATCTTTATGATCCAAATGATATTGAAGATAACATCTGCTATTCAATCACCATCATTAGTCACTGCATTGGCTAATTTTTTTTATATATTTTTGATTTTTTTATTTTATTCATGATTATATATTTTTTTAATTACCTTTATTTTTCTATTTCATCTTTTTATTTTTTATTCAAATTTCCAGCCAATAGTTTCTTATATCAAATTCCCAAACCTAACCAGAATCAGGCCCTCACGTTTAATCTATAATTAACCTATTAAGCAAAACCAAACTTTGACCAAAATAAGGAAATTAAAAAAAAAATCAAAACACATATTTAAGGCATACTTCAGAAGCTAAAAAAATTAAATAAAAAATTAAAAATAAAAAATAAAAAATGGACATAGGGCTTCCAGAATCTCCTTTTTACGTTTTCAACATTTCTTATACATATATATTTATTTATTTTAAAAAAAAAAAGACAACAAGCCACAACAAATTAAAAACTCACCTTCAGTTTTTTGAACAGAGAAAACCAACACACAGCAAAGGGTGCTCTTCTCTACTGAACGGACGCGTGATGGGGAGGCTGTGAGGTGGTACTGCGGCACAACGGGTGGAGCGGTTCACTCGGCGCTGGGCTCGACGACGAGTTGTGGTGCGCGACGCTACAGAAGCGGGTCGACGCGGGGTGCTAGAGGTCGGATCTGGTAGTACGGATTTGAGGCTTTGCGGAGGGCTGCGTCGCGGTTTGCACGGAGGTGTGAGTCTGGCGATGATGGAGCGGCAGGTCTAGTGCGGTGATGGTGGAGCGGCGCTGGTGGCGCAGTGACGGAAGCTCAAAGCGGCTTGCAGGGTTCACGGCTGTTCTGGTTCAAGCTGATCCGCGGCTTGGACGGCCACAATAGGCCTGACTCTCCAAGAGTCCCCAGTGGAGTCGCCATCTGTCCTGACCGAGATCGCGTCAGGATAGTAGCTCACGAGATTTTTAAAGATGTAACTAGAAAATGGAATCGTCACTAATTTTATTTGAATTAGGAAAAATTAGAAAATCTTACTTAGAAAAATAGTCATTGAAACCAGATTGGATTCGGGAGTCGATTATGCATAGGAAATGGTGGAAACTTAATCTCACAGCACCCCTAACACACCCGTCCTGAGACGGTACCTTAAGTCAATTGTGTAATATTTGATAATCTTAAATATATTTATTTTACTCCTCTTAAAAAAGACTTTTGTAACTATTTTTTTATTTTTTTATTTTTTTAAAGAAAACAATTAAATTGTAAAAATTTAATTTTTGGCTTGACGGAATAAGAGTTCCGCTCTTACATATCCTCAAGTGCAATGAGGAACTCAAAGTCACGTAGTTCTATAGAAAATAAGTGTGGGTTGATTGATTTTAATTAAGGAAAAGATTTTTAGAAAAGAATTTTGTTTAAAAAGAAAATCATCCTTGCATAAGATTCAAATTAGTACCAGACTACTAAATAAATCCTTATGATCCAAACGATATTGAAGATAACATCCGCTATTCAATCACCATCATTGGCCACTGCATTGGTTAAATTTTTTTATATATTTTCAATTTTTTTATTTTATTCATGATTATATATTCTTTTTAATTACCTTTTTTTCTATTTCATCTTTTTATTTTTTATTCAAATTTCCAGCCATCAGTTTCTCATATCAAATTCCCAAACTCAACCTAAATCAAGCCCTCACGTTTAATCTATAATTAACCCATTAAGCAAAACCAAACTTTGACCAAAATAAGGAAAGTAAAAAAAAACAAATCAAAACACATATTTAAGGCATACTTCATAAGCTAAAAAAAATTAAATAAAAAATAAAAAAAGAAAGAAGGCTTCCAGAATCTCCTTTTTACGTTTTCAGCATTTGTTATACATATATATTTATTTATTTTAAAAAAAAAGACAACAAGCCACAACAAATTAAAAACTCACCTTCAGTTTTTTGAACAGAGAAAACCAACACACAGCAAAGGGTGCTCTTCTCCGCTGAACGGACGCGTGATGGGGAGGCTGGGAGGTGGTGCTGCGGCGCAACTTTAGGAGGGGTTCCCTCAGCGCTGGGCTTGACGACGAGCTATGGTGCACGACTCAGCAGAAGCGGGTCGACGTGGGGTGCTAGAGGTCGGATCTGGCAGTGCGGATCTGAGGCTTTGTTGTGGGTTGCATCGCGGTTTACGCGGAGGTGTGAGTCTGGCGATAGTGCCGCGACGGGTCTGGTGCGGTGATGGCGGAGTGGCACTGGTGGAGCGGTGACGGAAGCTCATAGCGGCTCGCGGGGTTCACGACCCCATTCAGTTCAGGCCGGTCCGCGGCTTGGATGGCCGGATCTGGAGGGAGAAGGTGGGTTTCAGTTTTCTTAGGGGTATGGTGGTGATGAAGGGTTGAAGATAATGGAATTTGGTGAAGATGAAGGTAAAAATGGAAAGTGATGGTTATAGTGTGTTGTTAATGGAGGTTGAATGGTTCTTGAAGGTTGGGGTTCTTGGTGATAGGTTGAAGATGATTGTGGTTATGGGTGTGTGGTGGTGGATTGAAAGAATGGAGGTGGTGGTTTGAGAGTGGAAGTTTGGGTGGTTGGACGTGAAAGTGAAAATGGAAGGGTGGTGAATGGATGTGGAGTGAAATGGTGCCCCTCTCAAATTTTCAGCCTCTTGAAAATTAGTTCCCCCTCAATGTCGAAATCCCCGCCCCCCTTTATGCTCTTTGCTTGGTCCCCCTTTATTCTTGAACTCCTCCCTTTCCTTTTTGTTAAGCAAAATGGCTCCTTTGTGCACTCTAGGTGATGGAGTGTGAAGTGAAATTGTGTGTGCTGCAGCAGTGCATGTTGCGTGAGTGCAATGAGTGAAGAGTGATTGAAATTGCGCAGAGCATAAAGTAACAAAGTTGCAAAGTTATATATATATATATATATATATATATATATATATATATATATATATATAAAATAATTTTTTTTATTTTTTATCTTTTTTATTATTTTATTTTTTTAATCTTTTTTTTTTTTTTTTTGCTCGGATAAAATTAGGTGTTCACAATTGTCCCTCTTTACTTATTTCTTACTAGATAATAAGAATAACCGTGGTTTTTTCAAATTATCATCGTAAGAAATGAGTAAAGATATGCACTTCAATTTTGTCCGGTAATGCATAAGATGAAAATTCAAAACAAAGCGAGAACAAAATAAAAGCGAAGAGCCGATGCGCTCAAAGAATGACAGGAATTTAAAATGCAAGGAACCGATGCGCTCAAAAAAATTGACAAAAACTTAACATGCAAGGAACTGATGCACTCAAAAGAATTAATAGAAAATTAAAAATGCATGGAACCGATGCGCTTAAAGAATTGACAGAAATTAAAATGTATGAAGTCAATGCGTTCAATAGAAATTAAAAATGCATAAAGCCAACGCACTCAACAGAAATTAAAAATGCAAGGAGTCGATGTGCTCAATAGAAATTAAAATGTATGGAGCCGATACGCTCAACAGAAATTAAAATGCATAGAACTGATGCGCTCATCAGAAATTAAAATGCAAGGAGCCGATGCGCTCAACAGAAAATAATAATGCATGGAGCCGATGCGCTCAACAGAAATCAAAATGTATGGAGCTGATGCGCTCAATAGAAAATTAAAATGCATGGAGCCGATGCGCTCAAAACTTAAAGTGACACCAGTCGATGCACTCAAAAGGTAAATGACAAGAGCCGATGCACTCAAAAGGTAAATGACAATGGGCAATTGCGTCCCCAAATTTAAAAAATAATAGGTAACTGTGCTCTCGAAATTTAAAGGCAAAGGGCTTCTGCGGCCTGAAATTTAAATGACAAAGGGCTACTACGGCCTGAAATTTAATGGCAAAAGGCTACTGCGGCCTGAAATTTAAATGGAAATGGGCTACTGCGGCCTGAAAAGATTTTTTATTTTTTTATTTTTATTCTTTTTTCAATTTTTTCATTTATTTATTCAAAGTCATCTTAACCAACAACGATCTTGGAAAGCTTTGACCAATCAAACCCTTTGCTCACGTGTTTTTCTTCATCAGACCCTTTTGTTTGCTAGGATTCCCTTGGATTTTCTTTCTTCCCTTCTTCATTTCTTCTCTCTTTTTTTTCTTCATCATTTTTTTCTTTTTCTTCTCTTTTTTGACACCTCATCAGGCCATGGACCTGGAATCTTATAAAGCCATCAAGCCAAAAACTTGGAATTTTCTATTTTTTTTTATTTACACACCATCAGGCCAAGGACCTGCAATCTTGTAAAGTCATCAAGCCAAGGACTTGAAATTTTCAGTTTGACACAACCATCAGGCCATGGACCTTTGACAAAGTCTCTTAGCAAAGCTGAGACTTCCTTAAACCATGCGCTTCCTTGAAAAAGCTTATGCAACTAACCTACTTTCATGCTCACTTTCTGACTTTTAATTTAGATGACCTCTGTGACATACTTTCTTTCAAATTCTCACTTTCATCTCTTTTCTTTGAGTACCTCTTGTCTTTGAATTACCCTTTGGGATATCATTTTTCCTTTCAATCGAAACTTCTAAACTCTTTTTTATCTAAATTGTTCACTAGGGGATTACTATTAGATGGTCAAATCATAATGTTGTACTCATGTTAACCTTACCTGAAGCATTACGTAACAAACATGCATGGATTCAAAAGCACAATAGGAAAGAAATTAACCAAGTTAATAACTTTCTGACTAGTCTTAGAAGTTTGACTATACAAAATGATATTTACAAATGATGAATATATGGAAAAAGAAATAAACAAAGATATTGGATTCAAATATGTGTTGCCCCAGTATGGATTGGTTCAACCTTCATGAAAATAATCTTTATCTGTCTACTAGGCATTATGACCAATGATTTCCTTCTACTGAGCATGCACATCAAGGCAAATTAAACCAAAGAGAAATTTATCCCAGTCTAGAACAGAATTGAATAGGGTGGACGTCCGAATGACCAAAAAATTTGCCCTAACGTAGGTCAAATTGAACCAGGGAAACAAAAAATTGCCTCAGTTTGGAGTTAACTTGAACATGATAGAAACTTATCCTAGTGCAAGGTCAAATTGAACCAAAGAGAAATTTCCCTCAGTCTATGACTGAATTGAATAAGGCAGATGCCCTAATGACCAAAAAATTTGTCCTAACGTAGGTCAAATTGAACTAGGAAAAAGAAAAATTGCTCCAGTTCAGAGTCAAATTGACCATGGTAGAAACTTGTCCTAGTGCAAGGCCAAATTAAACCAATGCCAAATTGAACCAAAGAGAAATTTGTGCCAGTGTAGGTCAAATTGAACCGAAGAGAAATTTGCCCTAGTGTAAGACTAGTAAGTCCCTCTTTTTTCCCTCTTTTTCATTTTTTTCTCTTTTTTTTGTTTTATAAGAGCAAGGAATTGAAAACTCGGAAGAACATGAACTTTTTGTCTCAAAATTAAAGTTAAATGAAAATGACAGTAATCTTTCATTGATCAAAATGGACTTTTTAAGGCTTGTAACGTGGTTAGGGTTAAATGTGAACACCTAATTTTGTCCAGACCTTTTTTTTTTAAATTTCTCTTTATTTAAAAAAAATGAAATAAAATAAATAAATAAAAAGAAATACAAATTAACAAAAATTAAATTAATTAATAACATGATAAGTGTTTCCTTTTTCTTGGCGCATTCCTCTTTTAGTCCAAATTTTGTTTAACCTATTTTCTTTTTGATCCAAAATTTTATTTAACCCATTTTTTATTTTGTTTTGTGACAAAAAAAATAATTAAAAATAATAATAATAAAAAATAAATACAACAACAACAAAAAAAATAAGTAAAAATAAATAAACGAGAAGGTCAACATAATCCGTTGCAACCCTTCCACCCTCTCCCCTTTGCTTTTCTTCCAATTTGGAGTATGAGTTCAGTTGCTTTCCTGGTCTTCTTTGTCTTTTTCCATTTTCTCACTAAGCACCTGCACTACACACACAGAGAGCAAGACACCCACCACTCCTTGGCATTTTCCATACACCCACTCCCTCCTTCACGTACACAAGGCTGCAGCAGAGGCAAGGTTATGTGCTCCCCACCTTCACCACTGCAGCTGCAATTCAGTTGCTCCATCGCAGAAACCACACAGTTTTTGTCCCCCAGGCTTGATTTGTCCAGATTCACAAAGAATGGGCTTATATAAGCAGAGACAACAGAAGCAAGGGGGTTTTTTCTTTTTCTTTGGAAAATTTTTGGAAATCAGAAGAATCAGAATATAGAGAAGGTTAGGAAAATTTTTCTGATAACATAAAGAATCAGAAAACAGAGAAGGTAAGACCAGAGTGAAGGAGGAGGAGAGTTTTCTCAAGCTTAAAGGTAAAGAAAAAAGTTCTTCCTCCTGGATCTGAACTCATGAACATGTAAATCTTGAATTTTCTATGCATTTTCCATTTCTTCATTTCCGGTCCAATGACCAAAGAAACTATTCTTACAAACACCCTGTATCCAACTAAATCCCAACACTTCCTCCAGCATCCCTCACTACCTCTAACTCACCAGAGCCATCACAATCCCAAATAGTGACCCACAATCAACCCTCTCGCCTCCATCTTCACCCTGGTCCTCATCCCTCACCACCATTTAGCCAAGCTCCCAACCGAGTCAACTCAAAGAAACCACCATTAACATTCCCTCCATCCTCAACCTCTACACCCACTGTCTACCACCGCAAAACCAACCCAACCGGAGCACCACCACCCACCACGAAGCCACCACGGAGGCCAACCAGATCCACCCATCACCACCACGAAGCCCCCCACCGTGAGCTACCTCAACCAGTCGTGGACCACCACGGCAACCATCACGAGCTCCATCTTCCTCGTCCAAATCCTTGCCCAAACGAGAAACAAGAACCCGGTCCGTGCCGTCTTCCCACCACCCGTAAGCCGCCTCCAAGCAACCAAGCCCTCACCGTCCTCCACCTCATCAAGCCACCCCGCAGACCACCACGCCATCCCCATATGACCAATAATCCCACAAATAACCAGATCAAACCCTCTCACGGCATCCCCCCATTCGGCCAAACATCACCAAGACGGTCCCCCTTGTGTCCGTCCACGGAACCACCATTCCATCGTCCTCCCCATGCCCAACCGCGTCCGTCCAAATGATCACCACCGTCATGCCTCCACCAGCCAGTACCGCGAGGAGGCGCGCACCACCCAGCAGCCACGTAACCACCGTCCACCACCATGGCTCCCCCTTGCCTAGATCTTGACCCTCCACCGTACGACCAACCACTCCTCCGTTTTCGTTCTCTGTGATTTAATTCCAGAGACTAAATGTCTCTTCTTTCACTTATTTGATTTTTTTACTTTGGAGTTTAGCTGATTTTGTTTTTGTTTGGGCTTGCTATGCTTTGTTTGGGCAGCACCGTTTTTTGGTGTTTCTTTGTTTCTTTGTTGTTTTTTTTTTATTTTGGGTTGTTGGCTTTTCGTTGGGCCAACAGCTTTTTTTTTTTTTTTGTTTTAGAGAGGTTGGTTCTGATAGGCTTGAACCAGTCTTTGGGTTGAGGTTTGTCAAGAAAACATGGCCCGACTTACAACTTTTTGCTTAATCCGTGAAATGGGCCTATTTTAATTAACAAGTTTTTTTCCCTCCTTCCTTCTAGGCTTTGTTTGTTTTGGGACTGACCATTCTTTCTTTCTTTTTTTTTTTATTCTTTGGTGATTGATACAAAAAATGTGTGTTGACGTTTGAGTTTTTTAATAATATATTGTATTCTCTTTTTATTATTATTGGTATGTGTATCATCTTATTGATATTTATTTTAAATAGTGACATTGTATTTTTTTTTCTTTTAATGAAAGTCTTCTTTTTAATAAAATGGGATTAGCTGAACTGCGACAGTTTGTTAATCTCGTAACTTTAGAATCATCTGAGTTGTGACAGCTTGATGATTCGTTTTCTAAAAAGGAATCAAATGTTGAGTCTTATTAAGAAAAGATAAAATTGGATTAGTGAGTTGCGACAGCTTGTTAATCCTGTAACTTTTAGAATTGTCTGAGTTGCGACAGCTTGACGATTCTTTCTTTTCTCAAATAAAAAAAAATCAAATGAATTTTCAAAATAATTTTTTTTTTAAATTAAAAATAAACAATCCACAATCGTTTTCTAAAGAACGACGTGGCTTTGAATTCCTCATTGCACCCGAGGGTACGTAGGAGCAGAATCCTTATTCTGTCAAGCCAAAATTAAATTTTAATTTATTTGTTCGTTTAGTTTTTATTTTTTAATAAAATGGGTAAAATAAATATTTTTAAAAGTTATAAAAATTAGCACAACTGATTTAAGGTAACCGTCTTAGGATGGATGTATCAGGGGTGCTGTGGGGTTAAGTCCCCACCCTTCCCTGTGCATAATTAGACTCTCGAACTCGAATTTTTGAACGTAAACCATCATTTTTGGGTTTTCTAGTTTTCCCCAATAAAAATAAAATTGGTGGCGACTCCCTTAAATCTTATAATTTAAGTCGTTATCCCGTCGCGATCCCGGTTGCGACAGTTGGTGACTCCACTGGGGAAATTTGAGAGTCAAGCCTGTGTAAATTGATTGTGCAAATTTTTGTGTTTTTTTATATATTTGTTTTACCCTTTTCGTTTTGTCTTGTTCTTCTATTTTGTTTAATTTGCTTATTGATTATTTTAACTGTTTTTATTTATTTATTATGCAAACCTTAGGATAGAGGCTCCTTTGGAATTTGTTTTGTGTTTGTTTTGCAGAATATGGGTAGATTTTAGGATTATAAAGGTTTGTATGCTCCCTACACACACCGCACTTACACGTTTATCACACACATTCGAGTGGGGCCCTATACCCGGGTCTGAGTGAAACTTAAGTTAAGTAGAAGTTGCGTAGTGGTAGCCATTTTGGATGTACATCCTGTTTAGTTGTGGCAAAAACCTCATCTAGAGTGTGCCTTTTTCATAAATGTCCTGCACTTGGTGGTTTACCTACTGTTTGTGGTCAACACTATGAAATGGGATTTAGCTCTAGAGACCTTTAGAACAGAAGAACTACCCAATGAGAATTTTCATGAATTAGAAAGACTCGTAGATCCTTAAGGTAGAACTTCTCAAACTTAGGGCAATCCCTTAGGGAACAAAGGGAGCATATCTTCTTCTTACCTTCAAATTTATCCACGTCACATTTACTTTTGTACATATACATAATAAGTAGTGTGGTCCATTAATGTGATAAACCTAATCGCACCCCGCTCAAAAATAAGTTTTACTGGGAAATAAAAGGAGAGAGAAGTTTTTCTTTAAAAAAAAAAGGGGGAGGGTGCAAGTCACTATTAATGGACCAGCTATTTATCATTGCATTCATTCTAAAGAAAAAATAATAATAATACTTTGCATCCTTGCATCATGCTTCGTACTACACTCTAATCTCTTTGTCATTCATCAGGAAAATTTTTTAAAGAAACGTTAGACTCAATCAAGATTTGAAGTGAGTATCTTTGATGGAAAGAAATATGGGATCAGAACACAAGGATGTGACTTTGAAGAAAACTCTGCGACTCAAAGCCAAGAAAGTTAACACTGAGAGCCTGGTGATCATGGGCCGAATGCTGAAGAAGACCCAACGTTTGACACTCGCAGCGAAGTATGGGAAGATTCTGGATCTGTTAGAAGTGAATGTGCAAGTGGAAGAGATCACTGCAGTGGCCCAATATTATGACCCGCCTCTCCGATGTTTCACCTTTCAGGATTTCTAGCTAGCCCCCACTTTGGAAGAATTTGAGTAGATGCTGGGTTTGCCGTTGGAGGGTAAAAAACCATACTTTTATATAGGATACTATGCATCCATCCAGACAATAGCAAATGTTCTGAAAGTGCACGCTAAAGACCTACAAGGTGCGTAACAAAATAGGAATGGAACCAAAGGGTTTTCAAGAGAATACCTCGAAGGACATATGCGTCATTTAGCCAAAAATGAAGATTGGGATGCTTTCATAGATGTGTTAGCTCTCACTATTTATGGCTTAGTCTTGTTCCCTAATATTGATGACTATGTGGATTATGCAGCAATTGATGTATTCCTAGCTTGCAAGTTTAACACCCACAACCCGGTTCCAGCCATTCTCGCAGATGTTTATTGCACCTTGAACTTTTGCCACGAAAAGAATGGCAAGAGAATCCTCTGTTGCTTGCCGATGTTATATGTTTGGCTCACAACTCATATTTTCAACAGATCATACAGAACAGAGTGTCCTATCGCTGACTTCAACATGTACCAGCTAAAGAATAAGAGCAGCCGTGAATGGGCGGACCATTTGGCGGAATTGGATGAAAAGCAGATCAGATGGTATCCTCGATGGAAAGATATAGAGGCTATCATCTACCAGTGTGGAGGATTTCCAAACATACCCCTCATGGGTACACGAGGGTGTATTAACTACAATCCAGTCTTGGCACAACGACAACTTGGTTACCCTATGATGGGACCACCTGCGGAAGTCCAAGTAACCCCTTTTGTTCTTTACTATGATGACATGGAAAACACTGAGTCACTTCAAAAGATTCGAAGTGCTTAGGACAGGATCATCCGAAGAGGAAAAGAACTGGGAGTTAGAAGCTGTGCAGCCAAGGAAAGTTACCGCCAATGGGTTAAAGACAGAGTTCAGGAAATCAAGTTGCCATTCAAGGCCCCAACAATTCCTGTGGTTAATGGGTTTTCAACCTCAGCCTTGATTGAAAATGAAGAGACAAAAGAAATGAAAGCTAAGTGATAAACACATATTTTATTCATTAAGAAACCTTTATATTTAGTCATTTACACTCTCCATATTCTTAATTGATTGAGTTTGACATGATTTTGTGAGTTTGAGCTCAAATTGGTCCAAATTGAATATTTTTAGCATTATTGAGATTTTACACTGTTTCTGTATTTTGGTCATAACTTGAGTTCCTGATATTTGACAATCATGAATTTTATCTTGTAGGAAAGCTAAGAGGAAGCTCTACAACTTTGATGAAGAGCTTGAAGTCTGATTCAGATGTCTAAGGGACCTAAGTTTACATGGAAGTCAGAATACGGGTTCTGTCAGTAGAATCCGAACAGTGTGCACTCAAAAAATCATATCTCAAGATTTAATAATGGAGATGGGCTGAAATTTGGACAGTGGATAGTCAAGATCCAAATAAACAACTTTCATGAAGAACACATTTTGAGAAAAAGAAGTCTAGTAGGTCATTTTGAGCTTGCAAGTCGGAACAGAGGTGCTGAAGTTGGGTTTGAGCAACCTACGGTATTTGGGACATATCTTGGGCTTAAGGAAGCCAAATTGGACGAACCAGCTATCCATTTTATAGCCAAGACAAGGATCTACAACTTTCATGAAGAACACTTTTCGTGGTTCTGAAGTATAGTGGGTCGTTTTTGGCTTCCAAGTCAGACACGAAATTTTCGTCCTCAACCATCCACTCATCCATCCACTAATCCACTCATCCACTCACCCACTCATCCACTAACTCACCCACTCATCCACTCATACACTAATCCAACCACTTAACCACTCCATCCACTAATCCACTCATCCATCCACTAATCCATCCACTCACCCATTCATGTCCATAATTTCCCACTCACCAAAAGTCCTTTGGCATTTTTCACTAATTCAACCACTCAACCATTCCACTCACTCATCCACTAAACCAATCCACTAAACCAACCCACTAATCCATCCACTAAAATCCATCCACTCACTCATCCACTCATCCACCCACTTTCCTTTGTCATTTTGTTACCTTAGACTTCTATAAAAGGCACCATTTATCATGAACAACATGTAACTCTCCTTCATTTTCTCTCACTTTTTCTTGTGATTTCTTTCTAGCTATGTGTAACTAAACCTCCCTTGGTTAAGGGGTGATGAAACCGCTAGTATTAATGTTGTAAACTTTGCATATTTGATTATTTCAACACGCTTATGTTTTTATTCATATATTTCTGAATCTATTGTTGGTATGAAGGTTTTTGTACTTGTTCCTACTTTCAAAGTAGTAGATCTAGGTTTATTATGCGCGGTTGCGGTAGTAGATCTAGTGGGATGTATGATGTTCATGTGGGTATAATTATCTTTGTGCTATTTGCCGCTTATAAAAGTGGTAGATCTGAGTTTATTATGCGCGGTTGCGGTATTAGATCTAGAGAAATATATGTTCTAAGTAATTTAATCCCGGTGTGTGATTAGACCTTAGTGTAATTGATTTTCTAAATCTTAATGCAATTGTTGGATAGTTGTAAGAGCGGTTGCTTTATGACTAATCAGTGATTAGGAGCTGATTTGAGCGGTTGCTAAATTGGCCAACACGTAAGGAAAACAGAGATTTAATCTCACAATTGCATAAAAACATAATTGAGCATGTTGGAATAAAAAGGATATATGGATTTACATTATCATATAAATCTAGTGGTGGATTCAATCTCTTAACCAATTTTCTTATATTGTTGATTTCAGTTTGTTTATTGTTATCTTTGAAGCTGTTCATTGTTCATCAAAACTCCAAAACCCCCTTTTATCAAGTTTATTGTTAATCGAGTCTAAATTGGGAATTGTTTAATAATGTTAATTGAATTGGTTCTCTCAGTGGATCGATCCTTACTAACTACAACTAGTTATAAGGTTTTTATTTTCTCGTGGGCCCGACAACCGATTTTTATCTTAATTTTAATCACTACATCCGCACGCATCGAATTTTGGCGCCAAGCCGTCTTCTTGAGGGAACCAATTTTTTCAATTACACTATTAATTTATTTCCTATTTTTATTCTGTTTTTATTTTATTTTATTTTATTTTATTTTTAATCTTTCTTTCTCGAGTGTTTTGTAGGTGTTGATGTCCTTTGAAGGAGTAGACGAAGGATTGCTAAATTTGAGGAACTATATTGATCAACTCACTTCACATCCTCAATTTCCCTTCCATCCTAGCTAACTTCCAACTCACACTGCCGACATTGAAGTCCGCCTGTTACATTGATCTATCAAGTTCGAGACATTTGAGCCATCCGAAATATCCAAGAAGTGACAAGGCGTAAAAAACACTTTAAGGGCATTGGGTGCTCCAGATCTAGATCAACGACCTCTTTGCATAGACATTCTTGAAAATGAAGAGGCATTTGAATTGAAATCCGATTTAATCCATCTCTTGTCATCTTTCAATGGATTACCCTTGAGAGGACCCCAACAAGCACTTGAAGGAAATCCATGTGGTATGTTCTAGCATGAAACCCGCAGGAATTCATGTAGAGCAAGTCAAGTTGAGAGCTTTTCCATTCTCATTGAAAGACTCACCTAAGGAGTGGCTTTACTACTTGCCACCCTGATCCATCCAATCATGGCGGGACATGGCCCGAACTTTCCTAGACAGATACTTCCCCGCCTCAAAAGCTGCAACAATCGAAAAGAAATCAGTGGTATTCAACAAAGGCATGGGGAATCACTCCATGACTACTTGGGAGAGATTTAAGAAGCTATGTTTCAGCTGCCCTCATCATCAAATAAGTGAGCAACTTTTAATTCAGTATTTCTATGAAGGCTTACAAGTGATGGATCGCAACATGATTGATGCTGCTAGCGGAGGGAGCATTGATTGATAAAACTCCTTAAGAAGCTAGAAACTTGATCTCAAGAATGGCTGCCAATACTCAACAATTCTACTCTAGAAATGACACTGGAGTAAGAGCAGTGAAAGAAGTAGAGACAACCAAGATACAAAGAAGAAATGACTCAATTGATCGCTATGGTTCAAATGTTAATGGATTCGGGTAAAGCACCGTTCATGCTTGTGAGATCTGTTGTTCATCCGGACATCCCACGATATGTGTCCCACTCTCCAAGAAGACACAAATGAGGAGGTAAGAGCAGTAGGGGGGATATCTGGACTTTCAAAAAATTACAACCCCTACTCAAATACATATAATCCGGGTTGGAGGGATCATCCAAATTTCAGCTATGCAAAGCAACCTCAAAATCAACCTCCAACTTATGGACCTCCAGGATTCCAAAAAAGGCAAGTACCTTTCCCTCAGAGACAGCAACAAGTTCAAGCTCCTAAGCAATCTGAGCCTTCATTAGAGGAGCTAGTAAAACAAATGGCCACTAATAATTTGCGGTTCAACAAGAAACAAATGCAACTATACAAAGTTTCAAACAAGAAACAAGGATCGCAATCAATAACTTGTAGAATCGATAGGACAGTTGTCCACGAGAATTCAACAAGTTTCAAAGCCAAGCTTCAGGGAAACTACCCTCACAAATGTAAGTGAATCCGGGGAAAATGCTAGTCTTTGTCACATTGAGAAGCGGAAAGACGATGGATGAGCCTACCTCTCTTCCACCAATCATTCAAGAGAAGGATGAACCACCCAAAGAAGCAAATGATAAGGGGCAAACTTCCAAAACCCCTAAGGTAAGTATTTCTGAACCCCTTCCTAAATATGTCACTAAAGCTCATTTTCCTAGTAGGTTGGTTAAAACCAAGAAAGAAGAAGCAGAAAAAGAAATACTTGAGACTTTTAGGAAGGTAGAGGTTAATATCCCTTTGTTAGATGTCATTAAGCAAGTACCTAGATATGCAAAATTTCTGAAAGAATTATGCACTAACAAGAGGAAATTAAAAGGAAATGAAAAGGTCCAAGTGGGAGAAAATGTTTCAGCTGTAATTAAAAAAAAAACTCCCAATCAAATGTAAGGACCGTGGCACATTCACCATTCCATGCACTATAGGTAACACAAGGTTTGAAAGGGCAATGCTTGATTTAGGTGCATCTATAAATGTCATGTCATATTCTATTTATGCATCTTTATACTTGGGTCCTTTGGAACCTACTGGTGTTGTTATTCAATTGGCTGATAGATCTAATGCATACCCTAAGGGTGTGGTTGAAGATGTTTTGGTACAGGTGAATGAATTAGTGTTTCCTAAGACTTCTATGTTTTGGACATGGAAGAGGATGAGTCTCCCAAATCTGCTCCTATCTTGCTAGGAAGACCATTTTTGAAGACCGCACGGACAAAAATTGATGTGCACTCAGAATTCTAACAATGGAATTTGATGGGGAATTAATTAGATTCAATATTTTTGAAGCTATGAGATACCCAAGTGATGTGCACTCGCTTGTTTAATTGATTCTTTTGATCCTTTTGATTCTTTAATTTCTGCAGACTTTTGATACTTGACCATTTTGATGCTCTTGATACAATTCTAACTCATAGCTTAGATGTACGGAGGAAAAGAAGAAGAGTGAAGAAGAGCCATGGAGTGAAGACATTGATGAAATTGTTGCTTCCTTACAAGAGCTCTCTTCCACTCCGGAAAGAGCATGAGGTAACTTTTGTTGATTTACCCGTTACTACCGATATACCTCAACCTTCCGTTGTGCACACTGAATTGGAACTGAAAGCACTACCCGATCATCTTAAATACATCTTCTTGGGGGAGAAGGACACCCTTTCAGTAATAATTGCAAAGTCACTCACCCAAGAGCAAGAAGAGAAACTGGTAGCTGTTTTGCAGGAACATAAGACAGCCATTGGTTAGTCAATAGCTGATATCAAGGGTATTAGTCCCTCCATTTGTATGCACAGGATATTAATGGAGGAGGATACTAAACCTGTGAGAGACCCTCAGCGGAGATTGAATCCTCCCATGATGGAGGTTGTGAAAAAGGAGATACTGAAGCTCCTAAGTGTGGGGGTGATCTACCCCATTTCTGACAGCAAGTGGGTAAGCCCAGTCCAGGTAGTACCAAAGAAATCTGGAATTACTGTGGTAAGAAATGCTGAAAATGAGCTTATTCCCACTAGGTTACAGACAGGGTGGCGTGTTTGTATTGATTACAGGAAGTTGAATGCCGCCACGAGAAAAGACCACTTTCCTTTACCTTTCATTGATCAAATGTTAGAAAGATTAGTTGGTCATTCTTATTATTGTTTTCTGGATGGTTTTTCAGGTTACAATCAGATTGCCATAGCTCCAGAAGACCAAGACAAGACTACATTCACTTGTCCATTTGGTACCTTTGCATATAGGCGAATGCCTTTTGGACTCTGCAATGCACCAGGAACTTTCCAAAGATGCATGATGAGTATATTTTCTGATTACATTGAAAACATCATTGAGGTTTTTATGGATGACTTTAGTGTCTTTGGAAATGATTTTGAAAATTGTTTGGAACATTTAACTTTGGTGCTTAAAAGATGCATTGACACTAACCTGGTACTTGAATTGGGAAAAATGTCATTTCATGGTGAATGAAGGTATTGTGTTAGGTCATGTAATTTCTGCTAGGGGAATTGAAGTAGATAAAGCTAAGGTAGAACTCATGCATTCTTTGCCACTACCCACTAGAGTGCGGGAGATTCGTTCTTTTATTGGTCATGCGGGTTTCTACCGGAGATTCATTAAAGACTTTTCTAAAGTCTCATTGCCCTTTGCGACTTCTTCAAAAAGATGTTAATTTTAACTTTGATGAGAAATGTATGGAAGCTTTCAATAAACTCAAGAAGTTGTTAATCAAGTTGCACTATCATCGTGCCACCCAACCGGGAGTTACCTTTTGAACTAATGTGTGATGCCGGTGACTTTGCAAGGAGGAGTCTTGGGACAACGAGTTGATAGAGTTCCTTATGCCATTTACTATGCATCAAGGACTCTAAATGATGCTCAACTTAATTACTCAACCACGTAAAAGGAACTTCTAGTCGTTGTATTTGCTTTAGAAAAATTTAGATCATATCTAATTGGTTCTAAAGTGATTGTGTTTTCAGATCATGCAGCCTTGAAGTATCTTCTAACAAAGAAAGAAGCAAAGCCTAGATTGCTCCGATGGATTTTATTGCTCCCGGAATTTGACTTGGAGATTAAAGACAAGAAAGGGAGCGAAAACTTGGTGGCCGATCACTTGAGTAGATTGGTAATCGAAGAGGAAGAAATGCCTATCATGGAGACTTTTCCTGATGAATATTTGATGGTTGTCAACACCATAATCCCTTGGTATGCTTGACATTGTTAACTACCTGGTTACTAAGGACTTTCCTGGAGGGTTTGAACAAGGCCCAAAGAGATAAATTAAGGAGTGATCAGAATACTATATCCGGGATGACCCGTACTTATGGAAGCATTGTGCAGATCAAGTCATTAGGAGGTGCATTCCTGATTCTGAGACACACTTCATCCTCTCCTTTTGCCACACCTATGCATGTGGAGGACACTTTGGCAGTAAAAGGACAGCCAATAAAGTGCTTGACAAAGTGGTTTCTATTGGCCTTCAATTTTCAAAGACGCTTACAACTTCGTAAGTCTTGTGGCCGTCGAGAACAGGTAATATTGGTCCTCGTAATCAAATGCCTCGACTCCGATCATTTTTGTGGAACTCTTTGATGTGTGGGGTATTGATTTCATGGGACCATTCCCTCCTTCATTTGGTTTCACATACATTCTTTTATCCGTTGATTATGTGTCTAAATGGGTGGAAGCAAAAGCCACTCGATCCGATGATTCTAAAACTCTTGAGATTTTGTTAAGTCACATATTTTCTCCAGGTTCGGGACCCCAAGGGCTATCATCGGTGACCAAGGGACCTATTTCTCGCAACAAAACCTTTGATGCTCTATTGAAGAGATATGGAGTAATGCACGAATTTCTACTCCTTACCATCCACAGACAAATGGGCAAACGAAGTGTCCAACCGGGAGATTAAGTCAATCCTTGAAAAGACAAAGTGAATCCCTCAAGAAAGGATTGGAGCACTCGACTTGAAGATGCTTTATGGGCTTATAGACTGCCTATAAGACTCCCATCGGCATGTCACCATTTCGGTTGGTGTATGGAAAGCCCCGTCATTTGCCCGTTGAGTTGCAACATCGATCTTACTTGGGCCATTAAACAAGTTAATATGGAATTAGAAGGTCTTTGGAAAGCAAAGGAAGTTCCATTACAGGAATTGGAAGAACTAAGAAATGAGGCCTTTGAGAATGCCCCGATTTATAAGACTAAAGCTAAGGCATTCCACGACCAATTGATTTCCGAAAGAAATTTCACGAGGGACAAAAAGTCCCGCTATTCCAATCAAGACTCAAATTATTTCCGGTAAACTGCGTTCTAAGTGGATTGGGCCGTTTGTGGTAACTAATGTTTTTCCTTTTGGTGCGCTTGAGATCGAGTAAAATTCTGCAAAGCATTTAAGGTCAATGGTCATCGTCTCAAACTATATCATGAACTTCCTGACAAGGTGCAGAGATGGAAGTGATGACCCTCATCCTTCCACAATATGAGGAGCATTGAAAGTATCATCATGTCGGTGAGGACAATAAACTAAGCGCTCATTGGGAGGCAACCCAACTAGATTTGCTCTCTTTATCCCTTTTTATTTTGTGTTTTCATTAGTTTCTTAGATTATGTTTTTATCTGTTTGTTGGTTGTAAGCATTTGAATCTCTAAAAAAAACCAAAAAAAAAAAAAAAAAAAAAAGCAATGTGTGCTGACAATAAGGTAGGTAGTGCCATTAAATTTTGTCACTCGGAAGCATGTGAAGGTCACTTTTCTTCGGCGACAACAATCGCGAAAATCTTGCAAGTATGATTTTATTGGCCTACTTTATTCAAGGTCTGTTACACCTTTTGCAAAAGTTGCGGAAATTGGTCAAAAGGTTCTCGCTTTGAGATTATCATCTGCACCTACTCCTTAAAAAATTGAGATCTAGGTGGCGCGGTTCTTTTCTTTGTCAAACACGTGTATCCTCTGGGGCCGTAGATATTGAGGATCCTAGGAATGGTAATGCGCTTAAAGTTAATGGACAAAGACTCAACCATTCCTGGAAAACCAAGTTCTTAAGCTTTTTTTTTTTTTGTGTTGCCGGGTTAAGTGGCGGATACGGTACTCCGTGACTCTCAAGTCGGTTTATTTTTCGCTTTCCCAAAATAATCAATCCTTCTTCTCCTTCAAAATGGATGTCATTCTTTCAAACCCGAGAAAACATTTTCCTTCTCTTCCTCAAAATGCTCGAGAAAAATCTACAAAGTTCGATGTGAAAGATTGAGACTTTGTTAATGCACAAAGGTATGCCGAAGATGTACGCTGGATAATTGAAGCAAAGGTTCGATTAGCGGTGAGTCCTCAATTTCATTTGACTCATATATGCCCTAGGTCTTGGAAGAAGTTCATATTCTAAAAGGAGAAGAGCAAAAAGGTTACAAGTCTGTCACAAATGTGGACGATGGAACTCAGTAACAAGCGATGTCATACTTTGGGGATGGTTTCCGCAAATAGAGAAGATAAAATTTTCTTCATTAAGAATGGATGAGTAAGGAGTCATTAGATGATATCTTATCGACTCTTGAGACGCATTCTTGTGGATTGGTGCATCGTGAAATTCTTAAATTGTGGAATCTCTTCAAGGATGAAGAAAAACGCTACGATCTTGGGAATCGACTCTAAAAGACCTGTTTTTGCCAATTTTTAAGAAAATTGGATGGGAAGCTTATCCTCGACTCATAGAAGACGTTTAAGTCGTTCTTGGACGTTAAACCGAGGCGGATGTGAGCCACATCCACAAACAATCATGTACATATCATCTTCTTCTTCTTCTTCATGTCATCTCTAAAAAAAAAAAAAAAAAAAAATTATGTATACGTCTTAGGGTTGGCTTTGGTAACACACACCGTGAATGGGGAAATGCATGCATCCTGATCCAGCCTTCTTAATTGAAAAACAAAGAAGGTAGATTGTATCCCACATGTGAGGCAGCCAGGCGTATTATGGCCACTTGTCCCTTTTGGGAGCCCTATGTTGCGCTGGTCTTGAATGGGTTGAATACTGGTCAACAATGCTTTGGCACAAAGCCGAAAGAGTAGACTACCTCCATCCCAATCTTAAGTAAGTATACACTCATCTTTCATCAAGTTTTTCTAACAATTTCAAAAAAAAAAAAAAGAGGACGTGATGTCTACTGCACTCATGACGCGTAGTATAAAGATACGCCATGGACACTTGTACATACAGTATGTCATCATTTTCTATTTCTTTTATCTTTGTATCATTTTGTTGTATTTTGATTTTTGTACGACGATCCTTTGAGCAGGGTCCTTCAGGGGTTTCTAGACTTCTTTACCTTGATGGTTTTCTTGAAGTCAAACAAAAAAAATAAAAATAAAAATAAAAAAATAAAAAAATAAAAAAGTAAAAAAAAAAAGGAGAAAAGATTCTGTGTTTCTTAATTTCAACCTTTTCGACAATAACCAACCTACCCTCATAGGTGCAATTATTCCCCTTTCCATTCTTTTTCCTACTTAAACACTCCATTTTCTCCATTTTCCTTCAACTCGAAACACTCAAAGGGAGGAAGAGTATAGAATGGGGCCTTCCATTCGTAACCTCAAAAATGTCTGTGTTTTTGTGGGTCGAGTTATGGGAAAGGATTAGAGTTTGTAAACGCAGCTAGCACTCTTGGTCGATCACTTGCTGCGAGGAATATTCATCTTGTATATGGGGAGGTTGTCGTGGGTTAATGGGGGCAGTATCACTTGTCGCTTCTATAGGAGGCGATCGGGTTTTAGGTGTTATTCCTAAACCTTTGGCTGAAAATAACATCACCGGAAAGACAATTGGAGAAGAAATTCGGGTAACATCTATGCATGGACGAATGAAAACAATGGTTGACAATTCTGATGCATTTATTTGTCTTACCAGGTGGTTTTGGTACTTTAGAAGAAATTTTTCAAATTGTCTCTTGGGCCGAACTAAACATCTACCATAGACCCATTGGTTTGTTTAATGTTAATAATTTCTTTGATCTTTTGTTATCTTTTCTTGACAAAGCTGTGGAATAGAAATTTATCACTCCTTCAGCAAGACAACTTCTTATCTCTGCCTCCACTATTGATGAGCTCATTGATAAATTAGAAGCTTTTGAGTATGTACTGATCCCAGGTATTAGCTCAGATAGATTGGTCAACAGGAAGCAGCGAAGGAAGTAACAAGAAACAAAAGCCAGATCTGCGACTTCATCTTTAATGGGTTTGATTTTATTGTACCTTGTTTCGCTTTAAATTTGTTTCACTTTCTCCAACAGGTAATATCTTCTGTCCTTTACTCATCTATATTTTAACATTGAGGACAATGTTGTGATTTAGTTGAGGGGGAAGGATAGTTGACCCCAAAAAAAAATAAAAAAAATAAAAAAAAAATTTGTGTTGTTTGGAAAGTATGATATGATTGTCATGTACTTATTAAATCAATTAGTGATGGCAGAGTAAGGAGTAATTTTACTCTTGAGACGCATCTTAATTGGTGGCGAGTAAGGAGTTTTTTAGGTAGTAACTAATTAGTACTAAAGTTTTATTGTTTGATTTCTTTTCGTGTCCGATGCGATCGACAAAGTGTGTTTCTTTTCTCGCTTGGCGTTGATTCACTTCTTATCGGTTGTGTTGCTCTTTTCTATATCTCTCTTTCACATTGAAGGCAATGTTATATTAAGCGTGGGGAGAGATTTCAAAGATGTTCTTTTTGTAAAAAAAAAAAAAAAAAAAAAAAAAAAAAAAAAAAAAAAAAAGGGGTTCATTGCATGATTGAATAACTTTTCTCCCTTCTTGAACTGATATGCTTGGTAATGGATGATTAAATTAATGAATTGAGTTTGATGGATGCATACCTTATGAGATTTTGAGCCTAATGGATGGATTCAACATTTATGTCATTCTATTCTTTCTTGTGTGATTTTCACTCATGTTAATGACCACTCTAGAACTTGCTTTGATTCTTTTTAAGGCTACATTTCACTTGCATGCATGAACATGATTGAGGCCCTCTTTCTTAATTAGCTAGTTTAACCAAATAGCCAACCTTGTTTTTAATTTGATATCAAGCACTCTTTTGACTTCTTGGAAATTCTCTGATTCCTGCCAACCTTGTATATTTTCCTTTGCTTAACCCCTTTGAGCTTATTTGACCATTCCTTGTTTCTAGCTCATTATGTACCTTAAATGAAAAATCGTGTTCTTATTTTACCTTAGGGAATAAAAGAACATTAGCTTTGTTAATGGATGAGTTTTTGAACAAGTGTGGGGGTGTGTATACAAAATGGTTGTTGAAAAAGGAAAGAGTGCCTAAAAAAAAAAAAAAAAAAAAAAAAAAAAAAAAAAAAAACCAAGTGTTTAAAAAAGAAAAGGATTGGGAAATGAATATGTAAAGGGATATACATTAGAGTTGGGATGAACTTTTATGCTTGTTATTTGAACTCAAATTCTCATTTGCTTTTATTCTCTTTGGTATTTATCTTCTCATATCCATTTTATCCTCTCTTGTTACCTTGACCTCACTACAACCTTGAATAAAGTCCTCATGATTTGTGTGTGCATGTGTTTTGAGTAGTGGAGAAGTAGAAGATAAGCAAGCTTATGGTAGTGTAATTTTCATGGGTTGAATTGAGTGAAATACCTACCTTTTAAACACTTGAGAGATTGAGAGGGAATCTTGTGAAGATCTATCATTCTCGATTCATGTTGAAGATACCTTACTTGTTAGTTTGAGATGTGGAGAATTGTTAACTCATGAATGTTTTGATCCCTTGAACCTTTGGTTGTTCTTCTTGATTGTAAAATTTTGGACTCTTGAATGTCGTTGGAATTTAAAATTTTGTTAATCTCTTATGTCCTTGTTTTGGTCTTGAGTTTTGCCCAAGAGTGCAAAAAGCTAAGTGTGGGGGAATTTGATAAACACATATTTTATTCATTAAGAAACCCTTATATTTAGTCATTTACACTCTCCATATTCTTAATTGATTGAGTTTGACATGATTTTGTGAGTTTGAGCTCAAATTGGTCCTAATTGAATATTTTCAGCATTATTGAGATTTTACATTGTTTCTGTATTTTGGTCATAACTTGAGTTCCTGATATCTGACAATCATGAATTTTATCTTGTAGGAAAGCTAAGAGGAAGCTCTACAACTTTGATGAAGAGCTCGAAGTCTGATTCAGATGTCTAAGGGACCTAAGTTTACATGGAAGTCAGAATACGGGTTCTGTCAGTAGAATCCGAATAGTGTGCACTCAAAAAATCATATCTCAAGATTTAATAATGGAGATGGGCTGAAATTTGGATAGTGGATAGTTAAGATCCAAATAAACAACTTTCATGAAGAACACATTTTGAGAAAAAGAAGTCTAGTAGGTCATTTTGAGCTTGCAAGTCGGAACAGAGGTGCTGAAGTTGGGTTTGAGCAACCTACGGTATTTGGGACATATCTTGGGCTTAAGGAAGCCAAATTGGACGAACCAGCTATCCATTTTATAGCCAAGACAAGGATCTACAACTTTCATGAAGAACACTTTTCGTGGTTCTGAAGTATAGTGGGTCGTTTTTGGCTTCCAAGTCAGACACAAAATTTTCGTCCTCAACCATCCACTCATCCATCCACTAATCCACTCATCCACTCACCCACTCATCCACTAACTCACCCACTCATACACTAATCCAACCACTTAACCACTCCATCCACTAATCCACTCATCCATCCACTAATCCATCCACTCACCCATTCATGTCCATAATTTCCTACTCACCAAAAGTCCTTTGGCATTTTTCACTAATTCAACCACTCAACCATTCCACTCACTCATCCACTAAACCAATCCACTAAACCAACCCACTAATCCATCCACTAAAATCCATCCACTCACTCATCCACTCATCCACCCACTTCTCTTTGTCATTTTGTTACCTTAGACTTCTATAAAAGGCATCATTTATCATGAACAACATGTAACTCTCCTTCATTTTCTCTCAGTTTTTCTTGTGATTTCTTTCTAGCTATGTGTAACTAAACCTCCTTGGTTAAGGGGTGATGAAACCGCTAGTATTAATGTTGTAAACTTTGCATATTTGATTATTTCAACACAGCTTATGTTTTTATTCATATATTTCTGAATCTATTGTTGGTATGAAGGTTTTTGTACTTGTTCCTACTTTCAAAGTAGTAGATCTAGGTTTATTATGCGCGCCATTGCGGTAGTAGATCTAGTGGGATGTATGATGTTCATGTGGGTATAATTATCTTTGTGCTATTTGCCAGTTATAAAAGTGGTAGATCTGGGTTTATTATGCTTGCGGTTGCGGTATTAGATCTAGAGAAATATATGTTCTAAGTAATTTAATCCCGGTGTGTGATTAGAGCTTAGTGTAATTGATTTTCTAAATCTTAATGCAATTGTTGGATAGTTGTAAGAGCGGTTGCTTTATGACTAATCAGTGATTAGGAGCTGATTTGAGCGGTTGCTAAATTAGCCAACACGTAAGGAAAACAAAGATTTAATCTCACAATTGCATAAAAACATAATTGAGCATGTTGGAATAAAAAGGATATGTGGATTTACATTATCATATAAATCTAGTGGTGGATTCAATCTCTTAACCAATTTTCTTATATTGTTGATTTCAGTTTGTTTATTGTTATCTTTGAAGTTGTTCATTGTTCATCAAAACTCCAAAATCTCCCTTTTACTGTTTATTGTTAATCAGAGTCTAAATTGGGAATTGTTTAATAATGTTAATTGAATTGGTTCTCTGTGGATCGATCCTTACTAACTACAACTAGTTGTAAGGTTTTTATTTTCTGGTGGGCCTGACAACTGATTTTTATCTTAATTTTAATCACTACATCCGCACACATCACTAAGATCACAAGGATGGAAAAGGAAATAGAGAAGATAGAAGCTGAGTTGAGAGAGACCCGCCACGAATGTGCAGCCTTGAAGCGAGAAAATATTGAAAAAGATCGCATTCTTGATGGGGCTAATAAAAAGATAAAGATGGAACACGATTACTTGTTGAAGACCAAGCATTGTCTGGGGGTTGCAAACAAGGAATTGGGGCTCCGAAGGCAAGAAAGAGACAGAGTTATGGCTGAAAACCAACAACTTAAAGAGCATTCTTGATGGGGCCAAGAAAGAATGCCGATTAACTCGAAGACCAGTAATGCGATGCGACTGGTAGAAGAAATGAAGCAGCAGATGAAAGTGGCATCCGAGCAATATGAAAATGTGATAAAAAAACAAGAAACTCCACATGAAAGAGATAATTTCAGAATATGAAGTGGCATTACAACAAGAGCATGAAAAAATGAAGGAACTAATGAATCAGGTGGAACAATAAAAAGGCGACATCAGTGGATGGAAGGAAGAAGCATATGTTTGGAGGAGTCGTTTTGCAAAATTAGCATGCTTGGCTAATTCGGCAATTGCAGATACCCCATATCATTTGAGGAAGGCCGATAAGATGATTAACCCTTTTGAGACACCAGTAGAAATCAGTGACTTCATTGAGTATTGTAAAGACCTAGTAGGGCAGATGAAACAAATGGCCAAGGTGTATTCAGATAGGGATTAGTTTTATTTGGCTAGGTCATGATGTAGTCAGCTATGAAGTAATGTATTTAATTGCCACATCTTTTCAGTTGAATGAATGAAGTATGCTTGTCTCGACACTTATTTTTTTAATCCCATATTTCACTTGAGACTCAATACTTTTGAACGAGACATTCTGGGTAATAGTCACAACAAACAAAGATCAAAGATACTCACTTCAAATCTACTTGGCATAAAACCACTAACGGTCCTCTAACAAATAATGAACATATTCTCTTGAAAAATAATAATTTGACTTTCACAATTTTCAGGTAAAAGTTTTGAATCATTGCTCGTCCTCGGAAAACACAGATCGCACAAACCCGGACCTACGAAGCAAGGCTGCAAACTAGGCTAAGGGAGATGTCAAGTTCAGAAAGAAATTTGAATCAAGAGATGGATGAAATGAGGGAAAGAATCAATACGATGGCAGAAGGACAATCAAGGGTCGAGGATTTACTGAGACAGTTAACTGAGACCCTTAGAACCACAAATAGAGCTTCTTTTGGCCCTGGAGTTAATGCAAATGTAAACAACAATGTGAATGAGGAGGACGATTCTATGAATGGTAATCATGAAGGGGAAATAACAATGCGGAGGGTACTCATGAGCAGCCAGTAAAGATATTCCTTAACGGTAATTCAGAGAAAGAAAAGTTAAGAGATGAACTGATTGAAAAGATGCAAGAGCAAATCAAAGCTATTCAAGGCCCTAATTTATATGGCTCAGTGGGAATTGACGAACTGTGCCAGGAGGTTGAAGTCAACATCCCTAAGGACTTCAAAATTTTGGATTTCTCAAAGTATGACGGAAGCACCAATCCCAAGTTCCATCTAAAGACCTACATTACTAAGATGGCTATTTGGTCACGGGATCAGAGATTCCTAATCAATTTCTTCCATGAAAGCCTAACCGGGCCAGCTTTGGAATGGTTTATGCAACTTGACCATTCGAGGATTTCTTGCTGGGATGACCTGACAAGCCAATTCTTGGGGCAATATCGATTTAACATCGATACCGCACCTAACCGAGAACAACTTGGGGCAATGCAGAAGAAACATGGTGAAACATTTAAGCAATACGCCCAAAGGTGGAGAATGTTGGCAGCTCAGGTTCAACCACCACTAACTCCATCAGAAATGAGCTCGTACTTTATAGGGACTTTGGGAGCACCTTTTATTGGGTTGATGGCAGGGGCTACCTACAAGGATTTTTCGGACCTGATTGTGGCTGGAGAAAGGATCGAAAGTCTTGCAAAAGCCAGAAAATTACCTACTGGAAGTACAGAGAGCAATTTTCCTAAAAAGGTGGCGCCAGTAAAGAAAAAGGAACCAGAAATCAGTTATGTGCAACCCCAAAACTCATACTTCCCCCGTAATCCCCAACCATATCCTTCTTATCAAGCCCCTCCACCCACTTTTCTAGCTTACTAAACTTCATACCAAGTCAACAATATCCCACCACCGCGTCCATACGTTCCAACCTGTCCTGCCTATACCAATCGTCCTCCCGCACCTCGAAACCCTAGAAACCAAGGGTATACTCGACCCCCGGTAAATCTACCCCCTTTTCCCAAGTTGCCAATCTCCAATGCCGATTTGTTTCAACAATTGTTTGATGCACACCTGATCGCATGCGCCCCTGTTCGCCCTATGGTCCCTCCATTCCCAGCTTGGTACAACCCTAATGCAACTTGTAAGTTCCATATGGATAACCCAGGCCACTCAATTAAGGATTACGAGGTATTTAAAACAATAGTTAGGAAACTGATTGCCTGTGGAAAGCTAGACTTTGAAGAGGAGAAAGGGCCTAGCATTACTACTAACCCAATTCTGAATCATAGGAAAGGAACTGTAAATGCGTTAGAAAAGGACAAGGAAGGAATTAAAAACGTAGCAAATGTCAGAACTCCCATGAAGTTAATATTCCAAGGTCTGGTCCAAGCAGGCCACTGTTTTTCAGTAATTTTGGAGGAGACAGGGTTTGAGTATGATGCTGAAGCTTATTGCGAATATCATATGGAGAAAGGGCACGATATTGAAAACTGTCAAGAATTTAAAGTTCAGGTGCAGAGATTCATGGCTTTGGGGGTAGTGAATGTTACTCGAACAAGAGGGCTCACAAAGGAAATAGATACCGTGGAGCGTTTAGTCCTCAAACTTCCGCGTACTAGTGAAGTCCCAAATTCTGGGAAAGTTGTCATAGCGATAAAGAAGCCTACACCTTTTCCCTACAGTAATTCTCGTGCTGTACCCTGGGAGTATGATGTCAAGGTAAAGATGCAAGGTGATATAGGGCAAACCTCCTCAGCCTCTATTACGCAGGTAGTAGAGCCCGCACAAGCAGTGGCGAATGTCGTGGGTATAGGAGGGATTACAAGAAGTGGTAGGTACTATGGGCAAGAAGATAAGACTGGAAAAGGAAAAGCAAGCCTCTTAGAAACAAAGGAAGAAGAGGAAGAAGAATTCCTAAAGATCATGAAGCAAAGCGAGTATGACATTGTAGAACAACTCAGGAAAATTCCAGCCCGAATCTCTCTATTGTCACTCATCATGAGTTCTGAACCTCACCGCAAGGCACTGCAGAAGGTGTTAAATGAAGCCTACGTGAAGCCAGATGTTACCCCGGAAGCCTTGGTGAGTATGGTGGATCCGATAAGGCACATCAATGTGATCCCTTTCTCTGAGGAAGAAGTGGTACGCTCGACAGGGAATAACCCACGGGCTTTGCACATCACTTTGAAATGTCGGGGATATGTAGTTGCAAAAGTGTTGATTGATGGGGGTTCCGCCTTGAACGTCCTCCCAAGGACAACCTTGTCTCAGCTGGCTATGAGTGCAGAAGATCTGAAACCTCAAGAAATGACAGTGCGAGCCTTCGATGGAAGAAAACGAGGGATCATGGGAAAAGTGACCCTTCCACTCGAGATAGGCCCAAGCTGCTTCCAAGTACTGTTTCAAGTAATGGAGATCGAGCCTACATATACTATACTCTTGGGGAGACCATGGATTCATGTTGCCGGTGTTGTTCCCTCAACTTTGCATCAGTGCTTGAAGTACATCAATAATGGATGTCTGGTTACCATTCGAGGAGAAGAAGAGATCCTGTTAATGAAACCTACTTCAGTGCCTTATGTTGAAAACACAGACTTAGAGATGGAGAATTTCTTACACAGCTTCCAGTTCATGGGATCAAGGGCAGAGAAGGACGAGTCACCGTCAAAAGATGTTCATCAAATTGTGACTCGCATCATGACAAAGAGTGGTTATCAAGCCGGGAAAGGCTTAGGAATCCAGCTGCAAGGAACTAAGTCTACAATCACCTTACCAGAAAATAAGAGCAGACATGGTCTGGGATATGATGCATCCTTAGAAGGTATGATGAAGCAAGGCATGACTCTCGATGAGAAGAATAAAGTGAAAAGGACTATTCCTCATTTAAAGGAAACATTCCCTGTTTCTGCTGAAGTCATCAATGGAACCTCCAGTCCTCGAGTTCGGCTAATCATTAATAATGTAGAAGAAGACTCAGGAGAATACCATGATATCCAGCTCTCCGACAACTTGAAACCTCTGGACAATTGGCGATCTGAGGCATTAATTGATGTGATTGCCATAAAGTAATTGTTTAGTCATGATGTTATCCTAAACTTTTGCGATATTGGATTTATGTTAACTTTTATTGAACCTTTAATGTAATGAACTTGTGCATTTTTGTGTGTTTCACTACTCATGTGATCTGTTATCAAAATTTCAATGCAATGAACGTGGTGTTTCTCAGTTGATTCACCGTTTTGTTTCTTTTTATTATCAACTTATCTTTTCTTAGTCCTGTCAATTGCCATATTTTCCTTCTATCAATAGTTTTCAATCTAGCATAAACAAATCTTCCAGGAATTTGAGTCTTGTAGAGTCATTGTCCCATGAAGATATTCCTGAAAGCTTAAAGATGGATTCTCATTCAATGATGGATATAGACACCTATGACTCAGATGAAGAAAGGGATGCTGACGAGGAGCTTGTCGAGTTGGTAGAAAGGTCTGAGAGAGAATTCAGCCTGAATGAAGAAGAAGTGGAGGTGATCAATATGGGAACTGATGAAGACAAGAAAGAGTTAAGATTGGTGGATAATCCAGAGAGGGAATGCATGATCAAGTTATTCAGAGATTACATGGATGTCTTTGCATGGTCTTATCGAGATATGCCAGGGCTGGATCCGAGCATAGCTTCCCACAAATCCCGTTATATCCCAATGCTGGGGCGAAAAAGCAAAAGTTGAGAAGAATGCACCCTGAAATGTCCTTAAAGATCAAGGAAGAAGTTACCAAGCAGTTGGAAGCAGGATTTTTGGAAGTATTGAGACACCCAGAATGGGTAGCAAACATCGTCCCCGTTCCGAAGAAGGATGGAAAGGTCAGGATGTGCGTGGATTATAGGGATTTGAATAAAGCTAGCCCTAAAGATGATTTCCCATTACCTCATATTGACGTCCTCGTCGACAATGCTGCAAGGGGTCATAGATTCTCTTTCATGGATGGATATTTTGGATACAATCAGATTCCCATGGACACGAATGATAAAGAGAAGACCACGTTTATCACGGCATGGGGAACTTTTTGTTACACAGTTATGCCATTTGGTTTGAAGAATGTTGGGGCCACCTATCAGCGTGCCATGGTTGCTTTGTTCCATGATATGATGCATAAAGAAATTGAGGTATATGTAGATGACATAGTCGCCAAATCCAAAGAAGGGGAAAGCCACGTGGAAGTGTTACGAAAGCTGTTTGAAAGACTCGGAAAGTACAAGTTAAGGCTAAACCCAGCAAAATGTGTTTTTGGTGCATCAACTGAAAAACTGCTTGGTTTCGTCGTTAGTAAGGAAGGGATCAAAGTGGACCTTGACAAAGTCAAAGCGATACAAGAGATGCCCACTCCCAAAACAGAAAAAGAAGTAAGAAGCTTTCTCGGGAGGCTGAATTACATCGCTAGGTTCATAGCCAATCTGACTAGTATATGCGAGCCGATCTTCAAGCTATTAAAGAAACAACAGCCAGGAGAATGGGATGAACGTTGTGAGGAAGCTTTTGAGAAGATAAAAACTTACTTACAAAGTCCTCCTATTTTGGTGCCACCGACGCCTGGTCGTCCTTTGATATTGTACCTCACGGTGTTACAGACATCCATGGGAGCCATGTTGGGGCAACATGATGAGGCAAGAAAGAAGGAACATGCCATCTACTATTTGAGCAAGAAGTTCAATGAATGTGAGTCTCGCTACATGACAATCGAGAAGACTTGTTGTGCCCTAGCATGGACATCAAGAAGGTTGAGGCAATATATGTTGTACTATACAACTTGGTTGATCTCAAGAATGGACCCGATAAAGTACATATTTGAAAGTCCTCATGTTTCCACACGAGTCTCCAAGTGGCAAGTGGTTCTTTCTGAGTTCGATATAAAGCACGTGACTCGAAAATCCATCAAAGGGAGTGTAATTGCAGATCACTTGGCTGAGAACCCACTCAATCACAAACAACCTGTGATATCTGAATTCTCCGATGGAGATGTTTTAGCAGTTGAAGAAGAAGAGTCGGATGAAGAAGACATATGGAAGATGTACTTTGATGGAGCAGTCAACATGTATGGAAGCGGCATAGGGGCAGTGGTCACCTCACCAAGTGGGAAGCAATACCCTGTCGCCATCAAGTTAGAGTTCGATTGCACCAATAATGTTGCCGAGTATGAAGCGTGTGCTCAAGGATTGAAAGTTGCAATAGAATTGGAAGTGAAAGAACTACAAGTATATGGAGATTCGGCGCTGATAATCTATCAAGTGAATGGGGAATGGCAAACTAAGGATCCAAAGTTGATCCCATACCAGAAATATTTGATGCAATTGGTCGAGAAGTTTGAAGGGATCACCTTTTCGCACTTGACTCGAGATAAGAACCAATTCGCAGATGCCCTGGCTACTTTAGCTGTAATGACCAATCTGGATATTCATACTAATATGCAGCCCATCCGAGTGAGGGCAGAAAGCGAACCGATTTATTGTTCTAATGTTGAGGAAGAAGAAGACGGCCAACCCTAGTTCCATGATATTAAGCAGTACATTAAGTTCAGAGAATACCCACCAAGGGCAAATGAGACAAACAAAAAGACCATCTGTCGGCTTTCCATGGCTTTCTTTTTGAGCGGGGAGGTACTGTACAAAAGGAATTATGATGGTACACTCCTCAGATGCGTGGAAGCTAAAGAGGCTCTCGCCATTTTAACAGAAGTTCATGAAGGAATTTGTGGAACACACGCCAATGGTATCATGATGGCTCGCCAAATCCTACGATGTGGTTATTACTGGTCCACTATGGAATCTGATTGCATAGGATATGTTCGAAAGTGTCATAAATGCCAAGCATACGCTGACCGCATTAATGCACCTCCTGTCCCATTGCATAATATGGTGGCACCCTGGCCTTTTGCAATGTGGGGAATCGATGTTATTGGGCCAATAAATCCCAAGGCTTCCAATGGCCATAGGTTTATCCCAGTAGCAATTGATTACTTCACTAAGTGGGTAGAGGCTACCTCATATGCTAAGGTCACTCAAAAGATGGTTCTCAAGTTCTTGAGGGTAAACATCATCTGTCGATATGGAGTCCCGGAAAGGATTATTACAGATAATGCCCCTAATCTCAATAGTGCCGAAATTAAGAATCTATGTGAGAGGTTTAAGATCAAGCATCACAATTCTGCTCCTTACAAACCTCAGATGAATGGCGCGGTGGAAGCAGCAAACAAAAATATCAAGAAGATAGTAGCCAAAATGGTGGTCAATTATAGAGAATGGCATGAGATGCTCCCCTATGCTCTCCACGCATATCGCACTAATATCCGATCTAGCACTGGGGCAACACCATTTTCCCTGGTATAGGGCATGGAAGCAGTATCCCCTATAGAGGTCGAAATCCCATCCTTAAGAGTGTTGATGGAAGCCGAGTTAGAAGAGGCGGAATAGATAAAAACTCAGTATGAGCAGTTAAACATGATTGAAGAAAGGCGATTAAAGGCCATTTGTCACGGGCAACTATACCAAAGAAGAATGGTAAGAGCTTTCAACAAGAAAGTACGCCCTAGGGAGTTTCAAGCAGGTGACCTAGTTTTGAAGAAAAAACTTTCAAACCAAGAAGACGCTCGAGGCAAATGGGCAATGAGGGGCCTTACATTGTTAAACAAGCATTCTTTGGAGGAGCCTTAGTTTTGACAGATATGGATGGAAATGAATTGCCAAGGCTGACAAATGCTGATGCAGTCAAGAAGTTCTATGCCTAAAGAAGAAGAAAAAAAAAAGAAAGAGAAAGAAAAGAAAAGAAAAGAAAAAGAGATAAGAAGCCCGTTAGGTTGAAAACCCGCTAGGGCGGCCTAAGCAAAAATTAGGGCATTTAAATCAGGTAAAAGTAAAGTCGGCAGAGGCTTTTATAGGAGATGTCACCAGAAGGGCCCACTGAAACAACATAAAGAGAAAAACTAGGGCAATTTTGAGTAGTAATAGAAGAGAAAAACTGGGGCAATTTTGTGCGGTGATCAATAGAAGAGGATTTTTATCATTGGCAGTCAATGGTTGTAATGTCCATCTGAGAATTAGGACTTATCTAAAAAGAATGAAGGAATCCTAACTGGGGCAATTACCTTGCGCTTTGTCCGTGTCATCCTTTGTATTCTTTATCATCCTCAATGTCTTTATGTGTTTGCGAACATTCAAATAAATGAAAATACCTTTCTCTTTCTTTTCTTTTCTCTTATTCTTCTGCTTTCCTTTATCTTGTTTGTTCCTTTCATATTTGCGAAATCACACAGTTTATTACAAAATGCTTCAATCAAGAGGAATATAAGTTCAATATCATTAATTTGATGATTTAATGGCAATCCTTTGATTAATAAGTTAGACCAATAATGGGTTAGAAGTTTCAATCGAGGGATGAAAACTAGGTCTACCCCATATTCAATCCACATTGTCAGAAAGAAGACGGGGAACTGTGTTCCTGATGAGCAAACTTGAAAGCGAAGGTACACAAATATTTGAAGAGTCCAAGGAATTTGAGACAAGCTGATAAGCCCCAGTTTGCAAGAGCCTGCTCCCGGGGTTGGTGGATCAAAGTTTTTCGAGGAAGCAGTTAATATCTTGAATGCAAGAGAAAGTTTGTTTTTGACAGGATCTTTAGATTTTGAGTTGCACAACATCTTTTCATGAGATAATGAGCTTTGAAAGTGACGTCTCTGGCTCTCACGCCGAGCTTCACTAGAAAAGAACAAATAACTTTTAAAAAAAAAAGAATATGGACCTAGCTCACTGCATTTACATTTCTGGACACAGAAGCCCACTGCATTTCATTTTCGGGACACAGAAGCCCACTGTCATTTACATTTCGGGACACAGAAGCCCACTGCATTCCATTTTTGGGACACAGAAGTCCATTGTCATTTAAATTTCGGGACACAGAGGCCCATTGCATTCTATTTTCGGGACACAGAAGCCCACTACATTTTAAGTTTCGGGACACAGAGGCCCACTGCATTTCTTTTCGGGACACAGAAGCCCACTGTCATTTAAATTTTGGGACACAGAGGCCCATTGCATTTTAATTTTCGGGACATAGAAGCCCACTGTATTTTAAGTTTCGGGACACAGAAGCCCACTGCATTCCATTTTTGGGACACAGAAGCCCATTGCATTTACATTTTCGGGACACAGAGGCCCACTGCATTTCATTTTCGGGACACATAAGCCCATTGTCATTTTCGGGACACAGAGGCCCGTTGTATTTTAAATTCCGAGACACAGAAGCCCACTGTATTTTAAATTTCGGGACACAGAGGCCCACTGCATTTTAATTTCGGGACACAGAAGCCCACTGTATTTTAATTGTTGGGACACAGAGGCCCATTGCATTTTACGTTTTGGGACACAGAAACCCACTGTCATTTAAATTTCGGGACACAGAAGCCTATTGCATTTTAAGTTTCGAGACACAGAGGCCCACTGCATTTTAAATTTCGTATCAGACCCATTGTCTTTAAAATTTCAGGCTAAACCCACTGTCTTTTAATTCCGAGCTCAGCCCATTGCCTTTTACAATTTCAGGTCACGAGGTCACCCAGCGTTATTTCCAAAAAAAAAAACACAAAAAATTCTTTTGATCAATAAACGTCAATTGAGCTGCGACAGCTTATTGACAATACCGTGACGTCTCTAGCTTTACGCTGAGCTTCACCTTGGTAGGATTAACGATGCTGCGACAGCTCGTAAATCCGCATTTAAGTCCACTGCCATTTCAAAGCTCAGGCCAAGCCCATTGTCTTCATGGTCAAGCCGATTGTCTTTTACGATTTCGAATCACAAAGTTACTCAATGTCATTTAAGTTCTTTTAAAAAAAATAATAAAAAAAAATAATAATAAAACAAACGTCAATTGAGCTGCGACAGCTTATTGACAATACGGACGTCTCTAGCTTTACGCTGAGCTTCACTCTAGTAAGATTAACGATGCTGCAATGGCTCGTAAATCCGCATTTGAGCTCACTGGTTTCCAATCAACATATTTGTTTTATTCATTCACATCATCACATGCATTATCGGACAAAATTTAAGTTCACGTCTTTACTCGTTTCTTACTACGATAATATAAAAAACTGTGGTTAATCATAATATCTAATAAGAAACAAGTAAAGAGGGGCAACTGTGAACACTTAATTTTGTCCGGACTTTTTTTTAAAAATTTCTCTTTATTTAAAAAAAATGAAATAAAATAAATAAATAAAAAGAAATACAAATTAACAAAAATTAAATTAATTAATAACATGATAAGTATTTCCTTTTTTCTTGGCGCATTCCTCTTTTAGTCCAAATTTTGTTTAACCTATTTTCTTTTTGATCCAAAATTTTATTTAACCCATTTTTTATTTTGTTTTGTTTTATTTTGTTTTGTGACAAAAAAAATTAATTAAAAAATAATAATAATAAAAAATAAATACAACAACAAAAAAAAAGTAAAAATAAATAAATGAGAAGGCTGCAATCCGTTGCAACCCTTCCACCCTTTCCCCTTTGCTTTTCTTCCAATTTGGAGTATGAGTTCAGTTGCTTTCCTGGTCTTCTTTGTCTTTTTTCATTTTCTCACTAAGCACCTGCACTACACACACAGAGAGCAAGACACCCACCACTCCTTGGCATTTTCCATACACCCACTCACTCCCTCACGTACACAAGGCTGCAGCAGAGGCAAGGCTGTTGCTCCCCACCTTCACCACTGCAGCTGCAATTCAGTTGCTCCATCGCAGAAACCACACAGTTTTTGTCCCCCAGGCTTGATTTGTCGAGATTCATAAAGAATGGGCTTATATAAGCAGAGACAACAGAAGCAAGGGGGTTTTTTCTTTTTCTTTGGAAAATTTTCAGAAATCAAAAGAATCAGAATATAGAGAAGGTTAGGAAAATTTTTCTGATAACATAAAGAATCAGAAAACAGAGAAGGTGAGACCAGAGTGAAGGAGGAGGAGAGTTTTCTCAAGCTTAAAGGTAAAGAAAAAAGTTCTTCCTCCTGGATCTGAACTCATGAACATGTAAATCTTAAATTTTCTATGCATTTCCCATTTCTTCATTTCCGGTCCAATGACCAAAGAAACTATTCTTGCAAACACCCTGTATCCAACTAAATCCCAACACTTCCTCCAACATCCCTCACTACCTTTAACTCACCAGAGCCATCACAATCCCAAATAGTGACCCACAATCAACCCTCTGCCTCCATCTTCACCCTAGTCCTCATCCTCACCACCACCATTTAGCCAAGCTCCCAACCGAGTCAACTCGAGAAACCACCATTAACATTCCTCTCCATCCTCAACCTCCACACCCACCGTCTACCACCGCAAAACCAGCCCAACCAGAGCACCACCACCCACCACGAAGCCACCACGAAGGCCAACCAGATCCACCCATCACCACCACGAAGCCCTCCACCGTGAGCTACCTCAACCAATCGTGGACCACCACGGCAACCATCACGAGCTCCATCTTCCTCTTCCAAATCCCTGCCCAAACGAGAAACAGCAACCCAGTCGTGCCGTCTTCCCACCAGCCGTAAGCCAGCCTCCAAGCAACCAAGCCCTCACCGTCCTCCACCTCATCAAGCCACCCCGCAGACCACCACGCCATCCCCATATGACCAATAATCCCACAAATAACCAGATCAAACCCTCTCACGGCAACCCCCCATTCGGCCAAACATCACCAAGACGGTCCCTCTTGTGTCCGTCCACGGAACCACCATTCCATCGTCCTTCCCATGCCCAACCGCGTCCGTCCAAATGATCACCACCGTCATGCCTCCACCAGCCAGTACCGCGAGGAGGCGCGCACTACCCAGCAGCCACGTAACCACCGTCCACCACCATGGCTCCCCCCTTTTCTAGATCTTGACCCTCCACCGTACGACCAACCACTCCTCCGTTTTCGTTCTCTGTGATTTAATTCCAGAGACTAAATGTCTCTTCTTTCACTTATTTGATTTTTTTTTTTCTTTGGAGTTTAGCTGATTTTGTTTTTGTTTGGGCTTGCTATGCTTTGTTTGGGCAAAGACCGTTTTTTTGTGTTTCTTTGTTTCTTTGTTGTTTTTTTTATTTTGGGTTGTTGGCTTTTCGTTGGGCCAATGCTTTTTTTTGTTTTAGAGAGTTGGTTCGATAGGCTTGAACCAGTCTTTGGGTTGAGGTTTGTCAAGAAAACATGGCACGACTTACAACTTTTTGCTTAATCCGTGAAATGGGCCTATTTTAATTAACAAGTTTTTTTTTTCCCCTCCTTCCTTCAGGGCTTTGTTTGTTTTGGGACCCACCATTCTTTCTTTCTTTTTTTATTCTTCTGATTGATACAAAAAATGTGTGTTGACGTTTGAGTTTTTTAATAATATATTGTATTCTCTTTTTTTATTATTGGCATGTGTATCATCTTATTGATATTTATTTTAAATAGTGACATTGTATTTTTTTTTCTTTTAATGAAAGTCTTCTTTTTAATAAAATGAGATTAGCTGAACTGCGACAGTTTGTTAATCTCGTAACTTTTAGAATCATCTAAGTTGTGATAACTTGATGGTTCGTTTTCTAAAAGGGAATCAAATGTTGAGTCTTATTAAGAAAAGATAAAATTGGATTAGCTGAGTTGCGACAGCTTGTTAATCCTGTAACTTTTTGAATTGTCTGAGTTACGACAGCTTGACGATTCTTTCTTTTCTCAAATAAAAAAAAATCAAATGAATTTTTAAAATAAAAAATTTTCAAAATAAAAAATTTTTTAAATTAAAAATAAACAATCCACAATCGTTTTCTAAAGAACGACGTGACTTTGAATTCCTCATTGCACCCGATGGTACGTAGGAGCAGAATCCTTATTCTGTCAAGCCAAAATTAAATTTTAATTTATTTGTTTGTTTAGTTTTTTTTATTTTTTAGTAAAATGGGTAAAATAAATATTTTTAAAAGTTATAAAAATTTGCACAACTGATTAAGGTAACCGTCTTAGGATAGATGTATCAGGGGTGCTGTGGGGTTAAGTCCCCACCCTTCCCTGTGCATAATTAGACTCCCGAACTCGAATTTTTGAACGTAGACCATCATTTTTGGGTTTTCCAGTTTTCCCCAATAAAAATAAAATTGGTGGCAACTCCCTTAAATCTTATAATTTAAGTCGTTATCCCGCCGCGATCCCGGTCGCGACATTAAATGTTATGAAATGAAAGATATAAGGCTCAAACAAGTGTTTAAGGGTTGAATGAGACCAAGGATCCTTGTTCAAAATTAAACCTTGTCAATTGACTTTGCGCTTTCAAGCATATTTTTCTTTTATTGTTCTTCATTTCTTCCCCTTTTCTTTTCACTTCAATAATTCACCTTTGTTGTGACCTTTTTCATTTCATTTTCTTTTCTTTTCTTTTTCCACAGAAATCACAATTTCCACTTTGTATTAACCCCTAGTATAGGAGTGATCCTTGTCCAGGGTTAAATTGAAGAAAACTTTCAAACTCAAAAAAGGACAACAAGAGATAATGAAAAGATAAATTCTTGTGAAAGATAAAGAAAGATGGCCAATCTTCATTTCAAATCTTGAGTGCTCATTTTCAAAAATTTTAATTTCGAGACAAAAAGACAGTACATGCCGAGTGATGACTTCCTTGCTCCCTTTTATTTTTCTTTTATTTTTGATATTTTTTTGTTTTGTTTTGTTTTTTTTTGCAAATAACACCTACACATATGGGCTTCATGACCACCAAAATTTTTTCAGAACGAGAAACCCATGGGATCCAAACCCAAAGAAAGTAAGAAAAGAAGAGAAAAAAAAGGAACGACAACAAAGACATGACAAGAATCTGAGTGTCAAGAACATAGGAAAAAGAAACAAGGTATGTTGAGATCCATGCAAATTCATTATATTAATGCTTCAAGAAAGTTTACATAAGTTCATTATCATAAAAGTCTAAGATGACAATCTTATCAATTAACGCCTCAGATCATCAGTTGTTCAGAGGCTCCAACTCGCTAGAGGTTGTTACCAAGTGGCTTCAATACTCAAGAGGGGGGGTGAATTGAGTTTATAAAACAAGTTCGCAATTCTTTCGCAAAACACTTGACTATTGAATTTTGTTGAAGCTATTGATTATTTGAAATGAATGAATTGATAAGAACAATATATATTGCTTAATAACCAACCAAGAGAGAAGTAATCAAGTAAGAATGCAAGCAATACACAAATATAAAGAGAAGGGTTCAGAGAATCAAACACAATAATTTATCCTGGTTCGGCCACCAATCCACTTGTGACCTATGTTCAGTCCTCAAGCAACCACTCGAGATTTTCTACTATATCTTCAAGCTGTAATAGGTACTTGACTACCTTTACAAACTTGAGCACTCAACTCCTTGGGATGCCTCACCCTTGAGCTTGAGTCTCTTCAAACAAAGGGATGTCTCACCCTTTTACAATATGGAGGGATACCTCACCCTCTCTTTACAAAGCAATCAAGGTTGATATAAAGAAGCTCTCAAAAGAGTAAATGATACAAATTGAAGTTCTAAGAATGCTCACAAATGATATCTCAAAGATTAGTCAAAAACAGAGCAAAGAGTGATTTCAGAGATTGATTCTCGTTTTGATGAATTGCTAAGATGTTTCAGGTTCAAGAACAACCATCAATGATGCTCCAACAACTGTATTTAAAGCCCATTCATTAAAAGAGCCGTTGGAGGGTGGTTGAAGCCAAGCATTTAATGCAACTAATATAGCCGTTGGGCATGTCAGAACACTGGTAATCGATTAAAGGCTTTTGGTAATCAATTACATGGAAGATAGAATGTGTTCTTGGCTTTCTGGGCTTGTGGTAATCGATTACATGACTTGTGTAATCGATTACACGCCCTCTGACTTTGTGGTAATCAATTACAGTTTTGTTGTAATCGATTACATGGCTCTTTGAATGTGTTCTTGGCTTTTTGGGAACATGGTAATCGATTACCAGCTTGGGTGTAATCGATTACACGTTCTCTGACTTTCTGGTAATCGATTACATGGATGGTGTAATCGATTACAAGGCTTCTGTTTAGGTTGTAATCGATTACTAAATACAGGTAATCGATTACACTAGACTTTAAACTCATTTTTCAAGCCTGAAAGAGGATTCATGTCATTCCTAACTTAAGAAAACATGGATTTAAACAATATTGAACTTTATTTGGCATGATCCAAGATAAAAGAAGTGCTCTTTTTAGGAATTGATCTTTGAAAACCATATTGATTAAAACCATTTTTGAAAAACCATTTGAGATATCTTGAGAGCATTTTAACATTGATGTTCTAATGCTTATATCTAAACCTCTTGATTCCTTCCTTTGATCTTGATTTTCTCTTTTGCTCTTGATCTTCATCTTTGTCTTTGTTATCATCAAAAACCAATTGACATGCTTCAAGACACATGCATTCACAGAGGTCGATTGGTATAGACAGAGTGAGATGGTGGAAAACGAGGTTGTAAAGGTAGTTGATTTTGTATATAACTCACTCCCCACTTTCTTTTCCTAGGGGAAAAATCCTTCTTCAAAACCACCTTCATTATTGTCGATTATAAATTTGCCAGCTTTTACCAGAACTTCAATCCTCTCTCCAACAGCTATTAATTCAGCAAAGTCTCGATACACAATACCCATCATTATCTCAATATATAGAGCTCCCAAAGTCCTTAAGAAATATGAATACATTTTTGTCAGAATCAATAGTGGTTCCACTTGTGCTGCGAGAGTCCTCCACCGCTGGGCATACTACTTGAAGGTTTTCTCACTTCCTTTCTGCATCAAGTTCAATTGTTCTTGGGTAGGAGTTGCATCCAGATTAAACTTGTATTGATCCATGAATAAATTAGCCAACTCTGCCTAACGAGAAATCTTATAGCGGTCTAATTGAAGATACCACTTTAAAGCAGGGCCTGTAAGACTGTCGTGAAAAAAAACTAATGAGAAACTTATTATCCTTGAACCAAACAGCTATCGTGGTTCTATAACTGATTAAATGAAATCAAGGGTTACCACTCCCATCATACTTGGTGAAATTAGGAATCTTGAAACCTTTAGGGATTATGACATCGGTGGTAGGACACAGATCTTCTATTCTAAGACGTCCATAAGCGTCAAGGCCCTTGATTGCCTTAATCTGTTCTTCCATTTTATCCATCCATTCTTCTTTCATCTTGTCTTTCTCAGTCATGACATGACCATTTTCAGAGCAATGCATTGTCACCTGCCCCGGAACAGACACATGAGGTTGTTCCAAGGCAGGGCCAGTATAATCAGGAATTTCAACATGAGCGCCTTCCAAGGCGCGATACCCCTCCCCAATAGCCATGACCATTGATGTCATTTGAGGTGGTTGCTCACATATCCCCATAGCGATGCCTAAGGTTACAGTCGGGAAAATCAGAGCAGTCACCGATGGCACAGTTACATATGCTTCAACCCTATTTGTACATCTATTTCCACTTATTAAACTGAGAGACTCCCTCACATCTTGTAATATTGCTTCCATCCTTGCTTGGCTCTCATACATCTCATTCATCCTCCCTGTCATTTCATCAATTTCTCTGCTCAAGTTTCTCCTTGTCTCCTGATTATTTGCAGTCATTCTGGTCCGAGATCTGGTATTGTGAACTCGAGTTTGATTAGTCTCTTCTTTTTTAGGCTACGCAACGGTTCCTAAACCAGTTTGATTTATTAAAACAAAGACTAAGATGAAATGAATGAGATGCATGAGAAACATAATATGAAATGAAGGAGATGCATGAGAAGCATAAGATAAAATGAATGAGATACATGAAATGCATAAGATGAGATGCATGAAAAGCATAAAATGAGATGCATGAGATGCATAAGGTGAAATGAATGAACTTTGAAACATTTTTTTCTTTTTTTAAAAAAAAAATGCTATGAATGCCTTGAAAATGCAAGATGATAAATTTTTTTTTTTAGAAAAATGTTAGGAATGCTATAAAAATGTAAGATGATGTATTTTTTCTTTTTTTTAAAAAAATGCTATGAATGCTATGAAAATGCAAGATGTATATGTTTTTTTTTTCCTTTTCAAACAAGTTATGAATGACATGAAAATGCATGATTTTTTTTTAATAAGAATGCTATGAAAATGCAAGGTATATATATATATTTTGGAATGCAAGGAAATGACAAGAAAATACAAGATGAGGTATTTTTTTTTATTTTTTATAAAAGGAATACAAGAATGAATGACATGAGAAATGAATAGATCAAAAGGAAACACGCTCCCTTTGTACCCTAGTAAGGTGAAACTTAGAGGCTGGATTTTTTTAAAGTCACGACTCTAATTTTAACAGTCACTATGTTCAATTTATCAGTGTAATGTTTTTAGGACAGATCTAGACCTCTAAAAGTCATGGTCCTCAGATTACCCCTATCTCGAAAGATAAGGATCCAATTAATGAATTAATCATAAGTAGGGATAAACCATCTCAATATGATTAGTCTATGATATTGGTAACAATCTGAGTGGTGTCCCAATCAATGTTAAGTAAGCATGAAGCCCCTCAATAACAAAAGTTGAGACCCCTCCTATTCCTCGGGTTTGCACAGACTTGGGTATAGAGCCTAAAAAGTGTGTGAGGTAAGTGATAGTGACGTGTGTGAGGGAGCATACAAACTCATACAAAAACTTAAAAAGATAAAACTATCACCTAACCTGCAAAAGCATATATACAACAGCCAGCCAACAATCATCTACCCTAAGGTTTCAACAATTAAGTACAAAAATATATACAAGTCAAAATATACATAAAATGATGTTATCAAATATTTACACCGAAGTATTAAACAAAAACTATTTACAAACAAATAAGAAAATAAAAACAAGGACAAAAAAAGAGTAAAATAAATAAATAGAGATTATTAAAAATTTGCACAACTAACCACAACAGGCCTGACTCTCCAAGAGTCCCCAGTGGAGTCGCCATCTGTCCTGACCGAGATCGCGTCGGGATAGCAGCTCACGAGATTTTTAAAGATGTAACTAGAAAATAGAATCGTCACTAATTTTATTTGAATTAGGAAAAATTAAAAAATCTTACTTAGAAAAATAGTCTTTGAAACCAGATTGGATTCGGGAGTCGATTATGCATAGGAAATGGTGGAAACTTAATCTCACAGCACCCCTAACACACCCGTCCTGAGACGGTACCTTAAGTCAATTGTGTAATATTTGATAATCTCAAATATATTTATTTTACTCCTCTTAAAAAAGACTTTTGTAACTATTTTTTTATTTTTTTATTTTTTAAGAAAACAATTAAATTGTAAAAATTTAATTTTTGGCTTGACGGAATAAAGTTCCGCTCCTACACATATCCTCAAGTGCAATGAAGAACTCAAAGTCACGTAGTTCTATAAAAATAAGTGTGGGTTGATTGATTTTAATTAAGGAAAAGATTTTTAGAAAAGAATTTTGTTTAAAAAGAAAATCATCCTTGCATAAGATTCAAATTAGTACCAGACTACTCAATAAATCCTTATGATCCAAACGATATTGAAGATAACATCCACTATTCAATCACCATCATTGGCCACTGCATTGGTTAAATTTTTTTATATATTTTCAATTTTTTTATTTTATTCATGATTATATATTCTTTTTAATTACCTTTTTTTTCTATTTCATCTTTTTATTTTTTATTCAAATTTCCAGCCATCAGTTTCTCATATCAAATTCCCAAACTCAACCTAAATCAAGCCCTCACGTTTAATCTATAATTAACCCATTAAGCAAAACCAAACTTTGACCAAAATAAGGAAAGTAAAAAAAAAACAAATCAAAACACATATTTAAGGCATACTTCAGAAGCTAAAAAAAATTAAATAAAAAATAAATAAAAAAAAGAAAGAGGCCTTCCAGAATCTCCTTTTTACGTTTTCAGCATTTGTTATACATATATATTTATTTATTTATTTAAAAAAAGACAACAAGCCACAACAAATTAAAAACTCACCTTCAGTTTTTTGAACAGAGAAAACCAACACACAGCAAAGGGTGCTCTTCTCCGCTGAACGGACGCGTGATGGGGAGGCTGGGAGGTGGTGCTACGGCGCAACAAGTGAAGGGGTTCCCTCAGCACTGGGTTTGATGACGAGCTGTGGTGCGCGACGCGGCAGAAGCGGGTCGACGTGGGGTGCTAGAGGTTGGATCTGGCAGTGCGGATCTGAGGCTTTGTTGTGGGCTGCGTCGCGGTTTGCGCGGAGGTGTGAGTCTGGCGACAGTGCCGCGACGGGTCTGGTGCGGTGATGGCGGAGTGGCACTGGTGGAGCGGTGACGGAAGCTCAGAGCGGCTCGCGAGGTTCACGACTATTCTGGTTCAAACTGGTCCGCGGCTTGGACGGCCGGATCTGGAGGGAGAAGGTGGGTTTCGGTTTTCTTGGAGGTATGGTGGTGATGAAGGGTTGAAGATGATGGAATTTGGTGAAGATGAAGGTCAAAATGGAAAGTGATGGTTATGGTGTGTTGTTAATGGAGGTTGAATGGTTCTTGAAGGTTGGGGTTCTTGATGATGGGTTGAAGATGATTGTGGGTTATGGGTGTGTGGTGGTGGATTGAAAGAATGGAGGTGGTGGTTTGAGAGTGGAGGTTTAGGTGGTTGGACGTGAAAGTGAAAATGGAAGGGTGGTGAATGGAGGTGGAGTGAAATGGTGCCCCTCTCAAATTTTCAGCCTCTTGAAAATTAGTTCCCCCTCAATGCCGAAATCCCCGCCCTATTTATGCTCTCTGCTTGGTCCCCCTTTATTCTTGAACTCTTCCCTTTCCTTTTTGCTGAGCAAAATGGCTCCTTTGTGCACTCCAAGTGATGGCGTGTGAAGTGAAATTATGTGTGCTGTATAGTAGTGCATGTTGCGTGTGTGCAATGAGTGAAGTGAGTGAAGAGTGATTGAAATTGCGCAAAGGATAAAGTAACAAAGTTACAATATATATATATATATATATATATATATATATATATATATATATATATATATATATATATAAAAAATAAATTTATTATTATTTTTATCTTTTTTATTATTTTATTATTTTATCTTTTTTTTATTATTTTTTTCCGGACAAAATTGAGTGTTCACAATACACATCAATTACACATGAAAACAATAAACAATACAAATACAAAACAATAAACTTCAGTATATAAAATAACAACAAAACCCTTAATTCTTAATGTTGACAATAACAAATCAACATAACTTCAGTAGATAAGACGAAAGGAACGTGTTCTTACCTTCAATGTTTCGTCCTTCTTCACGTGGTGTAACAGGGTTACACGTTCCCAGATAGAATCAAGGAATTTCGAGCACGACAGTCCACTTCCACCAACGGGCCTCAACGCACATGTGATGGAATCAAGCACAAAGAAGTGGGACAAATGTGGGACACTCTCACAAGAAAACAAAAACGAAGAAACAAAGAGTGGGACAAGGGATATGGGTGAAAGTTGCAGAGGTTTAGGAGAAGTGATGAGGAAATGTGAGAGGGAAAACGAAAACTAAAATAAAGACAGGATGGGTGGGGTGGGAGGAAAAGTGAAAACGGAGGGGTGGACGGGGAGATGACAGCGGAGACTCATTTACAAATTTTTATAATTATAAGAATCTAATTAAAAATTTTTAAACTATAGGGACTTATTTAAAAAATCACCCAAACTATAGGAACTTACAGATTAATTTAATAAAAAAAATTAAAAAAGGTGAACACACGCTCCCCACCCTTTTTAATTTTTTTTTATGAAGCAAGAAATATCATGGTACATGACCAAATTATTATGACACACATTTTAACTTCCTCCCCGCGCCCCTCCCTTTTTAATTTTTTTTCTTTATAAAGCAAATCACTATAATTTGGTTATGTACCATACATGATATTTCACATACAGAGAGGTTATTCCTTCAATTTTATGGTGCTACATGGCAACACAAAACTTGACCATGCATGTCTCATCCTTCCACGTATGTTTATTCTATGTAATTGCCTGATTATATTATCTTTTAGCACCGGTTTTTTTATGTGAAATCTTTTGTACCGATTTGTAAGAGCATGTTATAATATCCAATTGTTCACAAAGATAAGTTCTGCAAGACTGCAACTGCTACTTATTTGGTGCCAGTTCTAGATATAACAAGACGAGAATCATAGTTTCTTTCCCAACTGCTTCCCCCATCCCCACCTCTTTGCTCTTTGCAAGATGAAGGACATCACACAGCATAATTTACCTTTTAATTTAATATAGTAGATGGAGATTTTTACGATACTTTCTGTAATAGTACCTCCTATACTATTATTCACCCTTAAATTTTACATTGAAATTCATTCAACAATCATTCATACCACAACAAGAAGTTACCACAAAATTTTCCTTTTGATATAAATAGTACCATTTTGACCGGATGGTAACTACATTTGTGCCATCTGTTTCACGTTAACTGGGTAGCAATCAGAGGGTGGTCCAGTTAAAGCTCTATAAGCAAGAATTTTGTTCGCAGCCTGGGTGGGATGAAAGGCATCCCAAAACACATATTGGTCTCTATTTGTGCAGGGAATAGACATAGGTAAGCAACTTATCTGTCCTTGATTCCTTCCAATGCCACAACAGGCTCTATCAGTTACAGTGAACCCTGTAGAGATAAAATCACATCATCAGGTCATAATCATATAACATAGAAATCAAGGACATTTCTTTTTTGGTATTACAATTAAGGGCATTTCTTACCATAGGTTTTTGGGTTGTTTATTATCTCAGTGAAAGCTCCATAAGTGTTGACATACACAAAAATTGAACCATGGTACTCTGAGTTCAGCTGCTCCACCAAAGATCTCAACACAACATTAAACATGTCAACTATGTCATTGACATAAGCCAGGCACTGCCCTGGGAGGGCAAGGCCTCTGGATAGTTGATTTGGTATGCAACCAAGTGGTCCTACTCCTCCCAGCAAGAACTTTCTGAGTCCCAAACCATGCAGAGCCTATAAAATAACAGTACCTTCTATATCTTTAGATTTGTTTTACTCATATATTAGCAGCAGATGAGCATGTTAATGTAAAAGACCTTCTTGACACCATTTTGCTAGGTTCTATTAAATAAACTTTGCAGTTTTGCAAGAATATATATTTGTAAATTTACCAAAATCTGATTTTTGTAATGCTGTATGAGTAGATCAGCATAGTTTTTGGGGTCATAGATGAAGCTCGTTGCATATAGTTCAGGCAAGAGATAGTTGTTTATGTAATCATTGCTGCCATGGTTAACTACTGTCAATGACTTTGCCAAATGCTGACTCAAACTCTTGTCATCCATTCGGGTCTTCAGCTGGCTTAAGGTTGTTTCAAAATTTTGCACCTGCTGGCTAAAGATAATGCGTTCTCCCTGTGTCATTTGGTCCTTGAGTTAAAAGTTGGACACAACAGTTTCAGAAAACACAAACTAGTTAGCACAGAGAGAGGTTACCAGATTTCTCCCCGTCTCTTCCATTATCCCAGCAGCGGCTGAAGCATAGTTTACCCCCCTGGAAATGTTGCTGCTTTGTGCTATAGTATCTGCAAAAGCTGGCAGATAAGGAAGACCAAGCATTTCCCCTGTAAAACTGCAATGTCAGTTACAAAATTACTTCGGTTTTATGAATTTTGGTAATCATAAAAAAACCAAGAAGCATGTTACCGAGGAGATCTATGACAGTTTTGCCATTAGAAAATCTCCCAGTTGGACCCCCTGCGAAATCAACTCCATAAGGTGCATAATTGGCTTTGGCTAAAGAGTTGAGAAAGTTGTTATTTCCATCATCCACTAACGAATCACCAAACACAAACATTGCTGGAAATGATGGCGCCCCCAGCACATCATTTACAGAGACAGACATCAAAAGCATGGTCCAAAATGGCAAAGCAACCACTAGCAAGCATGGCATATCCATTTTTCCAAGTCTTGGTGCCTTTGAAAATTAAGTTGAAGAAGCCAGTTTCATTTTTAGGTTGTAAGGAGCTAACGGTATATATTCCTGACATGAATGTTGCGTTTTCCCAGTTTAATCTCTTTTCCCCCATCTACCTCCAGAATCTAAGGAATGCTTGGTCACTCATCACGCCATCTTACGTCTTATTATACTCACTTTTGGGGTCTTATTGTACACTACAGTTATTGCTTTTACTTCAAACCACCCCTCAGCCTAAAAAGTAACAAAAATTGTTTATTTGGTTTCTCCCGCAGGGTCATTCATTGTTCATGCATGCTGTTCAGTCATGAACTAACGAGCCAGGCAAAAAGCCACTGGATGGAGTAGGTGCACGAGCTAGTCGCTTTACAAAGCAGTGTTGGATTTCAAAGTTTGTTACTGCTCTTTTCATAGGATTCTTCAATTGTTTGAAGCACAAATAATTTACTTTTAGATTAACCTGGACAACAAAATAATTTAACTATCTTATGATAGTAACTTCTTGTTAATTTAACAAAGCATCCTAGAATAGCAAATTGAATAAAACCGAAGTTGACAGAAATTATGCATAATGCAAAAATTTCATGTGCAAATTGCAGGTCCGTCCAACGCCAGCCCGTAGAACATGCACATTGACCGTAGACAAGCTAAAAAACTTGTGTGCCGTTTCTGCATCTAGGAGTAGAGAACAAATGACTTCGATTTCTTTTTTTTTTTTTTTTAAATCCACTTTTGTCAAGCATAAAAAAAGGCTGTAGAATTACCAAAATAAAATAAAATAAAATAAAAGCAGGCTAAAAAATGATAGTTTATAGCATGTTTGGATAGACAAAAAAGAGAGCGGAAAGGAAATGTTTAATTTTTGTGTTTGGGAGTTTTAAAATGCGTAGGAGCGAGAATACAATCATTCCCCCCACTTTCCTCAAATGACCAAATTTTGTTCCTTCCAAAATTGAAGTGGAATGAAGATTAAATGAATCTTTCAAAGAGGAGAAACTATGTTGGGTTCCTTTCCTTTTCAATTCATCCACACCTATTCCGTTCCGTTCCATTAATGAGAAAACATTCAAACACAAGGTTACGTATGACAGTAGTAGCAAGAAGATAACAAAGGAGTTGGGTGTCTTTGCTCATTGAGTTGATTCGTTTATATAGAAACAAGAGGTTTATACTCTATAGCCCTGTACGGAAGCATTGAAATATTTTCACACTATTACAAACCATTTAACTTTTACCCATGCTTGATTTTGACATTCATGACTACTAATCCATAAAAGATGAATCATGTTTTATTTTTACCACAATATTTAATCTATTTTGTTGACAAATTGGGGGAATATTTAATGCATTTTGTCGACAAACTGCCATGGGTTTTGATTCTTGATTTTCAGGGTTTGTTCTCAAAGTTGTCATAATTTTAACACCACCATAGACAAGGCAATGGTAAGCAACTTCAAAATTCAACAAGAAACAGAACAGCCATTGGGGAAGACATTGCAATATGAAAGGGAACTGAAAGTGTGTGGCTGATCCAGTAAGGGATGATTGAATTATTATATTATCAGAAAACAGTTTTGTTACTCCCAGCTCCCAGTTTTGGCCGGCTTTGTAGGCGTCCTTTTGTCGATAAAGAAGATGGATTGCATAGTACACAAGAATGTAAGATATATTTGAACAAGGATAGACTTTATGTGAAATACAGAACACAAGATTTAAGAGATTAGAAAGTGAAGGTGTACCTGTATTCGCCATGGAAAATATGGAAGCATTTAAAGAAAATTGACATTGCATGAATGATATAACCGGTAGAAACTGTTGAATATAAGGCTTGAAATAACTCTTATTGATACTGATAAATGAATGTTAACATATCATTTTCACATTTGAACTAGCATACTTCACCAAAAATCTCGGCAAGAGCATGATCCCTTGCTAAAATGATGGAACCGATTTCGATCCCTAATAATGATATCTTTGTCAAAGATACCTGAAACATGCTTCATGAAATTATGACAGTCATAACAAATCCTAAGATTCTTAATGACCCTAATGGCCCTTCTATCCCTATGATAAAGAAGCACATAGGCCACTGCCAATTTCTCACTATGATAACCCAGACAATGTTCTTTCTCTTCGTCTTGAATGTCATGTAGCACCCCAGTTGTATTAGGGGTGTAACCTCCAACTTTTACAGTGTCTATAACTGAAACTAAAAATTTTGTAATCTCCTCCCATTGTGGATGAGAATTATCTCCTGACACAAACTCATGAACATCTTGATCAATGTGGATCAAACTCCAGCCAGGCTCCTTGACAATTCTATTCTCCCGCATTGAATTTCTCACCCCAGCCTTCTCAACCCACTGACCAACTCCACCATACGCGTTTGATAAAAGAACATAATCACCATCATGATGGGGGTCCAGCTCATTGATCCGCTCCTTAGCCTTCTCAGCCAACACAAGATGATTGTGATTCACACATGCCCCCAGCAAGGTCCTCCAAATAACAGAGTTTGGCTCCATTGGCATTTCCTCCACAAATTTAAAAGCTTCAAGGAGGAGGCCCGCACGGCCAAGAAGATCAACCATACAACCATAGTGTTCAAGCTTCGGTTCAATACTGTACTCATTCCTCATGCTTTCAAAAACATGCCAACCATCCTCCACAAGACCACCATGACTACAAGCCACCAAGGTACCCGTAAACGCAACATGATCAGGCTTCAAACCACACTTCCTCATATCATAAAACGCGTTTAAAGCCTCCCTACTACGTCCATGCACGGCAAGCCCATTAATCAACGTCGTCCACGTAACTACATTCCTATGAGGCATTTCATCGAACACCATGACGGAACGATGAATGGACCCACATCTCGAATACATGTCAATAAGAGCAGTACCCAGAGGAACCGTGAGACCAAGCTTGCTTCTAACAACGAAAGCATGAACCCAGATACCTAATTCCAATGCACCTAAGCTCGAAACCGCAGATATCACACTCAACACAACAACCCCATCAGGTTTCGCACTCTCCAAGAGCTGCATTCGTTGGAAAAGAGCGAGAGCTTCGCTCGCGAACCCGTTGCTTGCGAAACAAGCAATCAAGGAGGACCAAGAAACCAAGTCCCTGTGGGACATTTCGTCGAACACCTTAATGGCATTATTGAGAGAGCCACAAGACCCATAAGCATTGATCAGGGCGTTCAGGACGTAAATATTAGAGTCGAATCCGAGCTTGAGAATGAGAGAGTGAAGATGATGTCCCAGTTTGAAAGGAACACAGGCTTTGAGGATGAGCGGGAAGGTGAAGCGATCGAATGGGACATGGTTTCGGTGCATATGGGAGAAGAGGGAGAAGGAAAGGGTGGGAGAGGTGAGTGAGAGAGCTCTGATGAGGGTGTTGTAAGAGAAAGGGTCAGGGATGGGAAAGCGGAACAAGAGAGATGCTGCATAGCGTGCTGCTTCGGGGAGTGACAGTGATGACTCTGCACAACCAAGAACCAACGTTTGGAGGGAGTGCGGGTTCTTGTGTTGCCCGGTTTTGATCAGCGTAGCGTGTAGCTTGTACACTCGGTTCATGTTGGAATTTCTTTGCTTCGTTTCTCATGCCTACCGTTTTGTTCATTTTCATTATTTTAAACAATGCGGCGCATTTTATTTTTCTCCTTTTTATCTTTTTTTATTTTACACAAATTGAGATTTCAGAGTGGTGAGGTGACTTTAGAAGACATGAGTACGTCCGTACTATAGTTGTTCAAAACCGATCCAACTAAAAAACTCGTGACTCAGTCTTGAGTTGGTTTGGTTTATACTTATAACGGGTTTTTAAGTTAAATTGGTTAAATTTGAGTCACTCAAGTGGATCATTTAGTCTGACTCGATTTTTATTTATTTAATTAATATTTTATAAGTGTAATTTATTAGATTTGAACATAATATTTAGAATACATTTGTTGTGATGAAATGTATTTTATAATTAAATTATATGTTCTTGTTAAGTAATTTTTTTAATTTTATAATTTATATTATTATCACTATCAATATTTTTTAATATAATATTTTTATATAAAATAATTTCTTCTTATAATATTTTTTTAAAAGAATTTTTTTTTTTAAGTTTTTCAATTCAACCACTTAATTTATAATTAAATTATTAATCCATAATTCGACTTTCTAACTAAGTTGACTTCTAATCTAAATTAAATAACTATGATCCAAACACCTAGTAAGGATGAACGTCACCTCTTGTAGTGTGATAGAGTCTTGGCCTCTCCCTCTCCCCAATTTTTTTTTTTTAACTTATTATCATTTATGTAACTTTTATTTAAGAATTGCTACATAATACCAAAGTTTTAACTAATAGAATTGAAGATATTATAGGAAATGATATGTTATAATAAGAGATGAAATTTGAGCAGGAATAGTTATTGTTGATATTGTTGACAGATTTTATAAATTAAGTAGATAAAAATTATCATTCTTTCTTTCTTTCTTTTTTTTGAGTTTGCTTTTTCAAATAATGAAAAATTAAGTACTTAATTATGCACTAATCCTTCCCACCTTTGTTAGAGGAATGGAATACTAAGGTGGTAACATAGACAATACAAGTAAAGATGAGGATCACTTGTCTTTATTTTTCATCTCTTTTTTTATTTTTTACTTAAATTTTAATAAGTGTTTTAAATTTAATTATATGTCTCTTTTTTTTAATTTATTTTTTATTTAACAAAATTTATATAAAAAAGATAAAAAAAAATAAACAAAAAATAAGAACAAATTATCTTCATCCCATGAATAAACCCCTCACCTACTTGTTAGATGAATGGAATTCAAAGGTGGTGGTGGCTTAGTCGACAAGATCAAACACTCCCTCCCCCCTCCCCAACACTCTTGTCAAAGGTGTTATCCCGACAATGAAGTACGTTTAACTTCACCAAGAATATAGTCTTATATTTCTTTCCATAAAACGTCCAAGATAAGGGTCTAATCAAGAACCTCACAAGCTTTTCTATTTTGTTATAGGATTTTTCGGACACTTATTAAGGAATTTAAAATAATAAATTTTACATGAAAAGTAATTTTTTTAATTCTCAATGTATTAAATAATTCATTTTCATGAAACATTTCTTATTTTAAATTTTTAAGACACTTGTTAAAAAAGGATAAAATTTAATTTATTTTTTATATTTATTACATCTATTTTATCAATTAAATTATGACATATATATATATTAATATTATCTTTTCTATATATTAATATTTTCTCTTTTACTCTCTTTTTTATAAAAATACATATATATTATAATTTAATTGATAAAATAAATATAATTGATATAAGTAAATTGACATAAGTTTTATCCGTTTAAAAAATCCTTCCAAGCACTTGAGTATGAAAACAAAAAAAAAGTGATGACAGTTAAAATTCAAAAACCTCCAACCGGCCAATTAAACCACAAGCTTTTGACAACCCATCGCAAATTTAGTTTACGTTGGGTTAGGATTATTTCCTAAACCAACAACTTTTTTTTAAATTAAAAACATTTTTTTACTGTTTATGGTATGTTTAGATAAATTTATTTTAATTTTTGTATAAAATTTAATGTACTATAATATATTTTTTCATAAATTTAAAACTTATAATTTTATATTATAAATTATTTTAAAAATTTTAAAATATAAATATTATTTTATCATTAATTAAATAATTTTTTTAATAATTTTATACTTCTTTTGATAATTTAATATATAAAAATTATTCTTTTTATACTATCTAAATAAAACAAGTTATTTTAAAATTATTTTTCAATTAATATATATAAACATAAAACTAATTCTATTATAATCAATTATACAATAATTAATTATTAAAATAATCAAAAATTTTACAACTAAACTAAACACCCCTTTAATTGGACATCTGATTAGAAACTGAAAACTGCCGACTAAATTTTTTGTTTTTTGGGGTTACAAACAAAGTATAGTTCGAAAAAGTAGGCACAAATTGCGAGCAAAGCGATCTGGGTGAAATTCAATGCTATGGTAATTCCTGTAATAACATTAACAAACTCCAAGTTGGATAAATATTGAGAAATAAATGTAATGTAGATTAACATTGTACAACTATGCAGCTTGTTTTCCATGGGCAGGTGAAAATTTCTAGAGGAAGATGATGGCTTCCAGCTGATCAAAATACAAAAGTACTTTGGAGAATAACTGCTGCCCTGGAATGACTACATGTCGAAAACAGAATCAGCAAAGCTATACAAATCAGAACCTCCACTGCGACTAGTAACACCAATAGAGGGATGATCCGGTAAACCTGTAAAACCATCTGTAGATGTTCTCCCATACAAATTATTTACTCGTGCTGATGCAGGTTGTCCAGTAAAACTCTGCCCAACTGACCTCTCATCAGATAACGCCCCTTCCCCTATTCCATGCCATCTATACAGATGACTGTTGCTATTCTGCATTGTCCCAACATTGTCTATTATCATATCCCCATGATACCCAGAAAATGAACCAGTTGGGGCACCAGTTCCAGCTGACATAGCAGGACCAGCTATAACTCCTCCAAGCATATTACCCACACTTGCTACAGCACCTCCAAGATAGCTTTCTGGTAAAGACCCAGAAACAGATCCAATTTGTACAGAGGATGCAGTGGGATAATAATTTGAGTAGCCATAGGATCTGCCATCCAGCAAATGTGCCGTCATTGAACCATCATATGAGCTGTTGCCATCCATATGACTAGCAATCCTGTGCTCTTGCAAGGCAGTGATTGAAGGTGATGCCACAGATAGATCTTTCACAGTGAACCTTGATCTTTTTGCCTCTGGAATTTTCACTTTGTTTGAGGAATTGTTTTTATCCACTATTCTCTTAGGCAATAACTTCCCTTCGATTTTTTTATTGGCATCACTAATATCTTTCTCCAAGTTGATAATCTTATCCTTAAGTTGCCACCCAGGAAGAAGTTTTACAAAGTCAATATTGTGACCTGCCAAACAGTTAACTACACATTTCAAAGCAGCTAAATATTTTTCATTTGCTTCCTTCTGCAAAAGATCAATATATATCAGCAATGTTAATGCTCATAACAAAACAGAACCAATAAACAATGTTGGCTACCAAACTAGAACATACCAGCACAATAGGAAAATCACGTGATTCTTGCTTAGTTTTCTTCCAAGCTTCTTCAGACTTCTGTAAAAATGAAGTCAGTATTGTCTGAGGAGAAAGTTTCTCTTCAAACCCAAAGGTATAAGCCAAGTCAACTGCTTCAACAACCGTGCCCTTTTTCATCATTCCCTCCACAATATCTGTAGCCAATATAAATAATTAATGAGATTGAGGAAAACTTATGCTTCAGAATATAAGAAAGCTACAACATATTCATACATAATCATTAAGGGTGTGCTTGATTGAGGAGGGGGAAAATTGGGAGGCGAGTGAAGTTAGAGAGGGATATGAATTGGAAAGGCTTTGATTTCCAATCATTGTTGCTTGGTAAAGGGTGGAAAATTCTTTCCAATTCATTTTCATCCTATAAGAAAGGAAAAAATACACTGGGTAGTGTGTAAATAAGTCACAATTTATTTTCAACCATTCTATATTTCTGTTATACCAAGAAAGTGATCATTTTCATTTTAACTTAACCATCTCCCCACTTTCCACCGCTTTAAACAGGCATACCCTAAACTAGGACAGACCAAATTGTCACAAATCACAACAAAAGTATCTTAAAAAATTGTAAATTGCATACCAAAAGGATATAAGATCCTACTATTAATTAGGATGTTATCAAATAATAGTTTAGGTAACAAAAAAAAAGTTTGTAGTTTTCGTACCCAAAAAAAAGGGAAATATTTAGTTAATAGGAGAAAAATTTTTATTGACTGCAATTACAAGTGGATGCTAAATGCTAATCAAGCAGGTAATTTAAAATAGGCCACAATTTCTGTGACTTGAAAATCAAACAATACTTCCACTGGACCAACACTATTAATTGGGAATAGTACAAAAATTTCCTACCTTGATTGACTTTCCTTATGATGTATATGGGGGTGGATTTGGACTAATTAATAGCATTTGAGAGGGGGGGGGTGATGAAACATTCGATTACACAAACTTTCAATTAAGACATTAACTAGACTCTAAACCCCCCTCAACTGCATAAGCATCCCATTGCTTGTGCTATATGAAAATGAAAATGCCTAAGGTTTTGAATTTTTTTATATTACTAGCTACATAGCTGAAGCAGAACCTAATATAAAAGTTCCATTGAAATGGATAATTTGAGAGGATTTAGCATCTTAAAAAACAATTTTACCACAAGTAGCTACCAATGACTTCATATTAATTTCGAAGGAAAAAAATGAGGAGTCCACGTTTGTTCCAACATGTTATCCTATCCATCATATATAAAGCAGTGTACAACAATACAACACTAAGCTATAAATAGGGATTCACACCAATAGATATTAGAATTAAAACAGAGGTGGTTGCAGTGACAAATGGTTTGTGGGATGTGCAACTTAGAGCCAAAATCTGCATTGAACTCAAAGATAACGGACGGGCATTCACTACATATTTGTTTATATGCCTAAAAAAGGAGGATTCATATATGTAATGCCTTGGAACATCCAAAAGCAAAGGTCAACGACTCGTCAGCATCACAAATTTTATAATGATATGGATCACAAAATTCCTCTTCAGACTTTTTTCCCAGACCTGATGTTACTCTTAGGGTAGTAAACTTTCAACAGACAGTCTCATATAGTAGATAATACCTCTTTAAAAATATTTTTTAAAAAGAGGAACTAATATCAACTTTGAACAGCATTAAATGAATGGAAGAAGCTAAAGCTCACTTTCAATTAACTTATTTTGCATTCAAAATAGCTTATAATCAAAATCTTATTGAGAAAGCTTTTGATCGAGAAATGGCCCTGTTTGATCGAGAAATTATACCATGCTCCTAGAGCAGCAATAATTTAAGTTCTTTTCTTTAAAATTTATGTGAATATGTTTAAAGTCAATGGTAAATATCATCTTGAAGCATGCAGTTATTCCTGGTCTAGAAGCATAAAATAATTTCTCCTGTTTGTTCAACCCAATGGAAACAACACCATTCCATCAAGAAGAATAAATTCTTATCATAAGTATGAAACTTTAACCGTACAAGTGTAAACTATCATGCATAACCATCAATGTGACTCTTGCATACGATGCAACGAAATCATTCACAAAAGCATTTTCATTTACCTGAAACCCTCTTAAGAAGGACCTGAGACCTGCGAAGGGCAGGCGAGATTTCTCTAGGATTGCTCAAACGAACCAAGTTCCACACATCCTCATTCCTGAAAACACTCGGAATCCCAAACCCAGCAATAAAAAGCACCAAACCCCTGGCATCGATTTCGCAGGCCTTGGCCACACCACCCTCAACAATCAACCTCTTCCTCCACGCAACCGCAGCCAATGCAGCCTCTCCCTTCAGCGAATCCTCCACTCCCTCCTCGCTCTCAGCGCAACCAGACATCAGATAGTACTCCAAAACGAGCACCGAAGCTTTTCTCGCCGGAATCATGGGCGAGTTCTTGGTGTAGGCTTTGCTACCCTGCAAGAAAAACCTGCCAATGCATTCAAACACGAGTTTCGCCGGCTTCGGCGCGCTCTTGAGAGCCAAGGGAACTTGTTCCCGGAGCGCCGTGGCGTCCGATAGATGCGACACTATGTACTTTCGCAGGCCGCGGCTGTTCATCATTTGGCAAAGCGAAAGAATCTCATTTCCATTTTCATTTTGATTCCTTTCTCCAGCCTCGGCCTTCGATTTTGGATTATTCGAAGAATCCGATGATTTACCGTCGTTTTCGGTAACCGGTTGAACGTCACCGTCGCCGGCGGCTGCTTGCGAATTCGGCACGGTGCCGGCGGAGGCGGAGGGTAGGGATGAGAGTTCCTTGGACCTCGCGTCGATGGCTTGTTCGATGAAATCGAGATGCTTCTGAAGTTCGTCGAACCTACTCTTGAAGGTTTGAATAGCGACAGCGAGGTTGCTGAGTTCGTTCACCGATTTGGTTAATTCGGCGCCGCCGTCGCGTTCGTTTTCCGGTGGAACTGGTGGCGGCAAACCGTTTGTGGAGGCTTCGGGTTCTGCTTTGACGCACGCATTTGTTGTTGATGGTTGTTGTTGTTGTTGTAGGTCTTTGTTTTCGTTAAGGGTTGTGTTGTTATGGGTATTGGAATTGAGGAATATGGAAGGGGACGCCATAGAAGAAGAAGAGAGGTGCGAGAGAAATTGAAATTGTTATGTGAATCAATTCAATTGTGTTATGATGATAAAGAAAAGAAAGTGGAGTGAAGTGAAAACCCTAATTAGTTTTGTGCAAAAGAGAGAATTCCATATGGCACTAGTCTAGTCTCTGGTGACACGGCACGAACACGATCACGTGGATGGCATGTGCCTTTGATTGGAACGAAGGGAAGTGGGGGTTAGAAACGGGCCTTTAGTGTACGAGTAACGCGCCATGGCCCATGAAAGTAACGAAGAACCCGTTCAATTTTTAGTTTTTCTTTTAGGATTTAAAATTAAATTAAATTTTTAGTAAATGCTTAAATTAGTGCTATGAGTAGGGATAGAAATGAGTCAAACCGTCCGTCAAGAGCCTTTGACTTGACCTAATTGAGACCTAACTTAATTTGACTTGTTTATTAAATAAATTAAGTTAATACTTTTTTAAAAATTTGTTTAACTAAAAAAATTAAGTCAAAGTCACTTAAATATATATATAAGAGATAAATTTTTTTAAAAAAAAAAAAGACTTACACTTAATTAAAAAGATCTTGTGGTTACGATAGGAGATAAATGGTAGCAATGGATCATAATAAAATGAAAAAGTATATATATATATATATATATATCCCCTATATATATATATTATAATAATACAACATAATTATAATAAAATATTTAATTTTTTAATTCAAATTTTATATTTTAATACTAATATAGTAACACTAAACTAAAGGAATCCTAACTCCCTTTCCTTTTAGCACTCAGCAACAGTGCTCCATCCTCACCTTCATTCCACCAACACACCACCACGCTAACCAGCTCACCACTGCAACCACTAGGAGTGTCATCCATGAACTCTATTATGACCAGAAACCACCACCCATAACCAAAGGAATCTGACCCATAATATGACATAATCCCAACCTCCAAGACCCGCCATCGACCACCGCAAATCTCAGCCTCGCATTTGCGCACCGTTGTTAGCCACTCTCATTCGATGCCACTTGCTACTGTTGCACCATGCTAGACATCTATTCTTAGAAGCAACTTTGGGTAACATTTTATTTCTTATTAATGGTGTATTGAGTGTGATAGGAATTGAAATCATGTCTTTGTGTTAGTTTGTAATAATCACTATTATTCTTGAATTTGCGATTTGTGAAATGCAAACAAGTGTGTGCTTCTAATCTATTTGATAAAATGCTTATTTGAATGGAATGAATGATGCATGCTATTTTTTTAGACTCAGTGTTGATATGCTATGGCGGTAGTGTATTGTGTTGAATGAAAAAATGATATTAGGGTGTGCAAGTGTTTGGAGATTGATATCATGTTGTAAAGCGTTTAGATTGAATAATCTTTGCTGCTAGATGATCTAAAAAGTCTACTGGTTTATAATACCTCATTATGTCTTGAAATAAAATTTTGTGTGCCTTTGTTTTGGGGGGAATGGATTGATTATTGAAAATTAGATCTTCAAGGGCCTTAGGAAACTGAAATATTGAAGGTTATAAGATATACCTTCTCTTAGTTTCACGAGTCTCAAATATGTGCAAAATAATGGTTTGTGCTCATTAATATGTGATATGTTATATTGTGGTCTATTTCTAACTACCTTAAGTGTATTGTGGTCTAATATAGATAAATGTCAGGTGATTAGAGTCATTGGATGGTCAAAATTAGTAAAGGGAGTTTCTTTTACTATTTTGAAATGTGAATGAAAAGTTTAAGTCATGGTCTGATTTTGGTGACGATTTAGCCAAAGTTGTTGGGGGGGGGAAATGGCATATATGGATTCTTGATGTGTAGTTAGTTGATTCTATTCTTAATGTTAAGCTCTGATTATTTCTCTTAGTGAGTCTGTGCAAATTTTGGAGTTTCTTTGTGTTTATGTAGTCTCAAATATCCTAGATTTTCCATGATTGGTATGGATGTTTGGATTAATGTTCTACATGGAATCACATTGAAACCATAGAGCATAATTTATATTTGATATTTTTTCTGGTTTGCATCCTTTCAATCTGCAGTGATGAGTTAATTTTATATTATGTTTGCTCTTCTGGAAATTAAAAAAATGATTAGAATTAAGAATCCTTGAAGAATGACAATATTTGAGTGAGTTTAGTTTCTTGCTTATCTATTAGCAACATGTTGTTAATTTGTTTGAACATGTAATGCTTAAGTGGTTATGTGACATGGCAACATCTAGTATATTAGCTTTACTATTTTTAGTTTGTTGGATTTGAGTAAGGGTGTAAATTGGATTGATTAACCCGACTAACCCGATCAATCCGAATTGAACTAATTAGATTTGTTTGATTTGATTCGGGTATATATGTTGATTGGTTCAGGTAAAATCCAAACCGAATGAAACTTAATTGGTTTGATTCATGTTGAAAGTTTTAAACCCGAGAACCGAACTGAATCAAACCATATATATATTTATTTATATTTATATTTAAACTATGCTTTGCTGCTGCCGTTTTGAATCTTTTGATTTTTATCTCCCATCACCCATCTACTCTGCACACTGTGTTTGCGCTTCAGCCTCAACCTTTTTTGACTTTAAACCATGCCCATGCTGCCACTTGTTTCTTGCTCGCTACTCTGCACACTGTGTTTGTGCCTCAGCCTCTGCATTTCTTCACTTTGAACCATGCCCCTGCCGTTGCTATTTGAACCTTGCTCGCTACTCGCTCCCTACTTATCGTTCGTCGCTCGATGCTGCTCGACGCTCACTGCTCGGTAGGTCTCCTATCTTGTGAAATATAATATAGATCTGACTAATGGGAGTATTGTCCAATAGATCTGACATTCATCTCACACTCTTCTTCTATTTTGGGTCTTCTATCTGGTTTCAATGTTATTTCTCTATTCCATAGTTTCATTTATCTGATTTTCATAGTTTCAATGTTGCATTGTTGCTTCTCTATTTAGATGATTTTTATGTAAAAAGAAAAAAATGGTCAATCCGATCACCCGAATCGAACCAATCTGTAGATATTCAGTTCTGTTTGGTTTGAATTTGACTATCAAAAAATAAAAAAAAAAATCAAACCAAACTGACCTGATACACCTCTAGATTTGAGGGTACTAAATTAAGTAAGTATTGAAAACAAATTTTCAAGTAGTTATGAGATGGGAAGATATGTGAAAGCATGTTAATAAATTAGTTTGTGATTCTATTAGTGAAGTGTGTCCCAAGCTCAAAATTTTTTGTTATGTTTTTGCTTGCTCCATATGTGTTGTAATTAGGGGTGTCCACTGAGTGAGTTGGGTAGGTTTAACAACATTTTTAGACCTAACCCACTCACTAGAGCAGTGGGTTGAGTTTGGTTGGATCGAGGAGATTTTTTTCACTCAACCCGACCCAATCCGACTTGCTTAAGAGTGAGTTGGGTTGGGTGGAATTCGTGAGTTTGACATATTTTTTTAAAAAAAAATTTATTGAAAAAAAAATCAAAATACAAAATCTAAAAAATTAATACCATAAGTCTCAATCTCAAACATCATAAGTCTCAATCTAACAAATTAACACCATAAGCCTCAACCGACCTTACTTAAACATAATAGGTCTCAATATCAAATAAATTAAACACCATAAGTCAATAAGTGTATAACAAATTAACAACTAACAAGTCTTACTAAATATGGAATAAACTAAACAAAGTTAGTCATGACTCAAACAACAAATTAATCTAACCAATCAAAGTCAGTATCATCACGCATATCATATGCATTGACATAATCATTGACTTCACTTTTCATTTTTTTTCATATACTTTTTATTATCTAAATGACTTTTTATTATAAAAAAAGCGTGGATGGGTTGAGTTTGCCCGGGTTGGACGTGTTCCAACTCGCTACTTGATATACACACTACGAGTTGAAGCATTTTTCAACTTAACTCAACACGCAAACTCAACTTAATATGTATTTTATAAGTTAGGTCAGGTCAAAATTCGTAAGTTCATAAATTGACCTGACTCATTAAATACCTCTAGCTGTAATTGTAAAGAGGAAAAGAAATTGAAGATGAAGAAACTTTTGAACAAAATAGCTTAGCGGCTTAGTTGTATCTTGGGCATGCTAAAAACTGTTAAATTGTTCATTGTTCATATGTGATTTTTGGCTATTTGGAAAGGCAAATGATATTTAACTATGGTGGTATGTTGCGAGGTAATGCTTCAGGGTAATAATTAGGGTAGACTAGTGTTACATGGCTTGTGGTACGATTTGGCATGTAGTACCGGACTTTTCTAGTTTCTCGATACACAGTATAGGAGGTATACTTAATGAGTTCATTATTTCTATGACACAAGAAATACACAACAAACCCTGCTATTTATAAATGGCAGCTGTGCAGCACTGTAGCGTTGTGTCTTGTGCCAAGGAGCTCCGGCATTAGTTTTTTTACTTTTACAATATTATTAGTTTTAATCCTATTAGGTAATATAATTTGATCTTTTTTTTTATATTTTTTTACATAATTTTTTGTGTTATTTCTTATATAATTAATTATATCATTTTTTTATTATTTTTTTTTAATCATAATTATTAAAAAATAAAATAAAAAATAATATAAAATAAATAATAATATAAGATCATAATTTTTTTAGATAATAAGTTATCACATACCTAAACCCATATATGTTATATTCTCACTTATAGTCTACTAATTAAATATGTCTAAAGTGTGTATTTTGCTCCGGTCTCATTTTTTTTTCTAGATACTCATTAGCTTATTAATAATGAGTTCATTATTTCATGTCGAAATTCACTGAATTGGATCGTCTTAAAGCTATGTTTTCTATAACACAAGAAATACACAACAAACCCTTTATACTATTTATAAATAGCAGTTGTGCAACAAAATACTTGTGTCTCAAAACTTATATGATCTTTTAATATTAATTAAATCTAAATAATATAATTCTGAATCATATTTTTTTTACATAATTTTTTATATTATTTCTTAATCCATTCTTTTTTTATATTTTTTATTTACATAAAGTTAAAAAAATAATTAGATTAAACTAATAAAATATTAATCCAAAAATTTATATGACTTAAATAAAATAATCCAAAAATAATTTGAGGAGTCAACCTGTTTTCATGACTTATTAGTGATGTTATGGATTTTGCTTGCATCAATTAGGAGCTCTAGTTCTGACCCAAAAAAAATTAAAAAAAGAAAACTAGGGTCTTAAATTTTCTACTCCCACCCGTTCTCTTCCTATACGGCTTACGACTTCTCCAAAATTTTCTTCACGCCGTTCACTCACACAGCTACACGACGGCATCTCCAGTTTTCTGCAGAATCTGCACATAGTCACGCCGCCACACAGCCACGCGTCCCTCTTCCCTCTTGCAGCTTCTTCAGTTTTCTGCACCACGCAGCCACAGCCCTGCAGGTAAGCCTTCTTCCTCTGCTCTTTTCATGTAAATCTGGAACGCTCCTATGAGCGTATAACTCTGGTGTAGAAATTGGGTGTTTGATTTACATGAAAGTGGTTGGCTTGATGTTCCACCCCTACTTACACCAAACCCAACAAAAACCTCTCTAGAAAGTAGAAACCCAGCACAGCACAGGAGCTTCAGCTTTGTCCACTGTTTGCTTCAAATTCAATTACAAGAAGATTCTCTGTCTGAAGCTTAAAGCCATAGCCTTTTTGTACTGGTTAAGAAGCAGAGAGCAAGCAAACAAGCAAGCGGTCATGGCGGATGTTACGGTGATGAGAGAGATTGAAGCCACCGCGTCCAGGCTCGGAGTGGATCTTTCTACCGTTGATCTTGACTCTATTCGCCTCCCTCCCGATGACGATTTTGGCATCAAAAGGTAATAACTTTTCCCTTTTTTAACAAAAAGAGTGAAGAAATGCATCATGGGTAATTAACTTAACTGCCTCTTGTTTATGTTAGAACGCTCTATTTGATTCCTACTGCGATTCTCCCTAGCTAGGGCTTGGGAGTTTTGGTTTTTATAATGAAATCAATCTATGCTATATTTTGCTTTTCAATAATAGAACTTTATTTTTTTAAAAATGGCAGTGATGATGATGATGTTTACCAAGAGGACAATCTGGAGTTTGAGTCTGGATTTGGCAACATTATAGTGGTGGACAATCTCCCTGTTGTTCCTCGCGAGAAGTTTGAGAAGCTTGAAGGTGTAATACGAAAAATCTATAGCCAAATTGGTGTCGTAAAGGAGGATGGCCTCTGGATGCCTGTTGATCCAGATACTGAAAAAACTTTGGGTTATTGCTTTATTGAGTATAATACACCTCAGGTAGGTACAAGTGCTTATTTTCATTACTACTATCTACTCAATTGGACAAGTAATAAATAAGTTTGGTTGCTATGTCCATATATTCAAAGGTTTTTAACATTGAATGATACATACAAATGAAAATTATTTGCTACTGCCTACTGATATCCAGTTACTTTTTCTAAATTGCTAGCCTAATTACTTCTTTTTTTCTCACTAATATTCATTGACCAAATCATTTTTTTAAGCCTGGTTTTGTAAAACAAATAGTCAATTGCATCCATGGATGTGTTTTTTATATTTGGTGCAAGTCTTGTGTTTATGTGTTGGTTTCACATTCGCAGTTATGTTTAATTTATTAAGCTTTCTAAAATTTTGTCAAAATGTTGGCTGCCACTAGGAATGCATGTACTTGCTTTCACAAGTTGACAAAAATCCCTTTCTAGCACAATCTGCACGATAAGTGTCTTTTCATGATTTCATCTCTCTGATTCATTTTGGTTGTCATTTTAGGAAGCTGAGCTTGCTAAAGAGAAGACACATGGATACAAGTTGGATCGTTCGCATATCTTTTCTGTGAATATGTTTGACGACTTCGATAGGTTCATGAGAGTTCCAGATGAGTGGGCTTCACCTGAAAGTAGTCCATATACACCTGGGGTAATATATTTGTCAATTATGTTCTTGTTGGATTTTCTTACTCATTTTGTTGTTGTTCTGTAGATATATTTTATATGGTAAGATTAACTGGTTACCCACCAAACCAAAATTAATGCAAATTGTGTTCTTTTGTGGAAGTTGTGAGACCTATGTAGATTCTCTTGATATTCTTTTTGGGCTTTGTCTTAAAATTATTCTATGCTTCAGGATTCCATGAATTTATTGGCTTATTCAATGTTAATGATGTCTACTTGACCAAACTTCTAATAAGCAATTCTTTGAAAATTTTTATTTTTATATTTCATGTGGCTTAATTAGGTTTTGGTCCTAACTTGCACAAATTTGCTACAATAATTAATCATGTCTATTTGATATTGACATAGTACTTTGCTGTGTTACTCTTTTTTGCTGATGTGGTTAAATGTCGGATTAAGAATATTTCCCCCTATATGTATAGATAATGTTACTCATAGTCATACCTTTTTTTTTTTGTTCTTGTACTCTTTTAATCAATTCATTTGTCCATAATCATCCTACCATTCATATTATGGTCTAATTTTGTGGATATCATAAGGTGTCATCAATTATATGCATTAGCTTCACTCATGTATCTGTCTGTACATCAGCATGCATAGTTATGTTATGCTATGTGGTTTAGAATATACCATTGGATCTCTGCAATACTATCACCAATAGATACATCTTTCCTTACAAGCTCTACTATTTAATCTGTTGCAGGAAAATCTTCAACATTGGCTGACTGACACAAAAGCCCGAGACCAGTTTGTCATTCGTGCTGGTTCAGATACTGAGGTGTTGTGGAATGATGCAAGACATTTGAAGCCTGATCCAGTTTATAAGCGTGCTGTGAGTGAAATTTTTTGTCCTCCTATATTTCATTAACATTGCCGTCTTATATTTGCATGCTTCATTGCTTTGTGATTATGCTTGTTTACAAGATTCTGAGTGTTTAAATATATTTTCATTTGCAGTTTTGGACTGATAGTTTTGTACAATGGTCCCCAATGGGCACATACCTGGCAACGGTACATAGGCAAGGAGCAGCAGTTTGGGGAGGTGCCACAACATTCAATCGTCTCATGCGTTATGCCCATCCCCAGGTTAATTTTGGCTTTTGGTTATGCCTTGTTTGATGTGTACTATGCTCTCATTACTTAGCGTTGAATATATATTAACTGTAGGTTAAACTTATTGATTTTTCACCTGGTGAGAAGTATTTGGTAACCTATAGTAGCCATGAACCAAGCAATCCTCGAGACGCAAATGTAAGCATTTTGCTTCTTTGAATTAACTGCTTTTTTTTTTCTTTTTGATTCATTGGCACTATTTCTAAATTCAATTTACTCTTTAGAGGGTTGTGATAAATATATTTGATGTGAGAACTGGAAAAGTGATGAGAGATTTTAAGGGAAGTGCTGATGATTTTGCTGTTGGAGGTACTGGGGGTGTTGCAGGAGTGTTGTGGCCCATTTTCAGGTATACTTTGGTTCTCTGGCCTGCATGATGATGATAATAACAACAACAAACAACAACAAACAGCAGTTGTTTTATTATTATTTTGCTTATGTCTTATTGGCTTAGTGGAACAATGTTATTGTTTTTTTAGATGGGGTGGAGGAAAGGATGATAAATACTTTGCAAGACTCGGGAAAAATATGATCTCTGTCTATGAGACAGAGACATTTTCTCTCATTGATAAGAAGTCCTTGAAGGTTGAAAGTGTAATGGATTTCAGCTGGTCACCAACTGATCCCATCCTTGGGCTTTTTGTTCCCGAATTGGGTGGTGGAAACCAGCCTGCTAGGGTAAGCGCATTTTATGGATCTGCCTTTTATGCATGGACGACGGGCTGCTTGGGTTGTGAGTTAAGAAGTATTAATATCACGTATTGCCATCTTTTGTAGGTGAGTCTGGTTCAGATCCCTAGTAAAGAGGAACTCAGGCAGAAGAATCTTTTCAGTGTCAGTGATTGCAAGATGTACTGGCAAAGCAATGGAGAGTACCTTGCTGTTAAGGTTGATCGTTATACGAAAACCAAGAAAAGCACATACACGGGCTTTGAGCTTTTTCGCATAAAAGAACGAGATATACCCATTGAAGTATTGGAGCTTGAGAATAAAAACGACAAGATCATTGCATTTGCCTGGGAGCCCAAGGGCCATAGGTTTGCTGTGATTCATGGTGATAACCCAAGGCCTGATGTCAGTTTTTACTCAATGCGAACTGCTCAAAATACTGGTCGAGTTTCAAAGCTCACTACTCTCAAGGGAAAGCAGGCAAATGCCCTTTTCTGGTCACCTGTTGGCCGCTTCATAATACTTGCGGGATTGAAAGGTTTAAATGGACAGCTCGAATTTTATAACGTCGATGACCTTGAAACTATGGCAACAGCTGAGCATTTTATGGCGACAGATATTGAATGGGACCCTACTGGAAGGTAAATAACACGGAGTAGAAAAATATCTACAGTTCAAATGTTTCTGATGTATATAGCAGAAAAAAGGTTCCATTATTTTGTTTTATGGAGTGGATCTGATTTTCTTCTACTAACCTGTATGCTTCTGCAGGTATGTTGCAACTTCTGTGACTTCAGTTCATGAAATGGAAAATGGGTTCAATATATGGTCTTTTCATGGCAAGCTTCTCTATCGGATTTCGAAGGATCATTTCTTTCAGGTTCTTATTCCATCAACTGGGCTCTAAACCGTTTGTTTATGTTTCTAAAGCACGGTCAATGCAATTCTAGGGTCATGTACAGTAATTTAAGTGGTTATTAGTTAATGCTTAGCAATTGGAATACCTTATGTTTTAGAAGGGAAGAGGTATACTAACCTTTTCCATGGTGCATGCTATATTTGAATTGATTGTTTTTTAGTTACTTTTTATAATTTTATCAATACATGATTGTTGAGGTATAAAAAAGTCCCTTTCAATGTGCAAGTTATGGTAGGATTAGATTATCATATTGGGATCCCTTTGATTTGTCTTATCTCACAGTTTAGTTAGGAAGCTGTTTGGAAATTTCTGTTCGTTCAATAATCTGTGTTCTACTGAGATTTTGTATCAATCCAGCAATGACATATTCTCCTGGCTTTTTTAATGGCAGTTTTTGTGGCGGCCAAGGCCCCCATCTCTCCTGAGTGCTGAGAAAGAGGAAGAGATTGCTAAGAACTTGAAGAAGTATAGCAAGAAGTACGAGGCGGAGGACCAAGATGTTTCAATGCTGTTGAGCGAGCAGGATAGAGAGAAGAGGAGGATGTTGTTAGAGGAATGGGAGAGATGGGTGAATGAATGGAAGAGGTTGGATGAAGAAGACAAGTTAGAGAGACAGAAGCTTAGGGATGGAGAAGCAAGTGATGAAGAGGAGGAGGAGGAGTACGAGGCCAAGGAAATTGAAATTGAAGAAGTGGTTGATGTCAGGGAGGAGGTCGTTCCCTTGGACTATGGCCAGGACTAGGAGTGAATGTATTACTATTATTGTACACATCCGTGTGTTCCCATAGCCTTTCATTTATTGTGTTTTGTGATAATACCTTTTCATAGCTAGAGCTCTTGTATGTCCTAATTTGGATTTGTATTCTATTTTACCCCTTTTTTTTTTTCTCTGGGGCCTAGTATTCTATTTTACTTGGAGCCTTGTCTTCGTGGTTATCGCTTTTACACAATCCACATGAACCACTCACGGTGAAAGGTAAAACTTATGTTCTTGCAACATTATAAGAATCGTAGAGGCCCAATAAAGGTTTGTTGCTGTTATGGGGAATTAGCCAGAGCAGTACCAAATGCTACTCTTTTGGGATTGGGCCAAGCACACCATTCATGGAATCAATTCCTCTATCAAATGACCAGCAGATTTGAATGGCGCAGGCATTGCCCGTATTCCCAATTTGGTGTATTCAGCTGGAAGAGATTTAACCCGAATCCAAGACAGTTAAACGCAGAGTATTACTTTTGAATACTTTTATTTTCAAAAATATTAAATATTTTTTATTTTGAATAATTAGAATGGTGCAGAAGAATCTGTTATAAAGATACACCATTACTCAACCGTGTTTTTTTTTCCTAAGGAAGAGCACTTGTTATTGAGTAGCCCTTTGAGTTTCAGAGTAACTGGCGTCCACATTTGGGGCGTCCATCAAAATTTAGTCTCCAGTATCACTTTTCCTTAGCCAGAGAAAACATATGGCTCTGATTATGTTGACATTCAAATACTAATAGTTCTTCTTGGTAAAAATAAAAGTGAAGGGAAAAAAAAAGAGAAGGGAATACAAATGGAATCATATTGGACAGCCATCTTCCCCATGTGCTACGTTACTACGTGTGATTGTTTACTCTTTAATGGAGCTATCCAAAAGTTATGAGAAATGGAGCCAGCCATTTCCAAAACATTTTTGACAATTAAAAATGGCAAACGGCCATTGTTGATTCACCCAACTACATAAATGTAGTTTTAAGTATGAACAATATCATGGCCACCTCTGCTGTATCTCTTTTATGATATGTTTCATTATCAAGTGAAAGACTTGATCCCACATTGTGTAGGTATTAAATTGGAAACACACAATGAATGATACTCCTAAGAGTAGGGGTGTTCACGGGTTCGATTCGACTCCTTCGCTTGATGATTGCTTCGTGGAGGTTAGTGTTAGACTGCTACTCCTTGACCATCAATCCGAATCGACTTTGCGATATAATAAATTCAATAGTCATCGGATTGGGCTTGAAGTTGAGATGACATCAGAGGTTGCATGCAATTCAATTAACTTACAGTGGTCATCGATTAAATCCATCATTTAATGATATGTATATATGCGGGGATGTGATGCATCTTTGATGCTAATTAATACAGAGAAAAATTCCAGGGAATAGGTCAGTTGAGGATTCGGGTTGAGATCTAATCTCTTGTGCAACATAATTAATGACCATAAAACAACCCAAGATATAACTCGACTACCATAATAAAACGATGTCATTTTGAGTATTACTTAATTAAGGGTGTTTATGAGTCCGATATGACCCGCTAACCCGATCCGATATACTTACCTTCTCTGTTTTTGTTTCCAACCCACTCATTTCACTCTCCATTTCCAAATCCCCTACCTGATTACCCGACTCGAATCATCTCGATTGCCATCAGATTGGTTCGGGTCGGGTTACTCGAATTTTTTTACCAAAAATCGATCCAAACCGATTCGACTTTAATTAATTAGTTCACCCAAAACAAAATACATTTTTTTAAGATTGATACGAGAGAAGAATAATAATATCCGATAGGGATATATATATTCATGTGCTTATATTTCATAGAAACTAAATATGGATAATGGAAAAGCATAATTAAATAAGACAAATATGCAATTCCAAAGGATAGTATCTCATAAACTCGACCCAACTTGACCTGTGAACACTCCTACTTAAGAGACAATTCTGATTAAAGTTATAACTGCAGTCATTAAAGTTATTATTTTATAACAAATATTCTGCTACCAAACAAAGCATCCTGGCTGTCCATTCAATCCAGATTTAAAAAAGAAAAAAGAGAGCTTTAAAGGTGTAGCTTTGGTATCTGCAACGGCGCCACACCTGCCGTGCTTCCTTCTTGATGATAATGGTTTGAATGGATGGGAAGAGAGAGTCTAAAGTAGTACTAGTGGTGAAGTAACTGTTTCTATTACTGAAGTATAGTATTAAGAGTTACCAGGAAGCATCTTAAATGCTTGATGAGATGAGAGAAGTCATCCAGTAATGGGCTTAAGGGAAAATGCATAACCAAACCCTCCATCTACCTACTGACTTCACCCAACTACATAAATGTAGTTTTAAGTATGAACAATATCATGGCCACCTCTGCTGTATCTCTTTTATGATATGTTTTATTATCAAGTGAAAGACTCTGCATACTGCAAACACAGTGCTTGAACCCCAAAATGACTAAAAACTTGGTTTTATGGAGACAATAGCAGTAATTCTTTCCAAAGCAGTCTCTTCTCTTATTTTTCTTTTCTTTTGCAGCCTCTGTTTCAGCTACCCTCTCTTTCAACTTCTATGCAGCTTCATGCTCATCAGCAGAGTTTATCATAAGAAACACAGTCAGCTCTTCCTCTTCTACTGATCCTTCCATTCCTGGAAAGCTCCTTCGCTTGGTTTTCCATGATTGCTTCGTGGAGGTTAGTGTTAGACTGCTACTCCTTGACCATACAACCAACATACCGTGTTAGACCTTACTTCTTCTTCTTTCTTTGCATTTTCTTTTTAATTAGTTTTATAACCTTTGCTGAGGGACTCAGCTAGTTGTTCCTGGCTAGAGGCTCCTAATTAAACATTCAATAGTTACAAAAATGATTATGTGATGGAAAATTCAAATGGGCTTGAAGTTGAGATGACATCAGAGGTTGCATGCAATTCAATTATGACTTACAGTGGTCATCCACATCTTCCTTGATGTAATCCATCATTTAATGATATGTATATATGCAGGGATGTGATGCATCTTTGATGCTACAAGGGAATAATACAGAGAAAAATGATCCAGGGAATAGGTCAGTTAGAGGATTCTCAGTTATAGAATCAGCAAAAAGAGTCCTTGAGATCTTCTGCCCTGGAATTGTTTCTTGTGCAGACATAATTGCTCTGGCTGCTAGAGATGCAGTTGAAATTGTAAGGTCTCCCTCATTGCATTGCTGATATTCTTCAGTACTACATTGGCATCTCTCTTGGTGCAGTAATTAACTGAAGTGCACTTGAGAACAGGCTGGTGGACCAATTATTTCGATTCCTACAGGTAGGAGAGATGGGATGGTTTCAGTTGCTTCAGATGTCAGACCCAACATTGGTGACACCAGTTTTACAATGGATGAGATGAGATGGTTAAGCTCTTCTCCACTAAAGGATTGTCCTTACTTGATCTTCTTGTCCTTTCATGTGCATGTTCTATGTCCAAAGCACAAATAGTTGCAACTTTACTAAGGAATGATCTTAATTATTAGTTTTCATCTCTTTAACAATCATCTTTCCTCTGATTTTCAGCCTCTTAATACCCTGACTTGAGATCTATATTACTTACATTCTACAATTTACTAGGACTTTGACTTGAGTTTTTTAGTCTTTTGTCTTCAATTAAAATTCAATAAAGCAGGACATTATGTTAGGTAGCAAGAATTGAATTATAGATGCTTTTTAGATGAGAACCTTCTCATCAAATTGTTCTGTCTATATTTTGGATATTCCAAACCGATGTTGTTTGGCATAAATATCTCATAATGTTATTAATTGTCATCCATTACATGGGTTAAGCTTTCTCACTGTTTACTTTAGTGCATGTTTGGGAGCGATTTTTTCATTCCCAAACAGCTTTTTTTTTAAAAAAAACCGTTTCAACAATGTTATAACATGTTTGACAAAATCAGTTTTAACTTTTATACAAAATTCAATATATTATAAAAGTTTTTTTTCATAATGCTGAAAATAAAGTTTATGATTATAGATTATAGATAATTCCATTCACTTTGAGATGTAAATACTATTTTGTCGTCAATTATATAACTTTTTTAATCATTTTATATCTTTTGATAATTTAATGCATAAAAATGATTCTTTTTTTTTTACTATTCAAACGAAAAAAATTAGCTTAAAATTACTTTTTAGCTAACATATTCAAATATAAAATTAATTTTATTATAATCAATTATAACAATAAATTTTTATACAATAATTAATTATTAAAATAATTAAATCACAGCTAAACCAAACACCCCCCTTAATATCATACTACATATTTAGTGATAAAGCTTTGCAGGACCTCACACCATAGGAACGGCTCATTGTGATTCATTCAGAGATCGCTTCCAAGAAGATTCCAAGGGAAAGCTTAGGCTCATTGACAAAACCTTTGACAGTAGCTATCCTAATGAGCTAATGAAATAGTGTCCAGCAGGTGCAAAGCCATCTGTAACAGTGAACAATGATCCTGAAACATCTATGGTCTTTGACAACCAGTACTACCGAAATCTTCTGGCCCACAAAGGGCTATTCCAGTCAGATTCTGTTTTGTTAAACGATGACAGCACAAGGAAATTAGTGGCGATTTTGCCAATAATCAAGAACTTTCATTTGAAAGTTGGGGTCAGTCGTTCTTAAAGCTCACCAGCATGGTTTTAAATTGCGATCCGCAGCCGCGATTGCAGCCGCAATTTGTAATATTAATAGTCTCTACAACCGTATCGCAACCGCAATTGCAGTCGCATCAGCCACATTTTGTCGCAATTATCCACAATATTACAATTTTAGTGGTCTCTGCAACTGCAACTGCAACCGCAATTTAAAACCATGCTCACCAGTGTTGGATTCAAGACAGGCCATGAGGGTAAAATCCGACGTTCTTGTGCAGTACAGTAACTAATGCATAAGAAAAAATATGGTGCAGCAACCAGGGACCTATAAGCATAATGGAAAATATGTGTTGTTATACTTCTTTCTCAATTCTTTGTTGTCTTCTGATCTGTTTTTCTTTGGAAGTGGTCTCTAATATATTGACATCTTATGATAAAATAATGGGAACCAGAATTGTATAGTGTATACTATCTATAGTTTATTAACTTTCTTTTTAAAGAGGATTTCAGACAATTTGAAGCCCGATGGAAGTTTAATCCTTATAATTGGCATTTCTTTGACTTAGTGTGGAATTTTCTAAAAAGAAAATTATGATTTATAATGCTAGACAAGGTCACAAGGTGCTACCTATCACTGCCGCATGGTACAAAGGTGGAAGCATGCCCTCCTACAGTTGGTTTTCTCTGAACTCACCATATCGATGTCTATCATTCTTGCATGAACAAAGACATCGGTAAACCGGGCGAGTTTATCTATTATTACCTATTACTATTATAATGGGATTCACTCATTTGGTATACAACTTTTAGTTTCTTCAAAATGCCATTAGTTAACTATTTAAATACAAATGAAAAAAAAGGATAAAAATAAATAAAAAAGGGGGTAAAAATTGGCTTAGCATATTTTTGCAATTACGTTTGCAATTATAATTGACTTCGTGTTAACTGATTACAACTGCTTTATAGAGAGTAATTCTAATCTTTTTATTTTTTTAGGTAGTTATCCTCCTTTTTTATAGAGGCCCACAAAGGAGAAAAATTTATATAAATAAATAAAAAAAATATAAAAAGTGGATTGACAAGCACTTAAGAGGAGAGGAGATATAGATAATAGATTCATTAACATACATAACATTGGTATTTTGGAAGAAACCATCTACCCGTAAAATCCATTTTTTTCTTTTTTCTTTTTTTTTGTTAGGCTTAGGACTCACTTTGTGCCCGTGGCAGAGGGATCCCTTAGTGAGACCCCTACATAGCTCCCTAATGAGACTCAGGAGAAGAGGTGGAGGACAGGGAAACGAAAGTTAGGATGGAAAACATTTAGGAAGATTAAATCTTGTTACTCTCGCTGTATGATTCTATCTCTTACCAATTGAACTATTAACAAGATACTCTTTCATTTTTTTTAAAATTTTCGAACAAATTAAATAAAGAACCAAGAGGTTGAGGTTGTGTTTGGACAGAAGATTTCAATTGAGAAAATTTATTATTTTTAAGAGGATTTAAAATCCTTTAATTTGATTATAATTTAAATCATAAATATACGTTAGCACCAAAAAAATTTACTTTATTTTATTTATTTATGCATCCATACATAAGTTAACGAATGGAAAACTATTTATACAGAATTTCTCAAAAACTACCAGCTGTTTGTAACTTGTAACTGTGTTCACGTGAATTTAATTTTGATAGAATTATTAAATTCATACACTACCATTTGGCAATTTGTGAGAAACTAGTTTGTATACATAATAATTATTCATGAGAAAACATGGGCTGAGTTTGGAGTCATTCTTTGAAAAATAATGATCTAATTTATTTATGGTTTACGCTTACAAATTTAATCCCAGAGCATGAGAGTTCCTAGTTGTACAAAATCTCATTGCTGGAAATTGAAGGAACAGAGAGAAACAATTGAAGAGCTAGTAAACATCTAGGCCAGACCTATTTTTAATCCAACAAAAAAAATCGAATGACACAAAAAAAAAAAAAAAATAGAAGACCGTGATCTATACTATTCTGTAACTTGTGTAAATGTTATGTAGTATTATGTTGTGTATCTTCTTGTGTTATCGTTTCACTTACACGAGTCTAAAGATATATGCGACGTCAAGTTGATTGTCCAAAGATTTAGGATATTAATATGGTCTTTTTTATTATAAAATAAGTATTAATTTAAGAATCAAATTGATGTTTAAAGATATATTGAGGAATTAAATTGATATCTATTTTAAATATTAATAGACTAAATTTATGTTTAAAATATTTGAATATCAACTTGATGTTCGTGTATTTTTAAAAGGCTAATTTGAATATTTAATCTAAATTTTTCATTTTTTATAAAATAAAAATTTGTTATTAAAAGACTATATGAAGTTATTTATGGAAAATAGTGCTATTTTTTTTTAAAGTAAAGTGAAATTTTTATTTATTAATAATACAAGATATTTTGTATTTATTTATAATAGTAAAATATCATACGGAATTATTTCACAACCACCTTTGCATCCCTGTACAAAATAAGGGTGAAAGAAACAACAGGAGGACATTACTCATCTTATGATATGGAATTTGATTATCATCCGTTCTATGAAATATAATAGATAGGGCCAAAGGTGGATTTACTAGTTTCCGTGCTAATGACTATGAATTCGAGAAGTATATGAATATTAGTGGAAACTTGATATTCAATGGCTTTCAAAATAAGGAAAGAAAAAAGTTTATGACAAGAATGCCAGATAAGTGTATGAATATACTTTTATAAATTTCAAAGAATGATTGGGAATTTGGGGTGCTCATTACATAGGAATCAAATTCCTAAGCTAACAAAGAAGGGCCAAAACAATTTTCAGTACATGTGTATACCTATCCTATTACTTCTGTACAATAGTTAGTTACAGGGATGACTTGTCAGATAAGTTGACAATCTGATCAATCTTATTTGTAACAAAGGGGTTACCATTAGCATCCAAATCAATGAGGACAGTGTCACCTTGCTTGCACTTTCCAGAAAGGAATGCTTCACTCAAAGGGTCTTCAATTAGTGATGTAATGGCCCTCCTGAGAGGCCGGGCACCATATGTTGGGTTATAGCCTTGCTGGCAGACAAGGTTCTTGACTGATTCAGACACCTTTACATCAATTCCTAAAGACAAGCTCCTTTTCTTCATGTCTTCCAGCAGCACATCCAATATCTGGAGCAACTGTAATAAAAATAATAACAATAATAACATCAATACAATGAATAACATAGATTACTTGAAAAATCTTAGTACAACTTTTTATTATAAGAAGGCCCTCTAGTCATGGACAGCCTGAGATTTGTCCATGTCATCACCAAGTTCCTTAAAGGCAGAGAGATTAGTTCTACTTAGGATGCTTGGGATGCTTAAAACAGTTAGTTTCTGTAAAGAATATCAAATTATTGCCAAAAGAAAAACCACTCAATATGATACTGAGTAAGAGTGTCCCAAGTGACTATCATCATGGAGCTAATTCATAACCAAAACTTAAACGAACCTGTGCCTTTTCAAGGGGTTGAAACACTACCACTTCATCTATCCTGTTGAGCAATTCTGGACGAAAATATGTCCTCAGTTCTTCAATTACCATCGATTTCAAGCCACTATATGATGTTGACTTGTCATCTGAAATCAAGAAACCTATGGAGTTGTGTCGACCCTTAGCAATGGCACTAGACCCCACATTTGATGTCATCAACACCAATGCATTTTTAAATGAAACTTTCCGACCCTGTTAGACCCAGTTTTACAAACAATAAACAGAAAAATTAGGACACTAGTAGTATAAAGTCCACATTTATATTCATACAAGCGTTCACTTTTACTTGGCAAAGAAGCAGGAAAGGAAGAAATGGAAATTCAAGGAAAAAGTTTCGCCTCTAAAAGCTTGTTGACAGTCCTAGTAAATTAAGGTTAACAGCAGCATTCACAAACCTGAGAATCAGTAAGCTGACCATCTTCTAGCAATTGAAGAAGAATGTTGAATATGTCTGGATGAGCTTTCTCTATTTCATCAAGCAATAACAGCGTGAATGGTTTTCTTCTAATAGCTTCTGTTAAAATGCCCCCCTCTCCATAACCAACATAACCTGGGGGCGATCCTATCAATTTGCTCACTGTATGCCGTTCCATATATTCACTCATGTCTAATCTTATCATGGCTGCCTCCTGAAATAATAATATGAAAGGATAAATATAAACAGATGAACAATTAATGTGACATGTACTGACCATAACATAATCACTGCAGACCATCAAAAAAAGGAGAAAAACAACAGTAAAGATGTGGTTCTTCCATCCCAGCCCAGGTGACTGAGTATTGATAACATCAAGGCATGCTCATTGCCCAACTCACCCATCAGTAAGCAGCTCTACATATCAGGGAGAGGGAGACAAGACTAGTCCAGTCAGCTGAGATTATACTGTGGATATCAGTGGTAGAGATATTCCTTAGTCTAAGTAGATGGAACAACTGAAAAGATCTCCTCCAGGCATTTCTTAGTTTATATTTAACTCTATGCTATGTCCAACTTTTCCCAAAAATGTAGTCCTTTGAATTCAATTTAATAGGAGATTTTTCTTGGGCTTAAACATCACATCAACAGACCAACCAAATAGATGTATCTTATAAAAGAGAAAACGAAAAGAAAAACTGATCATCATTTTAGATGAAAAGAATGTATTCTAATTATAATGCTAGAACATATATTCTGTGTAAACTGTGAAGTCTTACCGATCCAAAGTAGCAGGCCGCCAAAGATTTTGCAAGTTCAGTTTTCCCAACCCCAGTTGGGCCACAGAATAGCATTGCAGCTATGGGTCTATCGGGATCTTTAAGGCCAACCCGGGATCTCTTCATAGCTCTAGAAATGGCAGCAACAGCCTCCTCTTGTCCAATCACACGTTTCCGAAGTTGATTATCAAGATCTAACAGAAGAGCTCTTTGATCAGCAGTGAGCTGCTGAACAGGAATTCCTGACCAGAGGGAAGCAACTGCTGCTATATCATCTGGCCCAACTACTACAGGTCTAAAAAGAAAAAAAATACGTCAGCCACTCAGAAATCAAACCCATATATATAAACAAATGAAGGCTCTCAGCTTTTGGGATCAACTAACATACTCATTATCATTGGCTGCAGAAGGTAAATATGAGTCCAGTATGAGTTCACTAGTATCATCAATGCTAGAAGCGCCATAGTATTTAAGCTTGCTCTCCTGAATCAATGGGCAAGAAATGTCATCTTAAACTATAAGCAACTCGTACAAACACAGGAGAATGCAGTAAGCAATGCCATTACCATTTCATGCAGGGACTGCACAGTCATAATTTCTTGCCAGTAATCAGCTGGGCTCTTAGAAAGTACGCAAGTTTCTTGTTCCTTTTTCCTCTTAAAGGCTTCAATATGAGCTCTACTTCCTGCTTCATCAATGAGGTCAATAGCTTTGTCAGGTAGATACCTATCAACTATGTATCTTGCTGACAAATTAACCGCAGCCTTTATGGCATCTGCTGTATATCTGCATTTGTGGTGTGCCTCATATTTCTCACGTAGACCCATAAGTATCTTAACCGCATCATCCTATATATTAGCACATATAGTCCAATAAGAAATCAAATTTGATTATATGCTAACTTAGAATGATATAGACATGAATATGGAATACAACCTCACGTGGCTCATCAACCCAAACAGGTTGAAATCGTCGTGCCAATGCCTTATCTTTTTCGAAATGAATCCTGTATTCATCTATGGTGGTAGATGCAATACACTGCAGAGAAGATAAAGTTATTTCACTTTGAATAGCAGACACGTTATGGCATGTACATAATGTAATATAACTTTTTGCAAAGGAGTAAAATGTGATGGTCCCATCTTATACAAAAATGATAACTTTAAGCACATCCCAAACGCACCATAAAATTGATAAACCAATTACAAAGAAAAATTCATTAGAGGACAGAATTATTTTATCTTCACAGTTGTTTCAGCCAAAGAGTCTAACTTCAACAGAAATGCTCTCTCCCCACCCTGGACCCCCTCCCCAAGAAAAAGAAAAAGAAGAAAACCCCAACAGCAAAAAGCATTAACAGAAAAAACATTATTGAATATGATCACTCATCAACCAAGCAAAGGAGCAGCCCTGTCCTTAGCACTCAACATAGCCTCAATGTTATTGAACATAACTGATTCCAGTTATCATAGCCTTAACTACTACCATATTTTTAACAACCAGCCCCATCCATGGACTCTGACTTTCCTGTTACCTGTTAGTCCATTAAACTTTTTACAAATCACTCCTCCAAGTAGTTCATATTTATTAATCCTCGGTGCACCTGATATAAAAAAAATCAGGACCCAGGTTGATGGAAATTGGAAAGAGAGACTCAAGAACACTGAACAGACAACTTTTCCCTTGTTTCAGTAACAGGTTGCCCCGTTCACAAAAGAATTTGTCTAGTAACATGTACCCCTTTGGTTCCATAACTTGCTGAAAAGCAAAATATTTAGCAGTTAACACTAATATCTCGTCCTGCTCTAAATGACCTAGGAGGCCCTCCATTTGAGAGAAAGTTTGGGCCAAGCTGTGAGTCTAACTACAAGTATGATAGCCTCCCAGTTTTTCATAAAGACATCTTTCTAAATAATCTCAACGTTGTATTGCACTTTCCAGATGCTAATTGTAAACCTTGTTCGGTACAATTACTTTGAAAAAGTAGAAACAACACCTTTAGCTGTGTAGTGAGCATATATTTTGACCTCTAACTCTAATCTTATATTTCATAAGCAATTGTTTACACCAGGCTTCAAACTGAACATGTGTTCATCTTCAAGGATCACTTAGAAGATAGAAGTTAGAACAGAGGAAACTGGCACATGTGAGTACATGACAAATAATCACCTGAAATTGTCCCCTTCCAAGTGCAGGTTTAAGTAAATTAGAAATGTCAAGTCCAGATCCCTTATTTCCTCTCCCAATTGTCCCTGATTGAACAAGTGTATGAACTTCATCAATGAAAAGAATGACATCACCTGCATTGCAAGAAAATCAATGAGAGCTAAATCAATCCTCTTCTAGCGTGGAACTCCAAGCATGTGTTCACCTAACTTTTTTCATTTTTTTGTTAAAATGTATTCACCTGACTTTATTATGTCTTTTATTAATTTTGTAACACGATCCTCTAGCTCTCCTCTCTCTTTTGCCCCAGCCATTAATAATGCTACATCCAAGGACATGACACGCTTTGTCTGCAGAAACACAAAGCAGAAAGTAAAATTGCAATGCATTTAAATTTTAAACTAGATAAATATATATTAATTAAAGAACACACAATTAAACAAGGTTGGAGCAGAAAAGAAGAACTTTAGAAACATCAATCACTTATTAAGAAACACACCAATAAAAAAGGAGCAACATCTGCCCGAGCAATACGAATTGCCAGCCCCTCCGCAATAGCTGTTTTTCCAACGCCACTCTCACCAAGAAGAATGGGATTGCTTTTTGTTTTTCGGCATAGTATTTGAACAATTCTCTGAACTTCAACTTCTCTGCCAATAACTGGATCAATTAGTCCTTCACTTGCACGAGCAGTGAGATCCGCACAGAATTGTGATAGAGCACTCATCTCTGACAACCAGAGAATGATTAGGAAAAACTCTTCTCTGCCTTCAAACATAAAAGTATAAAACAACAAACTTATAAATTATTTTCTTACCTTTTGTTGTGGCAGAGGATCTTGCATCAGAACCTTTTCTTGAAATAGATTTGTTATGCACCCCCTTGGACACCATATTTGGTTCTCTACCATCTTTAGCAAGCTCCTTTTGTAGTCTGGAGAATGCCACAGCTGCCAACTGGTTTGCATTTGCCTTCAATCTGAAATCATATTAGTATACTAGCAACATCAATGGAAAACCACAATTAAATACTTTAAAATTTTAAACATGGATCCGACACATATTCAATTGAGGAATCTTTAGCAGCCAGTGATAGCTCCATACCATTATCGTCACAAAAGGGGAGAAAAACTGTCGGAGTTTACGGGTTAAGCGAACCATTTACATGGTATTAGCAAACTAATGCATTTTCAAAAACTTATAAGAAAATAGAAATTCCTTAAAAACTAATTCAACCGAATCTTTTCAAACTAGGAATGTGGCTGAAATAGATGGAATTTAAACCAGGTTATGCACTAGGTATTCAGGATAACACAAAAAATTTCAATTTAGCTTTTCAGCACAAAGTTCCCAGTGTTGTTCAACCAGTGGAAGCATTCTGCCTAGAGCAACAACCAAAGATTATTTATATGGCATGAAATATCATATTGCCTGGTTATTACAGTCCATAATCCAATTCCCAAAAGCAAATCTCAGCCACAACTGATCTAATTCAACTCCAATTTTCTCACATCAATTTTTAACACTAGTTAATGAAATAGAAATTCGTAGTTAATCATGTATATAAGTTGGTTAATGAGTATCTTGTTAACCGATCAACACACATGATTCCCGTTAACCAACCAATGTACGTGATTAACCACGAATCTGTACTTCATTAACCAGTGTCAAAAGTGGTGAGATGATTATTTTTGGATCTAATTTGAGTTTGGATTTTCATAACATAACTGAAATTTGCTTCCACCAATGATTAGCAGCACAAATGTCAAATAACAACATTCCATGGGAGGCAATCAATGCCTGCAAAGATTCCGCAACAAAACAATACAACAAAAATGAAAAAAAAAAAAGAGAGATTTAATGCAGTACCTATAAAGCACCCGACTAGCACTTCCATCATCAACTTTGACTAAAGCAACAGCAATGTGCTCGGGGGCAATGAATTTATGCCCCAGAGACTTGGAATACTCAACAGCCGCCTCAAACACTCGCTTTGCACTAATGGAAAAAGGGACAGAAACAGAACTACCTTTATCATCATCACCATTAGCAGCACCAGCACGTGTGGCAGAAGAGGTGGAATCTTTTTGGTTCCAAATGCTGTGAACAACATCACGTGCCTTGTCGATGGTGACACCAGAAGCAAGAAAACCATCAGGGGAACGATCCTCCTCGACTATGAGACCCAACAAAAGATGCTGTGTGTAAACCAAATCACTGCCAAGAGCTTTGGCTTCCCTTTGGGAAAACATTATAGCCTTAATTGCTCTTTCAGTGAACCGTTCGAACACCGCAGACACAGTGAACACTCTTCTTTTCCTCATCTTTCTGATCGGTGCCAGGGAGGTAAAAGTAAAACCTTTTCTTTGAGACACCAGAAACGAAAGTGAATTATTATTAATTTTATACCGGGATGATGGATGTAAAACGTTAATACAAGGTGAGAACGAGGTAGCAGCAACCAAGGTTGTAGTGGTAGAACAGGGTTCCGATGGAACATGTCGGTGTCGGTTAGAAGCAAGTGTTCCAAACCATGATGAGTTAATTGATGACGGTGAAACTTGCATGGTTGAGAGAAACAAAGAGGAGAGAGAGAGAGAGAGAGAGAGAGAGAGAGAGGAGGTTGTGATTTGGTTTCAGTGTTTCGCCGCCAAAAATGGACTAAGGTGGGAGGTTGTTGTTTGAGCATAGAAATATTAGCACTATGGCGAAGATCACGGGGGATTCTGAAATTCTTAATTACTTTCGTCAATGATTAAGAAAAGAAACCTTTTTTTTTTTTTTCTTTCTTTTCGCTTTCAGGGTCAGGGAAAGAAAGAAGAAAGAAGAAAGGAAGGGATAGAGTGAGAATGGCAGACACGTCACCGAGAGCAAAAGCCAACTTTATTTCTTGCTTTCTTCTTTGGAACATAACTAATGTACTTTGATCAATAACAAAGCAACAACACCGAAAGGCCAGGGTACCTGCACCAGTACCATCCGCAACGTCCATCTCCAATTGCCGCAGACTAGTTTTTAAGAAAAAGAAAATAAATAAATAAATAAATTATTTGGATAAATCTACCCAAAAACAAATAAATATAAGGGCTAAATGACAGCAATTTCACTTCTGCTACTGTTTTTATTGTAACTTACTAGTTACGACAAAGTTACGAAGGTTTCGTTAAAAATAGGTTTAATTAATTTTTTAATCCAGTAAATAATTTTTTTTATTTTAGTTTTTATAAATTTTTTAATCTTATTTTAATTTTTTTAATTTTAATACAAATAAAATTAATTTTTATAAAGAATATACGATATTATTAATTTTACTTATTTCAAAATTTAAAAGAATTAAAATGAGATAATTTTTTTTATAAAAATTAAAAATTAAAATAAATATATTTACAAGAATTAAAAAATTAAATAAGTCTTAAAAATATTATTACTAATATATATATATTATTTTATATTTATATAATTTTTATTATTTTATTATAATTTATTTCACTTTATTTCTTACATATTCATACTTTAATTTTATCACATATAACTAAATGTGAATGATAAGAGAATATGAGTCTACTTAATTACTTGAGTGGATAAAATTTATCAATCAAATGATTTCATGAATATTAATAATATATTCTTTTAAATATTTATTATATTATTAATTTATTTATATATTTAAAAAATTATTAAAAAATATTAATAATACTTATTTTTAAATTAATAATAAAATAAATATTAAAAAGAATGTATGATTTACTAACTTTTTTTTTAATGAGTTCTCCATAATAATATTGGGGTCCACTGATTTTATTTTAATGGGTTTCTCGTTTTTTTTTTGGCAAATAAATGGGAGTTATTTTCCCCGTATGTCTTTGTCACTGGCTCCATGTATGTTTTAGTGTTCGACTTTGACTAGTCTTAATATTAGATTCCATTCCCACTTCTGAGCCAAAGGGCCAACTACCACCCTGGGGATTGCAATCTGTACCTACAACTTCTGCTACTTCGCAAAAAACACATGACAAGTTCACATGGTGACTTTTCACGGGTTAAATGCATGTTAAAGGTTTTAAATATCTTTTTTGAACCCCCCCCCCCCCTCTTCTTCCCGCAGTATTTATAGTGTCTTACAACCGCGCTGCAAATGAACATCTCAAAGTGACAGAAATCTTCACATACCAGCTCCTGTTAAGATTATATATATCTGCAATAACTGCCCAAGAGTGTAGCGTGAATGGCATCCTTAGAATAGCTAGACAAATCTAACGGAATAGACAATAAAAATACAATCTTAGTCCTAATATTATACGAGATTTAATCTAAAATTAATTAATATTAAATGAAATAATCAAACAAAATATATAAACTATACTTAAAAAATTAAAGCAAACGATATAAAATTCTATCAGAGTCCAGGTATAAAGGCATTGTGAACAATCAGGATTGGGATGTGAGGCTAGAAAGTGGTAACAATCATCAGCCATGCCTAAAATGGACAGAACCACGGGAGGTCAAACATACCACTTTCTGCTCCCAATGTAAATCAACTTACTTTAGACAGAAGGTCAACGACTTTGCAGCCTTCATCACTTCCTCCCAAGTTGGATATCTATCATTATTTCTACGAGTTTCCAAGCTACCCTTGCTTCTCAGGAGTCGGGACCCAAAGACCATTATTGATTTACATATATCCCTTAACACCAATATTGTTAGCAGTATTGCTGAAGGATCCGCAGCAGCCCAATTGCATAGATCCAAGAGAGTGGTCAAGAGGCCCATTTGATTAAGTGATTATATGTAAGGGTAATATTTGTTGAGTCAGTAAAAGAAAGTATGAGAGTTAGTTATGTTTGTCATTATATTGTTACATTTATTCTTTTATTCCCGTCCTACTAGGAAGATTCCTTTTTCGATTTCCTATTTTTACGGATAGCCAATGATTGGCATCTTGCATTGTTTTAAATACCATGACGTACATGAATGAGAGACAACAAAGTTTAACAAAATTCTTCTCTTTTTCCTCATTTCTTGGAGGCTCCCTTGACCTCGAATCCAAGGGAAACATTCTCTTCTCTATCAATTGGTCCGACTTGTCGGATCTTCCACCATGTCCGATCACAATACCCGCTCCAAGACAGCCACTGAGCGCCTCGAAGAAGCGGTTCTCCGCCTTACTCGAACACAGACCACCCTTACTTCCACCCAAATGGACCTTGCCATGAAAGTTGATGCTATACTCGAACAACTAAATACCCTCAGCACCACCTCTATTATCCCACCTCAAACACTACCGCCACCCTCACCTCCCCCACCACCCTATAACCGTCCTCACATCAAGCTCGAGGTTCCACGTTCCGACGGCCAAGACGCGATGGGATAGATCTTCAAGATCTCCCAGTTTTTTTATTATCAGGGCACCCCAGACGAGGAGCGCATTACTGTCGCTTTCTTCTACATGGATGGTCCAGCATTAAGCTGGTACCAATAGATGTTCAGGAACGGGTTTATCACCTCATGGCCAGCTCTGTTACAGGCCCTAGAAACAAGGTTTGCACCTTCGTTTTATGATGACCCAAAGGGAGCTTTGTTCAAACTCGCACAAAGAGGCACGGTTAATGAATATTTAACAGAGTTTGAACGATTGGCAAATCGCATTGTTGGCTTAGCTCCACCATTCCTTTTGAGCTGCTTCATTTCCGGACTGTCACCGGAAATACGACGTGAGGTCCAGGCTTTGCAACCCATTTCACTTCCTCAAGCGGTTTCTTTGGCCAAGCTTCAGGAAGACAAGATCGAGGATCGTCGTTGCAACTACCGAGGTAAACCAGCAACCTCCATTGCTTCCTCTTCTAACCCATCCACGACCCTCACTACCCCAAACACTCCACTATTACCTAACCCACCCAAAGTCCAGTTTCAGAAACTTAACCCAGAGGAGATGGCAGCTCGCAGAGAAAAGGGCCTTTGCTATAATTGCGATGAAAAATTTGGGCCCCAATATAAATGCAAAGCATAGTTCTTCTTGTTAGTCGCTGATGAAGAAGAAGAACCACTCATCCTTCCCAATGACACTCTTATTGATTGTGATTCTGCTACACCCACTGAAAATAACCCAGCTCAGATCAGCTTTAATGCCCTTTCGGGCATCTCTGCTCCATAAACATCCCGCCTCTTTGGGTACATTGGTCGCACCAAGGTTACAATTTTAATCGATGGTGGAAGCACACATAAATTTGTGCAACATCGCGTGGTGAAATTCCTTTCTCTGCCAACCGTGGACACTCAGCCGCTGAATGTTATGGTGGGCAATGAAATAGTAATTAAATGCCACCAGAATTGTCCACATACTTCGATACATATTCAAGGCCAATCATTTGATGTTGACCTGCACGTGCTTCCCATTAGCGGTGCTGATATAGTTTTAGGCATTCAATGGCTGAAACAATTGGGACCAGTGACCACGGATTACGAAACACTCACCATGCAATTCTCGCTACATGGGACCCTCATCCAATTTCGGGCAGATGCACCCACGACTCCAGAGGATGCCACTCCACAACAGGTCAGACGCTTCTTCCAAACACACGCTGCTTCTGCATGTTTTCATATATCTATCACCGAAACTGACCCCATGGCCCTGGACACCACACCGACTCACCCACTTCCCGAAATAGCCTCCCTTTTAGCCAAATACCGTGTCCTTTTCCAAACACCATCCCAACCCCCACCACCCAGAGAAATTACCCATAAAATACATCTATTGCCTAATTCCAATCCAGTCAATGTTAGACTATATAGGTACCCCCACTTCCAAAAAGGTGAGATCGAAAAACAAGTTAATGATATGCTGTCTTCGGGTATGATACAACTTAGCCACATCCCTTTCTCATCCCCTGTTTTACTTGTTAAAAAGAAAGACGGTAGTTGGCGATTTTGCGTGGATTACAGAGCTTTAAACTTAATCACAGTTAAAGACAGATTCCCAATGCCCACTATTGATGAACTTTTGGATGAATTGGGCAATGCATCATTGTTTTCTAAACTGGACCTGCGACAAGGATTTCACCAAATACTTATGGATGAGGCAGATATTCCTAAAATCGCGTTTCGCACCCACCAAGGCTATTATGAGTATAAGGTGATGCCATTTGGGCTATGCAATGCCCCCTCAACATTTCAAGCTACAATGAATGAATTACTCAAGCCATTCCTTCGCAAGTTTGCAGCTGTTTTTTTTTTTACGATATTCTCGTCTATAGCAACAACTTCAATGCACATCTTTCTCATCTAGAAAGCGTTTTTCAGGCTCTGCTCAATGGCCAGTTTTCCCTTAAAGGGTCAAAGTGCCTCTTTGGTAAAAGACAGCTTGAATATCTTGGCCATATTATGTCCCAACAGGGTGTGCAGCCTGAACCATAAAAAATTCAGGCTATTGTGGATTGGCCGGTGCCCACTACAATCAAGTCCCTACGTGGTTTTCTCGGTTTAACGGGTTTCTATCGCAAATTTATTCATGGGTATGCTAACATTGCTTCTCCTCTAACCCACTTGTTACGCAGGGATTGCTTCCAATGGAGTCCATAAGCTCAAACAACTTTTGAATTACTCAAGAAAGCCATGATCGAGGCACCAGTTCTGGCCCTCCCGGACTTCACAATTCCTTTCACCCTCGAAACTGACGCATCCGGGTTAACTATGGGGGCAGTTCTCATTCAGCGCGATCACCCTATCGCCTTCTTTAGCAAGCCTTTCTGTCCAAGATTACAATGTGCCTCCACCTATGTGTGTGAACTACATGCTATCACTACCGCAGTGCGCAAATGGCGACAATATTTCCTGGGTCATTCGTTTGTCATCCTCACTGACCACAAGAGTTTGAAGGAGTTGATGTCTCAAGTGGTGCAAATGCTAGAACAGCAGGTGTACCTTTCTAAGTTATTAGGTTACGACTACACTATCCAGTATAAGGTGGGCAAAAGCAATTTAGTTGCTGATGCCTTATCTCGGGTCCCTGAGGCCTCTGCGGGCCAACTGTTGGTACTGTCTATGCCCAATTTTGTTTTCCTTGATGATTTACGAAGGGCATTACAAGAGAGCACTGAATTTCAGCAGCTCATGACCTAAGTCCAGCAGGCACCATTTGATTTCCCTCATTACAAAATCCATAATGGGCTGCTCTTTTTCAAAGGAAAGATATGGATTGATTCTTCAAATCCATTTTGCACATTGTTACTTGAAGAATATCATAAGACTCCTATAGGGGGATATATGGGTATTGCTAAGACACTGAACAGACTGCAAGATAATTTTTTCTGGGCCAATATGAGGAACGAAGTGTAACAATTCATTTCCCAGTGCTCCACTTGCCAACAAATCAAATATGAAACTAAGAAACCAGCAGACCTATTACAACCGCTCCCAGTCCCTTGTGCTGTATGGGAGGACTTGTCTTTAGATTTCATTATTGGTCTACCTACATCACACGGTTTCACTGTTATTCTTGTAGTTGTAAATCGTTTTTCTAAGGGCACTCACTTTGGAGCACTACCTACACACTTTACAGCTTACAAAGTTGCAACTCTTTTCATGGATATGATTTGCAAACGCCATGGATTCCAAAGGAGCTTAGTCTCGGACCGTGACCCCATCTTCATAAGTCAATTTTGGCTTGAATTATTAAAATTATGTGGCACTAAACTTCGTATGAGCACCTCATATCACCTGGAGACCGATGGCCAAACTGAAGTATTGAACCGAGTGTTGGAACAATATCTGTGCTCATTTGTGCATGATCACCCCTCCAAGTGGTACACCTACCTGGCCTTAGCTGAATGGTCTTATAATACCTCAGTCCATTCGAGCACTGGGCGCACTCCTTTTGAGGTCATGTATGGCAAGAGCCCTCCTTCTATCCCATAGTACCTACTTGGATCCTCTAATGTGGAAGCTGTTGATACTCTTCTCTCTTCGCGCCAAGACATGCTGAACACACTTAGAACTTGCCTAATCAAAACTCAAAGTGCCATGAAGATACAAGCTGACAGTAGGCACAGAGATGTAAGCTACAATGAAGGTGACTGGGTCTATGTCAAATTGAGACCATACTGCCAGAGTTCGGCTACTAATTCCTCTTACCACAAGCTCTCCAAGTGATTTTATGGACCATTTCAAGTCATTGAGAGGATTGGGCCTGTTGCATATCGCCTACAACTTCCTCCCACTTCCAAAATTCACCATGTTTTTCATTGTTCTTTGTTGAAGCAACACCAAGGACCCTTACACCAGCCTATTGATCCTTTGCCTGCGGATGCTTATGACAATCATCCTTTGGTGGAACCGTTAGCAATTTTAGAGAGCAAATGGGACAATGATACTTCTCCTCCGTCTCTATTAGTACCGGTACAATGGTTGGGATTAGCTCCAGAGGATACAAGCTGGGAAAGATGGGAGGAGCTTCAACGCATTTATCACCTTGAGGACAAGGTGATTCTCCCAGGGGAGAGTGATGTTAGCAGTATTGCTGAAGGACCTGCAGCAGCCCAATTGCATAGACCCAAGAGAATGGTCAAGAGGCCCATTCGATTGAGTGATTATGTAAGGGCAATATTTGTTGAGTCAGTAAGAGAGGGTATGAGAGTTAGTTATGTCTGACATTACATTGTTGCATTTATTCTTTTATTCCCGTCCTACTAGGAAGATTCCTTTTTCGATTTCCTATTTTCACAGATAGCCAATGATTGGCATCTTGTATTGTTTTAAATACCATGACGTACATGAATGAGAGGCAACAAAGTTTAACAAAATTCCTCTCCTTTTCCTCATTTCTTGGAGGCTCCCTTGACCTCGAATCCAAGGGAAACGTTCTGTTCTCTATCAAATATAGTCCACATGCCTTTTGTTTTGTAATTTACTTTTACCATAACAGTTGTTTACCAAATATTTCATCTCACAGTATTGCTTCTTGCAGGTATTCAACTTCTCGGAGATGAATCAACCTGACTCCAGATTCTCCAGAGTATCTCAGCATAGGCATTCTCTTCCTTCTCCTCTGCAACATAATTGCTTACCTCACCTTCTTCCTCTTCTTCAATATCTCTTCCATCATTCCTTGTAAGTCATTCCCTCCGAAAGTTGGGCTGCATTGTAGCTGGCCTATCTCTAGATCCATATTTAGAGCAAGCAAACAAAAAGCAGAACTATATCATCCATATTTGTGATTTAAAATTTTGGGCAATTGTTATTTTCTGCTGGAGGAAAAGTAAAAATAATCCTCATTTCATAATTGCAAATATGGCGCACAGAATTCACGTAAGGGTTCCCTTTTCAAGGTCCGTCAGCTTTTGGTGTGCATCCCTAGTAGACCATAAGTTTCTCTGCACCACCTGTGCAAAACAATTTCTGTAAATAGATTTTTTTTTATTCTCAACGACGATACGAGATTTGAACTTATAACTTCATACAAATTATTTAAAGTCCTTATCACTAATCCAATCAGAATAACTTAAAAATACATTTTTAATAGGTGTAAATATCTATTTTGGTCTCCAAAGATATACATGACATCACGATAGTCATCCATTTATAAATGATAATTAATACCATCATTTTCTTCCTTCAAGAACCAATTTGATAAAAAAAATGTGACATTGAGAGACCAATTTGATGCCTCCTAATCTTTAGAGGACAAATTTGATATAATTATAAATGGGCGACCGATGTGATGTTATATATATTTTTGGAGATCAAAATAGACATTTGCTCTTTTTCATAGCACTTAAATATAAATTTATGGTGTAGGGGAAAGAAAAACACAGACAGGAAATTAATAATTGAGAAGCTAATCATCCAAACCCAACCCAACAAAGTGAACAATATATGACGCATATACAATTCAAAAGTACTAACTCAGTTATGAAACCATACGACTGGACCAAGGTCATATAAATATAACAAACAAAAGACCACAGTGATAATGCAATAGGGATTGTGGAATGAAAAGTACAAACAACAAACTAAATGACAAAAGGTCATCCCATCAAGAGGGGTTTGGGTCCACTCCTTTTCCTTAGATACATGACAGTGTGATGATGTAGTACAAGGGGGGATCAATTATAATTATAGGTTGGGTTGTGATGATTTTACTGTTACTTTCATATGAATTAAATTTAGGGGTTTTATTTACTTATTTTATGCAGTTTTAAGATAATTATTGTAGAATTAGAGACGTAACAGGATATTATAAGGGTCAGAACTCATCATTTTATAATATAAGGAGGAATCAACTTATATTAATGTAAGTCTTTTTTTTTTTATAATATTATGTCATTACTTATATTTCATTTGTAGTGGCAGCCAATGTTGCTGTTCTAAGTCATGTAACTAGCATGTGACCTTTTAATGGACTTGGATAGATGTGATTTATTTTAAGTTAAATGTAATGAATGGTTAGGATGCCAGGGTTATTATAACCCTCTACCAAAAGTCCCTTAGGAATTACTGGAATTAGTTTTTGCCATCAAATTAAATCAATACTTCATATCTGATGCTCTCTCTAGGGTTTTGACCTAGAATTCCATTATTCCCACTTCAATCTTCTACCTCTCTTGACTATTCACCTATAGTTCTTCCTCTATTACTACTTCTGCTGTGTCGAATGGAGAAAGACACAAATAACTCGTGCAGGAAAGGAAATGGTTGCGAGCCTTCAGAAAATTTGATAACCATTACAGAAGCAATATATTAAAAAAGGAAAAAAAAGGACTAGTATAATAAACATTACATATCATATAAAGCATAGCTATCTATCATAGTTATAGCAAGCTAACAAGCTCAGTGCTACCATTAGCAACCTAAGCCAGAAAGATTTTCACTGAGGCTCCTAAAATTTGAACTCATTCAAATCAGCTAACTAATGCAACTCAAGTTTTCAACACAATTTGAACTCATGCACAATTTTAAGTTACCAATTTTCCATTTAAAATAGAGACAGGAAAAAGTCAGGACACAAGGAGAGCGGTGCTAATCTCTCTCAAATTCAACTTTACTTTGATAAAGACAAGAAGCTTATTCATGTAGCATAAGAAGAATGCATATAGCAACTAACTTTTATGAGATTATATTTTCTGTACATAAAATTAATCATCAAGAAATAGGAGTAATGGAGTAAATAGTAACCTTGGCAAGCATTGGATGCCCTATAGTACAATAGGGATCGGGGATGGCATCCTGAAGAATTTATGATCTATAGTCTTCAACCTTTTCCATGTTCTCAGGTGAAGAGAAGACAATCAGTTCTGCACTGTCGACATCTTTCAACAATGTCAAAAGTTCACTTTCGTTTCAAAAAGACAATTTTGGAAAATGAAATACCAAAACAAATTTGAATACTAACAAAAACACAAATGACTAAAAAGCTAAATGACATTCATAAACACGATGTCATCAAGAGAATAATGGACACAAATTTATTATGATTTTAAAATGCTCTCATGATACCTCCTTCCAAAGACCCTTTCGAAGATGGTTTTATCTAAGATTAGCTAACTCAACATACGCATATAAATTATAACCATTTAATTAACCAATGCAGTGCAATAATTAAGTTGAGGTACTAACAAGAGAGTCATAGACATTATTTGCTTTGTTTGAACAAGTCAGTCCCGTGGCATACCGTGTTAAACACTGTAATGCTTACATTTAACTTCAAAGATATATATAGCACCTTTTCAAAACACCGGCATTAAAGCAACTTTTCAAAAATGAAAAAGTAATGGCAAGGAGCACAAACGTGGGAAAAATGATCCTAATGGAAGGATTCTTCAATTCTTCCCTAGCATTCCAGTAGCCCTAATGTCAAAACATGATTGAATTAATGAAGAAACACAATTTCAACGAATCATGCGTGATGCAGAAAAGATGCAAAACTTTTCAAGCAGATGCAGAGCTAACGGAAGATCGAAGTCCTTCAAATTACTTCAGGATCAGGATCAGACTCTTGGGAATCAAAAAATGAATGAAATTATGAAAAAAGATCAACTATGGTCTATGGGCCTCTTTTGCACAAAACGTATCCAGGAAAGTTACATGGTGGTGTAGTAAAGAATTGCCGAGTTACGCATGTGTTAAACCCTCTGGGATTAGCATCAGCAGCCACTTTGGGATTTCTTCTTTACGAGACTGTTGTTTGAACTTTGAATAGCTAATCCAATCTGAGAGGCAAATTTTGGGAAAAAATACGATATAAGAGAGCGATGGAAATGGAATGAGATTAGGTTACTACTAATTAGTTATAGGGGTTTGAAAACTCGACTCTTCTTACTAATCTACTCTTATTCGAAATTAATTGAGATATGTTTAAATTTTAAAAATTAAATTATGTGTAATTTTAGTCGAGTTTGTATTATATTTTGAGTCATCATAACTCAACTCGATATTATATTAAGCATTATTTTAAAATTTATTTATTTTTTACAATTAATTATAAATAATAAGTCTTTTTTACTTAAATTAATAGCTTTTATATTAATTTGTTTATATAACTATATTGATATTATTTATTTTGAAATATATACGTAAAATATACCTTAGTTGTAGCTTCTTATTTTTATAATTTTATGACTTAATTATGCATAATTTTTAAATTTATATATTATGTCTACATGTCGAATCAACTCGATTCTGGTTCGGTCATTATCAGGCCATAACAGAGTTGAGTTCAAGTCTAATAAAATGGTTCAGCCAAAATATCAAGTCAGGTTCAAGTCAAACCAAACTAATTCCGTGAACACCCCTACTACGAGTTACGACGATTTAGACCAGTGTCAATACTCTACACTTGTACCATGTGTATTTTTTGAGTAATGTTATATCCTCTTACCCAATCATCCTAATAATCATCCTAATACTAAATGAAGAAAGTATTAAATGAAAAAGTAAATGTATCTAATATCTTGAGAATATAAAAAACATTCAATATTTTCTTCATTTAATAATTAAGAAGATTAAGTAGGAAGATAAATTATTTCTCATATTTTTTTTATGATAAGAAAATGTTTAGGGTGACAGAGACTCTCCTCATTTTAAAGTCAAGATAAATCATCAACCTCAATAAGAATTTATAATAAGATTACAACTTACCGATAAGAATCTCGAGATTCAAACTCAAGTCATGATGTTGTCATAAGTACAAAGTTGACCAAGGTTTATTTTCATTTTACATTTGCATCAGATTATAATATTAGATTACATCATAAAAACTAAGAATTTTATATGTTTGTAAGTGATTTTTAAGTTACATTATCTTTTTCCAGTTAAAAAAAAAGGCTGCATTACGTTTTTCTTATTTTTATAATATGTTATGTTTTTAATTTTTTTATCACATATATTATTATTCAAAATGGACTTTAATTTTTTAAATTTATTATTACTTTTAAAGATTTATAAAGTGAATAGTAAAATTGTTTTTTTATACACATAAAAAAGTTTGTATCAATACAAAATTAGATAATTTCCCTTTAAAAAAATATTACGTCTAATTTAATAATTATACAACTAATTATGGACACAAACCCTTCACCTTCATTTTAGTAAAGTTCACATTTTATATTACCAAAAACGGTTGCGCTATTCGTCTATCCAAAAGACTCCAACTATTAACCATCTTTGTATTTTTTTGATTCACCTGAGATAATTTAAAATTTGAAGCTGAAACTGTTTACATGGCACTGTAGACGCGATATAAGATTTTTGGTTAATGCATTATGAATAAGTGGTTAATCAGTATATATTTTTAGTGAATCTCATTAATTGGTGAATCCAAATTAACTGGTTAATACATTAGAAATAAGTAATTAATTTATATTAATTTATGGTGAATCCAAATAAGAATTATGAATAATGAATAACTTGTTAATATATTAAGAATAAGTGGTTAATCAGTATAGGTTTTTGTTAAATCTCATTAATTGGTGAATCCAAATTAACTGGTTAATACATTAGAAATAAGTAGTTAATCTATATTAGTTTCTAGTGAATCCAAGTAAGAATTCTGAATAATGAATAACTGGTTAATACATTAAGAATAAGTGGTTAATCAGTATAAGATTATGGTGAATCTCATTAATTGGTGAATCCAAATTAATTGGTTAATACATTAGAAATAAGTGGTTAATCTATATCAGTTTTTGGTGAATTCAAGTACGAATTCTCAATAATGAATAACTGGTTAATACATTAGAAATAAGTAGTTAATCACTATAGGTTTCTGGTGAATATCATTAATTAGTTAATCCAAATTAACTGGTCAATACATTAAAAATAAGTGGTTAATTTATATCAGTTTTTGATGAATCTAAGTAAGAATTCTTAATAATAAATAACTGATTAATACATTAGGAATAAGTAGTTAATCAATATAAGTTTATAGTGAAAAAAAAAATGAGAAGCGAGAAATAAAAACATTGACATATAAAAAAGTCAATAAATATACATACAAAAACATACAATAAATAAAAGTTAAAGTATTTAATTAGACGATTCCTAAAAAAAAAAAAACTCACATTTTAGTAAGCATAGGAGCTAGTGATATTTTTCAGCTAGGCAGAACTGTAGAAGGACATCAAACCAATCTTTGGGTTGAAAACTGGACTGGCCCAATGTAATGCTACGTAGATAATTATTTCATTAGCAACGTCTGGCTATTGATTTCTTCCTAACATCAAGGAATTGGGACGAAAAGTTTCAAAAGCTTCTTTGAACCAAAAACTTTCTGTGTCAACCCCCAGAGAATGAACCAAGATGAATTGGTGTGGGGCTAAGACTTTTTGTGTTCTCATCTTCTGCTTCGAACTTTCAAAAAAGTTTCGTGCCTCAATGTGAAAACTCTTAGCACTCAGTCAGCCCTAACCAAGACGTTTTGCTCGGTTTGGAAAGTTCTTGTCCAACCCAAAAAATAAAAATAAAAAAAAATGGGATTTTATTAAAGTATGTTTGGACGGAGAAGAAGGGAGAATTTTTAAATTTAGAGAATTATAAAATATTTATAAAAGTGAATAAGAAGTTATTTGAAGGTTATATAATAATAGTTCATTTTTAAAATGTATCTGAATAAAAAAATGTTTACTTAAAATGAAAACTTTTTTCTTCCTTCCCTTTCTCTCAAAATTCCTCCATCTAATTAATCATACTCTTAATTGTCTCACAATGATCTTTCACATCATCCTCAAATTCAAATGGATGGAACTTCAACAAAATAGAGATGAGTAGATGACAATTAGCATGAACGCAGTATTTAATTAAACGTCAAGCTAATAAATGTCAACTACTAAAACTGAGAATGAAATGAGTATAACTCAACTCTAAAATTTAACTAAAAAAAGAAGGATTATTTAAGTCATTATAAGGAGTAATTTGTCTATATGAAATTTTAACATTAACTCTCTACAAATTACAGAAGATTGATAATATACTTTCAATTTATCCTAAGGGGGAAAAAAAATCTAGCTGTTCTAATTGGAAAACCAAGTCTCAACTAGGAAAGATTTAAAGTACGACAACTATTTTACAACTCAACTGTACTTTCTCTAGTTCTTTTAAACGTTTTGCTTAATTTAGATTTTAGTATTTTTACATCTCAAACTGTATCAACTATGAAGGCATGACTGCAATTTTATTTCATTTATAATTTGTAGATCCCAAGGACTATTCCAAATCGCTTTAGAATCTAATGTGAAAGCCCTTCTTTTTATTAGTTCATTTCATTATTCTAGTGAAGAATGCAACACTGCAAGGGCCCACTGCGGAGTAGCAAATTAAACTTCCACCGAGTCCATGTTCACTATCTTCGGTAGAAGAAAGTTGACGTTTACAATCTTCCTAAAATTTTGGAGCATGATGCTAAATATAATCTTTGTCATTGATTAGAAAGACTATTAGATTAATGGCTGAAATTCATCATTTGCAACATGTTAAATAGGTTATTGTAATTTACAAATTAAATTGGTCCTTAAAAATTAAAAAAAAAATGTGTGGGTGTTTTGCACAAAAAATGTTTTGGGCGTTGTTTCTTCCTCTATTCTATCTAAACTACGAAACAACTTATGGATGATTGCATCCTCGACACCATAACCCAGCAAGTTCTATTGCTAACTATTCCTTCTACTCTAATGCATCTCTCACTGTTATTGTTGGTACCTTTGGATTGAGTGTAACCGATTCCAAGTTTATGCACAAAATGAGTCATCCCAAAACCCAATGAATTGGGTTTTGCTTCCCTTTCATAAGAATATTCCTTACCGCATGATCTCAACAAATTAATGTAGTTAGAATTCAAATATGTAATTGTACATTTCCCACACATCATATTCTTATATATCACTTGATCAACCCCTTGTATGATGTCCTCCTTTAATTGCATTAAGCAATCATAAACATGTAATTTTAAAAAATTATGTCATTTCCTGATTCTGTATACGGTATTCTTTATCATTATATTTTCAACAACGTCATAAAGAGCCAAAATAATTACTCTTTAAAGTCAGTTTGTTATGGAATGAAATATTTATGACAGATTACATTACCAAAAAAAGTATTTATGAAGTAGATTTTTCATTGTAAATAGTCCACGCGGTGTCTTGAGATGAAGTTTCTCAAAATCCGATTTCCCATTTTGCATAGTATCAGCATTAATTTTATGGCGGCTTCTAAGTTCTAACATAAATTTCTTCTTTTTTTCTTTTTGGTTTTGGTACAGATTTATAACATACGCGTAGTATAGGAGTTACACCTTTTTTCTTTTGGTGGAGAGTATAGGAGTTACATACAATCTTCTACTTTAACCAGAATACGTATATTTAATTAAACCTAAGTATATTTTCATTTTTCACCACTTAATATAACAAATAATTAAGCTACATATAACAATTTAAGTTAATAAATACATAATTAATTGCAATAGTTATTATGAAATCATTTTTATTAACCACGCATGAACACATTAAAATATATTCATTTAATTAATTGTTAATTAAGTTTAATTTAAAATAATCAATAGTATTAATAGCACTTATTATTATATGTTAGACCTAGGGTTTAGGGTATCCTAAACCCTAAACCTTAAACATAAAAAATATTCAATACTTTCTTCATTTAGTAATTAAGAGAATTAGTAGGAGGATTGAGTAGGAGGATAAAATATTTCTCATGTTAGACCTAGGGATGGAAACAAACTAACTCAGGTTAGGTCAGACTTTGTCTTAAACAGGCTTGACCTGTATCCAAATTATAAGGCACATGCCTGACCTGTGAACCTGAAACAGGTCAATTTTTAAGGTATGACATAACATTTTTAAAAGTCTGGTCTGACCTGAAAGTTTATTTAAAGACCTACTTTACAATAAAGCATTTAAATAGGCTAACAGACATACTTTTAAATAGGTCAACAAGCATTTACATAAGCTAACATTCACTTCCTACTTTTATAGATTCTCACCACTTTCTTGCTCTAGTCTTTGGTTAATGTAAGACTTGAAGATATACAAAGTTACAAAATTATTGGAGGCATATATGTTCTATCTACTCTCATTCATTCTCTTGTTGCTGCTGCTGGCATTATTGCACAAGAAGTGGCAGGTGATGTCCGTATGATTGATACATGATTGGAGTTGATTTTTATGACTTTTTATTATTTAACTGTCTGTATTTAAGAGTGAATGTTAAATGAATCTTCACTATATTTTCGTTTTTGCAGTATTAAAGGAATTTAATACATTTGGATGAAAACAAGCGAAGATACCGAGTTTTCGCAGCATACGCGTGTTTCCTCACACCGTGGCGTGACTACTAAAAAAAAATTTGATTATGTTATGATGATGTCATGATGATGTCATGAACGACTTCATTAAGTACTGTAGCATGACATAAGCAAGTACTGTAGCGTGACATCAGCAAGTTATTGTAGCATGACATCATCATGACATAAGCAAGCTACTATAGCACCCAAATCTCCTATAAATATGCGTGAATGCAGAGGGAAAAAGAGAGGGGGGTTATCTGGTTTTCAGTTTTCTTTCCAGAAGAGAAAGTTACGAAAACTCTCTCTCTCTTCATTATTTTCCTTTTTCTTTTCTTTTTCTTTTCTTCTTTCTCATGTGTAATTAATTTTTATCTTGCTTGGGTAAAAATGTGAAGCTCTTGGTAATAAGTTAAGGTTAGATTAATTTCTTTCTTGTACTTAAATGATATACTATGAAGCAGATATAATATGTGTTGTATGTTGTTTCCAATTAATTTAGAAACTCTTCTTGTATAATGAATATCTTGATCCATTGTAGACAATAGGATTGACACAGTGGATGCTTTTGATGATTTATAAGTATTGATAGATAATTATTGGAACCATAATATGATTACATGATTGAACTTTGAATGTTAAATCTTCCGATTGGAATATTCATTATGCATGATTTTAATTGAGTTATAAAACGAAAAATCTTGTTTTTAATTTATTACCAAGAGTGGATCTTCTAACCCAAGCAAATCATTTTCATTTGTGAACAACTTATATCATCTTTAATTTTGTGATAAATCTACTCCTTACCTCAATTAATTAGTTTTCCTTCATCAATTACCTGTGAATCGACCTCGGACTCCCAAGAATTTATTACTTGAGACAACCTACACTTGAGTTTGAAACTTCTAAATATAATTATATCCCATCAAGTTTTTTGCATCGTTGCCGGAGACTTGATTTGAAATTCTAATATATTGAGGTTCTCTTTCTGTAAGTAAACTTCATTATCAGGTATATTCTTCCTCTACTCTTTTTATTTTTATTTATCTATTTACTAATTTACTAACTAACTTAATAACTAACTTATTAACTAAATTTTATATTTACATCATTTATTTACGTTTATTTATTTATTTTTGTTTTTATTTTTTATTTTATTTTTTTATTTACCCTTTTCATTATTATTATTATTATTATTATTATTATTATTATTATTATTATTATTATTATTTACGCTTTATGCTTACTAACTTTCTAACTTTTAATTTCGTCATTTATTTTTCTCGTCTCTCTAACTTAATGAAATAATATTTCTTCTTCTCTTCTCTTTCGTCGGCCATTGGGGCTCGCCATTCTCTCGATTTTCATATTTTAAATTTACTTTCTGCACTTTATTTTCTGAATTTTATTTTCCACACTTTATTTTTTGCATTTATTTTCTCGTATATTATTAACCCTCTATTTATCTAATTTTATTTTATTTTATCGTTATTTAACTTTTTACTTGTTAATATATATATATATTTTGGATGGCTGATTTATACCACATCCTTCTTAATATTTAACGGCCGGTGTCTACCGCCTACTTGTACATTATTTTTATTTTATGTCACTTATTTATGCTTAACTAGTATCGTGATTCAAATTCTGGATGTTTGGTTAAAATTAATCCTAGTAATTTATTTATTGATTTATTTGAATCACAATCACATACAATTAACACAATGACTGAATTTGAAGGTGCACATGTTGAACATGATAATCAAACACAATGAACTGAAAATGAAAGTATACATGTTGAACAAGGAAATCAATCATTGCGAACTATGCGTGCATATTTGCAACCACCTCGAAATTCTAGTCCATCATGTTTTATCTTTCCACTTACTACTAATAATTTTAGATTTAAGTCGGGTATGATTTCTTTACTTCCTAATTTTCATGATTTAGAAAATGAAAGCTCATATTTACATCTAAAAGAATTTGAAGAAGTTTGTATTGCTTTCAATGATCAAATTGCACTGAAGAAATTGTTAAACTTAAATTGTTTCCTTTTTCTTTGAAAGATAAAGCAAAAACTTGGGTTAATACTTTGAAACCAAGATCAATTGGCATATGGTAAGAAATGCAAGGTGAGTTTTTAAAGAAATTTTTTCCAACACATAAAACCAATGCTTTGAAAAGACAAATCCAAATTTTTTTCTAAAATTCAAATGAAGCGTATTTTCAAAGTTGGGAACGTTTTAAAGATTTGTTAAATTTTTGCTCACATCATGGTTTTGAAAAATGGTAGACTATAAGCTTCTTTTATGAAGGTTTAACACCTGAAACTAAACAATTTGTGGAAACGATATGTAATGGCGAGTTTCTTGATAAAGAACCCGAAGAAGCTTTAGATTATTTAAACCATTTGGCTGAAAATTCTCAATCTTGGCATGGTACTAATCCTTCTGAAAATTCAATTAGATATAACCTTGCAAATGCAGGAAAAGGAAAATATTATCTTAGTCAAGAAGAAGATCTAAATACAAGGTATGCTAGTTTGGCTAGAAAGGTTGAATCCATGGAATTAAGGAAAGTAAAAGAAGTCAAATCTGTGCAAAATGAAGAAATTTGTGGCATTTGTGATGAATTAGGACATTCGACAAATGAATGTCCTAATATTCCTGTTTTTAAAGAAGTTGTGCATGAGCAAGTAAATGCAATAAACAATTTTAAAAAGCCATTCACCTTTTCTTTTTCAAATTCTTACAATCCGAAATGGAGAAATCACCCGAACTTCAGTTAGAGAAATAATAATCAAGCACAATGTATGCAACCACCGCCTCTTCAAGAACAACAGGATTCTCAAAATTCTCAAGGATATGCACCTTATATCCCGCTATATAGGAAAAACCTTAAAGGAACTTTGAGTGCATTCATAGAAAAGCAAGAGACCATCAATAAACAAAACACTCAAACCATGATTGACATAAAAGACACTCTTGCTAAACTTGCTTCTGCACTCACCATTCATGAGAAAGAAAAATTTTCTCCTCAACCTCAACCGAATCCCAAAGGTCAATACTGTCTAAATGAGGGTTATTCTGAAAGCAAACAAATAGATCAAGTCAATTTGGTAATAACTCTCAGGAATGGAAAAGTTGTTGAAGAAAGTAAGGAGATAAAGAGCCAAGTATCTAGAATGATGAACTCCTTGAGTGTGAATGAGCTAGAAGATGTGAAAAAGAATCAAGATAGTAGTGAAGTTGAGTTACCCAAAGAACCTGAGGTGACAAAGAATCCTGTTAAGCCAGAAAATAAAGACAAGGGTCACCAAACATACATGATTGACTCAATCATGGAGAAGGGACTTTCTACAACCTTTGATTTTGATCCCCTTGAGAATCTTCTTATTAATTCTGAGTTTGATTTTATTAGTAATCTATATAATGTATTTGATAATTGTACTAACTTTTATTTAACTCAGAATCATGACACTCAGGGATGGAGTCTAAAGTTTAAGGAGTTGCTTAATGAAGGTTGGAGTTTTCCTAATAAAAAATGTGGTCGTCCCCTAGTCTGTTCTCATGAAATTAAATTGGAGGAAGGTAAATAGTTGGCAGTTGAAGCCATAACTTGAGTGAAAAGATCCAGATGTAGTCGAGACTTTGGTAGAAGATCTTGTCTACCAAAGCTGAGGTAAGTTTTTAATATTTCGTTTGTGTTTTTGAGTTGGCTTAAGTGTCTCCCAGATTTCAGAACTTTTGTATGAGGATGTAAATAATGTCGGCAAAAAAAAAAATAGAGGGCGAAACTACGATTGTACTTAGTCTTTAATTAGATTAGGAGCCCTGGGCGGATGCCCGTCCTATCATAGACTCAGGAGGAGACTTTCACATGCCAGTATGTAAATAAAGTTCATGTGCCATATTCTGTAGAGAGTCGCGTGCTACATTCCCAGTTCTTAGAACCAAGGCTTTGTAGTACTGATAGACAGAAAGAAGCGCCCTGTCTTTACAGTGAACGTAAACTGTTAGCTGAGCTGTATACTTACTTTAATTAGTAGGTCTCTACGGCTAGTTCTTACTGGTTGCGGTCAGGTACCATCTTCTTAGAATACATGCCTTTAATTAGGTTTGTAGGAAGATAGAGGGTTGTTCTTCCGTAAGCAGGACGGAAAGGATTCAAAGGTTCTTGTTGTCGGTTCGGCAATCTTTGTGGAATTCATATGTTGCACTGGTGACACGCAACTTAAATACATGCCACTACTACATTCATGACACGCAATATAAAGATATACCATGAAAACTGTACATACAGGTATGTCATCGTTTATTATTATATTTCTTTTATCTTTGTATGATTTTGTTGTATTTTGATTTTTGGATAGACGATCATTTGAGTAGGATCCTTCAGGGGTTTCTAGACTTCTTTACCCTAATGGTTTTCTTGAAGTTAAAAAAAAAGATTCTGTGTTTCTTATTTTCAAACTTTTCTGACAACAGTCAACCTACCCATATAGGTGCTATGATTACTTTCTCCCTTCTTTTCCCTATCTAAACACTCTATTCTCTTCACTTTCCTCCAACTCATAATCATTCAGAAAGAAGGTGAAATTTTGGGACCTCTTGTTCGTAACCTTAAAAATGTCTGTGTTTTTTGTGGGTCAAGTTATGGGAAGGGTTTAGAGTTTGTAAATATAGCAAGGGCTCTTGGTTGAACCCTTGTTGCGATGAATATTCATGTTGTATATGGGGGAGGTTGTCGTGGGTTAATGGGGGCTGTATCACTTGCTGCTTTTATAGGAGGCAGTCAAGTTTTAGGTGTCATTCCTAAACCTTTAGCTCAAAATAACATTACTGGAAAGACAGTTGGAGAAGAAATTCAGGTAACATCTATGCATGGACGAATGAAAAAAAATGCTTGACAACTCTGATGCATTCATTGCCTTACCAGGTGGTTTTGGTATCTCGGAAGAAATTTTTTAAATTGTCTCTTGGGACGAACTAAACATCCACCATAAACCCATTGGCTTGTTGAATGTTAATAATTTCTTTGATCTTTTGATATTTTTTCTTGACAAAGCTGTGGAACAGAAATTTATCACTCTTTCGGCAAGAAAACTTCTTATCTCTGCCTCCACTATTGATGAGCTCATTAATAAATTAGAAACTTTCGAGTATGAACCTGATAAAGTAATAGCTCAGATAGATTGGTCAGTAGGAAGGAGTGAGGGAAGCAGCAAGAAAAGCAAGCCAGATCTGACACTTCATCTTTAATGGGTTTGATTTCATTTATCGTCCTTTGTTTCTATTTTAATTTGTGTCAGATTTCTCCAACAGGTACTATTTTCTATCCTTACTCATCTATATTTTAACATTGCGGATAATGTTATGATCTCGTTGGGGGGAAGGATAAAGGATAGTTGATATAAAAAAAACAAAAAAAAAATTATAAAAAAATTACAATTGTGGAATGTTTGATATGATTGTCAGTAACTTACTAAACTAATGAAGGGTGGTAGAGTAAGGAGTAGTTTTGCCCTTGCGGTGATTTACTCTTGAGACGCATCTTAATTGGTGGCAGAGTAAGGAGTTTTTAGGTAATTAATTAATTAGTATTGATTTGTGAAAGTAACAAAGTTTTTGTCTTTTGATTTCCTTTGTAAAATTCAAGTGAATGCACTTTCACATCCTTTTAAGCAATTGAAATTCAGGGATCATACCAAGATTGATTAAATTTTCTTCTTTCTTAAAAATCACATGCTTAGATATGAATGTTGAATTGATGGATTGAGAATGATAGAAACATGTCTTGTGAGATTTTGAACCTATTGATGAATGTATTGAACATTTGTACCATTCTCTTCTTTCTTGTGTGATTTTCACTCATGAAATTGTTACTCTAGAATTTGCTTTGATTCTTTTTAAGGCTACATTTTCACATACATACTTAAATATGATTGATGCATTTTAAAATAGCTACTTTGACTAAATAGTCATCCTTGTATATTTTCCCTTGTGTAACCCCTTTGAGCTTATTTGGCCAGTTCTTGTTTTTAGCTTATTACGTGCCTTTAAAAAAAAAGGGAACATGTTTTTACCTGACCTTAAGGAATAAGAGAGCATTGACTTTGTTCTTAAACAAGTGTGAGAGTGTGTGTGTGTAAAAAAAAAGGTAAAAAGAAAAAGAAAAGAAAAGAAAAGAAAGAAAGAGCTGACCATATGATACACTATGTGACATATCCATATCCAGAATAAAGATGGATGCTTGGAAACAACTAGAAGAGAAGGAGAAGATTTATGCCTAACAATGAATTCAACTCATCAATTTAGGATTGATTTTCAACAAAACATTAGTCAAATATTGGTCATTGTCCTTAATGATGAATGTTCTCAAATATCTTTTTCACTCTAACTGTACCATAATGCTCTTTTATTCTCTTTGGTATTTATCTTTTCATGTTCATATTATCCATTTTCCTTTACCATGACCCTGTTACAATCTTGAATAAAGTCCTCTTGATTTTTGTGTGCATGTGTTCTGAGTAGTGGAGAAGTAGAAGATAAGCAAGCTTATGGTAGTATAATTTTTCATGGGTTGAATTGAGTGAAATATCTACAATTTTAAACACTAGAAGGATTGAGAGTGAATCCTGTGAGGATCTTTCATTCTTCATTCATTCTTTTTAACTGAAATTTTCTTGTTTGATAGTTTGAGATGTGAAGAAATATTACCTAAAAAAATGCTTTGTTCCCTTGAATGGCTAGTTGCTCTTCTTGTTTCATTAAATCTTTTAGAGTTTTTAGCTTTTAAGTCAGTGTCATTTCCTAGCTTTGGTCTTATATATTTTGCCCAAGAGTGCAAAAGCTCAAGTGTGGGGGTGTGATTGGAGTTGATTTTTATGACTTTTTATTATTTAACTGCCTGTACTTAAGAGTGAATGTTAAATGAATCTTCACTAATATCTTTGTTTTTGCAGTATTGAAGGAATTTAATACATTTGGATGAAAACAAACGAAGATACCGAGTTTTCGTGGCATACGCGTGTTTTCTCACACCGTGGCCTGACTACTAAAAAAACAAATTGATGATGTCATGGATGACTTCATCAAGTACTGTAGCATGACATAAGCAAGTACTATAGTATGACACCAGCAAGTTACTGTAGCATGACATCAGTATGACATAAGCAAGCTACTGTAGGACCCAAATCTCCTATAAATATACATGAATGCAGAGGGAAAAAGAGAGGGGGGGTTCTCTGGTTTTCAGTTTTCTTTCCAGAAAAGAAAGTTACGAAAACTCTCTCTTTTCATTATTTTCCTTTTTCTTTTCTTTTTCTTTTCTTCTTTCTCATGTGTAATTAATCTTCATCTTGCTTGGGTAAAAAGGTGAAGCTCTTGGTAATAAGTTAATGTTAGATTAATTTCTTTTTTGTACTTAAATGATATACTATGAAGCAGATATAATATGTGTTATATATTATTTTCAATTAATTTAGAAACTCTTCTTGTATAATGAATATCTTGATCCATTGTAGACAATAGGATTGGCACAGTGAATGCTTTTGACGATTTACAAGTATTGGTAGATAATTATTGGAACCATAATATGATTACATGATTGTACTTTGAATGTTAAATCTTCCGATTAGAATCTTCATTATGCATGATTTCAATTGAGTTAAAAACGAAATAATCTTGTTTTTAATTTATTACCAAGAGTGGATCTCCTAACCTAAGCAAATCCTTTTCATTTGTGAATAACTTATATCATCTTTAATTTTGTGACAAATCTGCTTCTTACCTCAATTAATTAATTTTCCTTCATCAATTCCCTGTGGATCGACCTCAGACTCCTGAAAATTTATTACTTGAGACAACTTACACTTGAATTTGAAACTTTTAAATATAATTATATCCCATCAATACACGTCAAGATGAAGCTGAGCGTGGTATAACAATCAAGTCTATGGGTATCTTGCTCTACCATGAAATGACTGATGAATCTCTAGAATTATAAGGGAGAGAGCCAAGGGAGTGAGTATCTCATAAATCTCATTAACTCCCCTGGGCACGTGGACATCTCATATAAGGTAATTGTTGCACTTCACATTACTGATTGAGAACTAGTGGTGGTGGATTGTGTTGAAGGTGTCTGTGTCCATACTGAAACTGTGTTGCGACAAGTCCTGTGAGAAAGGATTAGGCCTATTTTGACTGTTAACAAGATAGACAGATGTTTCCTTGAGCTGCAGGTGGATGAAGAGGAGGCTTACTAGACATTTCAAAGGGTTGTTGAGAATGCTAATGTGATCATAGCTACATATGAAGATCCACTACTTGGTGATGTTTAGGTCTATCCAGAGAAAGCAACAGTTATTTTTTCTGCTGGTTGGCATGGCTGGGCTTTTACTCTGACAAACTTTGCAAAAAATGTATGAAATAATTAAAGCCTACAATAAGGATTACGTAATTTACCAATTAAATCAACTTATGGCTTCATCAATGGAAAATTGCTTTGCAATGGTGCTTTCGACAATTTGCAGAGTTTCTGGTTGAGCCTTTAGCCAGTAGATAGAACATATATGCCTCTAATAATTTTACAATTTGGTATATCTCTAAGTCTCACATCGACCAAAGACTAGAGTAAGAAAGTGGTGAACATTTATAAAAGTAAGGAGTAAGTATTAAGTTATAACATAATTCTAATATGTTATTTCTATTCTAACTTATTAACTTAAGTTTTAGTTACTTGACTTTTATTAAAATTTAATTTAATTAAAAAATATATTAATATATTATAATAATATATATTATATTATATATAGTTAAAACATGTCGACTAGCATGTCAGGCCTAAAAGGCCTATTAGATGACTTGAGGTCTGACTTTTTTAGTTAAACATGTTTTTAAAAAGTCTTAACCCAACTTGTTTAGTAAACAAGTCAGGCCAGACTAGGCCTCAAGTAGGTCAAGTCATAAGCCCCTGACAGACGACCTGACCTATTTCAACTCCTAGTTAGACCCCACCTTATTATTTTATTATACTAGGTGCTTGAGGTACGATTCATGCCTGAGGAGTTAAGTACATGTTTGGCTAAACTTTTTTTTTAGCTTAAAACAATCTTTTTTTGGGAAAAAAACTATTGTAACAGTGTTTAATTATGTTTGGCAAAATCAACTTCAGCTTTTGTACCAAATTCAATGCAAAATAAAAGCTATAAAAAGCTTTTTTTCATAATGCTGAAGATTGAAGCTTATGATTCTACCTTATAGATTATTCCTTAGACTTTGATATGTAAATACCATTTTGATCTTAATCAAATAACTTTTTTAATCATTCTATACCTATTTTGATAATTTAATGCATAAAAGTGATTCTTTTTTATATCAACAAAACAAAACAAATTAATTTAAAATCAATTTTCAACTGATATATCCAAACATAAAAATAAATCGATTATAACAAAAATCTTTTATATAATAATCGATTGTTGAAATTATCAAAGTTTTTACAGATGAACCAAACACACACTAAAATGGACGAATTAACATATTATTGATAAGATTAATGACAGTTGCACATTATTTTTTTAAGTTACACAATATATACAATGTAATATGGTTGAATTTTTCATAGATGAGCCCACAAACATATAAATGAATCAAAACATGTCACATTAAATATTATCATATATAGTCTTAATTTTTTATACATAAATTTTAAGGAAGGGGAGGAAATCCTTTCCAAAACCAAAACATGCCAAAAGCCATAAAGATATAGTCATATTATATTAAAAGAACAATTGTAGAATTCTTTTTTAAAAAAAGAACAATGTAGACTATTTTTCTTTAGTTTTGAAAAATAGAAATTTATGTGTAAACTTAAACTAAGCTAATAAAATAATGCTACAACAAGTGAATTGAATTGGGTTTGAAAAATAAAAATGAAAGTGAGCGTGGTTGTACTTAAAATACCTTAGATATAGATTTAGGGATAAGATTCTTTCTTTAAAGTGAGTTTGCTTATAAAGTGAGTAAGTAAAATTGTATTTATATTTAATTTAATAAAATATATAAAAAATTTAACCTACTAAATAATTTAAGAAAAGATACACATTTGTTTTTTAAATTTTAGAGACGTTCACTTTATATACATACAACATTTTTCATTTTTTTTTTACAAAGTTCACCTTCAATTCTCCTCAGACAGTTTTTAATTAGCATGGGGCACCAACTAAGTAGAAGGACAACAAACCAAATTTTTGGGCTGAAAACTGCGATATCCCAATGTTTCATGGTTAATTATTTCATAGCCCCTTTCCCGTGTCATAGTATCTTATGACTACTGATTTCATACTAACATTAGACATTTGTGTAATTTGAAAAGTCCATAAATTGTTGAAAAAAAGAAAGAAGAAAAGTCCATAAATTAAAACTTCCGTGTGATAAAAAAAAATAAAGAAATTGGGATGGAGAACAGTCACTTTATATACATACAACATTTTTCATTTTTTTTTTACAAAGTTCACCTTCAATTCTCCTCAGACAGTTTTTAATTAGCATGGGGCACCAGCTAAGTAGAAGGACAACAAACCAAATTTTTGGGCTGAAAACTGCGATATCCCAATGTTTCATGGTTAATTATTTCATAGCCCCTTTCCCGTGTCATAGTATCTTATGACTACTGATTTCATACTAACATTAGACATTTGTGTAATTTGAAAAGTCCATAAATTGTTGAAAAAAAGAAAGAAGAAAAGTCCATAAATTAAAACTTCCGTGTGATTAAAAAAAATAAAGAAATTGGGATGGAGAACATTCACTTTATATACATACAACATTTTTCATTTCTTTTTTTACAAAGTTAACCTTCAATTCTCCTCAGACAGTTTTTAATTAGCATGGGGCTCCAACTAAGTAGAAGGACAACAAACCAAATTTTTGGACTGAAAACTGCGATATCTCAATGTTTCATGGTTAATTATTTCATAGCCCCTTTTCCGTGTCATAGTATCTTATGACTACTGATTTCATACTAACATTAGACATTTGTGTATTTTGAAAAGTCCATAAATTGTTGAAAAAAAGAAAGAAGAAAAGTCCATAAATTAAAACTTCCATGTGATAAAAAAAATAAAGAAATTGGGATTAAGAACATTCAATTTATATACAAACAACATTTTTATTTTTTATTTTACAAAGTTCACCTTCAATTCTCCTAAGACAGTTTTTAATTAGCATTGGGCTCCAGCTAAGTAGAAGGACAACAAACTAAAATTTTGGGCTAAAAATTGCGATATCCCAATGTTTCATGGTTAATTATTTCATAGCCCCTTTTCTATGTCATAGTATCTTATGACTATTGATTTCATACTAACATTAGACATTTGTGTAATTTGAAAAGTCCATAAATTGTTGAAAAAAAGAAGGAAGAAAAGTCCATAAATTAAAACTTCCGTGTGATAAAAAAATAAAGAAATTGGGATGGAGAACATTCACTTTATATACATACAATATTTTTCATTTTTTTTTACAAAGTTCACCTTCAATTCTCCTCAAATAGTTTTTAATTTGCATGGGGCTCCAGCTAAATAGAAGGACAATAAACCAAATTTTTGGGCTGAAAACTCCGATATCCCAATGTTTCATGGTTAATTATTTCATAGCCCCTTTTTCATGTCATAGTATCTTATGACTACTGATTTCATACTAACATTAGACATTTGTGTAATTTGAAAAGTCCATAAATTGTTGAAAAAAAGAAAGAAGAAAAGTCCATAAATTAAAACTTTTGTGTGATAAAAAAAAATAAAGAAATTGGGATGGAGAACATTCACTTTATATACATGCAACATTTTTCATTTTTTTTACAAAGTTCACCTTCAATTCTCCTCAGACAATTTTTAATTAGCATGGAGCTCCAGCTAAGTAGAAGGACAACAAACTAAATTTTTGGGCTAAAAACTGTAATATCCCAGTGTTTCATGGTTAATTATTTCATAGCCCCTTTTCCGTGTCATAGTATCTTATGACTATTGATTTCATACTAACATTAGACATTTGTATAATTTGAAAAGTCCATAAATTGTTGAAAAAAAGAAAGAAGAAAAGTTCATAAATTAAAACTTCCGTGTGATTAAAAAAAATAAAGAAATTGGGATGGAGAAGTTAAAATGCTTCTTTGAGCCAAATGTTATTCTAACATTTTCTGTGTCAACCCTGATAGCATGAAAAGAAGAAATACTTGTGTAGATACTTAATCAATTAACATTTGAATAATTATATATATTTTTATGTTATATAATAATTTTATATTAAAAATAATAATAAATTTATTATTGGTTGGTCTAGTCCGCTCAATTTGTGTAGATAAAATTTATACAAATATTTTTCCATAAAACACGATGAATTGGTGTGGAGGCAATCTAGTAACGGAGTGTTTTCTACATCTTCTGCTCATGATAATTTTTTTTGTTGAGAAAAAATTTAAAATCTCTCCATCTAAAGTCAAAGTAAATCACTAATCTTAACAAAAATTTAAAAATTTATAGTAGGGGCGGTAACCTCCCCATCTTTTCTCATGATATTACGACAAAGTCTCGTGCCTCAATGTGAAAACTTTAGGCACTCAGCAGTCAGCACCGACGAAGATATATTGCTGGATTTGAAATGTTCTAATCCTGCCAAAAAAAAATCCCAGCCATGATCTACGTAGCTTTTTGGAACAATTTAAATTTAGCCATATGGGTTTTTCATTTAGCTCTTTTGCAAGGAATTTATACATCATCTTCAAATTAAAATGGACGCCAAGATGGTAATGTTAGAATAATTTTTATGGAATAGTATAAGTTATATTATATTTTTATAAAATTTAGATTGAGTAAATGCCAAATAATTAGAGCATATATAAGTTTTAGCCCAAAGTAGTGCTCGTTATTATTAGGCTATAGGGTTTGTTGTTGCTAATAAGCACTGTCACAAGTGAATTTTGTTGTTAGGTTTTATGTATGATCTTATTATGATAAGCAAGTTTAGTTTATTTTGATGTGAATATATATACAAAGGAGATGCTCATATTTTTAACTGTCCTAGTGTGTATAGTCATCCTACTAACACTAACGCAGGAGCAAACTAGTGTGTACACAAGAGAGAGATCTCAATTCATAACCGCTTTAATACGTATCCCTATCAACGCTAACGCAAGAGTAAATTATTATAGAATAAGAATAGTTTCTCTACTTCATAGCATTTGAAATCTCACTCAAGAATTCAATTATGATTGTCTCATCATTATCTTTTCTAGATAACCATGTAACTCAATCTATATTATTTTTGTATATGTCATAATTTAGAGTTAAATTGATCAAATAATTTTAGGTTTTTATATTGTAGTTTCGACCCAAAATTTCTTAGTTAGTCTCAGAGCCAATTTAATACTGACTATGATGGCAAATTGCATTTATTTTTTGTTGATAATTCTATTAAATGGGTATAAATAATTTTGTTTGCTTTGTGAAAAATCATTAAATTCTAAAATTCAAAATTTGTTTTTCCTTTGGATAATCTTCTGTATTACTGGAAGATGTCTGCACGAGGCGTGAGAAATATCTTTGTGATATGAATAAATTAGTTTTTTTTTTCCAATTGTTGTCTTATCTAAAAGCTAGTACCTCGGCCATGAACTTGGGTCCACGGGTACTTCGGCTCATTGCTATCCACAATCAATACCTTAGTTGTGACTTCGAGTCCACGAGTAGTTCACCTGACGCAACCCACAAGGTTACTACACCTTGACGAGGCCCGAGTAATACAAGGACTAAAAAGGATCAACTATTCTGACATCTTTACATGACGGTCAAACTGGGGAATCCACTTGAACACCTTCCGGGGTCAAGTAGCAATTCAAAGGTTTTCACCCGTACCCATTTGAGCTCGACTTTAACCCATAAATTGACTAGGTTTACATTGGTTAAGTGTATTTTCACTTGACGACCAGACACGAGAATCCACTTGACCATCAACCGAGGTCAAGGAGTGCATTCAAGGCTCTTTACCCGTACCCTTATGGCCTCACCTTGACTTATAAATTAACTAGTTTTACATTGGTTAAGCGTAATTGACTATAGCATGAGATAATGGACTCCACACCACGAGGCTACCGCGTCGCCTTCACTATTTCGAATTAACCTATAAACCTAAAAGGTTTAGCGCATTCAAATATTTTTAGATGAACCCAACCACCGAGATTGGGCTTTGGACTCATCTCGGTCAAGTAAAACGAATGTTCGTCAGACTAAATGAACCCGGCTACCGAGATCGAGCTTTGGACTCATCTCGATCAAACAAAAAGAGCGTTTGTCAGACTAAACGAATCCAACTACCGAGATCGAGCTTTGGACTCATCTCGGTCAAGAAAAACCAGCGTTCGTCAAACAAAACGAGTATTGAAATCGAGCGTTAGACCCATCTCGGTAAACTGTACGAGCAAATCGCCAAGTACAAAGCGAACACTGAGATCTGGCGTTAGACCTATCTCGGAATTACAAAAACAAACTACACAATATAAAGTGCCACCAAGATCAAACAAGACATGGAGTAACAAGCCAAATGCAGAAGACAATGAAAAACAAAATGTTCAAAAAAACAAATTTATTATCCTTCACATTCCAAATATCATCACCTTTACAAGAAGGATCTATAAGCTACTCTCATGCAAGAGTTCCCACTTAGAAGAAGCTAAAAAGGTAGCCTAGTAAGATGATGATGATGATCAAGCACTAACTACAACCACCTCTATGGTTCCCTAAGATGCGCACACTAATCTCCTCCCTCTTGATCAACATAAGGAGAAGGCTTCACAATCTCATAACTCCAAAACATTCCTGCACACCCAAGGCATGGTGAGGCCTTCAGTGATAGTCAGGAGAGTGATAAGTGTTAAATACACTCATCTTTTGGATTTATTTATTAGGATTTTTAATTAATTTTTAATTTAATTTTAAATAATTATATCTTCATCTAGTCATATTTGAATTTTCAAAATAAATTATCAGATTTTGTGCAAAAATAGAAAATTCTTGAACATAAATATTTGAAGGATTATTGTCCTATTTTTATATGCAAATTAGATTTCTAATTAGACATAAAATCTTAAATAATAATTAGGTTGAAGATTGGATAAGGATTCTTAAAGAGATTAGATTTGGAGCAAAATTTGGATTCTGGCACTATCGTGATCATTCCTCATTAATTGACTCAAATCTTGGGTTACAGAGATCAAATGATGTGTCATTTATAGAATTGAAAAGCTAACAGAAAATACTACAACTTCTCTTTAGAGATTGAGGGCAAATTCTGTCATCTTGAGGGTGATAAAAATCGTGTATGTTAGATAAAAGGGAAAAACGAGTTTAGCAAAAGAGCTCTCTTTTGGTTCAAAAAATGCATGAAAATTATAGAGTTTTGGAGGCTTAAAGGCAGCAAGGGGACAAGTCCTAGGAGAAAAGGAGAAGCTGTCATGGAGCTCTCATGGAGTTGGAGATTGAATCACTATTGAAGGCATTTTGGTTTTTTCTATACGGTTCTATCATGATGAATTCTCTTTCCTTTTTCTATCTTTTCTTCTCTTTTGTCATGAGTAGCTAAATTCATGTGTTGCTAGGGTGAAGATGTAATTTGACTCAATTGACATATATTAAGATTGAATTTTTAATTAATTTTTTTTCTATTCAATTTGAGTACTTTTTATGGTTCTTAATGCTTTTATGAATTAACCACTTATAAATCGATCCAATGAGATGTGTGTAAAATCAGATGATTTACATATGACTTAGACCATAAATAATAAGTGCCATGATTTATAATCATATAAGAATAGAGGTTATAGGTTGTGTGAGAGAATTGTGGTATTTTTCATGAGAATCCTTAGAGTGAAGGTCATGTCTTTAAGAGTTAGGGTTTAGATCAATGAATTGATTAGCCTTTGATAATTAAAGAGAATTAATCTACTAAGGAATTGAGTTTTAATTAATTAACGGATTCTCCCCATCAATTGAATGACTAAAAATTAATTAGAATGAAGGTCCCAAAGTCACTCTATTGACTATGATAAATTATTGAATTAAGTGAAGTCAGATCTCTAGCATCTTTGCCATTGCTTGTTTACACCTTAATTTGTTATCCTGCTCTCTTACTATTTTTAATTTATATGTTTTTACCTTACTTTACTTTTCCATCAGTTACTTGTTTTCCTTTGAACGCTTTTTAATCTCAATTTCCTATAGCCTAGATAATGTTGATTTGGTGAATTTGGTACTTGACAACGTAATCTTTGTAGGATGATACTCACTCGTCATTATATAACTTTTGTGATTTGGTATACTTTTCAATTGAGCAATAGAGAGTAGAAGAAGGAGAGAGATGAAACCCCTCCACGCCTCATAGGAACTAGGACAGAAGCCATAAACCCTTCCAGCACAAGCGAAATCTTGTTTTGATGTTGCATACGCCTAGAAAAGAAGGCTTATGTTACCCGGAGACATGTTGACCAAGTCACACAAAGCAATTACTTGGCCTTCACCAGTTCATTTCGCTTGGCAAGAAAAGCCTCCACTAGAAAAATAGGCAGGGAAAAAGGAAACATCTTTAAGAATTCACGAAAGAAACAAAATATGATTTTAGAAAGGGACATGACCATTAACACTCACAAGAAGCAAAAAAAGGTCTCCCTTGGAAAAAGACCCAACTTCAAATAAAGCTAGAAAGCGAAAGAAAAGAACAAGTGACAACCACACTACAAACATTTCCTTTTTATAAAGGGAGTGATGTGCCCTGATTGGTTCCCCAAAAAAGGTGAACTAGCTACATATTCAAGGCCACGTTTAGTTGTTCCTCCCTAGTGATTAGTCACAAGAACAACAGACAGTTGGGAAATGGAGCAGAAAAATACTGTTGTCTTTAAAACGATTTTAATTCCCAATAAATTCAAAGCAATGACTCCCAAGCAAGCATAGACTATTGTAAATTGCAAAGTAAATGCTACTAAAAGGACATCAAATCCCTAAGAGTAATAAAATTCCTACTTTCCTTCATGCAGCAATCAACAGAGAGACTATAGAGGAACACGTTGGACATCGACCTATGATTACGAGCAACAGATCAAAACCTTTATGGGACTTTGCTCCTCAACTCGTTAAGTTCCTAGATGATAAGTTATAAATATCAGATCATAGACCCTCAACGAGATACCACTGTATAGCAACACCACAGATCTTAGTCCAAAATCGAAGTACATTCAATACAGGCCCCATGAACTGCACATCAGGGCAACCTACTACATATCCCAGATAGCGAAATGATGACGTAAGCATAGCAATCCAACTTGGATCCTGGCCTTACTCATTAACCCCGGGAATATTCTGGACTGGGTTATAAGTCCATAGATATGGAGTAACTCGACCTTCTAAGTTGGCATCCAGACATTATTGTGCATGTAAAGCAGCCTATACACTATGTGTAACTCCCTCGACATAATGAATATTCATCACACCTCGCATAAATAGGGGATTAATCATAAGGAATAATAATTTCTATAATTTTAGGTAATAACATTCAATACGCATTAAATGCTCTGCACTCTAAAACGCTCATATCTATACACTAAGCAAGGTGAAAGAGGTATGACCTAATTCCTAATCCATACTATCCTCCTTACTCACATACTGATTTAAGTGTCGAAATTCCTTTTACAAGTACCAACCCCTCGCTCCATTGTTGTTGATACTGCGCTACAGAGGAATTAACTATCTTTTACCTTCTCAAGTAACCCTTAGAACCTAGTTCTGAATAGATTTCTTTCAAAACAACCCAAATTTTTTTTTGCAATGTTTTTAAAAAATTAACATAAGGGTTTTAAAGATCTTGTTATTTTGATTCCAATGAGGTATAGATCACTTAAAACAGATGAGAAACGAGAGAGTAATTGCACATAACTTGTTTTGGAGAGAAATGGGTCACACAACCCGTTTTTGTAGAAAATGGGTGAGGATTATGACTTCCTCTAACAAAGCCCAAACACGTGTATGGAAAGTGCAAGAGTGAAAATTGTTCATTTTTGTTTTTAGCATCGTTTCCCATCTACCTAGTCTTAAACTTTGATGTATTTTAATTATTTTTTATGGCATGTAATTATTTATTAGGGATTTTCAAAATTTAAAATGATTAAAATTATGTGCTACTCTCCGAATTTGAAATTGAGTTTTTTTTATATACTCTTGACATTATTGAGCTTATTATATATTACATACTATCAAAGTTGACATTATTTGACTACTGAAATAATTATGATGCTATGTTATATATATAATGTTGCATAATGTTGAAATGTGTAGCGTACTCTTTGAGTTTTATTTGTAATTTTTCGTGCATGATTTCCATACTTCTGTATATATTATATAATTTTTTACTCTCAAATATGACTTAGTATGGTTGCTAAAATAACTTTTGAGCTATTTTATGTATAAAATATTTTATAATATGTTGAAAATTATTGCATTTATTATTCCTTATGCAATTTGATTTTGAAAGTTGCTAGTTAGAATATTATAAAATTGTTTTGGAGCATTGTACACAATTGTGAGCTTGCCTTCACAGAACCAATTATGCCACGGTGTTGAGATTATTTAAAACCAAATGTTCTCAAAATTATAAAGAAATTGTTGAAATGGAGAAGGTCACGTATTCTTCTGCTATTAGTTGCGTCATATATGCTTAAGTTTGTACATGTTCTAATATTCCTTTCGTACTTGGGAGATACTTGAGTAAACCTATTTTGTCTTATTGGTAAGCTATGCGCGAGTCATGAGATATCTAAGGGTATCAAAGATTATGTGTAGTGAGGTCTTTTGATATTTTAGATTAGTAGGAATTTGTTTTGTATTATGTGCTGACCTTATTTTGTTGTGTCTCGAGACCTTAAATACTTATGTTGATTTTAAAATCGTTACCATATAATATTATTATTATTATTATTCTACGTAGTACTATGACATATTGTGAAAACAATTTGGACCCATCTCATTTGGTTATTTTGCTGAGATAATATTGTTAAATCTTATACAACATCTTGGTCAGATGCTTGAACTATTTTGTTGGGAATTTCAATTTGATCACATATTGACATTCAATTTTGTTATGCTTTTCCGTTACTAATATGCCAAGTTTTGTTGTGTTACTATAATATAAGTATCTTACATGTATGATATCATTACTTCTATTAAGTATGATTTTCTACATTGTTGAGGTGCTTATAGACCCATCTTGGACCTTTTAATTGAGAGTACTAGCTCAATTTTGACATCCTAATGTAGCTACATGTTATTTAATTAGAATACATTGTTTTAGTCCAAAATAGTAATCATTATTGTTATTGGGCTATTGGGCCTGTTGATGTTAATAAGTACTACTCACATGTGAGTTTTGTTATTGAATCCAGTATATGAGCTTTTTATGTTTAGCTCATTTTAATGTAAATGTATACGTAAGGGAAAGACTCTATTCCTAACTATTTAGTGTGTATATTCTCCTAATCGATATTGACACAAAAACAAACTACTATAAGATAAAAATAAATTATCTCTTACACATTGTTTGAGATCACACTTAAGAATTTAATTATGACTGCTTTATCATAATCTTTTTTAAATAACTTTGTAACTTAATTTATATTATTTTCTGCATACCATAATTTATAATTAAATTGATCAAATAATTTTAAGTTATTATATTTTAGTTTTCAAAGAAAATTGCATAGACAGTACAACTTCTTCAACAAAATAGATATGACGATTCACATGAATGCCCTTTGCTAATATTTTGATGTATCAGACTTTCATTTCTTTCCTCTCGCATGATGAGGTGTAATGTAAACCTTAATAAAGTTGATAATGCACTTCCAGTTTCACCCAATAGGGAAAAAAAACATATCGCCATTGTAATTTGTAAAAGCCAATCAATCTCAACTAATTATTAAATGTTGACGACTAATGTTTGAAAAAATCAATTGTACTTTCTCTAGTTTTTCTTAAAATTTTGTCTTTATGTTAAATTTTTCTATTATGGCATTTTACATGTCCAACTGTACCAACTAATAACTATCAAGGCATGACTGCAATTTGTATTTCATTTATAGAACATAAGGAATATTCCAAATCTCTTTCTTAAATTGAAAATTTCAATAGGACCTCAGAGTCCAAGGGAGAATCTCATGGAAATCATTTTTTTTAAAAAAAAAAAATCTTTTCATTAATTTTTATGACGACTAAAAGGACCCATTGGGTGGATGGTCGCTTGTCTTCGTGCCCCCTGTATGTGAATGGGAATTAAAAAGCAGAGATACTCTTTCTCGAATGTTTCATAGTTTGGGGATGTGCTTATTTGTTTGGGAGCTCTTGTCCTGCTCTGGCTCTGCCTTTGCTTGATTTCATGCTGAATTGAACTTTTGATCATTTAATATAGGTTTAATTAAATCAACTTATTCTGCAAAATTTAATTTTATATGGATAAAACTAATTTTAATAAGTTAAAATATAAAAACAATATGCATTTAATTAAAATATTAGTGCACATGACTGGGATTTTGAGCGAAGTGATTCTCAAGTGATAATGATTCCTCAAATGCTTTTGTGTTTGTCTTGAGTCGATATGATTGCATACAACAACCATGTTGTGCATGTTTGTTTTAGTTTTTAAACCATCCAAAATTAATTCAATCAATCTAGAGTGTGTTTGTTTGTGTTTTTTTTTTAATTATTAAAAAAAATTAATTTTAAAATATGAATATCTATTTGAATAAGATTTTGAAAAAAAAAAGAATCTAAAAAAGTAGTTTTTTGTTTTTCAAAAAATGAAAATGAGTTATTTCTTAAAATAAATAATCAATTACGGAGAGATATAATAGAAAAGAGAGAAAGTAAAAAATGTTTTTTTATATTTGTATCCAAACATAAAACAATTTTAACTTTTTATAAAGATTTCTACAAAAAATAATTATTTATACTATCTTCTAGTCACTTTTTTTAAAAGCTTATCCAAATACACTCCTAATTTCTTAATAATCAATTCTTATTAAAGTGATTCTGATTTGTGAAAAGGTTTTGCTGTGAGCAAAATTGATTTTGAAACAAGTGTGTATGATTAAGCTTTGAAAAAAGTTATTCTAAAAGATAGTATAAAAGGTTATTTTTTTTTTGTAAATTTTTTTATGAAAAGAACAAGTTATTTTGTGTTTGGATATAATTACAAAAAATACTTTTCATTTTAAAATATAGAAAGTAGATTTTTTTTTTGTTGAAGAAGCTACTTATCTCACCTTATGATTAAAAACAGAAAATTGATTTTGTTTTAAATTTTAATGTTTTGGAAGATATTATCCAAACGATTATGCAAGTTTAAGAATTTTTTTTATAAAAAAATATTTTTCTTATAAATTAAGCACAAATAAACACGCTCTCAGTGATTTTTAAAAAATAAGTACTCTCACCAAAATACAACAAAACTGATTTTAAAGATTGAGACCCATGATTTTTTAAAAATAACCTTAAATTTATATTTTAAAATTAATAGTACTTTATAAACCCAAAAAAAAAAATGTAAACTAAATTATTTCACAATCTAACCCAGACAGACCTTGTAGTGTTGTTTGGTTATTTACAGAATTTATTCCTACTATACGAGCCCATTCTAATAGAAGTGACTAAATAATAGATTTTTCTGTTGAATAAAATTGATTTTAAGGTGGGATACAATAATTTTCTAATAATTTTTTTGTTGAATAAAATTGGTTTTAAAAATATTCTTGCATTTGCACATCAAAAGAAATTATATTTCATACCCAAACAAACTAAAATTTTTAAAATAATTCTCTATATCAATTTTTTTTTAAATGAATTCTTTTACGATTTAATTCAAAGGAACTCTAAAAATCCATTTTGTCTTGCCTAGAAGAAGAAGCTCGACGATCCATTTCCACATTAATTGCAACTTTTCTACAGTGTAAAAACAATGGCGGACATATATAAATGTAAAGTTGTTTTTATTATAATTTTTTTAACCTTTTACCCAATCAAGTATAACTTAAAATAGGAATAGACGTAATAGGTAATACTATGTACAAGAGATCCCCTTTTACACATTGTTAAACTATATCTATCTGTCATAGAAAATAATAAAATTGTATATAGTAAGGGATAAATAAAAAACTTCAAATCCACGCAACCTCACTTGTATCATGCATGTCAATTAGTGTAAGGTGGTGGCATATTAAATTAGGCTTGAAATTTAGTTTTAGAATTGGAATTGAATTTTTTAATTTTAATTATTTTATTTGGTGTATATATTAAAATTGAAATTTTAATTTCAAATTTAATTTCTACATTAGAATTGAAATTTTAATCTTGAGTCCAATTTTATAAAATTAAAAAATAACTATTTTAAACTATTTTCAAATCTTAAGCTACACTTTAAGAATTACAATTCTAAACACAAAAATTTAAAAGATGTTATCATTATTGTTCATTATCTTTGTTCTATACTCTGACCATCATTGTTACCGATGCCAACCACCATTATTGTTGATGCCAGCCAAGTTGACGGTGACATCCTCTGACCATCGTCCCCGGTAGCATCCATCGACCACTGTCCCTGACGGCATCCTTTAACCATAGTCATAGGCAGCGCCCTCCGATTATTGTCCCTAGCGACGCCCTCCAACTAACATTGCCGGGGGCACACTTTGACCACAGGCAACAACATCTACCGACCATCGTTGCTGGCGGCGTCCTCCAACCACCATTGCGCGAGGTCCTCCATCTCGCAACTATCCCGAAGGGCGCCATGCCAAGAGAAGGCAACTATAAAAAAAGTTAGGAATCGTCACCAATCGCTACTTTCATTAAAATGGAAAAAGTTGCAATCAGATCCTTTCGTGCTAAAACCAACAAAAGAAAGAGTGAAAAATCACCACTAGCCTAGTTCCAAGTCCTCCCTCATTCTCTATGTGCTTCCCTTCAATCTTTCTATGGTTTTTTTTTTTCAAATGGTGCTCGAAAGCCTTCGCTCCCTAACGTTCTCAACTCTCTAAGTTATTTGCTTGGGGAAAACCATGTGTCCATGATGTCCCAAGTTATTTAATGTGAGGACTTCTAAAAGTAGCCCCTAAGTTACAAAATTTCAACTTTCATAGCAACCTCAAGATTCCAGAACCAATTCATTTTCAGGCATTTGTCATGTCTTCAAACTTTCAATGAATCATCAAAATATCGCCTCCACAAAGAAGGTAATTCAAATGTCTTATCATTTCCAAGAACTTCTCTCAATATTTTTTATTTTTCATCTTTTTTCCACTTTTCTTCCTTTCTTTTTATAAACATTTTCCTTTTCTCTTTTTATTTTATTATTTTTTTAGCAATGAACTAGCAACTTGAAGGATATAAGAATATTTTGTCTCAAAATTAAAGTTTTGGAGAGTAGAAGCAATCACTTAATGATCAGAATGAACTTTATAAAGTTTATAATATGGGCAAGGTTAAGCGTTATAAAAAAAAAGATATAAAGATTCAAAGAAGTGCTTAAGGGTTCATGAGAACGCAGTGTAACCCTCTTTACTAAATTAATGTTTGTTAGTGAAATTTTCTAGTCAATGGTATTATTCTTATTCTATCTAATCATAGCCATAATATTAAAATTAGTGAGTTTACTCTATAAAAATTATTTTTCTTTTACTACTAAAGTTCAATAATTTCAAATACTCAAAAGAATTCATGTTGAAATATAAAAATTTCTTTCTAGATAACGTAGAGGAAAAATAGAAAATTTCACAATTAGAAAAATGTGTCTACAGCAATCCAAATTTCAATAGAGATTGAAATCGAAGGAAAAGATAAAAAACAAAGAATAGAGATCAAAATCAAAGAAACCAAAATCGAGACAAGAGTAAGTAAAGAACCAATATAAAAAACATAAGCTCTAACTAAGAAACTCAGCAACAAAGTCATGATTTTACTTGTATTTATCAAAGTCATTACTTAGTCAAAAATACATATATTCTAATAACTCTAATATACATATATTGCCCCTCCTTTGGAACTAGAATCCATACATGCTCGATCTGAATAATGATAACAATGATGCATCTTGTGCTAGTCTAAAATTACCATGAACAAAGTGATAATTGAAAATTTTCAGTAGGAAATGAAGAGTTATAAAAACTTTAGAAAATACATGTTAAATTTCAGCTATGTAAAGTACACAAAAATCACATGACAACCAAAATATGACGATAATAACATAATTTTAGCATAACAGAAAAATGCTAAATAAATCTGTGTAATATAGCATTATATATTAACATCAGCATGTTCCTCAAATATCAGCAAATAAGTTCCAATCATCAGCAAACATTAACAAACATCAGTAAACAAATTCCTCATCACAGGGAATCCAACCTTTATTTTTCTTTTTCTTTTTCTTTAAATGTCTGCTTGTCTCACATTTCACTCGAAGACCTTCACTTCCATAGGGAATCCACCCTGTCTTCGGTATTACTTTAACATCATGACAATAAAGCCATACATAGTCACACTAACCAAGGCAAGTAACATAACAAGAAATCCATCCCTCTGCCTTCTCAATGATTAGGGGCAAACTTTTCCTTGAATCATTTGTTTGCCATCACACACAAATATAAGTAATACAAATCACCCAATATATCACAAATAAATTCATCATATACAAGTATATAAATAAATCATGGCAATTAAATTAAATTCACAAAACTTAGAATCATTAAATCTCAATGTCAGTTCTTCAAGGGACCAAGTATGGTTTAAAATTAATTTAATAGTTCTTTTTAAAGTCCACATCACAGTCCATAGTTGTCCAGTCCTCATCATAGTTCATAGTTTGTCAAATCCTCATCATGGTCCATAATTTGTCAAATCCTCATCATGGTCCATAGTTTGTCCAGGTCTTGATAGTGCATTCATTGCACAAAAGTCCTTTTATTACAAAAATCAAAATAAAAGTCATAAAATTGTTCCCAAGCAAAGGTTAATATAAGAAAGTCCATGAACATCAAACAAATATTTATTGTACAATATAATTAAAAGTATTTATTTAACTTAAGTCTTGAGTAATATTTTAATTTTTTTATAATTTTTTATATTAGTCTTATGAAATAGTCAACATTTAAATTATAATAACTCTAAATTTTATTAAATATCATAAATATTTCAAGGTCAAACAAATATCAAGTTTTTTATAATATTACATGTGCATAATAAATTTAACAAGAGTAACAATATACACAAAATATTAAAATAATAAATAAATTACTAATAAAGTATATAAACATTCTGGACGCCATATTTTTATTTTTAAAATAGAGTTCAATTCCTACCTCTTGTAAAATCTATTTTCTTTTTTTCCTACTTTTTCTCTTCCCTTCTTTCTTTCTTTTTCTCTTTGTCTTTCTTTTTCTCTTTCTTCCTCTTCTTCTTTCTCATTCTCTTTCTCTTTCTCTCCTCTCGATTTTCGCTTGCTAACCATAGCAGCACCTCAGTTTCACACTTTTACTATTCACACTCTCTTTTGTTTCTTGCTTTTCTACATACAGGACCCCTTATTTATAGCCTTTTCAATTGGCCATGTGTGGTGCTTGCTGATGCACCACTGAAAATCAGTACATGTTGCATATATTGTTTTTAAATAAAGTAATGATTACATTTAGATATTTAGAATTGATTTTTATATTAAAATAATATTTTTTTCATAAATATCTTCTTATAAATATCTTTTCATAAATATCTAAATATATCTATTGAAATACTTCTAATCTTTATTACTATTGCTAAATTTTATTTTAATAAATTCAAAAAATTTGTTCTATTATCCAATTTATCTAGAAAGTCAATTTCAATAATTTTAATTAAATTCTTACAAACTTTATCTAATCTCTTTTCATTAGTAACAACTATTGTAAAATAAAACTGAACAAAATATTCAAGTTAAAGAAATTAATTTTTTTACAAAATATTTTATGAAAAATAAGATGTTACATTTCCCCCCCTTTTTAGGAATTTTGTCCCAAAAATTTACTAACTTGATCAACAAAACTCTGGATAGGACTTCTGGATATCATCTTCTAATTCTCATGTTGCCTCTTCTAATGATAGTCATTCCCAGATTACTTTAATTAAAAGAATTTTGTTTCCTCTCAAAAGTTTTATAGATCTATCCATGATTCGTACAGGTTTTGTTCCACAAGTCAAATCATCTCTTACTTGCATTATTTCATGTTCTATGATATGTGAAGGGTCAAAACAATATTTTCTGAGCTGGGATACATGAAAGACATCATGAAGATTCGAAAGATTTGGGAGAAGTGCAATTTGATAAGCAATAAGTCATACTTTTTTAAGGATTTTGGATGGACCAATGAATTTGAAATTTAACTTTTTGGATTTAAGAGTTCTACCAATCCCTGTAGTAGGAGTGACTCTGAGGAAAATATGTCTCCCTTCTTCAAATTCTAGAGGTCTTTTTTTATCAACATTACTTTTTTGTCCACTCTGAGTAGCAAGTAATTTTTCCTTGATAAATTTGATCTTTTCTGTGGTTTGTTGCACTATATCAGGTCCTAATAAATTCTTTTTCCCTGTTTCTAACCAACACAAAGGGGATTTACACTTTTTACTATACAAAGCTTCAAATGGTGTCATTCTTATACTGGAATGGTAACTATTGTTGTAGACAAACTCTATTAATGGTAGATGAGTATTACAACTTCCTTGAAATTCTAACACACAGACTCTAAGCATATCTTCTAAGGTCTAAATGGTTCTTTCAGTTTGATCATCTGTCTGACGGTGGTAAGATGTGCTAAAACAAAGCTTAGAACCAAAAGTTTCTTATAAGGCTACCCAGAATTTTAAGGTAAATTTTAGGTCTCTATCTGAAACCATGCTAGTTGGTATACCATGTAACCTTACAATTTTCTGAATGTAATCCTGAGCTAATTTGTACAATGGGCAAGTGATTCTAATAGGCAAAATGTAAGCAGACTTAGTTAACTTGTCAACAATTACCCATGCCGTATCATAACCTGATGGAGTCCTAGGTAATCATAACACAAAATTCATTGATATATTGTCTGATTTTCATTCAGGGATATTCAAGGGTTGTAGTAATCTAGCAAACTTTTAGTGTTCTATTTTAACCATTTGACAAACTAGACATTTAGCTACAAAATTAGCTATGTCTCTTTTCATCTCATTCCACCAAAACAATTTTCTGAGATCCTGATACATTTTGGTTGTATAAGGATGCATAGTATTCTTACTGCAATGTGCCTCAGATAAAATCTTCTTTCTCAATTCTTTATCATTGGGCACACATAATCTTCTTTCGTACGCCATAACCTATTTTTCATCAACACGAAAATGTTCAAGTTGTTCTATTAAAATTCTTTTTTTTAGAAACTACAAAAACTCATCATTTTCTTGGGCTTATCTTACTTGATCTCTTAAGTCACACTTTATTCTTAGTTCACTGGCATATAAGCAGTGAAGTTGCAAGGATACTGTAATTTTCAAGTTCCTGAAATTTTCTAACAACTTTTGTTCCCTTATCATCATTGAGGACATGTGCAAGGACTTCCTGCTCAAGGCATAGGCTACTACATTGACTTTACCAGCATGATATTTGAATTCAAAATCATAATCCTTTAAGAACTTAATTCATCTATGTTGTCTCATATTTACCTCTTTTTAGTCAAAAAGATAATTTAAACTCTTATGATCACTGTATACCTCAAACTTGACTCCATATAGGTAGTGCTTCCAAATTTTCAAAGCAAAGACTACTGCTGCTAACTCTAAGTCATACGTTGAGTAATTTTCTTCATATGGTCTAAGTTGTCTGGATGCATAGGCCACAACTCTACCATGTTGCATCAAAACACATCCCAAATCCTTTTTAGATACATCACAATACACTACAAAATTTTGTCTATGATAAGGAATTATTAAGACTAAAGTGGAGGTAAGTTTGTTCCTTAGCTCTTGAAAACTTGCTTCACATGCTAAATCTCACTAAAAAGGGTGATTCTTTCTATTTAACCTAGTCAGAGATAAAAACTAGCTAAGAGAATCCCTTAATGAATCTTATATAATATCCGATCAATCCCAAAAAACTCATAATCTCAATAATTGTCTTTGGTCTTTCCCAGTTTACTACTGCTTCAACTTTACTATGATCCATAACTACTTATCTCTGAGCAATTACATGACCTAAAAATCTTATGTCACTCAACCAGAATTCATATTTTTCTAACTTGGCACACAACTGCTTCTCCTTTAGGATTTGTAGCATAGTTCTAAGGTGTTGTTCATGCTCATTCTTAGTCTTAGAATAGATGAGTATGTCATCTATAAAGACTACTATAAACTAGTCAAGATAAGGTCTAAAAATCCTATTCATGTAATCATGAATATTGCAGGAGCATTATTAAGTCTAAAGGGCATCACAAGGTATTCATAATGCTCATATTTGGCCTTAAAGGTTATCTTGGGTACATCTTCCGGTTTTACTCTTATATGATGATATCTTGATATCAAATCTATCTTTGAGAAGACTGTGGTTCCTAATAGTTGATCCAATAAGTCATCTATCCTAGGGAGTGGATACTTGTTTTTAATTGTGACTTTGTTCAATTGTCTATAATGTACGCACAATCTTATGCTCCAATCTTTCTTTTTGACTAATAGAATAAGTGCACCCTACGGTGAACACTAGGCCTAATAAATCCTTTAGCTAACAATTCATCTATGTGTTTCTTGAGTTCATTTAGCTCTAAAGAGGACATTCTATAAGGTGCAAAAGATAAAGGTCATGTTCTTGGAACTAGGTCAATGAAAAACTTAACTTCTCTTTCAGGTGGTAGGTTCATTATCTCTTTGGGAAATACTTCTGAAAATTCTCTTACTATAAGTATGTTGTTTATTTCTTACCCAACCTTTGAATTTGAAGACAACAAAAGAAGAAATCCTTGATCTCTTTTTAAGAGACATTTCTCTGCCTGAGTGACATTAAGGAATAAGATATTGGTAGATTTTGATTCCTTGGGTGGATCATTGGGAAAATAAGAAAGTTTTGTGGAACGGTCTAAGATAATATCATTAGTAGACAACTAGTCAATTCCAATTATAATATCTATACCAATCAAAGGCAAACAAATAAGGTTCAAAGTGGAAGCTTTTCCTTCAATTAAAATAGGACATTTTAAACAAGCTTGAGAAGTAGAAACTTTTCTTCTTGTGAGAGTTGAAACTAACAGATCATAAAACAAAGATGTTATAGGCAAATTCAACTTCTTCACATAATCAATAGATATAAAGGAGTGTGTAGTTCCTGAATCAAATAATGCAATTAAGATAATGTGTGTAAGAAAACATTTACCTTGAATCATGTTGGGGGAGTGATTTGCTTCTTCTCTACTTAGAGCGAATGCTCTTCCTTTAATATGTGGTCTAGGTACAGGGTTGTTCACCATATTCTCGGTGGTACAATCCTTGGCAATATGTCTTGATTTTCCACATCGGAAACACACATAGCAAGGTCTAGTGCCATGGGATTTCCCATGATTGTTTTACACATGTGAAAATTTGTCAATCTTGATTTGTTTGCCCTTCCCGTGGTTTACTCCATTCTTAAAATAATTTTTTTTTAGACTTTGCCACCCTTATTCTTTTTAGAAAGTTCTGACGTTCTCTTTCAAATTCTATTTCTAGATAGCTCTTTTCTGCTATTCTACATTTGTTCACTAGAGTGACATAATCTTTTATCTCCAGGGTAGACACCTTCTCCCTTATTTTAGGCCTCAAACCCCACTCAAATTTGGTGGCTTTCCAGTGGCCATCAGAATTGTTTTTCAAATAGGATGAAAATTTGGAAAGCTCTTCAAATTTGACCACATACTCTCCTATAGTCATGTTTCCCTATTTAAGTTGTATGAATTCTGTCTCCTTTTCATTTTTTACATTATCAGGGAAATACTTATAAAAGAATATGACTAAAAATATCTCTATGGTGATCTTAGTTCCTCTAAACTCTAACAAGTGCCTAACACCTTTACACTAGTGTTATGCCTCCCTTTCTAGCATGTAAGTGGCAAAGACTATCTTTTGTGCATTTGTACATCCCATGATAGTAAAAATCTTTTCTAGTTGCATTACCTATTTTTCGGCTAGTGTTGGATCATAATCTCCATGAAAATATGGTGGTTTGACTTTCCTAAATTCTAAAAAGTCTTGATAATTTAGGTTGGTCACGGGAGCTTCCCCGATAGAATTTCCATTACCTTCACCTGGATAATTATGGTTGTGATTATTGTTCCTATCTTGAGTTACATGCATGCATTGTAAAATCATATTGGTTGACTCTGTCTAAGCCCTGACAGCGTCAGCCAATCCTTTCATAACTCCTAATATTCCTGTCAGAGTATCATTTTGTGAACTCTATACTTCTGGGTGTTCTGATGCCATATAGTCTTACACAACCATGAATAATTCAATACTAAGGTGATTAGTCCCAATATTGCAAAGATAATGTAATTATAATTCTATATGGCATGTATAAAATAATAGGAGCAATCATCATGTAGAAACTCAACATAGGAAAAATTCATGACATAGATATAACTATCTAGTGTCAGAAATTAATGTTATGATACCAAAAATGTAACCTTTTTACTAAATTAATGTCTATTAGAAAAAATTCTAGTCAATGGTGTAACGTTCCGAGACTGCCTACAGGATTGATGAGTGTCCCCACAAATCAACACGGGTCTTTTCAACGTGCTTTGTCCTCACTCACACGCATTCTAAGAAACTTCCCAGGAGGTCACCCATCCCATAAGTGCTCCAAGTCAAGCAGGCTTAACCATAAAGTACTTATGTTCTTGGCTCTCAAAAAGAAGATGCATCTTGTTGATATAGGTGGTGCTAATCAATTCATTTAAGTCATCCTCAACTATGCAATCTCATACCTGCACAGTCTCTGAATCCCTCTCATTCCAGTGTATATTCAGTTCATTCACGTGTTCCATCACCTAGAAGCTTGCCAGGAGCCGCTCCTTGTCCGTACTTCATCTTTTTTTGTACCGACGACCACTCCCCGTCCTCGTTGGCCTCAGGTGTCACATGTCCACCAGCTTCCGCATGGTTCGTCCTTGAACCACACCGTACTAGGAGAGGTCCCGCTCTGATACCATTTGTAATGTCTCGGGACTGCCTGTAGGATTGATGAGTGTCCCCATAAATCAACACAAGTCTTTTTACTGTGCTTTGTCCTCACTCACACGCATCTTAGAAAACTTCCCAGGAAGTCAGTCATCCCACAAGTGCTCCAAGTCAAGCACGCTTAACCATGGAGTATTTATGTTGTTGGCTCCTGAAAAAAAGATGCATCTTATTGATATGGGTGGTACTAATCAATTTCTTTAAGTCATCCTCAGCTATGCAGTCTCATTCTTACACAGTCTCTGAATTCCTCTCATTCCGGTGTGTATTTAGTTCATTCATGTGTCCCTTCGCTTAGAAGTCTGCCAGGAGCCGCTCCTTGTCCGTGCTTCATATTTTTTGCATCGGCGACCACTCCCTGCTCTCGTTGGTCCCGGGTGTCACAAATGGTATTACTCTTATTCTCTTTAATCATAGCCATAATATTAAAATTAGTGAGTTCACTCCATAAAAATTATTTTTCTTTTACTAATATAGTTCAGTAATTTCGAATACTCAAAAGAATTCAAGTTGAAATATAAAAATTTCTTTCTAAATAAAGTAAAAAAATAAAAAAAATCACAAATAAAATAAATATGTCCAACAATCTAGATTTCGATAGAGATCAAAATTGAAGGAAAAGATCAAAAACGAAGAACAAAGATCAAAATCAAAGAAATCGAAATCGAGATAATAGTAAGTAAAGAAACAATATAAAAAACATAGTTCTAATTAAGAAACTCAGCAACAAAGTCATAATTTTGCTTGCATATATCAAAATCATTATTTAGTAAAAAATACGTATATTCTAATAACTCTAATATACATATATTGCCCCTCCTTTGGAACTAGAATCCATACATGGTCGATCTGAATGATGATAGCAATGATGCATCTTATGCTAGTCTAAAATCACCATGAACAGAGTGAAAATTAAAATTTTTCAGTAGGAAATGAACATTTATAAAAACTTTAGAAAACACATGGTGAATTTCAGCTGTATAAAGTGTACAAAAAATCACATGACAATCAAAGTATGACAATAATAACATAATTTCAGCATAACAAAACGAATGCTAAATAAATCATGTAATATAACATTATATATTAACATTAACAAGTTCCTCAAATATCAGCAAACAAGTTTCAATCATCAGTAAACATTAGCAAACATCAGCAAGCAAGTTCCTCATTACAGGGAATCCACCTTTTATTTTTATTTTTCTTTCCATATCTGTTTGTCTCACATTTCACTTGAAGACCTTCACTTCCATAGGGAATACACACTATCTCTAGTGTTACTTTAACATCGTGACAACAAAGCCAAACATACACACACTAACCAAGGTAGGTAACATAACAAGAAATTCATCCCTTTGCCTTCTCAATTGTTAGGTGCAAACTTTTCGTTGAATCACTTGCTTTTCATCACATACAAACATAAGTAATATAAATCACCCAATATATCACAAATAAATTCGTCATATACAAGTATTTTAAATAAAATTCACAAAACTTAGAATCATTAAATTTAAATATCAGTTTTTCAAGAGACCAAGCTTGATTTAAAATTAATTTAATAGTTCTTTTAAAAGTCTACATCACAGTCCATATTTGTCCAGTTCTTATCATAGTCTATAGTTTGTCAAGTTCTCATTATGGTCCATAGTTTGTCCAGGTTCTGATAGTGCATTCATTGCACAAAAGTTATTTTATTGCAAAGGTCAAAATAAAGGTTATAAAATTGTTCTCAAGCTAAGGTAAATATAAGAAAGTCCATGTACATCAAACACATACATTTATTATACAATATAATTAAAATTATTTATTTAACTTAAGTTTTGAGTAATATTTTAATTCTTTTATGATTTTTTATATCGATCACATGAAAAAATCAACATTTAAATTATAATAACTCTAAATTTTGTCAAATATAATAAATATTTCAAAGCCAAACAAATATCAAATTTTTTTATAATAATACACGTGCATAATAAATTTAATAAGAATAATAATATCACAAAATATTAAAATAATAAATAAATTACTAATAAAACATATAAACATACTGTAAGATATAATTTTATTTTTAAAAAAAGTTCAGTTCCTACTTCTTACAAAATTTCTTTTCTTTCTTTCTTATTTTTTCTTCCCCTTCTTTTCTTCCTCTTTCTCTTTCGTTTTTTCGTTCTCTCCTCTTTCTTCCTCTTCCTCTTCCTCTTTCTTTTTCTCTTTCTCTCCTCTTGGTTTTTGCTTGCTAATAGTGGCAGCACCTCACTTTCAGTATTTCACTCTCTCTCTCATGTTTCTTCATTTTCTACGTACAACACCCCTTATTTGTAGCCTTTTCAATTGGCTATGTGTGGTGCTTGTTGGTGCACGTTACACCACTGAAAATCAATACACATTGCCTTTTTTAATAAAGTAATAATTATTTTTTGATATTTAGAATTGATTTTTATATTAAATAATAATTAATTTATAAATATTTTTATAAATATCTTTTTATAAATATCTAATTATATCTATTAAAATGCTTCTAATCTTTATTATTATTACTAAATTTTATTTCAATAAATTCAAAAATTTTGTTCTATTATCCAATTTATCTAAAAATTAATATCAATAATTTTAATTAAATTCTTACAAATTTTATCTAATTTTCTTTTATTAGTAACAACTATTGTAAAATAAATTAAATAAAATATTCAAGTTAAAAAATTAAATTTTTTTTACAAAATATTTTATGAAAAATAAAATATTATACATAAGATCTTCATGTCTATATAATTAAATATTATATCAATTGTCATTTCTATTTTTGAGGACAATTGTCTTTTTTCATGTCGAACTAAAAGTCGTTTTTCCATATTTTCCACTTTCTTTCTTTGCTTTTCTCTTCTTGACTTTTCATTTTCAAACATTTTACTTATCAGATCTTTCTTTTTTTACACACTTTTTCATACCTTTCTTGTCTTTCTTTTTCAATTGATATCTTAAACTACACAACAACTAATTGACAACAATTGATCCTTATTGAGTACAAGCTCATAGTATAAAGATGATCCTTATTCATGGTTATTTGAAAAAATAAAAATAAAGGTTCAAATGAAATAACAATGGATAATATTTTTTTAAAAGATAGAGAAAGATGACTAAACCCCATTTTAAATCATGATTGCAAAAGAAAAATTTAACCATAAGACAAAATTATAGCTAAACAATTAGTATCAACACTATTTGTTCAATTATTCCTTTTTTTCACATTTTTTGTTCTTTTTTCCTCAAAATTTTTACTATGAAGTAGCAAGGATATGAGCCACTTTATCACATGAGCACCTTCTCAATGGAAACAAAAAAACATTGTAGCACAAAATAGGAACACAATGGAATGATCAACATGCTACCTTCCCACAACTTCTTGAACTTAATAATTTTCATGTAGTTATCGGGGAAAAATGAAGGACAAATGTGAAACAAGAGCATTTGAAGGGATTTGAACAATTGAGAAAATCTTAGGTAGTATTTTGGGTTGGAAAAGGACACTATTTACTCCAAGGTGACATTTCTCTTCACAATGAGCTCACATGATGAAGAATGGATTGATAGGGTAACATGAATGGGGTGAATTGGACCCAAAAAAAAAAAAACCAAATTTGCATCATGACACAAAGGAGAAATCTAAGAATTTAAAATAAAATAGTGTAGTTGTCTTAAAATCTGAATTTTTCAAGGTTTTTTTTTTTAGTTTTTTAGTTTTTGTTTTTGAAAAAAAATGTAAGTTCAAATGTAAAAAAGAAAATTAAGAATGTGAATCATGAATGCAATTTTGAAAAAATAAATAAATTATGGAAATTATGGGGGCAAAATGGTTTTTTTTTGTTTAGATCCTCAATCCTCTCCTATCACATGCTACAAATAGAAAATGTTCAATTTGAGTGAGGGGGTTTTATGGGCTTATACAGAGACCAAAAGTCTCTCAAGAAAACACTACTTAACCTTCTATTTAAGCCTACAAGGTATCGAGTTCGGGTATAAAACTTGTGTGTGCAAGTGTAGTGCATAGTGTGTGAAAAAGAACACACAAACCATTCAATCCACAATGTATAATTACAATGGCCATCAATAAAACATTGCAAGACACAAAATGACAAAACAAAAAATTACAAGGACCAAAGAAAAGGGCAAATGACAATTTGAATTAAATTTGAGGCTTACCCTTTACTATCATCAGTTGTTGCAACTATCTCGAAGGGCACCGCATTGGGAGAAGGAAATTAAAAAAAAGTTAAGAGTCACCACCAATTATTTCTTCCATTAAAATGGAAAAGGTGCAACCAGATACCTTCGTGCTAAAACCAACAAGAGAGACAAAGTGGAAATTCTCCACTAGCCTAGCTCAAAGTCCTCCCTCCCTCCCTTTCTATGTGCTTCCCTTCAATCCCTCTATGTTTTTTTTCGAATGGTGCTTGAAAGGCTTCTCTCCACAACACTTTCAACTCTCTAAGTTATTTGCTTGGGAAAAATTGTGTTTCTATGTGCCTTTGATGCTTCTTTATTTATAGGTCAAGTGATGCTTCAATTACTTGGTGAGAAAGAATCACCAAATTTTTCATTGTTTATTGCTTACAAATTATGGTAAATTTAAAGAGCAATCTTAAGTGATTTGAAATTTGATTTAGTGATGTTAAAAATCTCAACATATATTTTACCCCAAAATAATATCTTTCCTTGTTATCTTTTTATTTTGAATTTGGATATATTTGGGTTTTTAAAAATTTCAATATTCTTTCCCTTTTTTTACTTTTATATAATGAAAACCTTATTTTCTCATTTATTACCAAAGATTCAATTAAATAATTTTTCAATCAATCGATTAATTCCTAATCAAATCAATTAAATAATTTCTCAATAACCAACGCTTTAATTCTCAATCAAGTTTTTTTCCAATTGTGTCATTCTTCCTTAAGGAATAAGAAACCCATGTTAAACTTAAGATGCAATGAATCTAGACACTTCCATTGAGTTAGTGGATATTTTGGACTCTGACAAAAAAATTATTTTAGACTTGCAGAATTTATTTTGGGTCATAAAATCTTTTCTTTCCAAAGACTAATTTTTATTTATTTATTTTTATTTAAATGCATGAACAAAATTGAGTTGTAACACTTTAGTTCAGTTCAGAATTGTAATTTTATACTTTAGTTCTTTATTTGCTTCAAACATAAAAAATAAGATTCTTAGTTGATTTCAATTCAAATAAAATTGAAATTGAAATTAGAATTTTGAATTGTAATTCCAATTCCATCATCTGAATGGATCCAAGGAAAAATATAACTATTTTTTAAAAGTTTTTGAATGTAATTTGAAAAGGAAAAGAAAGGAAAAGTAAAAAAGTAAGAAAGGATAATTATTTCCTTTTAGGGTTTCTCTAATAAGTACCCCTAGGGAACTTGTTAAGGAATCCAAATAAGAAACTTTTTATAAAAAGTAGAATATTTAATGTATTGAAAATTGATAAAATTCTATTTTTAATGTAAAATTTCGCTCGTAGGATACTTGTTAGAAAAAAACCTCTTCTTTTTATATAGATGTTTAAGAAACAAAAAGATGCGAATTATTTTTCGTTATTTGTGAGCTAGAAATAAAGTAGATGAAATCTATATATACTTACTATATATTAAAGTAGGCTCTTGCAACATAAGTGATGATATGACATTTTAAAAAAATTATTTTTTTGAACTATTGAATTCTACTTAAGATCATTTAATGTAAGACACTAAAATTATTTAATTTCACTTGAAACTATTTAATGCAACATCTTCATGAAGTTTTGAGAAAATATTTTCAATCAATAAATAAATCTAAAAAAGGCTAAAGAACAAATAAAAAAATTCTTAAAAAACCTAAAGTAATAACTACAACAAAAAGTGTTTTCATGAACATGACAACGTATTTCATCAACTAATTATATCATCTACCAACTAATCAGAAATAACAATTTTAAAATAAAAAAATTAAATAAGATAATGAATATAATAAAATTGGTAAATGCACTGACATCTCATCATGATAATTTCTTTGGTAATTTAGATAATATTTTAAAAATCGAATTGACAAAACTTCTAAGTTATTACTTAATTGATTTAACCGGTTAAATTGGTGGTCGAGCAATAGTTGAATTGAATAACATAATAAGAGAAAATCAAACCAAAAGACATTGTCAATTTACGATTTGACCAATTAAATTGGTTGGTCCAATCCGAGTTTCAAAACATTAGTCCTAGGAACAATTTTTTTTTTTCTTTATACCATTGAATGTATATCTTCAATTATAGCATTACAAATATATTTAAAATGGGATATATTGATGGACCTGTTGATGAAATGGTACAAAACTCTTGACTCTTATGCTATATAAGCTGAATAGTTGACGTATCCTTTGAAAAAAAAAATATTGATAAAATAATTAATGATTATAAAGTAAATGAATGAATATAATGCTGTTTACTGACTTGAATGAATTTACATAGCATTAGTTGAATATCTATATTCATTAATGTCTTGAGTTTACATGTATTAGTCTTCACTCTTAATTTATTATTAAATTTGCAATTATAAAAAAATTAAAAATATTACTTTTAAAACAAAAATAAAAAATATTTTTATACAAAGCGTCCTATACTGGTATAAGTTATTTCTCTTTTTTAATTTAAAATAGTAAGCAAATAAAATAAAATAAAATAAATGTGTACTCCTTCATACTATCAATTTGAGTGAGAAGAACATAAGAATTTGAGGAATAAATTTAGAATAGCGTTAATATATACTCTGATTCCCAGTAAATCTTATACGTGACATTATTTTTATTATTTAAGATAAAATTTAAAATTATAAGTAAATGTTTATTATGAAATTTAATGATAGATATTACATCACTTATAAGATTCATTATGAACACGAATTTATATTAATATCACTCATAAATTTACCCTCATTTATTTAAATTAAAAGTATTTTAAATAATAAATTGAGCCACTTTTTCCTTTCGTTTCTCTTATTATCATTCCTTAACTACTATCAAAACATAACATGAGTGACTCGTGGATTGAGGTAAATAGAGAAAGGATGGGAAGCATATATCTTGACTAAGCTCAGGTGTAGCATTATTTCACTTCCTTTATTTCCCATTTCTGCTTCTCAAACAACGCATATTGGATGGTTAGAAGTGTAGTATATAACCTACCATATTCACGCTCGAACATAAGACAAATTTTTAGGTAAATATGATCTACTTTATTATTATTTAGTCATTTAAATTATTATTTAATATATATAAAAATATTATTAATAATTAATGTAATTTTATAATAAATTTTTTTATTTATACATATTAAATAATAATTTAAATATTTATACTAAATTATATTTACCTAAAAGTTACTTCTAACATCAATTATGCAGCATCTGAAGTCTTCTTATTTAATTGTTTTTTCCTGACAAAGCTTCTGTGCAGTCATCAACTAAACAAAAGTCAATTGAAATTTTGCAAAGGCAGGGTGACTAGGTATTGCATTGAAGTTGAACACATGAACCCGAATAATTACGGTTATTTCCCTCAGCTGATGCCACAGATTTAGTCCTAATGGCCTAATACCAAATTAAGTGTTTTCTATGGTATCCATGAATTTGGAAGGGTTTTGAAACCCCTCTTAGTTGGTCTAATAAAAATGAAACAAATGTCCACATCATGAAAGAACTTCTTTTATATTTTATAAGAGCTTGTGAATTTTGTCTTTCACATAATGACGCCAAGATTCTTTTAATAAATTTTAAAATGATTAACTCAATAGTGAAAAAACACATAATTCATCGAAAAGCCAGTTTCTTACTTCTTTTGATTTTTACCTTGACCATTAGTCCCTGAATCTGAAAAAGTTTCTCCTTCATAGTTCATAAAGCTATTTTCCTTCTTAAGCTTCCCTGAAAACCCCAAACTCTTCACTCCAAGTTTTGCATTTCTCTCAACCATGCTAGCCGAGCAAAGCACTCCCATTATTCTTCAAAGGGGTACGAGGCAGCAGAAAAAATGCAACACAATGCAGCAAAAGAAAATCCGCAAATTCAGCTTCTGCTTTAATTGACACGATGTTGAGCAATTCACAGCTTTAAACTATGACCATCAAACAAAATAAAAACAAAACACTTCAATAATGTTTGGTGAGAACTCAAAAGGTCAAAACCCCATTTAGCAAACCATGGCTCTTCGATTCAGATATTAAGTAATGACCTAAGAAATATTTCAACTTTCAAAATCGGAGCATACCTATTTACAAAAGTGTTCCCAGTTGGAGAAGGAAAGCCAAAATGGTAGATTAGAAAACGATGACCATAGGATTCATAAGGAACGAGTAAGAAGATAAAAAAACGATAATCACCAAAATGGTTTCACACAAGGTTGGGTATTTTGAAAATTTCTCAGAGAAACAATGACGAATTTCAATCTGTGCTGTAATTTTCGTTTAAGGTTCTTTGATGATTTGAAATTGGGGCTATTGATTTCAATCTGTGTTTTTTCACAAGGGGGTTGGGTTAATCATTTTAAAATTTATTAAAAAAACTTTGGGGTCATTCTGTGAAAGAAAAAAATATCAAGCCCTTATAAAATAAAACAGAATTTTTTCATGATGTAGACTAGAGGTGTCAAAATGGACCAGGCCCGATGGGCACTAATCCGACAATTAACAAAAATGGATACGGTAAAAAAATCTTAATGACCTACATACATTACCGAATAAATTTATTGAATAATTCGGCCGAATGAATGACCGATGTCGGCCACCATTCTTTTTACTACATAAAAATTTAAATGGTAATTTGCAACTAAAAAATTGAAATCTGGTAAAATTTATTTGGTCCGAATAAATGGCCGGCCGAATCGTTTCCTAATGGGTTTGCACTGAATAAATGCCAAAATGGCCGTTGACACCCCTAATGTAGACATTGGATGGACATTTGTCTCATTTTCATTGGACCAACTAAGAGGGGTTTCAAAACCCTTCTAAATACATAGGTAGCATAAAAAGCACTTACAAAATAACATTTATCACCGTGTGGGGATCTACTTACTCCATGAGTGAGTCTTTGACATATTATTTTATTAAATAACTTTTTATGAACATTAACGTTTATCAATTCAACTATTAAAATAAAAGTTCTCATTAAGTATATCAAATTCATAGAATTTCACACAATTTAAAAATAATTTGATACTTCATCGAACCACTTTATTTTAACATATAAAATATTTTTTAAAGTATAAGTAAATGTTGATGGTTAGATTACATACCTATAAATATCTAGTTAATTTGAAATTTTGTATGCTTAATCATTAAGATGAAATCACATGATTTAATAATAGTTGGATTAGTTAAATTTGTATTATACTAATGACAATTATTGCATTTCAAAAAAAAAAAACAAGTATTCATTGGTGTAAGCTAATAATTACTCAATGGTGTAAATGTACAGAACTTACTCATTGAGTAAGTTGATCCCTTTCCTTTCTAGAATTATTATGTGAAAGAAGCATAAATAATTTAAGTGTTAGTTGTTATTTAATAGTTTATAAAAATGAAGATTTTCTTACAATAAAATCTAAGATATTATGATTTAATTTAAATTTATTGTTAGTATAAATTTTTTTATACTATTATTTAATCACGCATCATCATGTCATTAAAAATGTTTGACTATGATAATAATTAATTCAAAAATTATACATATAATAATATATGATTGATTGATATATAGTGTAAAAGACTTTATATTGACATTACATAAAAATTAAACTCTTATTATTAAGTATTAACTCCTCAAAATATGATTAAATATCAAACACTTTTGTTTAACATTATAGATTAAAAAAATTGTAATGTCACATTTTTTTTTTTGGTTTTGTTAAACTTTTTTTATATGATATTTTTGTTAAACTTTAAATTTAGATGATTAAGTATTTTGAAATACAATTCTCACACTAAAATAAATATGTTCTTTTTTATGCATTAACATTAAAATTAAGAAAGAGTAGAAGCCACACTTGATTATAAAATATCTGCAAGACAACCACTCAATTAATAAATTCTTTAGATCTAATAATATTTTAATGTTATTGTAAATTTTATTTTATCAATACAACACGTTGTGTAAGAGCCAGATCTTATAATAAAAGAGAAAACAAAATAATTCAATGATGAAAATTACTTAGCAAATAAAAACACATAGTAAATGCCTTTTATATCCTGAAAAAGTCCATTAAGTTGAATAATATGCTTACTTGGTTTCCTTAAAGAAAGTAAAAAAGTTATGGGTAAAGACGAAAGATCCCAGATTTTTTTATAGTTTTGGTCGTGGAATTCAATGTATTTTAAGCGGCACGTCGATCGATCCAAAATATAGCATATATTGAATTCATCAGAGCCAAATGTTCAGAAACCAAAGTCGTGAGTGTCACACATTATTTGTGCTTTCCATAATGGTGTTTGATTTTTGTATATAATAGTACAACGCGTTGGATCCATATGCTACATGCATGTGAGAGATCATTTATTATCTTTGGAATTTTCTGTCTTTCGTCATTTGCTGTAAATAAAAAGAGCAAGATATTGACCAAAGTCGCCATACTTTTCACTTCTACAGCTGGTGTCTTGTATTGGTGAAAGAGATCAAATTCATTATCAAATAAAATTAAAAGGCAATGTATCTACGTATTCTTAGTTTTTTTTTATGTCATATTCTCACATTAACTTATCTTGGGGGCTTCGTATCCTATCTAAATTCAAAAATAAAAAAAATAAAATCTAATTAAAATTAAATAAATTTAGTTTTTTTATTTAATCTTTTTAAATTAATTTGATTATAATGATTTTTATTTTTATTTTTAAAACTAATTTAATCCAATTGAAATTAATTAATATTATATAATATACCTTAATTATTAAATATATTTTTACTTATAATAACTTTAATTTCTTATATGAATTAAAAAGAAATTTTAATTTCTTATACACTTTTTTTATTCTATATGATGCTCATAATCAAATGTTTTATATATGTTAAATGAACTATTTTTTATTTTTTTTTATTTTTTATTAATAAGCTAAGTTGCTTTTAGTTTACAAAATTTTAGACTTATTTTTTTTATAAAAAATCAATTGAATTGAATCAATTCAGACTGATTCAAAATATAAATTGAACCAATTGGTTCTCCATGCTAAAGAACTTATTCGATTGAATCAGTTGAGTTTTTATCTCAATCCAATTTAATCCATGATCACTACTTACCTATCTTACAGATTCTATAGCCTCTCTTACAAGCCACCTATAGCATAATAAGTTATATTGGACCAATACTTTAAAATAATTACTGTATCTTTGATATTTTTATATATTTTTTATTTATAAATCTTTTAAATATTTTTTTAACTTTTTTTACTAATGTATCTATATCATGTCTTATTCAGTATCTCGTATATATATTTATACTTCCTAGATAATAACTCAAATAATTTTCTAACATAGATATTTATAATTTACGAAAATTTGCTTGCTAAGTAACAACTATCATTTCTTATCAAATAAAGATTATTTATTATTAATTTTTATTAAAAAAAATGCACTTCTATGTTAATATATATAATTCAAAATATGAAGCAATTAATAATTATCAAAATAACAATTTTATTAAAACATAACAATCTCATACAAATATGATAAAAAAGTTTGATACTTGTATCTCATATCTTTCTATATCGTAGAATTAAAATGGAAGTGTCAGATGTACAAAAAAAAACGAGGAGACCAAATGTAAAATAATGTGAACAAAAGAGGGTGGATAGAATTACTCAAACATGATTATCTTTCTCCCATTTCCATACGAGATAAAATACAACATAAAAAAATCATATCGTATAAGGACTCTAAAGAGAGAGACATGAAGAAGGATCTTATGTGTATCAGACAATAAAAAATTCATATCGTTTAAGGGCTATAAAGAGAGAGATATGAATGTGTATCAGACAATAAACTGCATCAGAATCTCTATCTGAAAACTTCAAACTCAGGCGGAGAAATGGAAGCAGAAGCTGTTGGAGGAGTTTCTGCAGCAGATCTTCATCATCGTGAGTCTGACATAGAACTCATTGGTGGTGAAAGGGTAGCTTACACTCACAGTGGTCCACTGAGTGGACCTTTGAACAAAAGGGTTGGCAGAAAAAGTGCCGAGTTGAACGCTTCTATGTCCAGTTCTAGCATAGATGTTGTTGGCCATAGCAGCAAATCCCAGGAACAAGATGAAGCAGACTATGTTGAGGTCACTATGGACATTCAAGGTGACTCAATTGCTTTACACACTGTTAAAGCTGTTGCAGGCAATGATCTTGGGGAAGATGAGAAGCTGGTTTTGCTTGGCAAAGGCATGGAGAAGAAGAGGTCCTTTGGTGCCTCGGTTGTGAGAAGTGCTTCCATTCGTATGAAACAGGTGTCTCAGGAGCTGAAGCGTTTTACTTCCCTTTCTAAACAAGCATCAGCATCTGCAAAAGTTGTGCACTATGATAGGACCAAGTCTGCAGCGTCTCATGCTCTCAAGGGACTCAAGTTTATCAGCAAGACTGATGGTGGTGCAGGATGGGCTGAGGTTGAGAAGCAATTTGAGATTCTTACTGCTTCCACTGATGGCTATCTTCATCGTTCTCTCTTTGCCAAATGCATAGGTATTACAGAATACAAATCCATCTGCCTCACACCATCTTACTTCAAATGTTTGTTAAAGTATAACATATTGAGTAATTTCTAAAGAAATGTTTGGATTCTTGGTTTTGATTAAATTTGGGATTATAAGCATTTTTAAACTCAAATTAAGCTAATCCAAACACACAATTGTAGGGATGAACAAGGAGTCTGAGGCCTTTGCAATGGGGCTTTTTGATGCTCTTTCTAGGAGGAGGGAGATTCAGGGGGATTCCATTAACAAGGCCCAGTTGAAGGACTTCTGGGACCAGATTTCTGACCAGAGTTTCGATTCTAGGCTCAGAACATTCTTTGACATGTAATTCTTTGCTTTTTCTTATATAAACATAAAAGTATTTGTTGAATGTCATGAAGTGTATTACCAAGCTTAATTTGGAATGCAGGGTTGATAAAGATGCGGATGGAAGAATCACTGAGGAAGAAATTAAAGAGGTATGACATCATGAATTCACCACTATTGGAATCCAAATATGAGCTACCCAAAAAGTTACTTCCTAGTTTCATCAACAGACAAAATTAGTAAAGTAGTTTTATTGGCAACTTTTTCTAGTCTGCATTGTGTTCCCATCGGAATAGGAATTTCATTGATCATGTGTGATCAATTATGTTTTCAGATTATCTGCCTTAGTGCCACTACCAACAAACTCTCAAACATACAGAAGCAGGCAGAGGAATATGCGGCTTTGATCATGGAAGAACTAGACCCTGATGACACAGGATTTATCATGGTAATTACATAAAGCCTATTTTGTAATCTCAAGATAGGGAAAAAAAAAATCCATTCACTATTATAGAATTCTCATCTTAGCCACATTTCTTTGGCCCTTTTGTGATTATTGCTGGGAAAAACAGCTTGACAGCCTGGAGATGCTCTTGTTGCATGGACCAAGCCATTCTACAAGAGGAGATAGTAAGTACCTGAGCCAAATGTTAAGCTTAAAGCTTAAGCCTACAGATGAAGACAATCCTATTAAGAGGTGGTATAGAGATACCAAGTACTTCCTGCAGGATAATTGGCAGAGAGCGTGGATAATGGTACTCTGGATTGGTGTGATATCAGGTCTATTTGCTTATAAATTCGTGCAGTATCGCAGAAAAGCTGCTTATGAGGTGATGGGGCATTGTGTATGCATGGCCAAAGGTGCAGCTGAGACACTTAAATTGAACATGGCTATTATCTTGCTACCTGTTTGCCGAAACACCATCACCTGGCTCAGGAATAAGACCAAGCTAGGAATTATGGTTCCTGTTGATGACAATCTCAACTTCCACAAGGTAGTTTTTAGTACAGTTTTGTTATTTGCATACCAAAAATTGCACACAATTGTTTCACTAGTTAACAATGTGTAATATCGATTGGTTAACGGGTTTCCAGCACGTCACTAACTTTTTGAAAACATGTTATTAGTCCATTAACCAGTCGATACATGTTAACAAATTGTTGACACGTCATTAACCTGTTGAACAATGGTGAGGAATCTTTTATGTGCAAGAATCTTTTTCCTTTTTACTGCTGCTTGTTCCTTCTAGGGTGACAAGAAGAGAAAATATATCTACTTTGTTCAAATGTTTGTTGGGACATAGTAGTTTTCACAAGTCAATAGGGTATACAAATTTATAGTAGTAAGCAAATGAGAGTATTTCTTTGCAGGTGATAGCTGTGGCAGTAGCAATTGGCGTTGGTATACATGGTATTTATCATCTTGCTTGTGACTTTCCTCGCCTTATTCATGCAAACAGTGAAAAGTACAAGCTCATGCAACCTTTTTTCGGAGATCAACCATCAAATTATTGGTATTTTGTCAAATCATGGGAAGGAGTAACAGGCATTATAATGGTTGTTCTAATGGCAATAGCCTACACTCTTGCCAGCCCTTGGTTCAGGAGAGGCCGGGTCAAGCTACCCAAACCCCTCAACAATCTCACTGGTTTCAATGCCTTTTGGTACTCCCATCATCTCTTTGTCATTGTCTATGCCCTGTTGATTGTGCATGGAATCAAACTTTACTTGACTAAGGAATGGTACAAGAAAACGGTTAGCACCTTCAATTAACCTTTTCCTTTTTATCTAGTTTTCTTGTGCTAATTGACATTGCAGGAACTTATTATCTGTGTTTTGTAGACCTGGATGTATTTGGCTATTCCCATCACCATCTATGCATTGGAAAGACTGATTAGAGCACTCAGATCGAGCATCAAGCCTGTGAGAATATTAAAGGTGAGTATCAAATAATTAAAATTCAATTACTCATTGTATGAAGAAAGCATATGGTTTCATTATAATAATTTTTGGCTTACCTTAGAAAGTATAGTACATAAAAAAAAATCTCTAAATTTATGTCTCACCACATTTTCACTTCCTAATTTGAAGGTGGCTGTTTATCCTGGAAATGTGTTGGCTCTTCATATGTCAAAGCCTCAGGGGTTTAGATACAAGAGTGGACAATACATGTTTGTTAATTGTGCTGCTGTGTCTCCATTTGAATGGTATGAATTGAAGAAACATCAGTAACTCTTGTATTCTATATGAAATGTTGTATCTAAATACCTTCATATAACCTTCAAGGTGCATGAACCACTTCTGTTTTTCTGTTCTTGTTTCCCATTATCTAATTCCTACACTTAAATATTGTTTATGCTTTCACAGGCATCCATTTTCTATAACATCCGCCCCTGGTGATGACTACCTTAGCGTTCACATCAGAACACTAGGTGATTGGACCCGGAGTCTCAGAGCCAAATTCTCAGAGGTGAATTCAGGTTAATTTTTGTTGGGTAATGAATGCTATTTGGACAACATTTTTCAGTTAAAAAAAACTCACTAATCCTATAGTATTACATTTACTTCTATATGAGTGCAATATCACATCAATTTTTATTTTTTTTGCAAATCCACATGCAATCTAATTTTCTTGCACGTTTATGGTCTCTTTTCCTAGTAATTGTCCATATAGTATACCCTTTTTTTTTTATAATTAAAATGTGGTTTTCTTGTAATTAACTAGGTTAGTGCTTTGGTTTCTTTTCAGGTGTGCCAGCCACCCAACAATGGGAAGAGTGGACTCCTAAGAGCTGAATACTTACAAGGAGATAGCAGCCCAAGGTAAGCGACATTTTATAGTGGGAAAATTAGAATAAAATGTCACATCCGTAATGAAAAAGTAAAATATGTGATGGATAGGGCAGAAAACTATTTGGCACTTTACAAGGGTGGACTTTGTCATATAAGTGGATTTGGTGGTATACCATGAATTTACTTTAACTAAATTTAACTGTAATTAATCAAATATTAGTATACTTTAATTTGTTAAAAATACATTTTCAGTTTAATTAAGCAATGGTTAGCGAAATAAATTTTAATAAATCAAAATTAATTATTTTTTATTAATTGAACTAACTAGTTCTGTTATGTGTTAATTACTCGTACAGTGATGAAACAAACTTTGCTTAATTATGTATAGTTAAATTTCCGTTAGTAAGAGCGTGAAAAAAAAAACTTTTGTTAATAGGTAATTTGTAATTTTACTATAAATTCTCGTTGAGATTGATGATTTATCTTGATATTAAAATGAAAAAAGTATCTTCTCACCTTAAACTTTTTATTATAAAAATAAAATAAAATACAAGATTATGGAGCTCACCACAAAAATACTACAAGATTATGTATACAATTCGTAAGTCGATCTTGGTTTGAAAATGAAGTGCTGTGTGGATGGCCCTTATGCTGTTCCTACTTGGTTTGAAATGTATTCACATTCACAAAACTTTAGACATCTAATAGAACTTTCTTTGTTTGTCCTTTTTTTGTGGGTGTCAATAAATAATAATTGTTGCAGAGATTCCCAAATCCACCTTCTCACCCGCTTACGATTTTATCATCCAAGTGGCCAAAGCAAATTGTTGTTGTTGACTTGTTATTTGGGGAAAAACGAAAAGAGTGGTTTTTATTTGGATTTTGGACTTCGAATAAACAGGAAAAAAAAAAAACATGGTTGTTGAAAATTCTTGTCTAATAGCGTAGGTAGTCAGCCCAAGTGTTTAAATTAGTATTGAATTCTTGAAAGAGTTAAAGAAAATCGTTAAGAGCTATTCAAAATGTCGCTATACAAAGTCGTATAGATTGGACTGAACTAGATTTGCATATTAGTCATTTTCTTCTTCTTCCCTATTATGATGTAAAGGATTTTCTTTATGACTTATCTTTAATAGTTCAGTGACAGACAAATGATATACTATATCATATTTTTATCAATAATAATATTTGTACATCAAAAAATATTTACATCATTCTTATATTATTATTTTTAGATAATAAAATTAATAAAAAACATACTCTAAGGTACTCTCTTTAACTTTTTTTATCCAAATAAATAAAACATAAAAGTGATATAAAAATTTTAATGTGCAAATATCATTACCTTATTTTTATTGCTTAGTAATACTTTATTATGTTATGCAGTACTTTCCCTAAAGTTCTTATTGATGGTCCGTATGGAGCGCCTGCACAAGACTACAAGCAGTATGAGGTGGTTTTGCTGGTAGGCCTGGGAATTGGGGCTACCCCAATGATCAGTATACTGAAGGACATAGTGAATAATTTCAAGGCCATGGAAGAGGAAGAAGGGGCTTCAATAGAGGAGGGAGCAAGTGGGGTAGGTGGTAGATCACCAAGACCACAACAACACAAGAAAGCTTGTTTGGCCAACTTTAAGACTAGGAGGGCCTACTTCTTCTGGGTGACTAGGGAGCAGGGTTCCTTTGATTGGTTTAAAGGGGTGATGAATGAGGTTGCTGAAGAGGACCACAGGGGAGTGATTGAGCTCCACAACTACTGCACCAGTGTCTATGAAGAGGGTGATGCTCGTTCTGCTCTTATTGCTATGCTGCAGTCTCTAAACCATGCTAAGAATGGCGTGGACATAGTCTCTGGCACGCGCGTCAAGTGTCACTTTGCCAAACCCAATTGGCGCAGTGTCTACAAGCGCATTGCGCTTAATCATCCACATGCTCGCGTTGGTAAGTTCCCACTCTTGATCTAATATTTCTTTAAGAAAATGATAGTTGTACACATTTTTTTCAACATCATTTTATACCTGTGAACGATGTGCAAATAATTAATGAAGAGCGTGTATCCCGGTCCATCACATAATACACAATGTTTAACAATTATTTGCACGTTATTCACCGGTGTAAAAATAGTATAAGCGATTTGATGTGTACATATCATTGTTGATTTCTTTATTTCTTTCTTTTAGCAAATATGAAACACTAATTTTTTTTCCTAAAAACACTACTTTTAGCAAAATACTTTGCTAGTGTGGTTTTTGCTTTAAAATATTGTCTCTGTAGAGGGGTTTTCATTGAAGATTTATGATTATTGTCTTCCAAAAAATTTGAATGCTTATCATCTAAATTGCCAGAAATGGAAACACATTATTATTCGTGGTTCATGTCTGCCTCATAACAAAGGCATGCAAATGTAATGCAGGGGTATTTTATTGTGGCCCACCCGCGCTCACCAAAGAGCTTAGTCAGCTAGCATCGGATTTCTCTCACAATACAACCACCAAATATGCCTTCCATAAGGAGAATTTCTAATAAGATGGACATTATTGAAGAGAAAAGGAGAAAGCTTTTTTTGGAACAAGATGGTCCTCGACCTTTATCCCATCATGAAGATTGCATCATGTCGGTTAGAAACAGAAACATAGAAAAAAAAAATTTGAAGAATGTTTTTGTATATTTTTAAAATTATTTTTGAGTTAATCAGTGTGTATAAGAGAATTTCTTATTTATAAAAAAGTAAGTTTATATAAAAAAATATAATTAAATATAATTAAAATAATATTTTTAATTATATAAAAATTAGATTATTAAAATAACACAAAATCAAATTTAATTTAATTTCAAAATATATTATAGGGATTCTAACAATGTCCATATACAATCTTCTTGATAATAGTTAATCTATGTGTTTCAATGTAGCAATTATTAAAGCTTTGTAAAATGGCGATGGTTGATGTATATAAAAAAGGTGAAGTTGTGAGTTGGCCACCAAATACCAAAGGTATGATTGGATGGCAACGGCATCGCTGTGAGAGCGTGTAGTGAATCACGTAATGCGCATGCCTGTGCAATGTGATCCAAACAGTTCAAGGAGCAATAAGAGGAGATGGCAGAAAGTGGAAGTGGGGGAAAATAATTTGTCCAACCAGAATGTACCTAGTAACTTTCAAGGGATTTAATAAGCAATCCGGCGGATGAGTTTTCACCAATTCAAAGTAAAGTAGGATTTTTTACTCTTTTTTTATATTAATTTAAGCTATCTGATATGATGCCTAATATTTGATTTTACGAGCTTAGGATCACGAGAGCAAGAAAGCAAATCATCACTCATTCCAGAAAGAAAAACCAATCTTTAATAGCCCTAAACCACACAAATTTCTCAGCTTTTTTCAACCTCTCATCCAAAGTTCCGCTGCAAACATTGAAGAATTATCACACTTTTTTTCTCCGACCCGTCTTTCTTCCACTCTCACTTCTCATAATTCCCGTCTCTCCATGAGCTTTCTTGTATTTGAATCTTTATATTTTTGAAACCTTTGATTGATTTGCTTTGAGCTTGAACCATAGCTTTGTCCACTTTATATTGAATCTTCGTTCTTCAAATTTCTTATTCAGTAGGTCACATTTAATTCTACAAACAAGAGAACACACATAGAAGCTTTGCAGACTTCCTTTGCTGACAACTCTAGACCATTTGTTTTAGATTTTCGTAGAATTATTTTTTATATAATTGATGTTAAAAGAAATTATTTTTTAAAAAAGTAATGTTATAAGTGTGAGATTCTAATTTAAAACCAATTAGCAACTCAATAGATATATAAATCGCATCTGAAATATTAAGAACAAGGGAGCCTAGCGAAATAAACGACGAAAATAAAATTTTAACTTTAATATCATGTGTGATTCAAATTTAAAACTAATTAGCATTAAGTAGAGTGACCTAATATATATATAAACTGCACTCGAAATACTGAGGTAGGCGACGTGAGACTCTTGACACTAAGGATTCGTGTTTGGACTTTGGAATGATATTTCATAAGTTAGTTTAAAAGAATTGATTTATGTTTAATTATAGAATAAAATCACTTTCGAAGTGTAACTATATGTATGTTCTTGAAAATTTTATAGGTCCACACCTAGAATCATTTCTATTAACCGGAAAACTGATAAAATATTAATTCTCTTAAAATTAATTTTTTACATTGCAACTCCACTTTTACTTTAACTGAAAAAAGAATTTCATATTGTTCAATGTCCTTATTGTTAGTGTTTTTTTATATATTTAAAAGAAGATTAACTTGATTATATTTATTTATTGTTTACGTTGAATTTGGTCAATATAAGAATGTTTACGTTGGACTTGGTCAATAACAAAATTTGTTCCTTGAATTTGGTCATTGTTTTGATCATATCAGTAAGTAAGTCTATCACTTTCTCCATCAATAAAGGTAACGTTTCCTTTTTTCAAAAAAAAAAAACTCAACGTTCCTTTTATTTATTTATTTTTATAAAATCATGGGAAACTCTCTTTGAGAGATCATCTATTTTTAAAAGAAAGACAGAATATATTGCAAATTTGAATAGTATTCTTGTATGCAAATAATACTGATACAAAGAGAGTTTCTGGGTTATTTTATCATGGGGACAACGTTGCTGATACACTGCTTGCACAGAAAGAGACAGAACCATGAATCGTCTTAAAGAGAACGACCTAGTTCGTGACTCAACCCACAATTCTCAAATTTACTGGTTAACATAATTTTTTTTCTTTTCAGATTTTGAGTTAATATCTTCTACAATTTTAAGACGATTTTTTGTTCTGCCATGAAGATTGAAAATAAGTATACTGCTAATATTGATAACAACAACAAACCTTTCAAGTTCAAGGGTATATTTTTTAAGAGATAGAAAAGTAAGATGTTCTTTTATATTACTATGAAAAATGTTGATTCCTCTCTCACTACAACTAAGTCTAGACAACTTGATCCACCTACTGCTGAAAACACAAAAGAAAATGAAAATTGGGAATATGATGACTTTATCAGCAAGAATTTTATTTTGAATGTTCTAGGCGATGAATTGTATGTTTATTATTCTTCGCTTAAGACTGCTAAGGATATTTAGGATGCTTTGCAAAAGAAATATGATATGAAAGAGGTTGGGTCAAAGAAATATGTTGTTAGTCGTTATATGAAGTATCAAATGGTTGAAGAAAAATATGTTGTTTCCCAATCCCATGAACTCTGAAAATTACTCATGAAATTTTGTCTGAAGGTATGCACATTGATGAATAGTTTCAAGTTGTTGTGATGATTGACAAACTGCCACCAAGCTAGAATAATTTCAAGAAGGATCTGCGCCACAAATCGAATGAGTTTTCGATGGAAAGCTTGGTCTTCAAACTCAGGATTGAGAAGGAGGCTCAGAAACAAGATTCGAATAAGGATGTTTTTGTTGTTTCAAACAATAACAATAAAACTCTAGCACACTTGAAGCTAAACAAGAAGAATATGAAGCCGAACCACAACTAGAACCAGAACCAGAATCAGAACCAAAGGTATAACTAGAACCAAAACAGGAACAACCAGAACCAGAATAGGAATAACAATGGACCCCTTTTAAGGCAACAAACAGACAATAATTAGTTTATGTGTTATGCTTGCAATAAACCTGGTCACATGACTCGAAATTGCAGGAATCGCCGCCCTCCTGTTCAGGCTAATGTGATTAAGGAGGAGCCACTTGTGGCTATGATTACTGAAATCAATATGATTTCTAATTCTGAAGAGTGGTGGGCAGATTCAGGTACAGCTCGCCATGTGTGCCATGATCGTTCCTTGTTCAAGACTTATTCTGAAGTCAATGATGTGAAAGTGTTGTTGGGTGATTCCCATACCACTAAGGTAGCTGGAACTGGTATTATGATATTGAAGTTTACTTCTAGAAAGACACTCCTTCTAAAGGATGTCTTGCATACCCTAGAAATGAGAAAGAATCTTTTTTTTTTTTCTAGTTTTCTACTTAATAAGGCTGAATTTATTCAAAACATTGGTTCTGATCAATATGTTCTCACCAAAAATGGATTATTTGTTGGCAAGGGTTATGCTTGTGATGATATGTGTTAAGTTAAATTTTATTTTACTGGTTAATCAGTTAGAAGTTAGTTAACTTTGTTACTATCAGTTTGTTAAGTCAGTTAACGTGTATATATACATACATTATAGATTAATCAAGACAAGTTAATTCCTTCCTTTCTTCAATTCAGTTTGTTCACTTTCCTCTATTCAGATCCACTTCTATCACTTTGCTCTTGTTCTCTTTCTGTTATGGTATCAGAGACTGAATGTAAATTGAGGTAAGAACAAAACACCATTGAGATACAATTGATTGGAAAACTTGACAGTATCAAAAATTTGAGCAATAACATGTTTACCATCCGGTAACCTAACTGAAATTGGCTTTATTTGGTTATAAGATGAATATAAATCCAGTGAACAACATATATGATCTATTGCTCCTGTATCTAATATCCAACTTATAGGTTTGGATTGACAATTGAAAGCTAAATAAGGTCTACCTGAAGTTGGTTTGACATTAATATCAAAAGTGGATTGTGAATGTGTGGTAACATGGTTAGTTATATGCTGTTAATATGACTGTTGAATAAGATCCATGAGAGTCTAAATCTAAGTAGGTGTGAAGGCTAAAGTAGCATTATCTTGGGAATTGACTGAACTCCCTTGAGAAATTTCTACAGAACCAGGTTCTTCAAAATGCATAGAACTAATATTGTTAGCCACTGAATTTGTTCTGCGGCCTCTCCCATAACCTAGTGGAAAACCATGTTTCTAGTAACATACTTCTATTGTATGACCATTTTTGTGACAGTGAATACAAAATTTTGAAGAAGCAATACCTCCACCCATAGGTAATTTGCCTTTGGCGAATTTATTTGAACCAGAGTTAGCATTACCACTCATGGTTGCAAGAACCTTAGAATCTTCATGCAATGTACTATTATAATGTCTTTCTTGCTAAATTATGAGAGAAAATACCTTTCTAATATCAGGCAAAGGTTCTATCATCAAAATTTGAGATTTGACAATAGAATAAGAGTCATTCAAGCCTTTCAAAAAACACATAACCTAATCTTGTTGTCTGTAGGATCTACTAATGGGAACTAAATCACAAGTGCAAGGATTCTGACACTTACAATTTAGAATTAGTCTAAAATTTTCCAATTCTTCCCATATAGATTTTAGACGAGTGTAGTACTGAGTAATTATAGAATCACCTTGATTGATATCATACAATTCTTCTTACAAACTTGCTATCCTCATTTTGTCACCTTGTGAAAAACTATTTTCACCTTGTGAAATATGTTCAGGCTGAATGTTGAGATGAATAAAATTGCATCTTCTTCTTATATTGTTAGTACTTTTAATGTTTGGCATGCTAGACTTTGTCATGTTAATAAAAAACTAATTAAAAATATGAGTAATTTAGGTATTATTCCTAAAGTACAACTGAAGGACTATGACAAATGCGAATAATGTAGTCAAGCCAAAATAACCAAGACTTCACACAAATATATAAAACAAAAATCTAAACTTCTTGATTTGATTCATTTTGATATTAGTGAATATGATAGTGTTTTAACCAGAAACGGGAAAAAATATTTTATTACTTTTATAGATGATTATTCAAATTATACTTATATTTATGTGATGCATAATAAAAGTGAAGCTCTTGATATATTTAGAGTGTTTATGAATGAAATAGAAAATCAGTTTGGGAAAAGAATTAAGAAACTTTGTAGTGAAAGACACTTAATATAACTCTATTGAATTTAATAAGTTGTATGAAACACTTGGAATTATTCATAAAGTGAATGCACCTTATTCACCGACAATGAATGGAAAAGCTGAATGAAAAAATAGAACACTATCTGAGCTTGTTGTAGCCATTTTGTTGAATTTTAGTGCATCTTCTCTTTGGTGGGGAGAAATTCTCCTAACTATTTGCTATGTTTTAAATAGAGTTCTTAATTCAAAAACTAGTGTTTCACCTATTGAATTATGACTAAATAGAAAATCAAATGTTTCATATTTTCGAATATGGGGTTGTTTGACTTATATGCGAATACCAGATCCTAAAAGATCTAAACTAACAAGTAGAGCTTATGAATGTGTTTTTATTGGATATGCATTAAATAGCAAGGCATATAGGTTCTTTAATATTAAAAATAAAGTTATTATTGAATCACTTGATGCTAATTTCTTTGAGGACAAATTTCCGTTTAAATCTAACATTAATTAGTGGGGGTTCAACTAGTAGGGGTTTTACAGAAAATGTTGTTGCTAATGAGTCAATGTTGTCTAAGCGTAAAGAACCATTTAATACTAAAATTGAGTTAAGAAGAAGTGTAAGACCTAAAATATCAAATTTTGGGCTTGATTTTTATGCTTCTACTTTAGAAGGAGATCCTATTTCTTTAGAAGAGACATAAATCTACTGATTCTGTGTTTTGGTGAGAAACTGTGAATGATGAAATAGATTCTTTGCAATCTAATAAAATGTGAAAACTTGTTGATTTTTAGTCTGGCTGTAGGCCTATTGGTTGTAAGTCGGTACTAAAAAGAAGATTAAAGGTTGATGGTTCCGTAGAAAATTATAAAGCTAGACTTGTAACTAGAGGCTTTAAGCAAAGAGAAAATATAGATTTTTTCGATGCCTATTCTTCTGTCACTAGAATAACTTTGATCCATGTTCTATTTGCTATTGTTGTTGTGCATAACTTGATTGTACATAAGATTGATGTTAAGACAACATTTTTAAATGGTGACTTGGATGAGGAAATTTACATGGACCATCCTGAAGGATTTATTATTCCTGGACAAGAACATAAGGTATGTAAATTAGAAAAATCTTTATATGGTCTTAAGCAAGCACCTAAGCAACGAACTGATAAATTTGACTATCTTATTATTAGTCATGGTTTCAAAATAAATAAAAGTGATAAGTGTATTTATTACAAGCTTGTTGGTAATGTGTGCACTATGATATGCTTGTATGTGGATGATCTATTAATATTTGGTACAAATATTAGTGCTGTTAATGAAGTGAAAAACATGCTTAGCAACAATTTTGATTTGAAAGATCTTGAAGAGACTAATGTTATTCTTGGAATTAAAATAACAAGGACAAGTAATGGCATTTCGTTGGATCAATCTCATTACATTGAAAATATATTACATAGATATAACTATTTTGATAACAAACCTGTTTGTTCTCCTTATGATCCTAGTGTTAAATTATTTAAGAACACTACTGAAAGCATTAGGCAATCTGAGTATGGTAGCATTATTGGGAGTCTTCGTTGTGCCACTGATTGTACCTAATTCGATATTGCATATGTTGTTGGAGTTCTCTACAAATTTACTAATTGTCCTAATGAAGAACATTGATTTGTTGTTGGAAGGCTCATGCGTTACTTGAAAAGAACTATGAACCTAGGCTTACATTATTAGAGGTTTCCCGCGGTCCTTGAAGGATTTAGTAATGCAGATTGGAATACCCTTTCGGATGATTCAAAAGAAACCAGTGGATAGATTTTTAGTATCGCTGGTAGAGCTGTTTCTTGGAAGTCAAAGAAACAAACTATTCTAACTCAATCCACTATGGAGTCAGAACTTATTATTCTAGCTACTGCTAGTGAGGAAGCTAGTTGGTTGAGGAATTTGCTAGCATACCCCTTTATGGGAGAGACCTATGCTGGCTGTTTTAATCCACTGTGATAGCACCGCAACTATCTCAATTGTTCAGAGACGTTATTCCAACAACAAGAGTCGACATATACGTCGAAAACACAACACTATAAGAGAATATCTTTCTACAGGTGCTGTAAGAGTGAATTATGTTCAATCTTGTGAGAACCTAGTCGATCCTTTGACGAAAGTGTGGAATACTTCGAAAGGAATGTGACTAAAGCCTATTGATAAATGAGTCACTAGGGTGTCAAAACGGCCCGGCCATGCCCATTCGGGGTCGGGCCATTTTCGGGCCGCCCATTCGGGTTATGTAAGTTTCGGGCTGACATTTTGCTAATCCAGTACAGCCTATTTAATCTTATGTAGTGTTAAAAAAATGGGCTAGCCCGGCTCATTCGGGCCATGTAAGTTTCAGGCTGATATTTTGCTAGGCCAGCCCGTTCATTTTGTCGGGCTATTTGGGTCGATCCATTGGACTTGACCCATTTTGACACCACTATGAGTCACTAATGATGGTAACCTAACCTATTGAGTAGAGATCCCATAAAAAGGTTCAATGGGAAAATTAAGTCATTAATAATATACATGGAATCATGCAAGTTTACATGAGATTTTATACTCCAAGTTCATTCCCATAGCATGATATTCTACAACGATAGAAGATGCTAAGTTTATTAAAACTCTTAATGAGGACTATAACAAAAATGATGTGTTTTGCTACAAAAGTACTCTTGATAGCCTCACCTATGTATATGTGAATGTGAGACCGTATTTTATAAGAATTTAGAAAATTCTTTAGAACATATACTAGAATTAGGATAGAAGCATATGGCCGAAAAGTGTTGACTTTAGAATTACGTGCTAATAGGATTGTGTGTGATATTTCTTCTTTGTGTATTCTAGAATGATAGTTCAAGGTTAATTTACAATCAATTCTTATACATTGATAGGACTATCTCTAGGTAAATGTTCAAGTTCAAAGAACACCTTTATTGATGCACAAGTCTTGACTATCTTTCTTAAAGTTTTATTTTTGTTCTTTTAAATATAAGTGAAGGATTATTGATTTATATATATATATATATATATATATATATATATATTTAAAAGAAGGTTAACTTGATTATATTTATTTATTATTTACGTTGAATTTAGTCAATAACATAATGTTTACGTTAGACTTAATCAATAACAGAATTTGTTCCTTGAATTTTGGTCATAACAAAAAGTAACTCTACCACTTTCTCCACTAATAAAGGTAACGCCTCCTTTTTTATAAAAAACTCACCGTTCCTTTATTAATATATAAAATAACGAGAAACTCTCTTTGAGAGATCATCTATTTTTAAAAAGAAAGATAGAGAATACACTTTAAATTCAAATAATATTCTTGTGTACAAAGAACATTGATACAAAGAGAATTTATAGGTTGTTTTATCTTAAGAGCAATGTTGCTAATACATGACTTACATAGAAAGAGACATAGTCATGAATCATTTTTAAAAAAAAACGACTTAGTTCATGACTCAACTCACAATTTTTAAATTTACTGATTAATATTTTTTTCTTTTTCAAATTTTGAGGTAATATCTTCTATACTTATTTTCACTGCAAACCTGCGGTTAGGTGGTAGCCAAATTGGCTCTAACTCCTTCAATTGCAATTTGTTTAAGAAAATTCAAAAAAGAAAGGGAGTCAGATTGGTTGATTTTGATGGGATCAGCTCGGATCAGACAACTCAGATTGAAACCAACTCGTATTTTATTTATTTATTAATTATTATTATATTATTATTATTATTTTGCTAAACTAGGTTAGATCCGATGGACACCCCAAATATTAACCAAAGTTTCTCTTGATCCCTTACACAATTCAGACAAAAAGTATTAAATATATGGACAACGTTCTTTTAAATAAGCTTCATATATGTAGTGGATTAAGATTATAATATTTTTTAGTAAAAGATTACAATACACTTTAAATTAAATCAATAGTAAATATATTTTTACTTATTTATTTTGCAAATAAATTCACTTTAAAGGAAATTTTTCTTAAATACATAATCTTATATACTAAGTTTAATACAAAATTATATGTCATGTAAGACATATTACACAAATCACTCACCCAAAAATTTTGTATTTAAAAATTAGTATTTATACACCAATATATTCAAAGTTGATGAATTTAACCTTATCTTAAAAAAAAGGTTATTTTATATTAAATGATGTGTACAGGATTAAATTTATATACTATAATAATTCTTCAAATTATAGTATAGGTATATTTTGGTATAATAAACCTATAATCTCCTGTAAAATATTTAAACCACATACCCCTAGCTTATTCTTGATAGTTTAAATTATAGTATGGCTAGTCATACATATGCTTTTAATAAAATGCGTATCGTTATTTCCATGCAATCTTGCTTGAATTTCGGTAAGATTTGTAAGAAACTACATTGATTTTCTGGCTTCCTGATAGTGATGCGGTTAGATTCAACTTGACATTGCTATTATTTATGTGGGCTCTCTTGGAAGAATTTGGGGATAAATGTTTACACCACTCTTCGATTCTATCCATAAAGGCAATCATGAATCCAGTCCAAAGCAAAACAGGTCCACCTTTTGATTTTACTCAAAGCCAAAAGTCAGCATACTATCCCAAAGCTTATCTCCAAAGACAGAAAATAATCAAAATATAGATTAAAAATGATTTTCATTTTCAAAGAATCCGATTGTTTACATCTTCAACGACGATTTACTTTTCCTTATTTTTAATCATAAATAAACTGAATAATATATTAATTAATATCTTGAGTGTTCTATTTTATTGCCATGTCGTTGTCTACCCATATTAATAGAGGAAATAAAGAAAATTTCTTGTTGGCTTGTTTTGTCATGAAAATGTTTAATTACCATTATCTCACTGTAATATTTATTAAATAATTAATTATTAAATCTGATTCAAAAGTAAATATAACATTTTAGTTAACTATTTTGTACATGTGCTCTTCTAACATTCTTACTATTTCACTTCTATATCTCAGTCAGGTCTTGTTTTTTCCATTCCCAATATCCCTACTTCAATTCTTATAAATACTGGTGTTTTAGACTGCGTTTCGTTGGTTACTATACAATAAGAAAACATAAATATGGTGAGAATTTAACTTCTAGTGGGTTGTAAAGAGAACAAGTGAGGAGACAGAAGCACCCTATAAAAATGTTTGGTAGGACCGCTTAAGAGCCTAAGCTGTATCTCTATGGAAAAGTAAGTAGCGCTATTCTCTCTAATGCTGGTTCTAAGGTCCCTTTATGAAGGAAATAATTATTGGGAATAAATATAAGGAGGAAAAATTAATGTAAGTGATAGAAGAAAATAAAGAAGGATTAGAGGTAAGTGGCAGAGGCCGAAGTGACCATAGCTCTCTTCTTCTTTGTCTGTTGTCTTATGTGTTTAGGAGGGGTATCTATAGGAGAATCAAGGAGCGGGTCCCACATCTACCCGTAACCAAAACAAGTTTTACGAGTGTAACAACTAACACATGATTTGTGTTGAAAAATTACTTGAAGGCTTGAAGCACAATATTAGATAGTAAAAAAAGGGAAAGAAATACACTAACCTTATCGACCTTAAAAGAATTTTTTCAGGCAACGCGTGAAGCACCCTTCTTTTCATTTATGTCTCCTTTTCTGCCTCTGGAATTTGGTTTCATAATCTTGCTGCCAATAACTTGTTCTGCACCTTGAGTTAGCTAGAATGGGAAAAATTCAGATATGCAGAGCACCCAGCACATTTAAGAAGAAACCTAGAGTACAATTTCATGGCTAAGTGACAATACAACTAATCCACACAAAACAAAGTCAAATTAAAATTTGCATTTATCTCCATCGTAGTGTCCTGGAGAGGAAAAAGAAAAGAAAAAAGAAATCTTGAGGGAAATGTTTTGATCAAACCTTTAACAAACATTCTGGGACAAAGTCCTCAATTTCTTTATTGACTAATGAATCAACTAACTGATTATCAGTAACTCGCCAAGACTTCTTCTGTCCCTGCAAGATGCTGCATGTTTTATGGATATTGGTTACAGTTACACAGTTATAAAAGGTAATAAAACACCATCAGGATATACAAAGTGTAGATATTAAATATCATTACTAAGAATATCCCTAGATCATAGATCATGAATGTAGAACACCATATTGATAACCAAATGCGTACCTCTTGTAGACATCTTGTTCTTGTTAATGCTATGGTCAAGAATTTGTACACACTTGTGACTACAGGAATCGGATCTTCTTCTCCTTCTCCTCTCTCTTTTTGGATGGGCAATAGTAGTTTGTCAAATGAAAGATCATCACCATGTCTTTAAAAGACACACATATATATATAGGGAGTGGAGAGGGACTAACGCTTTTTGTTGAAGAGTTGTCTTGTTCCACCCATCATGGAAACAAGCAACCAAGCATCACACATTTTCAAGCACACATACCATTTGAATTCAAAGTTCAACATGCGATTCCCAATAAATCCATTGATCACAATATAAAAGGATTTCAGGAAATATCAGGTTACCATTCAACCAGTTTTGACAAACAGACAAATCAATGGAAGTCCAAAATCATAGGAAAATTTCTAACATTCTCCCACTTGGACAACATTGATTCAGTTTAATTTAACTCAAAAGAATTTCAAAACTAAATATATAAATAAATATATAGGTATTTTACAAATTCTTTTTGAAAAGAAAAGAAAAGAAAAGAAATTCTGGTTGAATAATTGTGGCCACTAAAATAACCTGATCATACTCACATGAAACATGATCAAAGAATTCAATAAAACTATCAATTAAGAGCCACAAGTGATACATAAACTATAAGAGTCTAATTCACCAATGACTACGTAACTAATAATCTTATTGTCATGATCATAATTCAAGTGTGCTAGTGTAGATACACATCATAGCTTAGTTTGTGATCTTTTGCCCTTTAAGCTAATGTGTATAGGTCCTACATTGTGTTTTCCCAAGAAAACACAACCAATCTCCCCAAGGAGATTATAAACATGTTTATCATTAAATACCATTTTCTTCAAGAAAATTAAACATCTCGAGATAACACAACAATAAAACTGTACAATAATCATTATAACAATGATACAAAAATAAACATGCACATAATTTTATTAAAAGAGCATTACATAAGTACAAAGTAACAAATATACAATAAATGACAACTCCCACTAATCAATTACATCAAAGGATCTTACGATACCCATGTTCTCAACATGTCTCATAAACACTATGGGTTTAAGTCCCTTAGTTAGGGGTCAGCAAGCATCTCTCATCAGTAAGAATATGCTCAACAAGAATCTCTCCACTATCAAACATTTCTCTCACCACCAAGAATTTGATTCTTATATGTTTAGAGGCGTATGGTTCTATTATTCTTGGTGAACAAAACAATGAAATTTCGATTATCACAATAAATTTTCAATAGTTTAGAAATAGAGTCAACAACATCAAGAGCGGAAATAAAGTTTCTTAACCACATAGCATGTGAAGCTGCACCATACAATGCAACAAACTCAGCTTGCATTGTGGAAGAAGCAGTCAGCGTCTGTTTTATGCTTTTCCAAGATATAGCTCCTCCGGCTAACATGAAAATGTATCCAGACGTCGATCTGTCATCATCTATACATCCAAAGAAAGTCTGAATCAGAGTAGCCAATGACATTTAAATCATCCACATTCCTGTAAACAAGTATGTGATCTTTTGTCTTCTGCAGGTACCTCATAACCTTCTTAACAGCTACCCAATGAGCATGTCCTGGATTAGATAGATATCTACCCAATGCACTAACAGCGAAAGACAGATCAGGTCTAGTGCACACCTGAGCATACATAAGGCTACCAACCGCACTAGCATAAGACACATTTGTCATGGAACTTCTCTCAATATCATTCTTAGGGCACTGCTCCTTACTTAACTTGTCTCCTTTGGTAACAGGAACATCACCAAGCCTACAAGTTTCCATATTATACCTTTTAAGAACACGATCAATATAGGCTCTTTGAAATAAACCCAAAAGCCTTCGACTCCTGTCTCTATGAATTTCAATGCCCAAAACAAAAGAAGCTTCTCCAAGATCTTTCATATCAAAAGTAGCTGACAACATATCTTTAGTCTCACCAAGTAAATCATAATTGTTGTTGGCAAGTAAAATATCATCCACATAGAGAACAAAAAAAATGAATTTACTCCCACGCACTTTAAGATATATGCATTGATCTACCTTATTCTCCACAAAACCCATAGAAGAAACAACTTCATCAAATTTAATATACCATTGTCTAGAAGCTTACTTCAAACCATAAATAGACTTCTTCAATTTGCATACCATATGTTCCTTTCCATCTTCTATAAAACCTTCAGGTTGTTGCATGTAGACCTCTTCATAAAGATCTCCATTCAAGAAGGCTGTTTTTACACCCATTTGGTGCAACTCCAAATCATAATGAGCAACTAGAGCCATAACAATTCGGAAAGAGTCCTTGGAAGAAACAGGAAAAAAAGTCTCTTTATAGTCAATTCCCTCTTTTTGAGTGAATCCTTTTGTCACTAATCTTGCTTTAAAGCGCTCCACATTTCCTTTAGAATCTTTCTTCGTCTTAAACACCCATTTGCACCCAATAGGCTTAATACCTTTAGGAGGTTCCACAAGCTCCCACACATCATTATGATTCATAGAGACTATTTCATCATTCATTGCTTTAATCCAATTATCAGATAAGGCACTAGAAACTGCTTCCTTATAATTTTCTAGATCTAACAAGCACCCAACATTAATATCTATCTCCCCCAGAAAAGTATAATAATCATCAAGGTTAACCGGTCTTCTTTCTCTTTGAGATCGTCTAAGAGGAGGAATCTCAACAAGATGTTCAGGAACTGGCGGCGGTGGTTCTTCTATAATTTCTTGTTGTGGTTCCTCATCAACCCTTTCAAATGATTCACTGACAATTCTTTCTTGTATAATAGGAACAGGTACAATAACATTTTCTCCACTAGAACTTGTGCCCTCATCCATAGTAACATCAGAACTCCCCACATCATTCTCAAGGAATTTGGCAGTAATTGCTTCAACTATTTTTGTTCCACGGGTAGGGCAGTAGAATCTGTAGCCTTTAGCATTGATAGGATAACCAATCAAGTAACATCTGGTAGTCTTAGGACTTAATTTTGATGCAGTAGGGTCATAGATTTTCACCTCAGCAGCACAACCCCACACACGAAGATGGTTAAGGCTAGGTTTCCACCCTTTAAACAATTCAAATGGAGTTTTGGGAACAGACTTAGAAGGTACTCTATTTAGTATATACATGGTTGTTTTAAGGGCTTCTCCCCAAAGAAAATCAGGTAATTTGGACTGACTCATCATAGACCTCACCATATCCATTAAAGTGTGATTTCGTCTCTCAACTACCCCATTTTGTTCAGGAGTCCCTGGCATAGTAAATTGGGAAACTATTCCACAGTCCTCAAGGTATTTAGCAAAAGGTCCCTTAAATTGTCCAGTCTCACCATGTCTACCATAATATTCACCACCTCGGTCCGACCTTACTATTTTTATTTTTCTACCACATTGATTCTCAACCTCGTTCTTAAATATTTTAAACTTTTCTAAAGACAATGACTTATCATTTATCAGGTAAACATAACCAAAACGAGAAAAGTCATCAATGAAAGTAATAAAATATTTATTCCCACATAAGGTTAGTTTTAAAGGACCACAAATATATGTATGAATTATTTCTAAAAGTTCTTTACTACTTATAGAACCCTTTCTACTTGTCTTGGTCATCTTTCCTCTTATACAGTCTATACAATCCCCAAGATCTATAGAATCAAGTGAAGGTAAGATATCATCCTTTATCAACCTATTAATCCTATCCTTAGAGATATGACCCAGACGCCTATGCCATAAAGATAAGGAGGTGTCTTTGATAAGTGTCCTTTTGTTTCCTATAGTTTGAACATGTAGGGAATTAAAGACATTTGAATCAAGATTTAAACAATATAAACCATTAGATTTAATGGCCTTGCCTACAACTTGGGAACCATAAGATAGAAGACAAGATCCATTATTAAAATTAAAGGAAAAACCATAATTGTCAAGTTTCGATAAAGAAATTAAATTACGCCTCATAGACGGTACATATAAAGTGTCTTTCAAATGTAAAACAAATTCTGACTCTAACTTTAGTTCAACTAGTCCTATAAACTGAACGTTGACTTTATTTCCATTCCCTACGAATAAGTTGACTTCATCATCACTTGGCTTTCGCTTGCTCTTGAACCCCTGCAAGGAATTAGTAACATGAATAGATGCTCCAAAATCAAGCCACCATGAATTCAAAGGAACATCTACCAAACTAGATTCATAGCAAACGAAAACTAATGACTCACATTGAGTTTTCTCTTTAATAAAAGATTTGAAGGCTTGACAATTTGATTTCTTATGACCTACAGATTTGCAAAACCAGCACTTCAACTCATTTTTATGAATATTAGGTTTTGGACCAAGGGGTTTATGAGACGGACCAGGCCTATTATCATACCTATTTTTACCCTGAGGCTTCTTCTCCTTTTTCTTAAAATATTTCTTATGGTGTGGCTGAGAAACTAAGTTCACACTTCCAGAAGCCAAATGATTCATCCTATCTTCTTCTTGTGCACAAACAGATATCAAGGTGTTAATATCCCACTATTCCTTTTGGGTATTATAGGATGTTTTTAAGGCATCAAACTTAGTAGGTAGTGAATTAAAGCATAGTGAACTAGAAAAGTATCAGTTACAGGACACTTAAGGTCACTAAGTTTATTGGCAATGGTTACCAACTTCATAATGTGTTGCCTAACACCACCAATTCCATCATATTTCATGTTAATAAAGGTTTCCATCAATTGACCTACTTCGGCCTTTCCAGATACTGCGTACCTTTCCCCAATGGAAGCAAGAAAAGTTTTGGCATTATCAGAATGTGAAACTGCTTTTACAAGTGTCTCATCAATGGAGCGCTTAATCAACATTAAAGCTTTGCGATTAGCCTTTGTCCACTCCTTGTGATATGCTTTCTGCTCATTAGTACTTTCGACAGTTAGTGCAGTTGGCTCATCTTCTCTAATGGCTATATCAATATCCAGCAAGCTTAGGGCCAATTCAATATCATCCTTCCATTTCTTATAATTGTTTCCAGTCAAAACCTCCACTTGGTTTGCAGTATTAGACAAAGAAAAAATGACTGGAGCTGAAAAATTAAACAAGAAAATGATTAATACCACGGGCAATTATAGTAATAACAATTATTGAAATAGGGATTTAATAGATATAATATAAACTCTCCTGTGGGTAGAGTATATATCATATAACAACAACAGTTACAAAAATTCTAACACCTGTGGGTAGAAAGAATTTTTACTGTAAAGATCATCCCAAAAATAACATGTTACAACAAAATAATTTATGAATTTACTACCTGTGGGTAAGTTTAATTCACAAATTAATTAAGTAACACAACATCCCAAAAATTTATTCACAAGTAACCCTATCAATTTAAGCAAATAATCTACTGTGGTGACATATATTCACTTCAATTAATAGAGCCCTCAACTGGGATAAATTAATTAATAGCCCAAATAATCATTTTCTAACATATTCTTTAATTTTTCTTAATGTATCTAGAGAGTGCACTACCCAAACTTATCAACTAGGGAGAGTGGCTATCATAGATAGGTTTATCATAATATTAAAATATTTTTCATGCTTAGAATCACTAAAAATTATTTTTTGCAAATGCCTAAACTGAATGAACAAGAAATAAATTAATATTAAATATTTTAATTCCCAAAAAATTACGAAACCTATATAAATAAATTCTAGGCATCAATATGAGTATATAAAAAAAATAGCATGCAAAACGGAGCACCAGAGACTCTACACGCGCCGCACGCGTCTATCAGTGCGCGTGGGATTCGTCCACGGACACTGTTCATCGTCTTCATCCTTCAGACAACCCGGTTCGCTGAAAACGGGTTCTGACGACCCGGTTGCGATCCAACACCATTTTTGACCATTTTTTACACGGTTTGATCCCCAAACAATTGGGTATTCATCCAAACATGATTCATCATCCTTTTTTTGATGATTTTCATGAAGAAAAACATGCAAAAATGGATCATTTAGGATCCAAAAAAAGTGAAAACGGGTCTGTTGAAACCCGGTTTGAAAAATCACGTTCCTCTCCAATTTTTAACGTGGTTGATCGTCTCTAAGGCTTGTATTCATGCCTAAACATGTTCTAGGATTGATTTATACAATTATCATAAATAAAAACAATCAAAACAATGATTTAGAAACATCATGGGTTCTTGAAGTTTTCATCCATGGAGGTTGTATATAGGTTTATGTTTTCAGTCATTCACAATTAATTAAAAATGACTTAATACATCTAAAACACTTACAAAAACAGAATTAAATAATTCTCATCATATATCCACATAACCATGTATAAAAATTACAAGTTATAAACCCTACATCATTAGGTTATCATGTAATCATGCATGTACATATTAGAATGGATTCTAAATCATGTATCTAAGGCTCTGATACCACATGTAGATATTAAATATCATTACTAAGAATATCCCTAGATCATAGATCATGAATTTAGAACACCATATTGATAACCAAATGCGTACCTCTTGTAGACATCTTGTTCTTGTTAATGCTACGGTCAAGAATTTGTACACACTTGTGGACTACAGGAATCAGGATCTTCTTCTCCTTCTCCTCTCTCTTTTGGATGGGGCAATAGTAGTTTGTCAAATGAAAGATCATCACCATGTCTTTAAAAGACACGCATATATATAGAGGGAATGGAGAGGGGACCTGCCCTTTCGTTGAAGAGTTGTCTTGTTCCACCCATCATGGAAACAAGCAACCAAGCATCACACCTTTTCAAGCACACATACCATTTGAATTTAAAGTTCAACAAATGATTTCCAATAAATCCATTGATCACAATATAAAAGGATTTCAGGGAATATCAGGTTACCATTCAACCAGTTTTGACAAACAGACAAATCAATGGAAGTCCGAAATCGTAGAAAAATTTCTAACACAAAGAGCATGGTTACTGTTATTGTTATTCTTCTGTGTGTAATTTTGCAGCAAATAAGAGAAAAACAAAGAGCAAGAAGGGCTTGGTGCTCACCCTCAGCAGCATTGGCCCGTCATCTGATAGCTGCAGAATTTTAATGGCAACAATATCCTCTACCATTGTTTCTAAACCACAATTTGAAGAGCATATCAAAACTTGCTCCATTGAGTGTACAATAGTAAAAAGGCCTTGAAAAACTGACAAATTATAGCCACGCTAAGAATAATGGAAGAAATATAAACGTTGTGAAGAATTTCTGATCAATATACATTGGATGACAACTACTTAGGAGTAGTGATTTCATGAGAGTGGGGCTTTCTACACATGTTGAGCATTCAATTCCCACTGATCAGCATAATCCGAAGTAATTTCAATCACAAGATATGTGGCTCAGCTGTGTTTGAGGCCAAAGCACGAGAATTGCAGTGGAAATTGTAGATCGGAGATCAGAAACTCCAGTGATGGAGCTTAAATGAATTTAAATCTGACATCAGAGGTGAAGCAAAATTTGTTGCTGGAGATGAAAAGGATTTGAAGGTGGTGGTCGGAGGGTGATTTTTTAGAGTGAAGATGAGTTTCAAACAAGTTGGCTGTTTGATTCTAGGTTCATTTAGAATTGTGGTTGTTATTTTAGAAATGTTGGTCTGAGTTTTGACATTGATATGTATCAGTTGATTTTGCTATTCTTTCATTTTAGTTAGTCAAGAAATGGTAAAAAGTTATGTGGAGAAGGGTGATATGTGTTCATGTTGGTGTAAATAGTTCCCTAAAACATTCCATTTTGTGCTTTTTGTGGGAACATATATGAGCAAGTTGCCGTCTTTTCTTTGAAGAACTTGCCAATATTAATATTTGATTGCAGCATCATATTATGGCCTCAGTCACCTTATATGATGAACTTTCTTTTGCAGGCATTAGTTTATGCAAAGGTCGATTTTCACTAATTGTATCATGATCTCATCATAGAAACTTACGAATTTCATTCCTCTTTATAATGGTTCAACTTGCTCCAGCGGAGGAAAAATGGAAGGATGCTAATATGAAAAAGTAACCAAGGGCCTCTTTTTTGTAAATCACGGCTAATTAATATTCATCTATTTCATGGACCAAATATTAAATGACACTTTAGCATAACATCCACATGCTCAACAGGTAGCACTCAAACATTTGCTACCGTTGACTTGATTCCCCACTTTATCAATGGTTGTAAAGAGTGGAGCATAATAAACGTTTTCCAAACGAAGCCCTCATTATAAGACCTGCATAAAAAAAATCAAAATATAGGAATGGAATTGCTTAATGGTGAAATCAAAGAGGGGTTTGGAATAAGATACTAGGTACACTAAACTTGCTTAATCAGACACTCTACTCCATCATAAAAGAGGAACAAAATTGGTGTAAAAGACATAAAATTGGAATAAAATTACTCAAGAGGAAGTGAAAGAATGATTGACTGTACAATCAGTCAACCAAAGAGAAGTTCCTACAGGTTCCATTAAACTCCCTAATTGAAAGGGAGAAATATTATCCCTGTAGAATAGGGCTATGAAGTAAAGAAGTAAATAAAATGTCATAAGCAAAATACGTACCTACATCAACAGATGCGAAGTTTGTCCTCAACAATAGCAATTGTTTCTGCATTTTTCTTTCAAATAAATGGATCTAAAATAAAGAAAGATAAAATAAAAAATAAAAAATAAAAAAAAAACTCCTATGGCTACTGGATTCCATGAGAGTTCATGGTAAATTAAGTAAGGGCATTTGACAGGCATAATTATTTTGGAATTAGATAAACAACGAAAATAATTAGAAAACAGATGGAGCATTTTAAAATTGTTGTGTTTTGGTATGGCGTATGTTGTAGCTATGGTCTACCTAGTGTTCAGATAATAGGTCTACTCGAACCGAATTGTTAATTGAACGGAACCTCGCTAGAAGAAATTAGCTAGACACTCCTATAGAAATTAGCGAGTTGAAACAGTGAGTAAAAATTCGTCGATCAATTTGTATGCTATTAGGAATGATGCAATTGCTATTGATTAGTGTGATGAGATGATTATTAGAGGCTTGAGAAAGCAACAGTGAAAGAGTAGAATAAAGATTCTAGTTCTAGGAAGAGCAGTTTATTCCATAACGCTCAGAGACAGAGGTTATGTACATGCTTTTAAGTCTGTTAGCAATGGAGGTGCCAAGCTCCGCAGGTCCAAAACGAAACACACCTGCCCATTTGGCTTCTTTAGTTCTTCTGCAATATCTCTCTCTGGTTTGGCGCCAAATGCATCTCAATGCCAAAGCTGTGTGTTGGGATTTCAAGTGTCATTTTCACGGTGATGTTCTATACTTCTATGTAATGGGTAAGGTGTAGGATGGGAGGGAAATGAACTATCAAGTAGAACACACTATTTTTTAGGCATGTTCACGTGTTGAACACGTGTCTGTCTCAGATGCATAGGGACGTGCATACAACACACGTATCTTATGCGTTTAAATGTGTCTGATTAAAAAGATTATTTTTTCTACTTGGACACATCTTATACACAGTTCGGACACACTTGGACATGTCAAGAAAACGACTCGGACACGCTTGGACACGGATTAAACACGACTCATTAATATTTTTTTCAAAACAAATAGTTTCTATGACTAATGTTCAATTAGTAAGCATGTAACTTATCAAAATCTAATCACGTGACTGACGTCTCAAGTCACTATTTTCACATACCAGTATTTTAAATTTTATCTTTTTACATATCACTATTTTTATTTGTTCCTTCTACCTCCATTCGTGCCAAATAGTCCATTTCGTCATGATCGAAACTTGCCTCACACTACTATTCCCTCTAGTTAATTTTTTTTATGCACATGTACTAGTACATGGTTAGTTTTATTATGAGAAGTTGATTTAGGAGATTTTTTAGAACATGTGAATAAAAATTATGCTCCATATTTTTTTGGAGGGACTTATTAGGTAGTAAATATAGGTACATATGACATATATTAAAATATTATAAATTGTCAAGCTTATAGAAATGATATTAATGAATTATGAATCTTTTCTTTTAAATTTTGAAATTATATATATACATAAACCAAGTTCTTTAATTTATTTTGATATATATATATATATATATATATATATATATATATATATATATATATATATATATATATATATATATATATATATATATATCATATATCGTGTCCGTGTCCTATAATTTTTTAAATTTAGTGTCTTCGTGTCTGTATCCATGTCGTGTCCTGTATTCATGTTTGTGTCTATGTTTCATAGGAAATGAAAGAAAAAACTAACTCTTGTTTTTGTTTGCATAATTTTTTAATGAAGGGAAGGTGTTTCCCGTGAGTTTCTCTTAAAATAAAAAAAATCCTATCCCTCAATTTGAATAGATTCTTGTATGGAAATTTTTATAGTACTTATATTTTTTTATGGTTTGATATCAGGTTGAGTTATTAAGTATTTCATTAGTTATTGATTATTTTTAAATATTAATTATAAATTCAGTATTCTATAAATGCATGACAACTCTCCATGTGTACCGTAAGAATTCCCTTCTTCTACACTCTTACAATATTACACTCCTCTAGTCAAATTATGACACGTGAGACTTTAAAACCATACAAAAAGTTGGATTGAAATTTAAATATTTTTAAATTAGATTTAAACAGTTATAAGATCTCTCAAAGTAATACAATACTCTAAAAGTATTTTAGAATTTCTCCTCAATTTGAATGGAAGGAAGGGAAATAATTATTTTTTAATTAAATAATTATTAAATTACATATATACCATGCACTTGTGTTATATGATTAATAACATAAGGGTTATATTGGAATTCAATATTATAACTTGTCCATTTTTCCTATTTTATTTTTATCTCACAAACAAGAGAATCCCCCTCATTTTTATTTTTTTTAATACAATATCAAAACATGGAGAAATAAGTTCCTTCCTATTTTTTTCCCTAACTTCCCTTCTCTTTCCAACCATTCTTATCTCCCAAACATAACAAATAATTAACCCACCTAGGGTGGATAATTTGCACCGATAAACTCTACAATTAGAGAGGACGAATTTGTGGTTTCGTTTAAGGATTGGTTGTTTGACAGCAGAGAGGGGTGGTACTCAGATGGTTCAATGGAGATTATGATTGGTAGCTCGATGGGGGCAGAGTTAGTGTTTTGGTTATGTGTGTATGGAAGATGGATAGAAGTTTCACGGTCGGGTGGCTGTTGTGGTAGTTCAGTGGTTTGGCTTAGGCTAGCAATGGAGGAGGTTCTAGGCTCAGCTAATTTTTTGTGCTATGTTTCTCACTAATTGTTGCATTATAATGCTTTTCAGTTTATTTAGAACCAAGAGGGAATGAGTAGAGAAACATATTGAAAAGAATGTGATTGGAATTGGAACAAGTAGGAACATATACTGATATGATCCAAGTTGGATGCATATTGTTTTTACGGATCGTCCTTGAGTTGATTTAGTGTTTCAAAGAATGAAATGATGAACAATACCCGAGGAACAGAACTGATGAATAGTGACGTGAATAATGATGTGAATAGTAAAAATAATAGAAAAGATGGAAAAAGGAAAAGGAATGGGAGGAAGAAGACGCCACACTCTTAGAGAGTGATAAGTCAAGCGAAGATTCGCCACAAAGGTAAGGAAGCCTTTGATAAGAACCAAGATGGCTCAACCAAGAACCAAAGAGAATGAAATTCTCACAAATGGATTCAATCCAAATTCACATCTAAAAGCCCTTCATTCATGTTTTAGGCACCTATTTATAGGAAAATGGGGTGCATAGAATATGCATACAAAATGGTCATCATAATGTGACAAATTCCCCATAAAAAGCAATAACTAATCCATTAAGTGGCTAATTAAAGCATTAACTAGCAAATAGGAGTTTCCTAGGCATGCAAACCAAAGGTTGCCCTCCCAAAAAACGTGCACTATTCATCCTTCATAGTTTATTACACTTTATTTAATAGAAATAAACTAAAAAAAATGCTATTTTAGAGAAGTGGACATCCACGTCATCATGGGTCTTCAAGTTGGATGAGATAAGTGACCAATTTGGGCTCCACTCCATCAAGACTTGAATTTGGGCTTGCTTCAATTAAAGTTGTCACCATTTGATTTAGGACTTCTTGGGCTTTCTTGGTCCTAGCTCTTGTCATAGGTCCACCAAGTCCTTGTAGTGCTCCTTGATCCATGCTCCTTAGTGGGCTCACATCATATACAAAGGAGTTTTAATTCGGCTAAGCAAGAGGGGGGAGGAAAATATATCATAGAGAGAGGGGGGAGAGGAGGAAAAAGAAATGAAGAACCAAACCTATTTTAATTACAAAAAGAAAAGATAGTTTAGTCATTTTATGTAACCTATTTTCATTGAAAATCACGTGTGGTGCACATAATACTCCATTCATTTGACCTTCTAACGACATGTTATGTACATGGGTCTACAGTGATGACAGAATGCATAAATTAAGAACACAATGTAGGCATGTACATAAGATAGATATTGGACCATTCTAGAAGACAAGCTCAATCCAACATTGACCCACTGTCAAAAGTCTAGTCTAGCCTAATTCCAATAACACCTCACACAACCATAAGGGTTGCGATATCTACTTCCCAAGGTCCTACATGACCCGACCCATTCACAAAGACCCGATCCAGCAAAATCTAATTGTTATTATCCACCATACCCGCACCGACCCATAAACTCTAACTTGACTTATAACCCGAGTTTATACCTGACCCTAGCTTTATCTAGACACTAAAATATCTCCTAAAATATCTATATTGGCCGAGACACGTGTTAGCACCTCTATGTAGAGTGTTTTAACCAATCATTGACCTTGCTACAATCTAGGGTGCGTATTATACCCCCACACCCCTTGCTATAAATAGGCAATACCCACTTGCCTAAGGCGGTTTTTCCTTTCTCTTTCTACCCTCTTTATTTTCCTAGCATTTTTTCTTTATCCTTCATTGACTTGAGCGTTAGAGTGTTTGTAGGTATCCCCACCCTGATGGGTCCGACCTACCTGGAGGCTATTTGGAATAGTTCCACCACCAACCCACCATCACCCAAGGGAAGGGAAGGAGCACTAGCGCCATTTGTGGGAATCTAGTAAAATAGTTTCCCACCATCTCTTTACCTTTTCACATCCAAAACCCTAAACACAAGCCACTATTCCAAGAAAACACCAAACCATCATCCATGACAGTAACAAGAAGTCATGTTACCAGCCTCAATGCAGACAATAACCAACTGGATCTTGGCCAAGAGAACGAAGAAGAAAATGTGAACGAAGAAAATGTTGTTTAGGAGATATAATAGCTCAAACAACAACTCTAACAACTGGAAAATCAGTTTGGTCGTCAGGAAGGTGAGAATGAAACAGACCAGGGAGACTTTACCCAGCCTTAAAATTCTCAAACAATAATTACAAGCCTCAATAATATGATACAGCCACCACCACCACCGATTCAAACCAACTTGGTTCATTCATTCTTTGAGTTTTTCATGTTGATACCCCTCCCAGCCAATTTCTATCCCCCTTTCACAATGGATACTTATGATAGAACGATTGATCCACAAGATCACATGGAAGCATTTAACTCCACAATGTTGTTGGCAAGAGAATCAGACCTCAACAAATGTTGGGCATTCCCTGCCATTTTAAAGTGACCTGCCTTACAATGGTTCTCATCACTACCACCCTGATCAATCCATGATTTCTTCAAGCTTTCTAACCATTTCCTCACACATTTTGCTACCAGTCGATCCCACCATAAAACTTCCACTAGCCTGATAAATTTCAAATAAGAGCCTAGAGAATCCCTAAGAAAGTTTATGACTCATTTTAACCAAGAAGCCTTATAAATCATAGGCTTAAACTCAACTATTGCTCTCCATGTGATCCTAATAAGACAGTGTCTCGGGTCTTTCCCTGACTCCCTGGAAAAATGACTTCCAATCGATTTAGATGATCTTCTAGCCCGATCTTCAAAGTACATAATGTGGAAGATGCTACTTAGGCTCAGGAAACAGTAAAAAGTTCTCAGACATATCACTCAAGGCTAGTCAGCCCTAATTGACATCCCAGAAGACATATTAGTTTAAGAAAAGGTGACATAAGAGGTCAGAAAAGGGAAATTTCATTAGTGACCAACTCACCACCCAGGTTCCATCAATACACCTCATTTACTGCCCGACGAGAAGAAATTCTTAGAGATGTATACAACACCGGTCTAATCTATTTTCCACATGCTCCAACTTATCAGTCATCTTATATAGATCGGTTATAAAGATGCGAGCTCTATCGGGCATAAGGGCACACCACAGATAATTGCCTCAAATTTCGAGACATAATAGAAAACCTCACAACGATATGGTTGTTAGATAAATATATCTAGCCGGAATGAAGGAAAGAAGTAATGAAAGAGGGCAAAATAGAAACCAGGGAACTTGTGACCAACCTAGACTTCAAGGGCAAGGGCGAGCAAAGGGAAATCAGTGAGAGGGCAATAACTAAGCCATAGTCCAAGGTGGAGTAAGAGGGGTCATCAACACAATATCAAGAGGATTTGCTGGCGGGGGGGAATTGGCCAATGCAAGGAAAAGACACTTAAGGGTTGTAAAGACCATAATGGTTGTTGAGCATCAGCTCCGACCAAAGACTGATAAGAAGGTAACCCAGTTGATCTTCACAAAGGAGGATTTCCAAGGAGTAGACCGAAACTAGGATGACCTGATGATTATTACTATTACCGTAGCTAACTTTGACGTATGGAAAGTATTGGTTGATCAAGGAAACTTAGCGAACATCTTATATGAAGATGCTTTCAGGAAGCTAGGAATCCAACAATTTGACTTGAAACCATTTGATGCCAAGCTATATGGACTTTCGACGGAACATGTGGAGGTTAAGGGCAATATCAAACTATGGACAACCTTTGCAGGGAAAAAGGAAATAAACATTAAATTTATGGTCATTTATTGCCAAGCCCCATACAATGCGATCCTCAGGCACCTGTTGTTGAACAAGTTGGGAGCAGTTGTATCTACCATTCATTTGACAATGAAGTTTTCAATCGATGAGGAGAATGTAGGAGTAATTCACATAGACCAAGTGGAGGCATGCCAATGTTATCATGACGCCTTGAGGCCAAGGCCCTTAACTCAAAGACCGATGCAAAATGTTAGTAAGAAAAATAGGTTATGCATGACCGAGCTTGACTCGAGGCAAGAGTTAAAAGAATCAAGGCCCTAAGCTGATGGAGATCTAGTACCAGTAATAATCGGCATAAACCTGACCCAAACAGTAAAAATTAGGGTGAATCTCTCCCCTGATTAGTCAGATAGGTTGGCAAGATTATTGTAGGAGAATGCCGACCTTTTGGCCTGGGATTCAGTTAATATGCCTAGAATTAATCTAAGTTTCATGTGCCACAATTTCGCAATAAACCCAGAAGCAAAATCAATTGCACATAAAAATGAAAAAGCTAGGGGAAGAAAAAATAAAGGGGATACATACAGAAGAAAAAATGACTCTCAGAAGCAGGATTTATATGGGAGGTAAAATACACTACATGGCTATCCAATGTTGTGATGGTAAAAAATTCAAATGGAGGATGTGCGTATGGATTTCACTAACTTAAATAAAGCTTGCCTGAAGGATACCTACCTACTCTCAAGTATAGACAACTTGGTGAATGATGCATCAGGATATTAGTTTTTAAGCTTCATGGATGCCTATTCGGGATACAATCCAATTCTGATGCAGCTAAAAAATGAAGAGAAGACATCATTCATAACCGAGGGAGCCAATTTCTACTATAAAATGATGCCTTTTGGGTTAAAAAAACGCATGAGCAACATATCAAAGACTGATGGATAAAATCTTTGCTGAGAAAAATGGGAAAGATTGTTGAAGTCTATGTAGATGATATGGTGGCAAAAACTCCAACGTCGTCGAGCAATCACTCTTTCGATCTTAAGGAAATTTTTGATCAATTGAGAACCTGTAATATGCGTCTAAATAAAAAAAAAATGCGTGTTTGGGGGTACAAGCAGACAAATTCTTGTGTTTCATGCTCATAAACTGAGGAATATAAGTCAATCACAAGAAGTGAAAGCTATCATGGAGATGAGAAGCCCAACCTCGATCAAGGAAGTGCAGAGATTGTCAGGAAGGATCGTAGCACTATCCCGATTTATGTTCAATTAGCAGACCAAGCCCTGCCTTTCTTTAAATTTTTAAAGAAGCTCGATTAATTTTAGTGGGGCGAGGAAAGTGAAAAAGTTTTTCAAAAGTTAACGGAGTTCTTAGCATCTCCACTAATCTTGAGTAAACTTAATCCCAGAGAAAATCTATACTTGTACTTCTCAATTTCAGATCATGGCATCAACTCGATACTGGTGAAGGAAAATAGAAGAGATCAATATTCGATGTATTTTGTCAGTAGAATTTTGCAAGGGGCAGAGACGCGGTACCAATTGATCGAAAAACTAGTACTTGCACTGATAGTAACTGCCTGATGCTTGAGGCCTTACTTTCAAAGTCACCTTATTACAGTGCGCTCCAATCAACTTATCAAGTAGATCCTAAGAAAACTTGATCTTGCGAGAAGAATGATCTCATAGTCAGTATAGCTATTAGAATATAGAATCTAGTATGAGATAAGAAGACTGATCAAAGTGCAAGTTATATCTGATTTCCTAGCAGAGTTCTATGGGAAACTTGAAGTCAAGCAGAGCAAAGAATGGACCATATTCGTGGACGGAGCTTCAAATGTGAAAAGGGGACATGAGTTGTTCTTGAGGGACCCAATGGAATCGTGGTTGAATAATCTTTGAGGTTCGACTTTTAAGCAAGCAATAACCAAGAAAAGTATGAGGCCCTCATTGCAGGGAAAACTTTAACCAAGGAGAATGGTGCGACTGATTTAGTGGCAAAGAGTGATTCACAACTCATAACCTGACAGATGAAGGGAGAATATCAAACAAAAGACTCTTAATTGGCCAAATACTTAGGGAAGGTTTGAAGTATAGAAAAAGAGCTAACAAATTTCAGGATGCAACACATATTAAGAGACCATAATTCCAGGATCGACATTCTATCAAAACTAGCGAGCACCAAGGGGTCAAGGAATTACAAATCGATCATTCATGACACAATCAACAAGCCAGCACGGTGGAAGAATCGGTAATGGTGATCGTACTAAAGCCTAACTCTTGGGAACACCTGATCCTAAGATACTTACAAGCAGGAATAACACGTAAAGATGATAAGCAAGCAAGAAGACTTAGAAGAATGACCAGTTTTTACGTCATCTAGAATGATGTGTTGTACTGGATAAGATTCAACATCTCACTATTAAAATGTTTAAGTTCCAATCAGATCGAGTATGTTATGGCCAAGGTACATAAGGGTGTTTGTGGTCAACATATGGGAGGACGGTCATTGATAGGAAAAATTTTGAGGGCAGGGTATTTCTGGCCCACCATAAGAAGAGACTACCTCGATTATGTAAAAAAAATGCGACAAGTACTATAGGGATATCATACAACAACATAATCTACAACTCAGGAATCTTCATTCCGACTCGCAATGATACCCCTAGAGCAAGGGGAACTAAGCTTAAAAAGAATGAACTTTCAGGAGGAGGAGAATGAAGAATAGAGCTCGATTTATTGGAAGAATATAGGGAAATGATTCACCTTCGGAAAGAAATAACAAAGAGAAAGGCGACAAGAAGACAATCTCAAAGTCAGGCCCAGAAAGTTTTAGGTCGGGATTCTTGTGCTTAGAAAAGCATAAATTCATGGAAAACCACCAGGAGAGGGGAAACTCGCTGCAAATTAGGAAGGACCCTACAAGATCATAGTAGAATTAAGGAAAAGATTGTATAATATTGTTGAGCTAACTGGAAAATTGATCTTGAGGAGTTGGAATGCGACGAATTTAAGAAAGTATTACAGCTAAGAAGTACGTAGAACAAGGGCATTGTTACTTATTTGTCTTTTAAATTTATGTCAATTACATTCCTAGAAGGTCAGACTATGTATATATAGGCCAAAGTTGATTGTCATATGCAAAATGGATGGTGTACTCTTTTTACTACCTATAGGATATTTTTCACTGGGTTGGAGGTTTTAACAAGGCACGCTCATCAATTTATAAAATATATTCTTAAACATCAAATTTAGTCATTGCAATTATATTTCTGCAAATCACATCACGACTTTATGATTGACACCATAGATATATATTTTTATGACTTCAATTGGAATTAACATGTCAAATAATTTGATGAGAAACTCAATGAGCAGGAAGTTGTAATACGAAACGAGGATCGAAAAATCTATGAAGCAACCGATCCAATTAATATCTCCAAAAGAATCAACTTTTTTCTTTGAAGCCTTTAAGTTGGTCTTCAAAGATTTTGAGCTTTCCTTCAACTTTTGATAATCATCAGTTAATATTTTGTTATTCTCAGTCAATTTTCTATTTTATTTCTCAAGCTCTTAAACCTGACCTATCCTACTATAGATGTTCACTAATTCTTCCTAACATTTATCTTTCTCTCTCTTTAGCTAGGTGGTTAGTTCAACACTAGCATTAGCTTGGTACATCAAGGATTGTGCCATGGTAGCTGTGCAAAGTGAGTGAGTGACGATTCAGTGGGCAAGACTGACTGCCCCAGCCTTGTCATACGTGGCCACATCTATTTCAACAGTAAGACGGTCATCAATAAATCAACCCACACAAAAAATACGACATCACCGAACCTTGTTCATAATTTGGGATTTTAGGGGGGAACAAAAAATCAAGCGTAGCGTGTGTCTGAGTTTACGGCTCACCACTGGCTTTTATAAGTTTTTTCCTTCTTAATTTTCACCACCCCTAAACTTATACTCTTTTATCACTTGGGTGATGAAAACTCCTTAATTCAACTTTTAAAAAGAGTATAAGAACTGTCTAAGATTAGGAGAGAATCCTAGAAAATCATATCATAAACAATGATCATTTCAAGAGCTAATAATTCAGCAAAACAAGATTTTTAATTCAGATTCACTCAATTGACAAATATATACCAAGAGAACATGAATAAAATTAAGAATTTTTTTTACATTCACACTTATGAAAGCTTTACTAAAAAATATTCATTAATGCACTTTGCAATTTGCATCAAATTTTAAAAAGAATGAGTTTATTTCCTAATTTTTTATTTTTTAAATTTTTTTTATTGGTCAACATTATATACATCTCTCTACAAAGGCTCCGAACTTGGGAAGGCACTTATGCCGACTTAAATTAAAAAAAAAGCAAAATTAACTTAAAAAATTGTAGACATGTAAATGAATGTAATCTCACCCCCAAACTTAAAAGTTGACGTTGTCCCTAATGTCACAGATAAAGAACATATCTCAAGATATTGAGTTGAAACAAATCAAGCACAATAGGAGGTGGAAAGAATTATCTCAAACAAACCATCAAGTTCATTGTCAGCAAATGCAAATTAATAAGTTCACAAAATAATCAATTAAGTACAGCCCAAATATAGCAATTTATCAACAATTGAAATATCAACAATCACTTGTACCTTGCATAAAACAAAACACCACTAATGATTAGAAATAGAAATTAACAATTAAAGCAAAAATAACAAAATGAAAATAAAAACAAAGCCTCGAATAGTATTCTTCCTACATACTAATGATATTGATAAAAGCCTAATTCCCTGGCAATGGCGCTAAAAACTTAATCGCCCCACATATGATTATGTATTAATTTAGGCGATATTACCGTAAGTGCACAAATTAAACAAGTAATAAAGAATGAGTAGAATATCGTTCCCACGAAGAATTAGTTTACGAAGTACCACTTCTTTAATATTAATATTATCTAAGCATCCAATAATTAAGAATGATCCAAAGTAATTAAAGACACAAAATTATAAAAGACAAAAACACACAAGAACGCAAGACATTAAGAGGAAAAAGAGAGAATAAAGCACATAAATGCAAAACACGCTAAGGATGTAAATACACAAAATTAAAACACTATGGATCTAACTTCACTTAATTCAACAATCTATCATAAACAATAGAATAGCTTTGGGACCTTCATTCTAATTAATTTCTAGTCACTCAATTGATGAGGAGAATCCCTTAATTAATTAAAAATCAATTCCTTAGTGAGTTAATTCTCTTTAATTATCAAAGCCTAGTATCCTTGATCTAAATCCCAACTCTTAAAGACATGACCTTTACTCTATGGATTCTCATGAAAAATACCACAATTCTCACACATAACCTATAACCTCTATTCTTATATAATTATAAATCATGATACTTATTATTTATGGTCTAAGTCATATGCAAACATTCTGATTTTACGCACATCTCACTAGATTAATTTATGAGTGACCAATTCATAAAAGCTTTAAAAATCATAATGAGCACTCAAATTGAATAGAAAAGAAATTAATTAGAAAAGAAATTAATTTAAAATCAAATCTTAATACATGTCGATTGAATCAAGTTACACTTTCACCCTAGAAACATACAAATTTAGCTACTTATGACAAAAGAGAAGAAGAGATAAGAAGAAGAAAGAGAATTTATCATGATAGAACTGTAGAGAATAAATCAAAGTGCCTTCAATGGTGATTTGATCTCCAACTCCATGAGAGCTCCATGATGGTTTCCCCTCCTTTCCTAAGGCTCATCCTCTTGCTGTCTTTGAGCCTCCAAAATTCTATATTTTTGTGTATTTTCTGAACCAAAAGAGAGCTCATTTGCTAAACTCGTTTTCCCCATTTTATAGAAAAACTGACAACTTTTCGTATCTAACTTGTATGATTTTTATCACCCTCAAGATGGTTGAATTTCCCTCAATCTCAACAGAAAAGTTGTAGAATTTTCTGTTAGCTTTTCAATGCCATAAACAGCGCATCGATCTGATCTCTGTAACCCAAGATATGATTTAATTAATGAGTAATGGTCAGGAAAGTGCAAGAATCTAAATTTTGCTCCAAATCAAATCTCTTTGAGAATCCTTATCTAATCTTCAATCTAAGATTCTGAGTCCAATTAGAACTCTAAGGCTGCATTTAGTAGACAGGATAAGGAAGACCTGATAGTATTAGCTAATACTATTAGGCCTTATCAGATGTTTGATGCTTTAACTAGATAGTATAGTCAAATCAGGTCAAACTTTTTTATCCTATTCTAACCTGATTATTATATCCTCCTTCTACTCCCCTGATTAGACTTGATATGATATTTTTTCACACCCTATCCCTCAACTTCATCTCTCTCAATCCAACATTCTTACCATGGCCTACAACCATCCACCATAGTTGAACCTTCACCGTCCACACAAACCAACCACCACGGCCTACAACCATCCATCAAGCACAACCACGGCTTAGCCCCACCAACGACCTAGCCACCGTGTGCCCCAGAACCAAACCCATAGCCGCCGTCCCCACCGTGCCTCTGCTACTAGATCTGTGAAACAGCACCACAGCTGACCGTCTACGAGAAGCCTCCATCAGCCTCTGCTTTCCTCTGCTGTCATAGCATTGTGCCTCTACCCCTGCAGCTTAGATCTGTGCACGAACCAGAACCATCTTGTCTCGATGGCTTGGGGTGGCTTGGGGATGATACGCAGTGAAAAGGGGCTTGGGGTGGCTTGGTGCTGGCTCTTGATTTGCATTGGGGTTGGCTCTTAGTGTGCGGTGGTTGTTGGCTCTAGGTCTGGATGGTTTCGACGATGCGAGCCACATGGGGGAGGAGGAGATTTGGGTTAGTAGCGGTGCGGCAAAGGATGTGGTGGAAGACGGTGGTGGAGTAGGTGAAGCCATGGCAGCAGGTGGCAGAGTCGAAGAGTTGGAGGGCGGAGAGGTGGTTCTTCTTTGCTTTTAGGAGCTTCAAAAGACGGTGGGGTGACAGCGATTTGGGAAGCTCCACCATGGCGGACAATAGGATGTAGTAGCTGACCAATTGGACTGGACGAAGCCAAAGTTGGGTTATATTATTTTTGTTGTTTTTTTCAAGTATTATTAATTAGTAGTTTAGTAGTTGGCAGTGAAGGTCGCATCGACCGTGGGTGGATTCTAGTGGTCCATGGCAGTTCCAATTTGGGACTGTGATGAGGTGGGTTGATGTGGAAGGGTGGATTCTGGTGGTCCATGGCAGTTCCGATTTGGGGCTGTGATGAGGTGGGTAGATGTGGAGGCATGGATTCTGGTTTTATTCTAAAAAGATAATATTGTCATGATAAATAATTTTGTATACAATCAGTTCTTTTATATGATAGTGATCAAACATTTGATAGTATAAGAGCTTATCGTATCCTTAAAACTATCAGTCTTTATCCTATTATCTTATACTATTAGATCTTATACTATCATGTGTGTCAAACGTAGCCTAATTAGCATCTAAGAATAAGATAAAAATCTTTCAAATATTTTTCTTTAGGAATTTTTTTTTGTACAAAATCTTATGATTTATCCTGAAAATTCAAATATGATAAAGTAAAGAGATAATTATTCAAAAATAAATTAAAAATAAAAAACTAAATAAAAATAAATTAAAAAATCCTAATAAATAAACCCAAAAGATGAGTATAGTTTACACTCATCAAGATCTATAATATCTCAAGCCAGAATAGCAGCAGTAGGAGGCACGACCGTGATAGGGGGAACCTGAGCACCATGACCAGGGGTACCATTGGCTCGCTTAGTAGCAATAGTGACGTCGAGGATAAAGTCGTCGGATCCTTCAGTCGCCTTTCTTTTCTCCTTTTCCATCCTCCTCATGGCGAGCTCACGAGCAGAAACCTTACCCTTGCCACTAGACATTTCTCCAGTTCCTATAAATAAATGAACAAAGTATTAATATAAGAGCGACACAATGCGACTGAGGGACCAAGGAAAAATACTTACGAAAATAATGCCTAAGAACTACAGGGTCAGATTCTACCTGAAGAATACGAGAACACTTGCAAGAATACTTATGTTGCCCTTTTAAAAAGTTAAGCTCGATCATCTCCTCATCAAAGAAAGATTCTTCAAGTATATCGGATGAGTCTCTGACACCGATGACCCAAGTATTTGGAAACTTCGCATTCCCATTATCATCAATAAAAGAAGGAAGAATGGACTCAATGGGAACAACCTTGAAAAAATTATCCTTAAAGGACTTGTATGAAGACTTGAATAGCTCAAGTATCTTTTGTTCGTGGTTCCCATTAAAAGAGATCAATCCACTAGTATGATTTTTCATGTTCGCATGTGACCGAAAGAAGTAGAAGAACTTGAGATACGTCAAAATAAAGCCAAAGCTATTACACAATAACTCAAAGCACCGAACAAAGGCCCAACTATTGGGATGTAGTTGTGAGGGCACAATATTCATAACTAACAAAATACTAACTTCAAAGTTGGTGAATGGAAGATGGAGGCCCAGTCGATTGAAGTAAGTCTCGTACATAATGAATTTGAACTCATGATCAACAAGGTTGGGATCCGAGTGATATGTGTGTAAAACTCACATATTTTATGTTTGTTTAAACATAGATTTGAGTGCTTTGAGATAAGAATTTTGCCACTTATTTGTTATATTGAGTGAATTCTTGATCCACTGATTTAAATGTGTTTTTATTGTGTTTTATAGGGATTTAAGGGTTTTTGTGATATTTTAGGTACAACTTTTGCTACAAATCTCATATTGAGCTAATCTTGGTGTCTATGGAAAGATAAGAAAAACTCATACAACTTTCTTGAGACATTAAATCTAAATTCATGCATTAAGAAAGTGAAAAATCATGTGCAAAGTGGCTGACGAAGTTTGACCAAGTCAACTAGCATTCATAAATTTTAAGGATCGAGTTAGATTCTTAATTGGAGTACAAGTAATCCTTATATAGTGACCAAGTATTTCTGTGTTTAATGCAAGGATCTTAAGGAGAGTTTCCTAATCTTAGAAGAATATTTTTTTTTAATTTATATGGATTCAACAAGAAGAAAATAGGAAACAAGAGATTTGGTTAAAGATTAATTAAAGAAAGTATCGTTGTCAAACCTGTCTTAGTAAATTAGGCAAAACTTTCTCTACAAGTATGTGATTTACCTTATTCTGGTGGCATTTGAAAGGTAATAAAGAGATTTACAAATCTCATGTTGACAACTTTCCTTAATTAAGCTACCATTGATGCAGGATTTGAGCCTCAAGTAGCAACAAAGCAAGGCATGACCTATTTTACCCTAAATTCCTTTAATTTATTATAAAATAGAGGGTGAGGCTAAGGATTTGGGTAGCAGCAGTGGCAAAAAAGGCAAAGAACTCACTTTGAAGGCTTAGAGGAGTTCACCATTAAAGACTTCCAAGATCTTTCTCTTCTAGGATATTCTTCATAATATTTCTTTTACCCATTTATTTGTTTTATGCTTCTTTTGCCATGAGTGGCTAAACTTTTCTCTTACTAGGGTGAAGATATAACTTAATTCAATCAATATGTATTAAGATTTGATTTTTAATTAATTTCTTTTCTATTCAATTTGAGTGTTTATTATGTTTCTTAATGCTTTTATGAATTAAGCGCCCTTGATAAATTGATCTAGTGAGATGTAAGTAAAATCAAAAGGTTTGCATATGACTTAAACCATAAATAATAAGTGTCATGATTTATAATCATGTAGGAATGGAGTTATAGGTTGTGTGGGAGAATTATGATATTTTCAATGAGAATCTATAGAGCGAAGATCGTGCCTTTAAGAGTTAGAGTTTAGATAAAGAAAATGACTAGGCTTTGATAATTAAAGAGAATTAATGTGTAAGGAATTGTGTTTTAATTAATTAAGGGATTCTCACCATCAATTGAATGACTAGAAATTAATTAGAATGAAGGTCCTAAAGCTATTCTATTATCTATGATAGATTGTTGAATTAAGTGAAGTCGAATCCTTAGCGTCTCTACCATTGCTTGTTTTCACCTTAATTTGTTATCGTGTTTTCTTACTATTTTTAATTTATATATTTTTACCTTGTTTTTCTTTTCCTTCAATTACTTGGTTTCCTTTGAACTCTCTTTGAATCAAATATTTGCCTAGATAGTAGTTGGATTAGTGAAGTGGTAATTGGCAACTTAATCTCCGTAGGAACGATACTTTCTCATCACTTTATTATTTTTACGATTTGGTGCACTTGTCAAATTTCTCAACACTGAGCATATCCTATCTTCCTTGTCACAAGGCTTCAAAATAAATTCACCCTCTCCACCATTCTTGGCCACCCAAAAGTGTGACCTCAGGTTAACAATGTCATATATTAACCTAAACTCAGAAGAAGTCCCAAGAACCTCATCAGTAAACTCCCAAGGTATATCACCCTTCGCGATTGATCCTCACTCGATTTATCCTCCTTAACCTTTGATCCTCATTCGCCATTGTGCTTAAATCACTCTAGCAACCTACATCGTCGGAGGACGAGTCAAAGGACAAGGGTGAGGTATAGTCATCCAAATTATAACGGCTATTGATATCATGAATAATAGCCCGAGCCTAACTAAAAATAACAGAGCTAGCTATGTTCGCCCTAGCCTCTTGATTACCCATCATAACCATATCAAAGTCCAAAACACTAATATCGCCACGAATAGGTGATTCTTGTGACTGAAATACAACCTTCTCATGCTGGTTAGGCGTGCAAAGAGGATTCTCTCCAACAAAAACCACAATATCATCACTATCTTCTCCGTCACTACCCTCATCTCAAATCTTCACCATAATTGGAATAAGTCGGTACAAAAAACCCAACTCGAATAGAAAAGAAAACAATAAAAAACCAACACACCAAAGCACAATTGAACCAAGATAAACCCAGAAAAACCCAAGAAAAGTCCAAAATGCAAAGAATGAAAGGAAAAGAACAATGAAGCATAAGCAATACCTGAAAAGATGAAGAGTAAAGGCAACCTCGAAGACTCCTACCCACAATGAAGCAAAGTAGAAAGCTTAAAGCAACAAGAAATACAGAGAGAGAGATGGAGTTGCATAAGTAAACAAAGTGAGAAACGAAAAAAAAAAGGAAGCAATGCAAATTTATAAGAGAGGCCAAGAAATGGATTTAAAACCACTCGCAACAAGCCATCCAACGACTTAAAAGAGAGAAGTTTCATCCAACAAAGGAAACTGAAGGGTCAATAATCCAACGACACAGATACCATCCCCGCACAAACGGCCAAGATCTATCACTCCCAGGGTCCAACCCTAGGGAAATCTAACACGACAATGATGAAAGATTAAAATGACAGCTGCAATCATGAATGTAGGAACCCCAAGCATTTAGGAATTTGAAACGAAAAGCCTTGGAGGAATAGGAGACCCCTGAGTCTCACAACAAAAACGATGCAAGCCAACCCTAACAGCAAAAACGATGTAAGCCAACCCTGACTGATTTGAAGTGTTGGATCTCAACCAAATGAATCGCAAATCAAAAAATGAGGATGACACAACCTCGCAAAGATCGATCACTCGCTAGCTCTTCTAGCCTGCTCTGAGCTAGGGGCTATGGACAGTACTAAAAGATAGGCCCAATCCAACCTTGACACACTATCAAAAGCCTAGTCTAGCCCATTTCCAATAACACCTCACACAACCATAAGGGTCGCAATGACTCATTTCCCAAGGTCCTACACGACCTGACCCATTCATGAAGACTCGATCCAACAAAACTTATTGGTTATTATCCACCCCACATGCACTAACCCATAACCTGAGTCCATACCCGACCAATCTCTAGCTAGACACTAAAATATCTCCTAAAATATTTGTAATGTCGAGACGCGTGCCAGTACCTTTATGGAGAGTTTTTTTAACTAATTGTTGACCTTGCTACAATCTAGGGTGTGTATTGTTCCCCCACACCCCTTCCTATAAATAGGCAATACTCACTTGCCTAAGACGATTTTTTTCCTTTCTCTTTATACCCTCTTTAAATATGTTGATGTGACTGTAGATTAATATTGAAGTATACCGTATTCTAAAATAAAATAAACGTAACATATATTGATATGAAAGATGTATAAAATAAATGTCAAATTCTAAGTATATAAATAAAGAAATTGTTCTTATTATTATTCATCACTGATACTAATCCTTCCTCGATAAGGCAGTTCTTCTTTAGAAGTGTTTTCCTTCCAGCTCAAACTCCTTACGTTAATTAAAAAGAATCACACATAAAATATTATTAATTAAAAAGAATTATGCATCTCTTTCTCTCAGGGTTTGATCTGTTACCTTTCCATATAGGCCAAAACGAAGTGCTAAGCCAGTTGACAAATTATACCGATGATGAAATTGAAAGTAGTTTTTACGGCGATCATTTACGTATTCTTCATTTCTTTGAGATCATGATGTAGCATTGCATTATAAATTTATAAGCATCATTCCAGGTTAGGATCCATTTGCTTTCTTGGCATTTAATAACAAGACTAAAAAATATTATCTTATCAAAAAAATTCATTTTACTTTGGTTAGCGTGGGATTTTTAAAGAATGTGAGAGTGATACCTTAGAAAGTGAAGGAAAACGGTATGTCAACAGGTCTAGTTGGTGAGGAAGGCGATGTCTCGATTAGGGAAGCTCATTCATCGAGTTGAATCGAGTTTGACTTAATTCAAATCTAATCTAATAGTTTGATCAGGTTAATATTTTAGACCCGAACCTAACCTGATCATAATCTGACTAATGATCGGACTACGACCTGATCAACTTGATATTTAAAAAAATACAAATTTAAAACATTATATATAATTAAATTATAAAAATTTTAAAATATAAAATTAAGATTAAAAAATATTTTACAATATATATTTTAAAACATATCCTATCAATACAAAAAATATTAGTATGTTATATAAAATATATTAATTTAAGTTAAAAAAAACTTATAATTTATCATTATTTTTTTTGTAAAAATTATAAATTTTACTCAATGGCAGGAAAACCAAGAACCATCAAAGTTTCAACAATAATAAGATAACATTATTAATGCCAAAGTCTCAATAACCTAGATTCTTGAAGGGTATTTATAACTCAAAAATAATCAAATCTTAATTAAATTCAAAATCTTAATAAGATAATATTTTCTTAAAAATAAATATCTTTAAAAGATAAAATTTCTAAAAATATGAAAGGTAAAAACTCCAAAAATAAGAAAAAATAATTTTTTAAATAATATAATTATTTATAAAATCTTAAATTATCAAAATCATATCTACCATCAAATTTTATTAGACTTTTTGTTAACATGTGTCCTTATGGCACATGTCAAGGATTAAAAATAGCACTTATTACTCACTATTAATTTTCTAGAGAAGAAAGTACTAAATATTTTTTTAATTTTCAAGATAATAAATATTTGTATTTTTATTTAATACTTTCTATTAACATGTGCTCTTGAGACACACATTAACAAAACCCATTTCACTTAGTCAAAAAAAAAAAAAAAAAAACCCATTTCACTAAAGTATTTTATTCTCACCCAATAATTTCTCATACTTTTTGTTAACATTTAAGACCTTTAATTACTCTAATTCTAATTTTTTTAGTCATTTGAAAAAATAAATTATTTTTAAATTTAAATTATATTGATTGTTTTAAATTTAAATAAAACCAAATAAAATATATTTTCTGAAAAGCATATTCATCTCAACATATTTTCTTAATACTATGTATTTGTTCGTAAAAACAAATGAATAATTATTTTTAAACATATATATATTTACACTTGTTAGCGTTTTCACGGGTAATAACTTTTAATAAATTATTATTTTTAATTGAAAACATATTTTTTTTACCATAAAAGAAAAATATAGGGTAATATTTTTAACCAATTTTTTGTATCAACTTCGTTTTATGATGGGTTAGTAAGTTAAATAAGTTAATTCGCCAAAAATTAAATAAAATATAAGAAAAAGTGACGGATTAGGTGGTCAACACGCCAAAAAGTGAAAAAAAAAAGATTAAACCAATGAACATGTCGATTGACCTACTTAATCCGTCACCAAAAAAAAAAAAAGTGACTTGATGGGTAGTGCCATAACCCGTGGCTCATAAGGGTCGTGTTAAAATTATTTGCCTAAAAAAATAGGTAGCGGGTTAAGTAGGTTGACCCGTTGAGTCAAACTTATTTTAACATCTCTACTTTCAATGATAAAAAAGAATTATTTAGCAATTAAAGTACATATATATATATATATATATATATATATATATATATATATATACACACTCACAAAAAAGAAACATATACTATCACGAAAAAAAAAAAATCTTAAATTTTCACCTTCCTTTAAAAGTTATACCAAACTTATCATTAATGTAAAAATTATACCATCATTTATAGTCACTGTATAGTTACCTTCTTTTTTATTTTATCTAAAATATACCACCAACAATATCAACTTGAAATATAACAATATAATTTGAGCATTAATTAATAATTTATCACTTAGCAAAGCCTAAGAAGCATTAACACGACTACCACTTTATTTCATAATAAACTAATTATTTAATAATAAAAATTGTTAGTTTGAGATCACCTACCAATGTAATAGCCTTCTCTCATGTTATTTTTTGTATTCACACGTGACACATATACGAAAATAAAAAAAATTGCTTGTGGACCCATGGAATGAAAAGTGTAGAATCATCTTGTTTTATTCTGTTAATAGATTTATCTTGGATATCCAATAACAACTAGGAGTGTTCACTGATTTGGTTCGACCTAACCAACTAGTAAAATCGAACTAAATCAGTTAAATTGGATCGGTTTAGCTCGATTTGATTAATCAGATCTATTCGGCTAAAACCCAAGTACCTGACCAACCCAACTCGACCAGTTACTATTTTTAAAAAATATGTTGAGAGCCTAAGATGTTGCGTTTTTACTTCACTTAGGGGTGTCTAGTAAGTCGGGTTAGCCCGCAAACTCGTGGGTTTCGACTCAACTCAACTCATGAAATGTAAGTTGGGTTGAGTTTGCAGGTTAGGTTGGGTTGAAAAATGCTTCAAACTGCAATGTGTGGGTCGAGTAACGGGTTGGAACACATCCAACCAGCACAAACATGACTCGCACATGTTTTTTTTTTTAGTAAAAAGTGATTTAAATGATAAAAGTATATGAAAAAAATAGAGAGTGAAGTCAATGATTATATCAATACATATGACATGAGTGATGATACTGACTTCAATTGGTTAGACTAATTTGTTATTTGAGTTATGACTAGCTTTATTTAATTTATTTCAGACTTAGTAAGACTTATTAGTTGTTAATTTGTTATGCACTTATTGACTTATGGTGTTTAGTTTATTTGATATTGAGACATATTATGTTTGAATAAGGTCGGTTGAGACTTATGGTATTAATTTGTTAGATTTAGACCTATTATTTTTAAGATTAAGACTTATGATATTAATTTGTTTGATTGAGACCTATTATGTTTGAAATTGAGACTTATGGTATTTATTTGTTAGATTTTGCATTTTGACTTTTTTTTTCAAGAATATTTTTTTAAAGAAAAATACATGTCGGATTCACGGGTTCGACCCAACCCAACCCACTCTTGAGCCGGTCAGGTTGGGTCGGGTTAAGCAAAAAAATCTCCTCGATCCAACCCAATCCAATTCACTGCTTCGGTGAGCGCGTCGAGTCCAAAAACGTTGTTGAACTCTTCCAACCCACCCAGCGGACACCCCTAACTTCACTTTTTCAGATTCAATTTTTCTGTTTCACACTTCATTTATAACTTTCCTATTTTCACCCCCCAATTCCTCCCTCTAGACAGCATCTTTCTCCCCCCTAACCCTAGTGTTGCCGCTCACCAGTCACCAACCCACCACGACTCCAACTACGCACACTTCTCTGGTGGTGCATGAGGTGAGTTTCGACGTTGCTCCATGGGGTTTCACCTGTATCTGTAATGCACGCACGCTCCGGTGATGCATGCTCCACGTTCAATCCAATGACGGACACTCCGGCGGCACACGCTCCACGTTCACTCTGATGAAGCATGCTCCTCTGTTGCTCCAATGTTGCTCGACCTGATGGCCTCCTTTCCTTGTTAAAAATGTTGCCGCTTCCTTTGTTCTTCCATGCACCGTATCAGAGACCACAACCATGGGGAGGAGTAAGAGTAAAATTTTTTGATTTCTTCCTTTTCCTTCATTTCTGTTTCTCTTTCTCATTGGAATGCTTCTTCATTTTCTTTACATTTTATTGTGAAATTTCTACGACTGTGTAATCCATTATCATTTTTTAGGCTTTTGCTCTATCTTAAGGAGATTTTATTGAGTAATTGAATTGGGTTTTTTTTTTGTTTGCTTTACATTAGAAACTTGTAATTGGGCTCTCTGAGCTAGTTATTAGAAGCTTGTAATTCAGTAATTGAATTCGAATGGAACATATCATTTTTTATTGTTGTTTTTGGTTGTAAAAAAAAGAAAAGACACATACATACACAACTCGACCACCCAAACCGAACCAACCCATTGTTGTTCGGTTTGGTTTGGTTTGGGTTTGGTCAAGAAAAAATATGAAACCCGAACCAAACTGAACCAATTAATTTTGACTGGTTTGGATTTTTTTTCCCTGAAATCGAACTAAACCAACCTGTTACACCCTCAATAACAACGCCACCATCACCAAGTGTATTGATGTACTTATAGTAATATAAAAAATAACAAAAATGTACTTAAGAAAAATAATATAAATATTAAAATATATAATATTAGGGTGTCGGCTGTAACACTCCAACTTTAGGATAAATGACCGTTATATCCTGATTGTACTGTTTTATGTTTTTATGTATGATATAAAATTTATTTGACTGTTTCGTGTTCATATTTAAGTGTTTTGTGTGATTTGCTTCGAGTCAGGAAAATAATAATTTTTAAATCGGAGAAATCTTATTTTAATTATTCGGAGTTGGGGGATCTTACTAAACTCAATTCTGAATGATACGTGTATCAATCTTTTAATTTTTAGGATTTAACTGTGCAATAAAATAATTTTATATTTTTATAATATTATTTTATTAGTCATTATAAAAAAAACGATAATGGACCCAGAAATGTCTATGGGACCCACTTTTGGTTTGTAGGATCCACAACTGATTTGTGGGACCCATGTTTAGATAAAGTAGTCAACAATGATGGCTTGATTTATTTTGAACCAATAAGAAATTAGTCAACAAAGAGGGCTTGACTTGATTTGTACAGTTGGATGAGAAGGTTTAGTTTTGAATATCAACCGTTGATCTAATCTATGGTTGTAAAGATAAGCTTACTATTGAAGGCTTTGGATATCCGCCGTTGATCAATTGTACGGTGGAGATTGGTCTCACAAAATGGTTAGAATCATTTGTGACCACTGGATGAGGAGAAATGTAGGGAAGATCTTGACCCTTTATTGTTTTAAGATGAATCTAATAGTTAAGATTTCATGGAGAAGAGATCTAATGGTTTAGATTTGATCATATCACTACCTAATATGAACCCTTGATTTAATCAATGGCTCTTAAAGCTTAGATTACGAGAATGTTAATTAATTAGTAATGTAACCAATTAACCTAATAAAGTTAGATTAAGTGTGCTTAGAAGCTTAATAGGATTAGTAACTTAATTAATCATCTATGATCACCATTAGGGAGGAACATTCAAGAACAAGTGACAAGGCTTTGATCTTAACCTTTGATCACATCTAAGGCTTGGATGGAGTCTTGGAAGGTCAAACAAAGTGGCCACCTTTTCTCTATTGAGCTCCACGGGCATGCACCATTGTGGAGGGCATTTTCACTTCATTTCCATCTTTGCTATCACACTTTCTCTCTTCTCTCTCTTCAAGCACAAAAGCTCACCATTGTTGTTCTTCTTGGAGACCATTCGGCCAAGCCTTATACACCACCATCCAACCACCTAAAATTTCATCTAACCTACTTTTCCAAACCTAAACACTTTTCTAAGAACATCTCTAGTTGAGAGTTCTTCTAAAATCTATCATCTTGAGCTTGGAAAATCACTTTGGAGATTTTTCTTAGAAGGTGAAAATTCTTATTTTTCATTTCTAACTTCTTTTTCAAGGTTCTAAGCCATGATTTATCCATGGTTTATAATTTTCTCCTATAGTTATAACTCTTGAAATTTTTGTTTAAGATCTTTAGGTTTTCTTGGAGGTGAAACTGAAACCACTAGGAGAAGGAGTAGAGGTTTTAATCTTCCTTTAAGGTAAGAGGGAGATTTAATCTCATCAACCATGTGTGGTGATGAGAAAATCGGCTTGTATGTGTGTGAAGAATCCATAAGGATTCACTTGTGTTTGATTGTTTAAAAGCTTTCCTACTTGTATTTGATATTGTTTGTATGCATGTCTACAAGCTTTGAAATATATTGCATGTGTGATATATGCATGATTATTACTTAGGATGTGAATAACATATAAGGTTTGCATGAGTGTTCCAAAGAACACAAAGAGAGGCTCACGGCTTCAACAAAGAAAAGAGAACCAAAATGTTCTCAACCATTTTCTAAAGGAAGGATTAAATGGATTTAGGTAAATTAAAGAATTTTAAAATGATTTAGAAAAAGAAAAATGATCCAAAGATCAAATGCCAATGTTTTATCATTTTCGGCCAACATGCCTAACAAATGTATAATTAATCCAAAACTTATTTTCTAAAGTGTAGAGTTGATGTTTTACCTAAAAAGAATGTATTTGTAATGAATTTCCAAGATTTAAAGAAGTAAACTAATTTTTATTAGAAATATGATATAGAAGAAAAATAAATAAAACCCTTGAAAAATACTTACTTTTGAAATTTAAAGTATAGTGATAATTACTAAAGTGGATTTAGTAATAATAAACTAAGTAAACAAATTTTTAGAGTAAAAATGTAGAAAATACACTTTTAATAGAATTTATAGACAAAATGCTGTCAAAATTTATTAAAAACAGACCAATAAAAGAGAACGTTTTCTAATATATTGATAACATAAGAAAAATTATTCTACGTAGTTTTAAAGCAGTGAAAATAACTTACGTAGTTTTAAAACAGAGATTTTAAAGCTTTTCGATCAAGAAAACGATTTAAAAATCTTACGCGATTGAGAAAACGATTTAAAAAAATTACGCGATTTTAAAAACAGCAAAATATATTTACGCGATTTAAAAACGTTTGTAAAAAATACAAAATTATGAAAACGCGATAAAATTTTTATGCGATTAATTGGAACAATGAGTTTTACTGTCGGGCCAAAGTGGTGGACCCAGACATGTGAAAATATGGTACGTCAAGTGGGAACGTACTGTATTTTGGACATGTGGAAATATGGTACGTCAAGTGGGAACGTACTGTATTTGAGATTATTGCCATTGAAGGCATTTGCGTAAATATGAGAATATTTTTGAGACTAAGGGTAATTTGGTAATTACTGTGTTTATTCATGCATTGAGTTGTGCCAATATGGTTGATTATTGGTGATTTGATTGACGAAGCGAATAACACCATGTTGTCGGTGTGATAAGCGTAGTGTGGTTCATTTCTTTGTATGGACTTGGAGGCATTAGTGTGCGGAGTATTCCACACGTGACGGAGTTGGTAGCTAGCTCCTGGGTCGTGAATCAAGAACACACTAGTGATCTCGACACGCACTATACTTAATCAAGACCTTGAAAAGACTATTTTAGTACAATGCATGTAGTTACACGATGTTTGGACTGTGTGCAACTACACGATGATTGGACAGTGGACTATAGACACAACGTTAGACAGTGCAATAGTTTGGTTGGGCAGCCTAAAGTACTGATAGATCTTTGTGGGTCATTCTCTCTAATATATGTGTCTAGCTCCATGGAGTAGGAACGAGTCGTATTTCATTTGTATTTGTGTCATGCATCATAACATTATTATCTGTGATATTATTTGATATTGTTGTATTAAAATTGCTATATTAAATTGTATTATTATTTATGATGCTATAGTATGCTTTATTATATAAACTGTTATATCTGTTGTATTTGGCGTTTTCTTATTTGTCATGCTGGTATTGATGTATGATTATCTCACCTCTCTATACGTACTGTTTCTGTATTTTAATTTATATGGTAAAGAGTTTGAGGAAGAGGATCAGCCTCTAGATTGTGAGTATCCTGAGGAAGAGCAACAACAGTAAGCAGAGGATCAGTTCGACGACTGCGAACCATCCGATCATCCATACCTGCTAGATTGACTTTTGAGGATGACGTTGTCGGGATTTCTTGGGTTCATGAGACTGGAGTTTCACGGAGGCTCTGAGGCCTGACGTTTGCGCGAGGATAGAGGATCGGTGATCTTCTTGGGGAGGATGACTTTGACTCTGCGAGGAGAGTTTGATGTTGAGCCTGCTTTTACTATGACTTTGTACCTACAGTTGGAGATGCCGTTGGATCTGAGGCGTCACTGGGGAGGGATGTTCCGTATCCCTAGTGAGATCAGTATAGTGTCGACAGCGTGGACTCCTGTCCGTAGAGCTGCGAGACATCCTGGATACCTATCACCTGAAGTTTCATCTGAGAGTGATCCTTCAGGGGGTTAGATATCTATGATGTGCACTTGGGCACTTTTTGATGTAGTGTTGTATATGAACTCTTTACTGTTTTCTTTAAATACCTTGTAGTTGTATATTATTTGCTTAACTTAAAACAAATTCTTATGTATATTATGTGTGAGATATCAGTTTGTTTCACTTTATATTCCATGTTATTTTATTTAGTAATATTCTTTATAAAAGAAGAAAATTTTTTTACAACTCATACTATTTATGTAACAAATATTTTACAACTTGGGTAGATTTTATTTTATTGCATCATAAATGTGGCACTCCCACAAGGGTGTTACATCGGTTGGGTGGGTAGAGTGAGTTTTGCAGCATTTTTTAACTCGATCCACTCATTGGAGCAGTGGGTTGGGTTGGGTCGATCTAGTGGGTCTGACATATGTTTTAAGAAAATTTCTTGAAAAAAAAATTAAAATACGAAATCGAAAATCTGTTACATAAAACATGTCTTATATAAACATAATAAGTCACACATTGATTCACACAACCGATCTTACACAAACATAATATATCTCAAATAAACTAATTACATATAAGTGTACAACAAATTAACAAGTTTTACAAATTTAAATTTGGAATAAACTAAACTAAGTTAATAGGTTTCAATATTCAAAAACAATAAATTACTCTAACCAATTGAAGTCAATGTCATCACACATATCATGTTAATTGACATAATCATTGATTTTACTTTATTTTTTTAAGACGCAATAGTTCTTGAAATAAGAAGTTAGGGATTTAGATTTTTTTATTTGAGAGACTGATAATTTGTGAGTGAGTGGCCGAAATTATGATTAGTGAGAATGAGTGTATTGTTTATGTGTGAGTGTTTTTACCTTTTGTTAGGCTTCAAAGTAGAACAACGTCATTCTACTAGATGAGCTTTTTTTTTTTCAGTGGTCGTTTAATCTGAGGCTAAACGACTTGTTAACTACGACTAAATGACTTTTTTTAAATTTAAAAGAAAAAGTGAGTGGATTGGGTACTTGTAAGTTGGACGTTTCTAAACTCACTACCCAACCTACAAACTGTAGGTTGAGGTATTTTTCAACCTAAGCCGACCTGTAAGCTCAACCCAACTTACATTTTATGGGTTGAGTTGGGTTGAAACCCGCAAGTTTATATGTTGATCCGACTTGTTTGACACCCCTATATAATATTTTAATATTATAATATTATAATATTTTTTGAAAATAATAATGTATTTAAATCCTAAGTATTCTTATTATAAAATATTAAATATGAAAAAATGTATTTATTATTAAATATTTTTTATTAAATATTAATGTTTTTATTAAAATAATATATTTTAATTATTAAATTTTTTATTATAAAATATTTTTTAATTATTTCATCACCCATAAATGTCATAATGTGAAATAAATTTTTTTTATAAGAACTTGACATGTGAAATGAATAATAACTATCTTTTATATGAGAAAATAATATATATCTTTTTTAATAAGAAAATAACATGTATCCTCTTTAATGAAAAGAAGACGTATAGTTTTTATCTTGTAATTAAAACTTTGAATTATATAAATAATAGATTTAGCTTGAGTATAAAACTATAATTGGTAAATACATTGCACATAAGTACATTTTTGTTCTTTTCACCTCAATCCACGCCTCCCAAACATTGGCGCATGCTTAGTGATGGATTGATTACTATCTTATTCCCTGCCTAAAACGACAATTTTAAAATTTTTCACTTCTAGAGGAAAGTGAATGCCAGCAACCTAACAGCAGAGCTTAAAATAAAAAGTCACATCTTTCACACGGTAAGAAGCACATAAAAGATTTATGCCTACACCTAGTATAGACAATTGTGTACCCTAATGCTAAATTTATACAAGAACTTCTCACAAGCACGTATCCTTATACCAGGAAAGAGATTCAAATACTCAATGATTGGAACCAAATAATCACTGACTTACAAAACAGTAATAACATTAGCTTTCAATAGATATATCTAATTAAGACATGGAACAAAAAATCGCAACATTATTTAGATTACATATGATTTGGAAATCCACTAAGAGGATATAAGCGCTTACCTTAGGCACCAGTGATACATGAAAACATTCTCTGACTCCTAAACCTTACCAGTTGCTGCTTTGGAGAGGAAGAACCAACGACACCGGTTCTCATCTGAGGCGATTGAAACTCATTAGCGAAATCTGGAACAGATTTATGTCGCCGGTGACCAATTTTGTCTGCATGATGATGATCAGCCCCTTTGTGGGTTGGAGAAGTCTGATTCTGATGATAGACATGACCCTGAGTTTGAGGGTAGATCTCGGCCATGCTGATGTTGTAGTTTAGAGCAGCTTCTGATGAAAGACACTCGTATTGCCTTCGAGTTCTGTTTTTCTTGAAAGCTTTGTAAACCAGAGGCAAAAGACCCTCCATCTATGACCACCACTCCTTATTATGCTTCTTTTTTTTTTTTTACCTCTTTGAGGAAGATAATAAAAGGAAACAGGAATGTAGAGAAAATGTTTAGAGGAGACTGCAAAATGGAGGATTTTAGCAACCAGAATGCTGGGTTAGGTGAGTTTAATTTTCCTTTTTTTTAATTCTTTCTATTCTAGAACCAAAACATTGCAAGTTGCAACACGTCAACATGGTGTTTGACTTTGACGAGCATGACCAAGTAGCGCAGGCCAATGTAGCCACCCAAACAGTGTTAGGCTACCCAAAAAAAGGTGTTTGCCCCATTAACGAATTTTTAGTTTTTTACTAATTTTAATTTTTAACTTTAACCCATGTTTAAATTAGTAAATTTTCGATATAGAGGAAGAAAATTCTTCTTCTACATTCTATCTCAACCATTTATTTATTTTTTAAATTTTCTTTTTCTCTTATTTTTTTAACATGAATGGTGCGAATTAACTTGAAGAAAGAAAAAATTCTTCCTCCAAAAATATATAAGAAATTTTTATTGGGTTTTATACCCTTTTTGTATTAAGCTTTTTTTAAAATATCAATCACTATTAAAGAAATTTTTTGTATAAATCCCGCTAATAGTTTTTTTATATAGAACTGTTTTGGATCGTAGTCCAAGATCCTATTCGGAAGGATCGATCGGGCACACGAACTATCAGATTCCGCCATAAACACTCTAGCTAAGGCCTTACGACCTTAGATCACGGCGTTGGATCGTAACGATCGTTGGATCCACGCAGATCCTCATGACTGCCGATCACAACTCTAAATGTGAGGACCATAACTACCTGTAATAAATATTGACCACTAAGGGGACAACCCTGACAGGTCAGAGATGGACCTTAACAATTGTGGGTTGATACCTCTGTCATGACACGATCCCAAAATACTTGGATCCAGTACGAATTGCATGAGGATTCCAGTCTCTCTCTATATATATATGTACCAGGCCAAGTTAACCTAATAAGGTATCTGCTATCTAATTGCTAAACCCTACCTATGCACTGCCTGACTTGAGCGTTGGAGTCCCTTTGCAGGTACCCACCCCATGTTTCAATACGCTTGGCAGCAGGTGTGCAAAGAGGAAATCACCATATACGTGTCAATCTCAGGTACCCTTTGAATTCATTTCAGAACATTGGCGCCATATGTGGGAATCTGATAAACTTCTATCCCCACGTTAACCATGGTGAGCACAAGACACAACCACAGGAAATGAAGCACTGCACACGCTGCCCCTGACCAAATACAGAGCCCAGCGGCACAGGGCAACCTTCCTTCAGTCGCACCACCACAAACCTCTGCCGTAAGGAGCAGGCCTGTTGTCGTGGAAACCCTCAATGAGGGGCACGAGGCTTCAGCTTCTGCTAAAAGCCCAACTTTATCTCAAAGAATCTCTATCCGAAACAGGCCTATTTTTCCTCAGGGTAGAGCCAACAACACAAATCATGGAGCGAGGATCCCCGTGCATACTCGCTTGGGGACCTTCCACAACGATATAGACCATGTGTCTCACTATGAAGACAATGTCGTATCCGAAACGATGAGGATCGGCCTTCGAGAGTTGATGCGCCAACAAACAGCGCTGATCGAAGGTCAGCTGCGTCAGCTATAAGAACAACATCGTCGGTTAGAGGATCTTGAAAGATCCATAAGGACGGACAATGATAACGGAGAGCGGGAGATAGATTGTAACGAGCAAGCAGTGCAGCGTGCTGGCGTCGAGGTTATTGGAAACAATAACCCAGCCCATGGCCGTCAACAACAGTTCTCGGATGCTTTGATGGCATATAAGGTCCTAAGGAACTTCAAGCCTCTAAGTAATTTGGAGCCTTATTATGGGAAGACAGATCCCCAGGAGCACTTGGATGCTTACACTCAGTCTATGCAGCTCTACGGATACACCCTGGAACTGCTATGCCGGGCCTTCCCTCTATTTTTGAAGAAGGACGCCCTCCGTTGGTTTGTCACCTTGCGAACAAAGGTTACAAGATGGGAAGACCTTACACAACGTTTCTTGCAGCACTATACCACAGCAAAGGAGTGACCGAAGTCGATTGACTCCCTTTTCGAAATCCGCCAGGGATGTTTTGAATCCTTGTGCGAATACGTTAAGAGATTCAATCAGGCCTATATGGACATTGAAAACCTGGATGACAAGATAGCCCTCCATTATGCCAGAAACGAACTTCAACTGACTCAGGCTTCTTCATGTCGTTGGCAAAAAAGAAGCCGACAAGTCTAGATGAGTTTCACCTACGGGCAGACAAATACGTCGAACTAGAGGAAATTACCAGAGCTAAAGAAAGTCTGGAAAAGGGTGAACCCATTCATCAGAAAAAGAACCAGAACTCCAACCAACCCCGCGACTCCTCCAAGAGCGAACGATATCGACCCAAGTATGCTGAGTATACTCTTTTGAACACCCCTCGAGAGACAATCTTGAAGGAGGTCCTTCAAACCGAGTTCCAGGATATCAAGAGGCCAACACCCGTGAAGAAACAATTCTAAAGGGACCACTCAAAGCATTGCAGATGACATAAGAGCCATGGCTATAAGACAGAAGAATGCTACCAACTCTGGGATGTCATCGAGTCCTTGATCAAAGAGGGGCAACTACAAAAGTACATCAGCGGTTTCTGAGGAAATGAGAACTGCGGTGGACGCAGGGATCGAAGAAGAAGTCGTAGCCCTCGGCAAAGTCCAAACCAGCGCCAAAGAAGAACTCGGAGCCCTGTTAGAAGATCCCGGACCCCGCCACGCTGTGATGTTGAAAACAAGCAAGATCAGGACCGGGGTACTCGTGGTGGGGGGAATAGGAAAGACAGACTCATCAGTACTATCTCAGGAGGGTTTGCAGGGGATTGATTGTCCAATAACTCCTGGAAGAAGGCACTCCGGATAGCGGTCTTGAGCGTCTCTAGCTCCTCACGAAGACCCTATGCCAGAGACAAGGATACACCGCTTATCTTCTTCTCCGACAAAGATTACGACGATATTATCTGAGATCACGACGATCCATTGGTCATATTTGGAATAATATCTAATGCCGAAGTCCGTCGCATCTTTGTGGATTAGGAGAGTTTGACAGATATCATGTTCATGGATGCCTTCGAAAAGCTGGAGTTCCCTATGTCTGCGCTCACACCGTACAAAGGCAAACTGATCGGTTTCTTCGAAGAAAAAGTTACTCCGGTCAGGTATTTTGAAACTTTCTTGACCCTATGTAACGACAGCACATACATAACCATAAAGGTGAGATTTTTTGTCGTGGACTGTCCCTCGGCTTACAACATTATTCTGAGTCGCCCTACGCTGAATCGCATTGCCGTTGTGGTCTCTACCGCCCACCAGGCCATGAAATTCCTCAACAAGAATAATGAAGTGGTTATGGTTAAAGGCAACCAGATTGCAGCAACCAGATTGCAGCCCGCAAGTGCTATAACGAGAGCTTGAAGATCAGTAGGGCTTCCAGGAAAACAAAGACACATACATCCAGCCTAACCTGTGATCAAGTCAACATCCTGATGACCGAGTTGGATGTACGTGAAGAAATCCGAGGTACAAGACTCCAGCCTGAAGGAGAATTGGTCCCGCTCCAGCTTGGTGATAAGTCCGACCAAATCACCAAGATAGGTGCAAACTTTGAAGAGCAAGAAAAGATCCAGTTAATACAGCTCCTGCAGAAAAACAAGGATCTTTTCGCTTGGACATCTGCTGATATGCCTGGGCTCGACCCTGCTTTCATCTACCATCATTTATCTATTAAATGGGATGCGAAATTGGTTTCCTAGAAGAAAAGGAAAGTTAGCCCTGATAGGCAACAGGTTATCGAGGAGTAAGTCAAGGAATTACTAAGTGTCAGTTTTATCAGAGAGATCTCGTATACCACCTGGCTCTCGAATGTTGTCCTAGTAAGGAAGTCAAACAGGAAATGGAAGATGTGTATAGACTACACCGACCGGAACAAGTCATGCCCTAAAGATTCATACCCCCTCCCAAACGTTGACAAGCTAGTCGACATCTCCTTTGGTTTTCGGCTACTGTTCTTTATGGATGCTTACTCTAGATACAATCAAATCCCCATGTACACTGGAGACGAAGATAAAATCACCTTCATCACCGAACGGGTGAGTTACTACTACAAAGTAATGTCTTTCGGGTTAAAAAATGCCAAAGCCACCTACTAGAGAATAATGAACAAGGTCTTCGAGGAACAGATGGGGAGAATGCTAGAAGTCTACATTGACGATATGATAGTTAAGACCCCGTCGTCAGGATCACACACCTCAGACCTCAAGGAAGTATTTGCACAGTTAAGGAAACATAATATGAGACTTAATTCATAAAAATGTGCATTCAGGGTCCAAGCTAGAAAGTTTTTGGGATTCATGCTGACCCACCGTGGCATTGAGGCAAACCCCAATAAATGCAAAGTGGTGTTCGACATGCATAGCCCCCAAAGCGTGAAAGAAATACAACAGCTAACCGGACAGATCGCGACTCTTACACAATTCCTAGCCAAAGCCGCTCACAAATCCCTCCCTCTTTTCAAGTTATTAAAAAAAGGGACAGGATTCGAGTGGACGCAAGAATGTGAAGACACTTTCACATCTTTGAAGAACATTCTGGCATCCCCTCCCATTCTTACAAGACTAGAGTCGGGAGAAACACTTTATGTATACCTCTCCATTCACGTGGAGACTGTGAGTTCGGTACTCATCAGAGAAACATCGGAAGGTCAGAAGCCTGTTTATTTTGTGAACAAGGTGTTGCAAGGCCTCAAACTCCGATATCAAAAGATAGAGAATGTTGCTTTTGCACTCATCATCACTGCTAGAAGACTAAGGTAGTACTTCTAGTGTCATCCCATGGTGGTAAGGATAAATCAACCCATCTGACAGATACTGCATAAGTCGGACTTAGCAGGGAGGATAATCGCCTGGTCCATTGAGCTTTTTGAGTTCGAAATTGCTTACGAACGTAGAATAGCCATCAAGGCACAGGCACTCTCAGACTTTCTGGTCGAACTCACCTCAGACTCCGGTGATACCAAGGAGATATCCTGGACCGTGTTCATTGATGGGTCCTCAAACTCGAAGGGAAGTGGTGCTGGGGCAATTTTGGAGAATTCTGAAGTGGTTACTATTGAAAACTCCCTTAGGTGCGAATTTCTCACCTCCAACAACTAGGTAGAGTATGATGCGTGCATCGCCGGACTGGTAATGGCCAGAGACTTGGCAGCCACAAAGATTCGACTTTGTAGTGACTCCCAGCTCGTGACCTCCCAGATCCGAGGTGAATATCAGGCCAAAGAGCCCCTCCTGCAGAAATACCTAGCGAGAGTACAAGAACTCCTCACGAACTTTCAGCTGGTAAAAGTGGAGCATATACCCAAAACTCTAGGGCCGACCTTTTATCCAAGTTGGCCAGCACCAAGAACCTGGGCAACAACCGTTCGGTGATTCAGGAAACCCTCTCACGTCCCGCAGTCGCCAACATAGCTATCTTCCAGATCAACGGACAAGAGCATACCTGGATCACACCAATGATGGAATACTTACAGTCTGGCAGCCTCATCGAGGATCCAAAAGAAACTTCTAAGTTAAAGAAAATCGCGGTCCGGTACACCATCTTCTATAGACGGTTATACCAGTGTGGTTTTTTTTACCCCTCCTTAAATGCCTTGCTCCGAAAGAAGCCGACTACATCCTGGTTGAAGTTCATGAAGGAAGTTATGGGCACCACTTAGGAGGTAAGGCTCTAGCATTGAAGGTACTCAGGACAGGCTACTACTAGCCCACAATGGAGGCAGACTCCCTTGCGTATGTCCAAATATATGATAAATGTCAACGACATTTTGACCACTACCACGCCCCGCCAGAGGAACTGTCCATGACATCTATACCCTGGCTATTCTATTAATAAGGCATGGATATCTATGGTCCATTCCCTCAAGCACCCGGGCACCTAAAGTTTTTGGTTGTAGCCATGGACTACTTCACCAAGTGGATAGAAGTAGAGCCCTTTGTCACCATAACCTCGACCGGGATTCAAAAATTCACTTGGCGTCACATTATTACCAGATTCGGGGTCCCAGAATCAATTGTGACAAATAATATAACGAAGTTCAAAAACAAGGGGTTCAAAGAACTACTCACCGGGTTGAAAATAAAACATTACTGTAGTGCTGTGGAAAACCCCCGTACAAATAGGCAAGCTGAAGCAGCAAACCATGTTATCCTTAGGGGGTTAAAGAGAAGACTGGACGAAGCCAAAGAAAATTGGATCGAGCAGTTGGAACACGTCCTGTGGGCCTACCGAACCACTCCTCACTCCACAATGGGTGAAATCTCGTTCAAGCTAACATATGGATGTGAAGCAATGATCCCGGTAGAGATAGGAGAACCGAGCTGGCGTCTCTAGAACTTCTCACCTGATAACAACCTCGGACTGATCAGGGAAGACTTGGATCTATTGGAAGAAAGAAGGTGCGTCGCACACATACAAGATGCCGCAATCAAGCAAAGAATGGCATCCCGGTACAACCTGAAGGTCACTCCTATGAGGTTCCAGCCAGGTGACCTAGTACTCCACAGAGCTGACATCGGCAGAAGGAATGTCTCCCAAGGAAAACTAGCCCCTAACTAGGAAGGCCCTTATCGTATCGTGATGAGTACCAGAAAAGGAGCTTATACTCTGGAGACATTGACGGGCAAGTCGATGAAGAACTTTTGGAATGCAGACAAACTTATGAAATACTACAACTAAGTGCCTTTTAAGGCCTAGTCTCCTAGTTTACTTTATGTTTGATCTGCCCCAATGGTTATATGGAACTTAGTCGAAAGACCCCGACAAGGACTAGTCTTTTTAAACCGAAGTCACGCGGCATCCTAAATACCAAAGTAGATGGTAATGGATCCCGGACGAGGTTTCTTACCTTAGGCACGGTTCCCGAATGCCAACCTACTTTAGACATCAAATCCTAAGCCAAGGTTTCTAAATTCTTATCACGCGAAGTCCTCAACGGAACCCTAAGCGCTCAACGGTAATGGACGTTGGACCCGGACTGTGATTTTTCTCATCAAGTTAAAATTCACAAGTCTAAACAACACGAAGGGCATTGGACACCAAAATAGGCAAAGAAAGAAAAACGAAGTTGATTAAAACCCCAAAAATCGGGGTAATGTCTATACAAAAGCAATAACCCTGCGCATGGAGCAAGGAAAAGAGAAGTTGCTTACGCCGTAGGGGGATCCTAACCACAGACCTCGGCAGATGGATCCCCAGCATTTGAACTTGAAGAAGCGACACGGAGAGCCACAAGGCACCCCTCCCGGACCACCTTCCCGGAGTCCAGCGCGTCTAAGGCCAAAGCAACCCTAGGATTTAATAGCTAAACTTGGTTGATGGCATTGCGGGGAGCCACACGGCACCCTTCTTGGACTACCTTCATCATGTCGGGCACCTCCCTCGGTAAGTTCCAAATAATCTTTTAGCTTGTCCAACTCTGCCCAGGACTCATAGCGGGATATCCTATCAAAGGCATCGTCTGCAACTCATGTGTATGATAACCCCGGACCCCGACGAATACGAATCGCCTCCTTCTCGGCCTGTTCATTCTCCGGCTCCTGAACCTCCAGAACCAGGGCAGGCTCTTCAACTCTTGGCACCCTCATCCTAGCCATTTGAATTCCTGGAAGACGCACAGAGACCCAGGATCAGAACAAGTTCAAGTTCGAAGATCCAAACGCAACAATGGGCGAACAAAAAAGACTAATCGCACCCACGTACTGGCCTCTGTACCCACCAAGGCAAAAAGCCTCAGAAGGACACCTCTGCCACACGCAATGCGATGGAGAAGGTGCTCCATGAAGGGCAACGCTGTCGGAAGGAGGGAAAAACAATATTCCCCCCTCGTTTGCAGAGAAGAAAGAGAAATGCACTCCATCGAGAATGCGCAATTTCTTAAGCCACAAAAATAAACAAAAAATGGAACAAGGGGAAGGGAATACCTTGAAGAAAATGAAGATTTCAGGTCCTCGAATCTTCAAAAGTGCCTAAACCACCTTTTGCCGTCGTAAAACACGTCGGAAAACCTCTAGACCACCAGTTTTTTCAAACAAAGGAATAGCGAAACGAAAAAGGAAAAGAATAAAACCCTATTTATAAGGGCTATACAGTTAAAGGGTAATTTTGTCTGAGAAATTTAGATTTGAAAAGATACTCATTATGGCGTGCGAAATACTATGCACGTCCACTCAACCCGAGCACGCCACATGACCCACGTAACTGTCATGGTAGTTGAGAGGACGGTTACCCAGCAGACTAACAGATATGCAACCTCAGGGACCGAGAGTTCAGAAAACTTATCCATACCCCGAAAGCTTGACTAACCCGGAAAAGTTCCCCTAAGGTACAAAGACCCTAGATTCAAGTATTTAAACTTGGCACTTCGCTGGTCTCGACTAAGTACTAAGTTGGGAGCAACTTAACATATCACATAGTCAAGGTGAGCGTTGGACTCACCCCTGTATAATATAAATACCATGATTTGCAGATGAAAGAAAAATAGAAGACAGAAGATTCAAAGTAAAAGAAAATTTTTATTAATTTCTCATTCCATACATCGTCATACATCAAAAAAGAGGGAAGTGGAAACATTTGAGACATGTATTTTATAAAGAAAAAGCAGCCCGGAGAAAGACGAGAATACCACCGCCACCGACATCCTCGACCATGTCACATCCACATTTCTCCAGAACCAGCACCGGTCTCCTTCCTGTGAAGCATCTTTTGAAAAAATGGATTGGCTTTGCAACCTGGAATAGAACACTGCAGCCGAACTCCGGGGCTCTGCCATATTCTTTTTCACTGCCTCCTTCACCAGGATAATAAAGACCGGGGTGCACTTTCCTTTGTTGGACGGGGCACAATTTTTCATGGGAAGATCGTTCCATCAAAACCATGATCACCCTAAGCCACTTCAAACCACGGAGCAGTCCCAATAGAACGACTTTGCGCTATATTTCTCCAATTACCTCTGTCCAACACGACAGATATCACAAGTCTCCCCAACGACAGAGCGTAGATCAAATACACCTTCGTACCCTGGGAGAGTGAGACATCTGTCTTTAATATGCTGAGAAAGTGAGATATCTAGTAGAAGAACCATTCACGAAGACCGTGATAAATTTTCAGAAACTTGGGGAAGAACAAGAAGAAAGTCCCAATGAGAGGCAAAACTCTCCAGGAATGCATAGGGAAAGAAGAAGGAACCATTTCTCTGAGGAAAGGTCACTTCTAGGTAGAAACATGGAGAAACACAGAAGGGAATGCCAACGTTAAACACAGATATTCCCTATTTTAAAGGGAATGGAATGCTCCGATTGGTTCCTAGGAAGGAGAACCTGTCAAATCATAAAATCTGCGTTTAATGCTCTCCCTTTCCTATTAGTTACGAGAGCAGCGGATGGTTGGGAAACTGCACGAAGCTGACGTTCCGCGTTAAAAGCTCCTTAAATCTCAATAAAGTCAAAACAACTGTTACTAAAGAATCCAAGACCAACAAAGGACGCTGCTGCAAGATGAAAGACCCCGTGAGCCACACTCGGGGGCAATAGGAGGTAAACCTCGGAACAAAGAATGAAGATGTAGGCAATGACCCATCGCGGTCTCCAACCACATCTTAACCTCAGAGGTACCCCATACTCGACGATGGACCTTGGCCTCAATACGAGACACCGCGAAACTTGGCTTCAAAGTTAGGGCGTAGTCTGTTGCGAGCCTGATGATCTTATACCTTGACACTTAGGTTTTGTCTAAGCGTCAAGTTGGGGGCAACTATTCTGGACCGTGGTCCGGGATCCCATTCAGAATGATCGACCAGGCACACGAACCACCGGACTCCGCCATAAACACCCCGACCAAGGCCTTACGACCTCGAACCACGGCATTGGATCGTAACGCTTGCTGGATCCACACAAATCCTCATAACTGTCAATCACAACTCTAAATGTGGGGACCATAACTACCTGCAATAAGGATTGTCTACTAAGGAGACAGTCCTGACAGGTCAGAAACCGACCTCAATGATCGTGGGCTGATACCTCTGTCAAGACACGGTCCCAAAATACTTACATTCAGTACAAATTGCATGAGGATTCTAATCACGCTCTATATATATACTAGACTAAGTTAACCTAATAAAGTATCTGCTATCTAATTGTTAAACCCTACTTTGTGCACTATCTGACTTGAGTGTTAGAATCCCTTTACAGGTACTCGCACTTTTGTTTCAATATGCTTGACAATAACTATGTAAGAAAAAAATTATCATATATATGCTTATTTTAAATATCCTCTGAACTCATTTTAGAACAAAAACAAATCTAAATTGTATAAAATGAATACATGCAAAAATTAATCACTTGTGAGTATTAAGGACCCACTTTGTGAGTGTAATGCACCTATTATATACTGACTGTGACTGTAGTACAGGTAACACAACTTTATTTATTTATTTATTTATTTATTAGTATCTTAGCACGACCCCACCGAATATACTCTTCCAAGAGGAAGCTGTTGAAGTTATTTTGGAGCAATTTGACTTTTCTCTACTTCTTCTGGTAATGACAAGCTCACGATGAGGACAGAAAACTAAATCAGCAACCACAACGCATAAGCCGCCAGCACAGTAGAAAACACGAACACCTTATTGGTGGTAAGATAAATGGTATCAACGTTATTGAATAATATAAATCGTATTCCTCTTCATTGAACAGGTAAAAGGGGCCAACAACCTGATTGGAACCAAATATTGTATCCAGGTTAGGAAGGATCTTGACTCTTTTTCCAGTTTCAACCTGCAAAAAACCAAACAAACAAAAACAGCCGGATACGTAAACCTAAACCACAAAAAGGGAGGGCAGGACGGATTCAGAAAAAGTTTTAGGGTAAAAAATTATGAATTATATTATCAGATATATATATATATATATATATATATATATATATATATATATATATATATATATATATATATATATATCATAGTATATATTAATAAATAATCTTAATTATCTTGTTTTTTTTAGGAGTAGCAATTTTTTTTTAATGATAGATTCTTAATATTAACAAGTTTTATATTTAATAAAAAAATATTTTAAAATTAATCTAATTATATAAATTTAATTTATTCAGTCAATATTATATTTACATCTTGTATTTATTAAAAAAGTTACGATATGAAAAATAAACTTTTTAATTTCTTTATAAGATCTTTTATAAAAAAAAAAAAAAAGAGAATAAAAAAACAAATATTAGATACTAAAAACATCACACTAGTGATATCTTGGGCATCATGGATAGCTTATTGGTAAAATAAAATCTTTTTACATATAAATGTAAAAAAGAAGAGAATGAAATTAAAAATAGAAAGAATTAGTAGATGTATTGTATAAAAGTTAAAAAATAAAAAAAATAAAATAAAAATTATGACATCAATATATATATTTAGTCATTAATTATCAAATATATATTAAGTATAACTCTTTTATCTTTATCTTTTTTATCTTTAAATAAATTAGAATATTAATACTCTAAAAAAAATTTGACATGATGGAGGGGCCACCACCCATGCATGCCCCTTTAAATCTGCCACTGCATAAGACTATGATTGAGAAATAGAAACTAACATAAAAATTCCCTTCAATAGTGAGACGATCATTTTAGTATAAGTTCGTTAATCAAGCGTAAAAAAAATTCTCTAATAAAATTTACAGGAATCTCATTCCCCCTTTTCTTAAAATTAGAAAGATGCAGGATTCACTATTAGCATTAACTATTAAGAGAGTGTTTGGTTTAATTTTAAAAATTTGATTATTTTGATAATCGATTATTGTATAAAAGTTTATTATTATAATCGATTATAATAAAATTAATTTTATGTTTAGATATATTAGTTAAAAAATAATTTTAAACTAATTTATTTCATTTAAATGATATGAAAAAATATTTTTATATATTAAATTATTAAAATAAGTATAGAATAATTAAAAAAAAATTATTTAATTAATGATAAAATAATACTTACATCTTAAAATATAAAGAATAATTTATAATATAAAATAATAAATTTTAATTTTTAACATTATAAAAAATATTTTTATAATACATTAAATTTTATATAAAAATTAAAATTAATTTTATCAAATATATTAAAATATTATTACAATAATTTTTATTTAAAAAAATATTTAACTAAAAAATAATTTCAAGCATGGAAAAAATTTCAGCATAGGAGAACCATAGATCTGTTGCATTCCATGAGATTCACACACAACACAAAAATGAATAAAGAAACACGTGCCTGCGTGAGGCACATGGCAAATTGGCAACGACGCAACGTTAAAAGAGATTCACACAGAGAGTACAAAAATGAATAAAGAAACACGTGACTGAGTCAGGTTTTGCTTAACCACATGGTCAGAAGGCTCAACGCCAAATTAAGTACGTACAAGATTAGAGCCTCAAAACAGAGGAACGCAAGCCCTGAAGGAGGAGTAATGTTACTGCAATGCATTTTCGGCCCTTGATTGTCTTACATATGGCCTATAAAAAATGGAGTCTTTATTGCTTGATACTTGATTGTCTCTACTGGATATGTAACTATTGGTTGTCTTATTGATTAGTTAATCTTCTCCACACCTCTCTCTCTCTTGGTCTCTATTGGCAGTGGCACAGTTCATTGCCCTTGTCCCCTGCGAGGGAATTGAGAAGATGGGCTCTCGGGAGTAATCGGTGGAGTGGATGGAAGTGAGATGCCATGGTAGCCATAACAACGTACAAAATAGAGTTATTGAAAAAGGTGAAAAACGAAGTTAATGAATTTGTGAGTTTTGTAATATAGATGATATGATATAGGAAACGTTTTAAATGCTTTTAAAATGTTGATAAACATGAATGTTAATAAAGTAATGACTATTTATTTATATATTTTAATAATTAATGGTTCAGTTAAAGATCAATAACTTACATAATATGTTATATTAAAAAATAACATTAATACTATTGAGATTTTCATTTGAGTCTTGATGAAGTGTTAGACTGTTAGGTGGCGCACGGGCTAAGGCCGACAATGGTGTGGCATGGTGAGGACAGAAGCAGCAACTCATTCGTCGATAGTGGTTGGCCAATGAAGGTGCTAGGTTGTGGTGGTGGTTGGTTGGGGCAAATTCTAAGATTTGGGGTGCTCAGGGGCAACGACAGACTTGGGTGGCAGCATTACTAGTTCAAGGTAACGGTTGGTTGGGGCAGAGAGGGGTGACAAATGGATGGATTAGTTTAATTTTAGATTGGATCATAATAAAAGGATTTAAAATAAATCATTAATCCATTTAATATCCATTATAAAATGCTTAATATTATTCAATCCATTCATGATTAAATTTAATGGATGGATATTCAATCTATTTATTAATTCATTTTAATGGATTAAATGAATGAATATTCAATTCACTCATTTAAAAAATATATATATTTCTAAAAATTTTCATTCTCTTTTTAAAAAATAATTTTCTCTCTAAAAATTATCTTTCTCTCTCTAAAAATTATCATTCTCCCCGTAAAAAAGTTTTTCTCTCTAAAAAATATTTTTCTCTCTAAAAATTTTCTTTCTCTCTCTAAATTTTTTTATTCTCTCTCTAAAAAAATATTTCTCTCTCTAAAAACTTTCTTTCTCTCTCTAAAAACTTTTTATTCTCTCTCTAAAAAAATGTTTCTCTCTCAAAAAATTTTTTTCTCTTTAAAAAATTTAGGACTCAATGCTTTGTGCTATAGACTTTTGGACTTTAGTTAAAGTGAAAGTGTTAAAAAAAATATAAAATACATTGGATATCAATTGGATTAGTTTTTAATTGGATATCCAATGGATGTTTTGGTTAGATTACTATCTATCCATAACTAAATTTAATCCATTAGATCCAATCTAATAAATACATTATTTTAATTAGATAGACTGAACTGAACTGATTTTAATATGAATGGATTGGATGGATTACAAATTAATAAATTTTTTTGCTAGCCTGGCAGAGTATAAGTTTTGGAGTTTCACATGTGTTTCTTTTTCCACCAATATCTTCATATTTTCATTTTTTTTCTCCTCAAAATCTGGACATAAACATTTTGGACGAAGAAGGAATTCGTCAATTCACAAACAAACAACCTTATGTTTTTTAACTTTGAACTATGAAATGTAAAGTTTCTTTCGTGCTTTGAGAATAATATAATGAATTTGAATGAGTTTTTAAAATGTTTGATAATTGATTTAACTTCATGGGTCTCTTTGTGTCTTTGTCTTACATATTCACTGTCCTTCATCAACGTGAACTATAGCTAGGTCGCTGACAACCTTTCGCCATCGGAGGCCACAATAAAGCTCTTCAAGTCCATCGCCATCGGAAAACATCGGCTCTACGGTGCTTATCCCAAGACCATCAAGGCCTTGCAAATTCCTACATCAAAATGGTCATCAGAGCTGCATATGTCGACATTTTGAGGGTTGAGCAACTAGGGATTCATCTCGAATCTTCTCCAGGTGAAGAAAAATGTCCAAAATGCTCTCAACTCAACCTCACTCAGCAGCAAGATCAAGGTGTCCACTGTATATTCCATGGTTGTGTTGAATTGACTCACTCGGTAAGAGAGACAAAAAGGAAAAGAAAGAGGGGTTTAAGCTCAATTCTTATGTATTTAGGGTTAAATTTGTATTTACACAAAATTTTTAATTTAAAAAAAGTCAACAGTTTTTACCTACCACAATTGGTAAATTCAATGAAGTATCAATGCTCAAAAAGTTTTTAGGAGTATTCACAACAAGAAAAGTTACGATTTGTGAAGGATAAATCTGCCGCAAATAAGCTAAAATCCGCCGCAAATTATCAATTTGCGGTGAATTCGTGACCGTTACAAAAACGGTCATTGAATTGTAGTTTGTGGCAGATTTTAGTTTCCACCACAAATTTTGTGGCGGATTTATCTTGTGGCGGATTTATCTGCCGCAAAGCAGCCACAAATCTCCCTGGCATCTGGTGCTAGAGTTGTAGTGTTGCGGCGAATTTTTCTGCCACTAATTTGAGGTGGATTTTTTCAATAGCTAATTTGATGCAGATTTTTTTGCCGCAAATTTCTAAGCAATTTTGTGACGAAAAAAACTGTCACAAATTTCTACGCCAATTTGAGGCAGAAAAATCTGCCTCAAATTTTCTCGATTAAAAAAATTAAAAAAATGTTCAAAATCCACAATTATATTACTGTCAATGCATGTGATGACAAGGTTGAAGGTAGTGGGTCTTTGGTCTCACGTGGTGGCTTGGTAGGAGGTTAGAGATAAAGGTGGGTTGCTCGAAGGTGGTGGGTTATGATGAGGGGTGGTTAGACGTGGTTTGTGTGGTGGAGATGGAGGGTGGTTGATGGTGAAGATGAAGTGTGAAGGTTGATGGTTGATGGGAGTTAATGAGGTTGAAAATGGGTAGTGAAGGTGGAGATGGTTGTGTGTGGTGTTTTGGTTGATGGTTTGAACATGGTGATAGTGGTAGAGATGAATGGTGATGAGGTGAGGTTGAAGGCGGAGCTTCACGATGGTGGAATGGAAGGTTGAAGGTGGTTATAGAAAAGTAGTTGTGTGTGGTGGTTGTTATGATGTGGTAGAGGTGGTGGGTTGAATGGAGGTTGAAGATGGATGAATGTGGTGGTTAGGTGGTGGTTTGTTAATGGTGAAGGTGGTGAAGATGAATGAATGTGGTTTCTCTGAAAAATTCTCAACTCCTTCCAAACTGCTCAGCTTTCTTCAAGAAATGGTTCTCTCCCAAAAATCCTTCTTCTCAGTCTGTTTAGATCTGGTACTTCATTTTTTAAATTGCGGCGAATTTTTTCATCGTAAAATTTTTTACATTTTGAATTGAGGTAGAATTTTGGCGGATATTTTCGCCACTAATATTTTTTTATTTAGTGGAGAAAAATCCGTCGCAAAATCCACCACAAATTTATCCACTACAAAATTCGTCGCAAATTTATCCTTCGCAAAATTTGCAGCAAAATCAGTTGCAAAATTTGTCTCTGATTTTTCTATTTTTATTTTATTTTATTTTATTTACTTGGTAGAGAAAAATCTGTGGCCAAATCCACTACAAATTTATCAGTTGTAAAATCCATCGCTAATTTTTTAATTTTTTTAATTTTAAGATAAATTTTTATTCCATTTAAAAATTTGTGGCAAAAATATCTACCGCAAAATATCTTTCTTTAATAATTTGTTGCTAGAAAAAATTCAGGTGAACAAAATTCACCGCAAAATCTGCCGCAAATTTATTGGCCACAAAATTTGTCGCAAAATTCTTGACAAAGTTTTTAATTTTTTAAAATTTTAAAATAAATTTCTATTTTATTTAATATTTGCCCTGCAAACATTTTTTAATAAAAAAAACTTTTCACAGTGAATATGTCGCCAGAAAAAATTGGGGGGGGGGGAGGATCTACCGCAAATGGATCCGTCGCAAAATTTACCACAAATTAAGACGGATTATATTTCATCGCAAAATATGCCTCCATTTGTGGCGGATTCGAATCTGCAACAAAATATTTACCGCAAAAACACGTTTTTCTTGTAGTGATTGTAAACGTCTTGTGTGTTATAACTTACATTATTGATTTAAGTTTAATGAAAATTTATGGTTAAGATTGTTTGAAAAGGAGAGAATCTTAATCCTATTAAAAAAGATAGATTCTTCTACGCTCTAAGAATATTAGAATACTTTAATTAAATTGTGACATATAGAATTTTAAATTATACAAATGGTAAAATTAAATTTTAAATATTTTTAAATTAAATATGACCGATTTCAATATTTCTTAAAATAATACTCCCACAATGTTTTAAATTTTTCCATTAAAAAAGTTGCAAGACTTGTAAAAAAAAAAAAGAAAGAAAGAGTTGTCGAAAACTTGTCATGTTTTTTAGAGCATGTTTGGAAAAGATTTTTCCCATCCCTAATAGCTTTATTTTTAAAAAAAAGTTGTTGTGACAGTGTTCAATCTTGTTTGGTAAAATCAGTTTCATCTTTTGTATGAAATTCAATATATTTTTAATTTTTTTTCATAATGTTGAAATTTCAGCTTATGATTTTATATTATAGATTATTCCTTAAACTTTGAGATGTAAATACCATTTTATCTTCAATCAAATAACTTTTTTAATTATTCTATACCTATTTTAGTAATTTAATGCATAAAAGTGATTCTTTTTTATACTATCCAAATGAAACAAATTAGCTTAAAATCCATTTTCAACTAATATATCGAAATATAAAATTAATTCTATTATAATCGATTATAACAAAAAGATTTTATATAATAATTGATTATTGAAATAAACAAATTTTCACATTATCTCAAACACGCACTTAATCTTGGGAAGAACATTCTTTAACTTGTACTACCTCCATTTAAAAATCTGCCACTTTTATAAATTTGCTTTTGTTTTAATTTATTTATTATTTGAAAAATTAATAAAATACTAGTTATATTTTTTAAATTTTATTCTTGCCTTTTAATAATTTTATTAAATAAAGTGAGAAAAATATTTATTAAATAATAATATTTTAAATATTAAATAAAAGATAATTTAACTAAATATAAATATATTTTCTTGAAGTTGAAGCTATTTAATTGATTTTTTAATTCTTTGTATGTTATCTTAATAGATAAATAATTTAAAATAGGGAAAGTATTAAATAGTAATTTTCTTTAAAATTTTTGTATTTCTAAAAAAAGAGTTGTTTACTTGTAACTTTCTTTAAAATTGTTGTGAGGCACGGGGGTATAATTTTTTGTACTGTGCAACAAGATTGAATCACATCGTTTAACCACCAGTAGTTGGCCCTTATATGTCCAAGGTTGCTTCCTCAAAGTAGTGTAGGCATTTATTTCCTCGTCAAAGTAGAACCAATAAATCTTCGACTTCATCTCTTCCCATCTAAACCCCTTGGGGTTATTCCAGATCCCAATAAGCATTGTTACTAGTGTGACATGATTTTGGTAGCAATTTGAGAATAACTTACCAACGAGATAGTGTTTGGAGGTTTTCTCATGGTTAGGAAGGGTTGCACTGTGCAACGAGATTGAATCCTCATCTTTTTCAGCGATGACTGGTTACGAGGTGGATGATGCCATGAATGATGGCGTTGACGTTGGGTTCTAATCAGAGGATGGAAGACGCAATGGCAGGGATGCAGTTTCGAGCACAAATGCAACAAACTTGATTGCAATGATCAACAAGAAAACAACAAAAGCTTCGCAGCAAGGCCAAAACCAGGCAATCAGTGAAGACGTCAATATAGCAACAAGTAAGCACAAGAGGAGAAGGGTAACGAACTAGAAAAATGAATCTGGAACATCCTGGGTCTAATAAACAAGTTTACTGACCGACTACGTAAATACGTATGCGTAGGCCCATTTCAGAGTAATAGGCTCAAATAAGCTCGAGTTGAACCGATCGCAATAATATAAATATCCGACCTATGTATTATGTAGATGAGAAATTAGTTATTCTTCAACGGTCATCCTCTGATGTTCACCATTATGACCAACGTCTATGAACGGATTCACACCTTAATGACCATCAGATTATCTATAACGTTTGATGGCTTGAACTGAAGGAATCCGTTAAGGCTGAATCCATATTATTTATATAATTAGGTCTGGGCACCTTAGCCGGGTATGTTACATTTTTATCTAAAAACTCATATACCGATCATATCTTGACTTGGCTAAATTTTTTTGTGCTTGCTGCAGTTCTATTCGTGAACCTCCGATAAGGTTCTTATTTGCTGATCTAGGTCCAGGTCAGTATCCGGAACATCTAGCGCCCACCGTGGGGTCAGGTAAAACTTTCCTACTCCATAATCAATCAACTTGTTACAGCTAATTCAACCACTTGTCCGACAAAACATAGCCACCAATGAAAACATTCTCCCTAATGGAGAAAATCAAGGAAATGGTTAGCTCAATCCTATGGAGATGCTCATGCAGGCCATCAGGGACATCAACAGCCGAATGGATCGAATTGATCAAATAAGCGAAAATCAACACATGACAGAACAAGAAAGGGAGATAGAGAGAACGACTGGAGAAGACGCTTCGAACAGAGAATTTCACCAACACAGAACGACCAATCAAGAAACTCAATGACAGACAAATTATCCTCCACCTGTTGCGGATCACCCCTTCTCTGATTTTATAATGTCAATCCCTCTTCTAGATGGTTTATGACTTTCGACGATGGAACTTTATGATGGGATGATCAATCCACAAGAGCATCTCACAATGTTTAATTTTATGATGCTTTTGAATGGCAAATCCGACCTGGTTAAATGCAGGGCATTCCCAACAACTTTAAAGAAATCGACATTACTTTGGTTTTCAAACCTTGAAGTAGGTTCAATTTACGATTTTTCTGAATTGTCATTTAAATTTCTTAACCACTTTTCTACAAGCAAAACACATTGCAAGACCTCATCTAGCCTTATTAATTTGAGGCAGGGCCGAGATGAATCCCACAAAGATTTCATGCGCAAAGTTGGGGAAGAAGCAGTTCAAATAAAAAATCTCAAGCCCGCAGTATCCTTGCACGCTATCATGGCTGGTTTGCGTCTAGGACCATTCGCAGATTCATTAGCCAGAAAGCCTCATTTGGATCTGGATGACTGGAGAAACCGATCTACAGGGTATATCAATATGGAAGAGATTGCTCTTGCTATAAAGCAAATGGAGCAACGGTTTTACGAGCCAGAGGAAAAAAGAAATCCTTATATTTCAATTCGAGCAATTATTCAGGATCAACAATACGACAGAAGAGGTCTGGACAGAAGAGGCAGAGCTATGGTGAAAGAAGACCAAACAAATAGAAATACTCAGACAGATTTTGATAGAGTACAACCCTGGTTCGGTGATTACATACCACTAAACACTCATCCGGATCAGATATTCCGAGAAGTTTACAATACTGGTTTGATTCATCTCCCGAGAAATGCAGGACACCAAAAAGTTCCACCTAATGTAGATAAAGGTAAGCGATGCGAATTCCATAAGACATTTGGGCATATGACCAAAGAATGTATCAGCCTGAAAAATGTGATTGAATAGCTTATCAGAGAAGGACATCTCAGTAAATACATTTACCGTCGAAGGAGTCGGAGCAAAAAGGCAAAGGAAGGAAGCCAATCAGAACAAAAAGCTCGAGCCCGGATATGAAGAAGAAAGCAGTAGAAATAACTTCTAACTCTAGGGAACAACCAGTAAGAGGAGTCATTAATTCGATAGCTGGTGGATTTACTAGAGGTAGATACACCAGCTCATCTCGGAAACGATATCTTCGAGCAGTAATATCGGTAAGTTACCCTCCCTCATTGAAGGAGAAGTGGTTTGAAGACGGCCAGTCATCTCATTTTCAAATAGTGATTTTTCGGGGATGGATGAAAACTTAGACGACCTAATGGTAATATCCGTTATTGCTGGTAACTTTCAAATCAAGAAGGTTCTTGTTGATCAAGGAAGCTCTACCGAAGTCCTTTACATGACTACACTCAGAAGGTTACAAATATCATAAGAGGATTTAACTCCTTTCAACATAACTTTGATAAGATTCTTTAGGGAACACGTAAATGTCAAAGGATACATTGAACTTCGAACCACCTTCGGGACATGTAATCTACTTAAAACCATTCTTGTTAAGTATTTAGTAATAGATTGTTATACTCTTTACAATGCAATTTTGGGAAGACCCTTTTTAAATCTTCTTGGGGCTGTAATATCAACCCTGCACCTAACAATGAAATTCTCAATCTCTAAGACTGAGGTCGAAGTAGTACATGCAGATCAAAAAGAGGCGAGGATCTGTTACAATGAAAGCTTAAAACTGAGGATAGATGAAATGACCTACATAAAAAGCCAAAAGCAAGCGATGCACAATGTCAACATGACCGAGCTGGACCCTAGAAATGATGAACATGAGAGACCTCGGCCGGTTGAAGAGCTACAAGTCATTTCTTTGGGTCCTAGACCCGATCAAGTAACATATATTAGAGCTCATTTACTAACTGATTTGAAACAGCAATTGGAAGAGTTACTGAAGAAGAACGATGATTTGTTTGCATGGATGACAATGGATATACCGGGAATTGATCCAGAGAGCATCACTCATAAGCTATCTTTGGATAAGAAGGTGAAACCAGTAGCACAGAAGAAAAGAAAATTGGGATCAGAAAGGTAGAAGGCTGCTATCGAAGAAACAAAAAGGCTTTTAGAAGCGGGTTTCATAAGAGAAGTAGAGTATACCACATGGTTATCTAATGTAGTCATGGTAAAAAAATCTTCGCGAAAATGGAGAATGCGCACATATTTTACTGACCTGAACAAGGCTTGTCCAAAGGATTCCTATCCTCTTCCCAGCATCGATCGGTTATTTGATGGAGCATTGGGATATCAGTTTCTCCGTTTTATGGATGCATATTCAAGATATAATCAGATCAGGATGCATCTGAATGATAAAGAAAAGATCGCTTTCATTACAGAGTTTAGAAATTTTTGTTACTGAGTCATGGCTTTTGGCCTTAAGAATGATGGGACAACCTACCAATGGTTGATGAATAGAATATTCGAAAAACAGATTGGAAGAAATATTGAGGTCTATGTCGATGACATGGTGGCTAAGACCCCGATTAATGGAAATCATTGCTCTGACCTCACAGAATGCTTCGCTCAGCTGGGGAGGTACAACATAAAGTTGAACCCAGAGAAATGCGTGTTTGGAGTACAAGCCGGGAAGTTTCTCGATTTTCTCCTCACCAACCGAGGTATAAAGGAAAATCCAGACAAGTGCAGAGCAATTATGGACATGAGGAGTCCAGCAACGATTAAGGAAGTACAAAGATTAACAAGCAGGATTGCCTCCTTGTTAAGGTTTCTCTCAAAATCTGCAGATCGATCTCTTCCGTTTTTCCAGTGCCTTAGGAAGCCCGATAATTTTCAATGGACGGAGGAATGTGAAATGACGTTCAAGGAATTAAAGAATTTTTTATCTTCTCCACTAATTTTGACCAAACCAGAACAAGGTGATGTTTTGTTTTTATATATTTCTGTTTTTGACAAAGCCTTGAGCTAGATTTTAGTGAAAGAAACAGAAAAGGAGCAATGACTGATATACTTTGTAAGCCGGGTTTTGCAAGGACCCAAAGTTCGATTCCAGAAGATCGAGAAAATGGCGCTAGCATTGGTATTAACGGCTAGGAAACTCCAACAATATTTCTAAAGCCATTCGATCGTTGTAAAAACCAATTAACTGATTAGACAAGTACTCAGAAAACTAGAACTTTCTAGATGTATGATCTCATGGTTGATAGAATTATCAGAATTCAACATACAATATCAACCCTAGGGGACTAATCAAATCCCAGGTATTATCTAACTTTTTAGTTGAGTTATCTTCATCCTTCCCACATGATTTGAATAGTGACAGCTGGGTTCTTTTTGTTGATGGAGCTTTCAATATCAAAGGGAGTGGGGCATGAATCATCCTTGAAGGACCGAATGGAGTTGTGATTGAGCAATCTTTGAAGTTCAATTTCTAGACAAGTAATAATCAAGCCGAGTATGAAGCCTTCATTGCTGAGCTAGTGTTGGCTGCAAAAATGAGAGCAACACAATTGATGGCAAAGTTTGATTCCCAATTTGTAACTGGGCAAGTTAGTGGGGACTTTCAAACCAAAGATCCGCAATTAAATAAATATTTGTTGAAAGTCCACAATGCAATAAAAAAGTTTGAACAATTTGAAATTGTGCATATCCCTAGAGAGTAAAACACTCGAGCAGATCTTCTCTCAAAATTAGCCAGCACTAAGGGACAAGGAAACAATAGATCGGTCATCTAGGAAATTATTAATCGACCGAGTATAGAAGCCAAAGAACTTCTTGCTATCAACAGTAATCCAAATTCTTGGATGAATCCAATTATCAAGTACTTGGAAAATAGTGACCTACTGACCAATGATAAAAAAAACAAGAAAACTACGGAAGTCAGCTAGCTACTATACTTTGATCGATGGAGAATTATTTAAAAGAGGATTCTCCTTTCCTCTATTGAAATGTATCGATCAAAATCAAATAGAAGCAATCATGGAGGAAGTTGACGAAAGGGTCTGTGGAAGTCACATTGGCGGCTGATCTTTAGCTGGCAAGGTTTTACGATCGGGAATATATTGGTCAACAATGAAGTTTGACTATTTGAAATATGTCCAAAGGTGCGACAAGTGCCAGAGGTTCGCCAATTTGCACAAATCTCCACCCGAAGAACTTCACAGCATTGAGACACCTTGGCCATTTTGCAGATAAAGAATCGATCTGCTGGGACCTTTCCCAGTGGCGACAGGACAATTAAGGTACATTGTAGTCGTGATTGATTATTTTACGAAATAGATTGAGGCTGAACCTCTTGCAACTATCAGTTCAGAAAAAGTTAGGAAATTCGTATAGAAAAATATAATTTGTCGTTACGGTCTGCTATACTCGATTGTATCAGATAACGGAACACAATTTACTGATAAAAAATTTCGTGAGTTTTGTTTGAAAAATGGAATTCAACAGGTATTCACTTCGGTGGAACACCCTCAGACGAATGGTTTGGCCGAGGCAGTGAACAAAGTTATTCTTACCAGGCTAAGAAGAAGGCTTGATCGAGCAAAGGGTCTTTGGCCGAAGAAGTTGCTGAGTATACTTTGGGCGTACCATACTACTCCTCAATCATCCACCCTGGAAACTCCATTTCGGTTTACTTTTGGTGCTGATGCCATGATCCCGGTAGAAATTGAAGGATCAAACTTTAGAAGGTTGGCCTTTAACGAGGAAAAAATGGCGAAGCTAGGAAGACCGACATGGATCTGCTAGAAGAAGAAAGAGAGGTTGCTCATGTTCAAGAGGAAGCCATAAGAGGTCGGGCGACAAGGAAGTACAATTTAAGGGTCATACTAAGGAAATTCAAAGAAGGAGATTTGGTTTTACGAAAAGTTGAAGATTCAAGGAGATTGCCCAGTGAAGGAAAGTTGTCAGCTAATTGGGAAGGACCTTTCCGAATCCTCAAAGAAGTTGGTGGAGGAGCCTATAAGATCGGTGACTTCAATAGAAATTAACATCCCAGAACTTGGAATTTGACTTCACTTCGGAAATATTATAGCTAAGTTTATCTTTTTATCTTTTCTATATATTTCAAAATTTGTTGTATAAGAGTTAAGGTAGTGTACTCTTTTTTCTTATCAGGATTTTTCCCACTGGGTTTTTCCTGAAAGGTTTTAACGAGGTATACCTGTTAACTCTGATTTTTTTATATCTTTTAATAAGAAAAAGTTATGTTAACTCTGATTGATTTCCGGCTGATAATGTCGATGCCGGTCAATGTCGCTAATGCCAGTCAATATCATCGATGCTGGTCAATGTTACCAATGTTAAAACAATATCAATTGCTCTAATGAAGTCGATGATGATGAAAAGAAAGATTCGGTAAAAATTTGATTTGATGATGCTAATCCCGATCAAAAGTATTTCCGAATTCGGTTCCTTAAAAATTGAATTAAAATTCGATTAAGATAATACCGATCAATTAAAGTTCAACTTATAAATTTAAAATTGATTTCTTGAAAATCAAATTAGTTTGTTAGAAATCGAATTAATATTGAAACAAAAGATTTTGTGATCAGTAATATTCTTAGAAAAGTAAACGATCGAGTTTATAAAAGCACCGGGTTCAATTCCTAACATTGAGTTTATAAAAGCGCTGGGTTCAATTCCTTAAATTTTAAAAATCAATATTCATAAGTGTTCAATTTATAGAATAAAACTTCGACAAAAAGTTATTACATGGTCGTCTTAGCAAGTATTGAAATAGAGAAACTTGAAAAGGCATATTTCATTTAGAACAAAAAATATAAAATGACCAAGCCATACATACGAAATTAGATTTCTTTATCTCCTACAATTTCATCTTCGTATTCATCTTCCTCTTCAACAATGCATCCATTGACCACTTTTTGGAATGGACTCATCTCACCAAAATGGTTATAAAAAACTCCATCAGGATTCAAAAGCAGCAGGCTTCAAAGCCGGCAACTCTTTGATTAGTGATTTCATCCTTCAAACCTTTTAATTCAGAAAATAGTTTATTTTTTTCCTCAAGTGCTTTTTTAAGATCACGGTCGGTATCTTCCTTAATTTTCAGAACGACTGACAAACTTCTTCAATCTTTTTCTTCTCTTCTTCCAAAAACTCTATTGAGCATTCAAGACCTTCGACTCGACCTACCTTGATTTTCAGAATTTTTATTTCTTTTTTTAGATCTGAAACTTCATATTGGTGAGCTTTTTGTGCTTTCTCCATTTCCGAACGATAGATAAGGTTAAAAGATGAGAGTTTCTTTTTCGTGTCTTCCATTTCCAGTTCAACTAACCTAAGGGTACTAACAATTCGAAGAAGTTGTACTTCAGACCATCGGCAAAGTCTGACCACTCCAACTTTCTCCCTACGATCTTTGTCATTAGGAAGTGAAATGTGGTTATCAATAAGGGACTTAAACGGAAAATTTGATGACCATAAAGAGGATACATTTTTTTCAGCAGCAAAACCGCTTAGTCCTTCAAAAGCGGTCTTGAATCCCAAGCTATGGGATGAAGGACCCTCGATTATCAGTCGACTTTCTTTAGCCAGAGCACCATGTTTTGAACTTTGATCTTCAAAATCTGACTAATGCCTTTTTCTGACCATTAGGTATGAGTTGGTCTCGGAGGATGCAGGTTCGGGAATTACATTCACCGGAGCCATTTGAGGAGGAGCAACATTGGTTGGTCCCAGGTTAGAAGTTCCTTTGTTCTTCAGTTTTTTCAATCGCATTTGCATTTCACGAACGCTAATCTTGGGGGCCATTTTTTCTGCAAAAAAGGTAAAAAGGTTAAATGTATTAGTAGAAGAATAAGATTAGCAACATAATAGGATGACAATACTTACGCATAATTTTTTAAAGCTTGGTTGGATTATTTCTGAACTTTATCAATGATGCAGTATCCAGCATAGAAGCCTCCTCTAAGAAGTCAATTAGAATTTGGTCTTCCAGAGATAGATTTCTATATTCCATACTCAATATCGATATTGGATTTCCTTGCCAATATAGATGATATTTTTCTATTTCATATAATCCAAGTAGAAAGAAAGATCGATCGGGGGAGAGCTTACACGGAAAAACTTGTCTTTGAAATTTTTGTACGAAGTGTCGAAAGCGAAAAATAGTCTTCTTTGGGGATGGCTATTGATTGACATCCAACCCCCCTTGCCAACTCCCTTACATTGAAAAAGGGAAAAGAACACCCCGAGACTAGGTTTCCGACCTAGAAAGTGTATCAAAACTTCAAAAGCTCTGACAAATGCCCAACTGTTTAGATGAAGTTGGGTTAGAGCAACGTTTAGTTTGGTTAGAATCCCACACTGAAAGTTTGAGAAGGGAAGTCGAAGACTGAGCCGAGTGAAGAATGTTTCATACACGTAGATCTAGCCTAGATCATCGTCCTGACTCGGGGCCATGTAGATCCTTGTCTTCAGGATGACATGGTCGGCAGATAAATTTTGTTTCATCCTCATCGGCCGTCAGTACGATGCATCTCCTCAGAATAGCAATACTCTCGATCGAGTTGAATTCCAAGCAATATTTCTTAACAGCGAAATGAACCCAATCATATTCGTCTCCTGACTTAGGAGGAGATGACCAATCGTTAGCACCAGATGTCCCCTCGTCACTGTGTTTTTTTTTCCTTTATTAGTAAATGAACCCACGGTGTCTCGATAAGGAGGGGCCGGCAGAGACCCATCCAGCATCTCAATAGACTCACTGTCACTACTATTCTCTCTCGTAGACATATTGTCCTCTATAATTTCAAATTCTAGCATAAGTAAAATTATGTAAAAGTATGGGAAGGAAAGGAAGAAAAGGTAAAGGAAGTACCTAGTTTCAGAAGTAAAATGTGAGAAATGTTGTTCAGATTTGACAAAGACACAGAACTTGAAGGCTTCGAAGATGGGGGAGGAAGAAAACTGGAATATGTGGAGTTTAGAGGAAGTAGAAAGTTGAATTGAATGAAGTGATAATAGTTTTAAATAGAGTGAAATCGCTATAGATCAACGATGAAGGATTCAAGAAATTGAAGGGTTTTAATCACACTTGCTGGATTGATCCAACAGTGGGGGATCAACAGAGTGATAATCAATGATTGCGATTCAATTTTCCAGGCAGTTTCATTAATGGTGAAATGATGGCATTTGACACTTGTGTAATGAATGTGCTCCACGTGTCATGTGTCTTCTCACCTGTCAACCGAATGCGCGTATCACGAAGCATCCTTACGATCTTTCCAAGGGCATAGACCTTACAAACTCAATGTATCATCAAGGGCGAGCCAAAATCAGGATCGTGACAGTCTTTGACCTATCTCAAATTCGACCTATCTTTGCCGAAATTAGGATGTGACAGTCTTTGACCTCTCTCAAACTCGGCCTATCTTTTTAGATGGCCGAGCTGAGGGGCTATGGACTGTCCTGTACCAAGCAAACAGACTTACTGACCAATTGCACAAATATGCTTGCATAGTAAGCCCGTTGGCCGCTTAGGCAAATTTAGCTGATCACTATCAAACTCGGCCTATCTTTTTAGAAGGCCGAGTTGATGGGTTGTGGACCATCTTGGGCCTAGTAAACGAGTTTACCTACTGACTACGCAAATACGTCTGCGTATACCCATTTCAGAGTAATAGGCCCAAATAAGCTCGGCTTGAACCGACCGCAATAATATAAATATCCGACCTATGTATTATGTAGATTTGAAATTAGTCGCTCTTCAACGGTCATCCTCTGATGGTCACCATTATGACCAACGGTTATGAACAGATTCACGTCTTAATAACTGACCTTAACGGATCCTAACGTTTGATAGCTTGAACTGAAGGAATTCGTTAAGGCTGAATCCATATTATCTATATAATTCGGCCTGGGTGCCTTGGCCGAATATGTTCTATTCTTATCTAAAAACTCATATACCAATTATATCTTGACTTGACTAAATTTTTTAGTCCTTATTACAGTTCTATTCATGAACCTCCAATGAGGCTCTTATTTGCTTATCTAAGTCCTTATCAACATCTGAAATAGAATCCAACAGGTAGAGTATGACAATTTGGTCATGCTCAACCACTACATGAAGAGAGAGTGATCAACTAAACATGTTAGAGAGACTTCATGAAGGAGAATGAAACTCATGGAAAAAAAAAGGTTCTTGGAGAGAATGATGACTAATCTAGAGTCTTTTTACCCCTGCAAATTTATTCCCTTGGTATTCCTGTACCAAAATCCTAACACTAATTTCGAGACTCTAATCGTTAGTAGAACTGTAGAAGTGAACGAGAAATGAGATAATAAATACTAAGCTAAGAATATATTCATACTAAAGAGAAAGAAACCCATACTTAAAAAACAAACGATATTTAAAAAATACCAAATAAACAGAAATAATTCGTTAAAAACCTACATGTCATGAACAAATTTAGTTTTAATACCATTCACTTTCATATTATTATCAGAGCAGGGGACATTAGAGTATAATATGATTTTAAATTGCACTTCATAACTGGAATTGTAATATAATTTTAAATTGTAATTTGCAATTGAAATTATAGTCACAATATTTGTTCTGGACCGAGATCTGGGATCCCGACCCATGGGATCAACCCGGCGTGCTCATTACCGGACTTCCCCTATCCGTCGTGGAGGAAGACTCACGACGTGCTTCGGACCACGGATCAAGACACCTGAGCGGTGTTATTATATGACATCGTGGCTGATTGATCTACGCAGAGGATAAAACCCTAGATATGCGCAACTGTCAATCGTCAGCTTACAATATTATAGGATTTATAGATATCTTTGATGGCTGGATACTTTCCTTATCTTAATCCCGGATTTATAGGGATATATCCTACAATAATGGAAAGGTGATTATCATCAAGATATCAATCCTAAATTACCTGCATCTAAGAGGAATCCCTTTAGGATTCTGCGTACGCTCCTATAAATACCATGCCAAGCGTCAAAGGTATGCATCTCCTCTGATATACAGACTGTCCCTATTGTGCATAGTCTAACTTGAGCGTCGGAGTGCCTTTTGCAGGTACCTACCCCCTCGCACCACCATTGTTGCTGCTGTGCTACGGAGGAATCCACCCTAACGTGCCTATCTCAGGTACTCCTCTGAATTTACTTCAGAACATTGGCGCCGACTGTGGGGAAACCGTAAAGTTCTAATCCCACTCAATTATGGTGAATACGAGGCAAAACTCCAGAAGAGACGCTGCTCAAGCCTCTGTCAACCAGAGACAAGATCTTGACATGCAATGTCCACCACCACCATTGCCTCCACTTGTGGCTCAAACCTCTGCTGTGAGGAATCAGGCGCCCCGACCAGGAAGCCGACGTGATGGGCACTCCACCTCTTTTTCTGAGGAGTCTCCTAACCCATCATGCAGGATTTCTGTCAGGGATAGACTTGAATTTCCAGCCCAGAAGGGTGACCAGAACCTTCAAGAATGTAGAATTCCTGTACATCAACGCTTGGGAAACCCGAGCAACGAGTTCGACGATCGTGCATCACGTTCGGAACACACACATCAATCTCGGGCTTCTCAACGCCAATTCCAAGATATGTTGCAACAGCATATGGATCTGCTCAATGACCAGTTTAGAAGACTGGAAGACATGCAGCGCGCTATGCATGAAGGTCAACCAGAGCCACGCCGACCCGACAAGCGGACCGATATGGAAAATAATAGGTCAAGGATCCATGATGATGAGGGAATTCCTCATACTGGGGACAACAATCGGAACCAAGGAACCGTGGAACAGCCTTTTTCCGACCAGCTCATAGAATTCCGGGTTCCGAGAAATTTCAAGTTTCCTCCAAACCTTGAAGTTTACGACGGGACCACGGACCCCCAGGAACACATCAATGCCTACGAGCAGTCCCTATGCTTCTATGGCGGATCCATAGAACTGTTGTGCCGAGCTTTCCCTCTCTCCCTCAAAAAGGGGGCCCTCAAATGGTTCACCAGCCAACCACGGGGAACCATAGTGGATTGGTCCGACCTCAAGCAGCGTTTCTTGTTGTAGTACACCACGAGCAAGGAATAGCCTAAATCCATTGAATCCTTGGCCAAGATCCGCCAGGGAAAGGATGAAAGCCTCCGGGACTATGTCAGACGTTTCATGGCTGCCTGCACCAACGTAGAAAACTTTGAAGACAGAATAGCCTTGCATTATGCCAGAAGCGGTCTCCGGATAGGCTCCGACTTCTTCAAGTCCCTGGCGAAAAAGAAGCCAGACAATCTGACCGACTTCCAAAAACGTTCCAAGAAGTACGTCTACCTGGAAAAGGCAACAGAAGACTACAGGAGGTGGGACAAAAGTGAACCTTCTCACCAAAAGCCCAGCCAAAATTCCTCAAGGTCACGACCTCCAAAGGGTAGCCCACCCCGGAGAAACTATGCAGACTATACTCCTTTGAACACACCCCGAGAAATGATCTTGAGGGAAGTGATGAACACGGAGTTTCAGAACATCCCGAGACCGCCCCTTATCAAGAGGCAGAGGCAGAAGGATCATTCCAAACATTGCACATGGCACAAAGCCTATGGCCACGATACAGAGGATTGCTACCAGCTACGCGATGCCATTGAATTTCTAATCAAGGCCGAGCGCCTGCAGCAGTATATCCTCCGCGCGCAAAACAACGAAGGGGATAACAGACGCACAGACAGCAAACGTCGGAGTTCATTCCCTCCGCGCAGAAGAAGGACGAGGAGCCCGAGGAGAAGATTCCGGACTCCGCCTCAACGTAATAACAGCGACCGACAAGGCCGGGATAGAAACGCTCCCCCCGCCGGTAACGATGATCACCGCGCCGAGCCCAATAGGACGATCCATACCATTACTGGTGGTTTTGCCGGAGGAGGATCCTCTAATGGAGCTCGAAAGAAAGCCCTCAGAATGGCAGTTTTTAGCGTGGCTCACTCAGGATTAAAAACACAAGCGGAAAAGAGGAAAGTGCCTCTCATCACCTTCTCAAATGAAGACTATGACGGAATAATCCTGGATCACGACGACCCGCTCGTCATCTCCGGAGTAATTTCCAATGCCGAAGTCCGTCGAATTTTCGTCGATCAAGGGAGTTCAGCCGACATTATGTTCCTAGACTTTTACCAAAAATTGGAACTTCTGCAATCCGACTTGACTCCCCATGTTGGAGAATTAACGAGTTTCACCGGTGAGAAGATCACTCCGGTAAGATATTACGAAACCCACTTAACTCTTGGATCATCTACACTCTTCAGGACCGTCAAGGTAAAATTCCTGGTCGTGGACTGCCCCTCGGCCTATAATATTATCCTGGGCCGTCCGTCTCTGAATGCTCTCGGGGCAGTAATATCCACCACTCACCTCGTGATGAAGTTCCTCAATAAGAACAATGACGTCGTCACTATTAAAGGCGACCGTATTGCAACTTAAAAATGCTATAACGAGAGCTTGAAGATTTGTAAAGTACCCCGATGTCAAGCCGCTCTGTCTCTACCCCGCTATCGACCAGGTTAACATTCGATGACCGAGCCGGACGTCGAGAAGAGATCCGGATACCCGACCACAACCCGAAGGCGAACCGGAGTCCCTTCAACTCGGGAACAATCCCGGCGGGTAACAAAAATCGGAGCTCGTCTGGGAGAAGGAGAAAACAACAGCTCTCTCGAATTGTTGGTGAAAAACAAAGACCTTTTCGCTTGGACCTCCTCCGACATGCCCGGACTCGATCCCAGCTTTATTTGCCATCGGCTGTCGATTAAAGAGGGCGCTAAACCGGTTGCGCAAAAAAAGAGGAAGGTCGGACCTGAGAGGCAGCAAGTCGTCGAAGACCAAGTTAAAGAACTGTTAAACAGCAACTTCATCAGAGAAATTTCCTATACCACATGGCTTTCCAACGTAGTCCTGGTAAAAAAGTCCAACGGAAAATGGAGGATGTGCGTAGACTATACCGACCTAAATAAAGCTTGTCCCAATGACCCATATCCACTCCCCAATGTGGATAAATTAGTGGACGGATCCTCCGGGTTCAGGTGGCTCTCATTCATGAATGTGTATTCCGGATACAACCAAATCCCCATGTATGCTGGGGATGAAGATAAAACTGCCTTTATTACTGATAGGGCGAGCTACTGCTACAAGGTCATGCCTTTCGGCCTAAAGAATGCAGGAGCCACCTACCAGAGGATGATGAACAAGGTTTTTGAAAACCAAGTGGGAAAGATGCTAGAAGTCTATATAGACGACATGATAGTCAAGACCCCACACGCCGGATCTCACACGGCGGATCTTGAAGAAGTATTTGCACAAATACGGAAATACAATATGAGGTTAAACCCGAGAAATGCGCTTTCGGAGTCCAGGCCGGTAAATTTTTGGGGTTCATGCTAACGCATAGAGGAATTGAAGCTAATCCGGATAAATGTCGTCATCCTCAACATGAGGAGTCCCCGAACGTCAAAGAAATACAACACTCACGGGAGCATAGCGGCCCTCACAAGGTTCTTAGCCAAAGCCGCTCACAAGTCCCTCCCCTCTTCAAATTGCTCAAGAAGGGAAGAAGTTTTGAATGGACTCAAGAGTGTGAGGACGCCTTCACATCGTTGAAAACCTTTTGTCCTCCCCCTATCTTGACAAGGCCGGACATCGGAAAACACTTTACTTGTACTTATCCGTCCACGACGGCCGTAAGCTCAGTTTTGATCAGAGAAACCGACGAGGGACAGAAGCCTTCGTGAGTAAGGTCCTCCAGGGACCTGAGCTCCGATACCAAAAGGTTGAGAAAGTCGTCTTTGCGCTCATCATCACCGCAAGAAGACTTCGGCAATACTTCCAATGCCACCCTGTGGTGGTAAGAACCGACCAACCTATCCGACAGGTACTACACAAACCAGATCTGGCTGGGCGAATGATTGCGTGGTCGATTGAACTCTCGACTTGGGATTACATACGAACCACGACTTGCAATAAAAGCCCAAGCGTTGTCCGACTTTCGCGTAACTCACAATGCATGACACGGCGACCCAACCCAAGAAAGCTTTCTGACCATTTTTGTCGACGGATCGTCGAACCCCAAAGGAAGTGGGGCCGGGGTGATAGTCGAAAATTCGTAGGGTTTGACTTTGGAGCACTCCCTAAAGTTTGAATTCCCAACTTCAAACAATCGTGCCGAGTACGAGGCCGCATTGCCGGGGTTGCTAATGGCAAAGGATTTAGAGGCAACGCGGATCACACTCTGCAGTTGACTCCCGGCCTAGTAACCTCTCAAATCCGAGGTGACTATCAAGCTAAAGAGCCCTCTACATAAATACTTGAACAAGGTCCAAGAACTTTGAAAAGATTTTGAAGAAGTCGATGATAGAGCACATCCCAAGGGAACAGAACTCCGTGAGCCGACCTCTTATCTAAGTCAAGCCAAAGACAAAAAGCCTTGGCAACAACCAGTCTGTAATCCAAGAAACTCTTTCCCAACCCTCCATCACGGATCATAACATATCCCAAGTGGAGGATCATCAGCCATCTTGGATCACTCCTATACTGGGCTATCTGCAGCATGGAAAGCTCCCAACAGACCCGAAGGAGGCTTCCAGAGTAGTAAAGACGTCGGTCAGATACACCATTTACAACGGTCGACTATACCGGCGTGGTTTCTCTTCTCCTCTCCTAAAGTGCTTAACCCCCAAAGAAGCAGAATACGCCCTAGCTGAAGTTCATGAAGGGAGTCGCCCACCACTTAGGAGCCAAAGCCCTAGCCCAAAAAGTATTAAGGGCAGGATTCTATTGGCCGACAATGGAAGCTGACTCTCATGCACATGTTCAAACTTGCGACAAGTGTCAGCGTCATGCAGATCATTTTCAAGCCCCTTCAGAAGAGTTGTCCACGACGTCGGTTCCTTGGCCCTTTTACCGACGGGGTATGGACATCTTAGGTCCATTCCCCCAGGCCCCAGGGCAGTTTAAGTATTTGGTGGTAGCAGTAGACTATTTTACTAAATGGATCGAGGCCGAACCCCTGATCACCATCACCTCGGCCGACCAAGTTTACTTGGCGCCATATCATCACCAGTTCGACATACCGGAATCTGTAGTCACAGACAACGGAACCCAGTTCAAAGACAAAGCTTTTGAGGAGCTACTAGCCGGACTGAAAATAAAGCACCACTGCAGCTCCGTCGAGAACCCCAGAACGAACGGACAAACCGAGGCCGCCAATAGAATCATCATGCGGGGCTTGAAAAAGAGGTTAGACGAAGCCAAAGGGAACTTGGTCGAGCAACTTGACCATGTTCTCTGGGCATACCGGACCACCCCTCATTCCACGACGGGAGAAACCCTTTTCAAGCTGACTTATGGCTGCGAAGCCATGATCCCGGTGGAGATAGGGGAGCCTAGCTGGCGCTACCAACAGCTTCATCCGACAAAGAACCCCGGCCTAATCAGAGAGGACCTAGACTTGCTCGAAGAAAGAAGAAACGTAGCCCACATACGGGATGCCGCCCTCAAGCAGAAGACAACGGCCAGGTACAACAAGAAGGTAATCCCGAGAAAATTCCAGCTCGACGATCTAGTCCTCAGAAGAGCCGACATAGGAGGTAAAAATGTCTCCCAAGGAAAACTGGCCCCTAACTGGGAAGGCCCCTATCGCGTCGTCACCAGTACGGGCAAGGGAGCCCACACATTGGAAACGTTATCTGGGACCCCGGTCAAGAATTACTGGAATATGGACAAACTAAGGAAATACTATAGCTAAATGCCCATAGCGGCTTAGCCTTTCAGTAAAATTATCTTTGATCCATTCTTGTTTTAAATAAGTATGCTATGTACGGACTCTTGTTCTCCCAGGTTCAGCAATAAAGTTATTATTCAGAAAACCAGGTTTGATCCAACGCGTTGCTCTAAAAAGTCGATAGGAGACAGTACGGATCATATGTACACACTCCTTCCTTACACCTAAGCCAAGAAGGGATCCTAAAATCTGTACGATTAGGGTACTTATCCCGGGCAAGGTTGAAAGCAATGCTGGCACCTTGGGCAAAAGGGTCTTCGCGTAAAATTCCCTAACCAGGCGCTACTCTTACCTATGTCTGCAATTCCAACCGCTTCCCACAGCAAACACCGGAATACGGATTGAGGTCTTACTTCGCCTAAGTCTAAAATTTCTTGACGTTTCATTATTACAAGCGTTAGATTAAAGACCAAGGCCTTTTCCTACCTAAGTCCAAGGGAATGCCACTCAATTAATAACATGAGTGAAGGATCCCGGACCATGGTTTTCACAACACAGTTTTCTAAGTCCAGCATAACAACTACGAAAATGAGCGTTGGACCCAGGTCGGACCATGAAAAACGAAAACAAACGACTAAACAAAGTAATTAGTTATAAAACCCCACACACGGGGCAATTGTCTATACAAATAGTAAAACCCCACGCAGGGGGCAAAAAATAATTAAAATTAAATGTCAGCCCCTTCCTCTTCCGGGATCTGAATAACCTCCGGGTTGCCACCAGAAGTCGGGTTGCCACCAGGAGCTTTCGCAGCCACTTCCTCGACAGCTACAAGCTAGCCGTTGTGAAACATTTTCTCTGAGGTCACACCCTCCAAGATAAGGTCGACCCCAGGATTGAAGTGCTGGATTTGCTTCACAGCATTTTGGAACTGCTCCTCCCCAACATTTCTAGCCACTCCGTCCAGCTCCTCTACTTCCTTCTCAAGCTCCGCCACCTCGGCCCTCAGAGCGCCAATGCTTCTGTCAGCTTCAAGCTTCTCAACCTTCCTGGCAGCCTCAGAGTCCGCCAATGCCTTTTCCAGCTCAGTGACTTTCTTCTCCAGTTCGAAGGCTCTCATCCTATTATCCTCACTGGCTTTTAGGGACGCGGCTAACTTCTGGTCGGTCTCCTCCTTTTCTTTCTTCAAGACCTCAGCTCTGCCGACGCCTGGCGATCAGCCTTCTCGATAGTGACCTCGATGACACGGATCTCGGCTGCCACCCGGAGTGCTTGCCTCTGGAGTGCGGCTAAGGTCGGGCCCAGGCCCTGTTCAACAATATGCTTGCCTCACCTCGCCACTCAAAAATCTCCCATCTATGAAGGGCCCGGGCTCTGAGTTCCCCGTGATGATTGGCAAGAAGTCAGCCATTTCCCTCTCGCCGCCCTCCGACGATTGTCCATCACGCTCGGAAGGCTCTTCGACAGCTCGCCTTTTTCTCCTTTTGAGAAGGGGAGCAGGGGACTCCGGCTCATCTTGCTCTCCAATGGCAACACCTCGGCCGGATGAGTTCAGAATGGCTGTGGAGGAAGAAGCCATGGTTTTCTTCCCTTTCCTCCGGTTTCTTGAAGACCGCAGTGCAACCATGGAAGATCCAGATGTCATGTTGCTAACTGAAAAGAAGCAGAAACAAATACAGTCAATACATCTCGGAACATTGATATATGAAGACAAAGCAAACTCTTAGGGACACACTAGAGGCACAAACGCCCTAACTCCTACCTAACAAAGTGTAAAGAAGATCATCACCAGGGACACAAAGGACATCTCTAATGTTGATGTTCCCATGCTTCTCAACGTATCGGGTTATGAATTTCGCGGTCCTAGATTCTTCGGGGTCGAGATCTCCCTCTTCTTTCTCAATCATGTCGAGAGGCACGTCCCAGCACCTCTACGTCCAATAAAGAGGAAATTCTGGCTCCCCGTCCGGCTTGAGGAAAAAGGGATGACATCCCTCCTTGGCTTTTATCTTGAAAAACGCAGTCTTAAACCTTTGAAGCTTTTTTCGAAAACATCAAAGGACTTACGACCAAGCCGAGATCGGATGACAAGCCAGCTCGTCTGCCTTACCGTCCTCTGGGTGTTTATTCTTGTATAAAAATAAAAAAAGGTATTCGCCGAACACTTGAGGCCCATCAACCGACAAAACCTCTCGAACGATATGATGTATCCCCAACCGTTAGGATGGATCTGTGAAGGGGCCACTTGGAGAGTACGGAGTATGTCCATTTGAAAGTCAGAAAACGGCATCCTTAGCCCTAACTTAAGGAAAAGCGGCTCGTACAGGAACATGAAATGCGAACCCTTTTCTCGGCAGGAACATATCCTCTCATTCCAGCCGGACAGACGACTTCGAACTCATCATCTCGCCTTGTTCACAGCTTAGCTCCAAGGCGAAGAGGGACTCTCGGAGTACGGCTTCACTTGAAAACTTGGATCGACGATCCCACACGTCGTCCACTACCCACACACATACCAACCCGGGCCCCGCCGCACTCGAACCAGCTCGTCCTCCGCCGGATCACAGACGTGGTGAGATGGGGGTTGAACCCCAGCTTTTTTCCCTTTGGCCATGGAAACCCTGACAACATCCAAAGAAGTCGGTAAGAAACTGTCAGAATCAATAGTTTCACAGATTCAGACGCAGGGAGAGCGAGGTAATCCTAACCTCCCCTACCGACCTCCTGTCCCACCGGAAATAAAGCATTCAGGGGAACTCCTCCACCGCGCGTGGCACGGCGAAGTTGGTGTTTCAAGGAGGCGACTGTATCTACCTAAATTGCTAAGCCCTATTTGAAGACAAGCAAAACCAGAAACGCATAGCTACTCTACTTTTTGGAAAGCGCAAATGACAAAAAGACTGAAAGAAAGCAACTTACGGTGCAAAAGCAAAGAATGGAGAAGCTGCGCTAGAACAATGGAGGAGCCACGAATGGAAAGCACCCAAAAGGAAGCCAAAGCTTTCAACGAACGGTGAAGGAGGCTAAAAATGACAGAGTAAGGAAGACAAACCCTTGACTCTTATTTATAAAGGGTCTATCAAGGGTTGAACGGTTAGGGGGCATTCCTGTCCCCTCCAACGCAAGCTCAAAAGGTGCTCATCATGGCTCGCGGAGCTCTAGGCACGTCCCTACAATGAAATCGCAACATGTGGCCCACACAACTGTAATAGCAGTTGAAAAGACGGTTACGCAGTAATCTAAAGAGTCGTACGAATAAGGGATGAGAACCCGGGTTGGTACCACGGATTCCAGGCCCAATTAACTATTGACGACATGCTAATTCCGAGGTGTGTTTTTGGCCCTTACTCCGGTTGGCATTGGACCAACCCCGACAATGTCTTTACTTGGTTTTTACCGGGATAAGCGTCGGACTCATCCCGGCAGAGTTACTTCGGTTTGAAAATGAAATGGAAATACAGAACAAATTCAGAAAAGGAAAAGGTTTATTGAATCATTTTCATTCCATACATCGTCATACAATTGAATAAGAGGAAAAGGAAGATATTGAGACATGGAATAAGGAAATCCCGAAAAAAAGAGGGTAAATATCTCCGGCCACCTGGCTCGTACCCCGTCCACATCTCCAAACCTCGGTCTCCTAAAAAGTGGATTGGCTTTGCAGAACATTGGCAAACTGGGATCATGACCCCGGAGAGAATGTCAATGTTCTTTGCACAACCACTCCGCGATGCAATTAAAGGCCGAGATCTTCTTTCGCCCGATGGAAGGGGTACGACCTCTCTAGCTGAAGAATCCTCCGCCGGTGTCAGCCATTCCAGGTTGCCTCAAGTCATGGAGCAGCTACAGCGGGTTTTCCACCCCGGAACAGACTGAAGCCACTCCGGAGTAGAAATCCTCCGCTCACTCGTCCTTCTCCCACCTTCTCAACGGATAGCGGCAGAAGCGGATACCCGCTACTTCCTTGAAAGCAAGTCAAAGAAAGCAGACCACCCCAGGTTGCTCCAAGGGGGTTCTCACTCCTTTGATTAGGCATCCTTACATTTCTAGCCGTTACTACGAAAAAGACCGGCCAGATGCTTTCAAGTAACCCGCCGAGAAGATGGAGAGAGGAACAGTGTGCTCCATCGGGTCCCCATGCAACGGAGGACGGAAGCATGATTCCATCCTAACAACACGAAGGATCAGACACCCCCGTGTACGCCGGGATAGAAAGGCTTCCGCCTCCCCAAATGCATAGCAACCCAGTTTTATGCCAAGATAGAAAGGCCCATGTCGGAAAGAAAAAAACGCTCGGAGAAGATCAAATCTCTTCAAGGACTTTGGAAAAAATAAAAATATGATTTTTGTAGATGATGAAGCTCTCTTCACATAAAAGGAGAAAGAAAAAAGAACTACATTCATCCCCTTGGGAAAAATCATCTCTACGCGATAGTGAAGAAGAAGAGAATGCGAGCTCATGAAGAAGTGTTCTGTACTTATAGCGTGCATAAAGGATTCTGATTGGTCGCGTAAAAGGTGACATGATCCCATGAAGTCAGCCAAAATAAATGTTCAGATCCCTGGTTGGACACAAAGATAGGGAGCAGTTAAGAAAATCTTTATGAAACTAACGTTTTCTTTAAAAGAATCGTTATTTCCCAAGAATCATTATTTCCCAATAAAGTCCAAGTATCAGTTTCCCAGAGAATCGCAAGCTGAAGTCACCAAAGATCATATTTGGGATTCACGTTGAATATGTCTCCAGCACTCGTACTGGAGAGCAATAGTTTTTGCTCATAATTAAGTAAAACAAGGACGTCGGTAATAACTTGGGGTCTAACGCCTATCTGATAAATTGCTACGTCAGCCATGTGTTGGTTGATCCATTCTAAACTTGGCTCTTGTCTGTCTCATCCAAGAGCCAAGCTGGGAGCAACTGTTCTGGACTGAGATCCGGGATCCCAACCCATGGGATCAACCCAGCGTGCTCATTACCGGACTTCCCCTATCCGTCGTGGAGGAAGACTCACGACGTGCTTCGGACCACGGATCAAGACACCTGAGCGGTGTTATTATATGACATCGTGGCTGATTGATCCGCGCAGAGGATAAAATCCTAGATATACGCAACTGTCAATCGTCAGCTTACGATATTATAGGATTTATAGATATCTTTGATGGCTGGATACTTTCCTTATCTTAATCCCGGATTTATAGGGATATATCCTACAATAATGGAAAGGTGATTATCATCAAGATATCAATCCTAAATTACCTGCATCTAAGAGGAATCCCTTTAGGATTCTGCGTACGCTCCTATAAATACCATGTCAAGCGTTAAAGGTATGCATCTCTTCTGATGTACAGACTGTCCCTATTGTGCATAGTCTAACTTGAGCGTCGGAGTGCCTTTTGCAGGTACTCACCCCCTCATACCACCATTGTTGTTGCTGTGCTACGGAGGAATCCACCCTAACGTGCCTATCTCAAGTACTCCTCTAAATTTACTTCAGAACAATATTTTAATTTTTAAGATTTTTATAATTACATTACAATCACAATTGCAATTGCATTAATTGTATTTTTTAACAATTCTTTATAATTATAATAAATGCAACATAACTGCAATTGCGATCGTAATTTAAAATAACAAAACAATCACTTAATCAAGATAAAGCGAGAAGTTATATAGGCATTATTGCTTATCCTATAATGAGATATGACTTTATGAATAAATGCCTTTCAAATGGGTAAAAAAAATAATAACATATAAAATATTATAAAAAATAGTTAAAAAAATTTATCTTTAAAGTGAGTAAGTAAATAGATACATATCATTTGAATTGCATGGAGTCAAAGATATATGTTAAGAGAAATATTTGCATATATATAATACACTTAAGTTAGATATATTAGATCAATTATATTTTTAATTAATAATTAATTACTAATTATAATTAATTATTGATTAACTATCTTAATTAATAACAATTATAAGAAAGTTATGGCTAGTGATGGATCGGTGAAGCCTGAAGAGTTAGGAACCTGGAATTTCCAATTGGAGTCGTAGAAAGCAAAAGATTGAACTCAACTAAAAACGGAGCAGTTAAGTGCTCTGATCGACCCGTATAATCAGGGAAGGCATGCTCAAGGACAATTGCCCTCAGGAAGCAGTTATATAATCGACGCTGCTCGATCCTATTAGTTGTGCCAAGTGCCAACGTTCATTGGCACAAACCAATTTACTTTTCAGGAGCTTACACAAATATTATTGTAATGATTGGAAAAGAAGTGACCAAAATGCTATTGTGCTACAATTATTGTGATGTGTATTGTGTATGTGTTTATGACTTTGTTGTTGAGTGTTTTTGATTCGGACAATTCCAGTAATACTTGAAATCTGTATCTTCCTGCTAAACTATGTCATGTGGAACGATCACCGGGTATAATCCAATTCTTGAAGCTACGGTCACTTGGACACTTATACCGAAGAGTTGCCACACAAGCAACCCAAAGAAGCTGATGAGTTGCTTAGTAGGGAGTCTCTCTGGGTAATTATTTTTTTTCCTAGCATGTGAACATTCAAAAGTGATTATTTGTTTTTAATTTATTTGGCAGTGAGTTAGTACTTTTAATTAACTTTAGAAAGATCGATATGAATCAATGTCTCAAGTATTATTTCTACTACCCTAACCATCCAAATATCATGAATAGAAAGATAAGATGCCTTACCAAAAATAAGATAGGATAATATGCTTGTACATCCTGAACAAGATATTTCCCAAAACAGCAAAATCTCTTTTACAAGGATAAACCAACAACTGTTTATTAGTGATTACTGGATTACTACAGTTTAGGTCTGTCCATCCCATGCCTTGTAAAAGGATTCATTCTGTTTAAGCAGAGTTATAGCAGAATATGCTGAAAGATTTTTTTTATTTCTTAATTATATCTTGATTCTTTGCTTGCATCGAAAGGCCTATTCATGGAATTCCGTATGGATTGAAAGACATAATTTGGTGCCCAAATACAGAACAACCTGGGGTTCGAAATCCTTCAAAGGTCTAGTTATTGACAAGGGAGCTTGGTTCTAGAAGAGGTAACATCTATGCCAAAAATGTAAATCTACAACCAGAAAGTATATCTGAGGCTACTATTTGTTGGAACTTGCATATCTTGATGATGCTGAAATGCAGGTCAGTACTTCAAGTAATTTGGCAAGTACATATGATTCAAGCTGAGGTTTGACAATTGACATCGTATTTTTCCAAATTCCATGAAGCCATTTGCATCTCTTAAATGTTGTTGGTATAATACAAAAAAACTAAACTTCTTTTGCTATGGTAACTCTAGGTTGTTCATGTTCTTGCATCAAAGGGTGTCAAGATGATCCGTTTTAAACTGAATTACACAGTTGCTTCTGTTCAAGGTATCTTAAATTTCACAATGGATGTTAATATGTTGGCTCACTTTAATGAGTGGCAACTGACAACGCTAGTGCCAGGATAATGGGTGACTGAAGAAACTAGGAAATAGAAGACAAACTTGAATGACTGAATCTCTTGACATATTAACTTTCATGGCCTGCACTATTATGTTACTGAATCGGGTTAATATTAGCGTAGCATAAATCAATGTCGTTCTATTAATTTTAGCTATAATCTCTTGCGATTCAGATTCAAATTGTTATCTGCAGGCACAAAGAGCACTGGGGAAGGTTAATCAAAGAAATAAAAGAGTCGACGTGGATACATTCGTTGGCAAAGCGGTTTGCTTGTCAGAGTTATTCCAACAGGATTTACTAAAATCTCCAATCTAATCCACCAGCAGAAAGAGAATCACTGTCAGTCTGTCACAGCATTTATGTTCCCAACTTTGATATTTTTATCATATGCATATATATTTTTTTATATTTTATCTAATATTATTTATTATATTTATTTTATTATTATTATTTTTTTAATTACACACTCTTAAAAAAATATATACTATATATACACTTTTTTAAAAGTTATGCTCCGTGAATGTAAACACAGTGTACGCTTGTGACTGTAACTGATTTTAGTATTTTTTTTATATGTATATTTTAAAAATATCCAAATTGTTTGAACTTTGAATCGTAAATCATCAGGCATAAATTTTAAAATATTTTTAATTATTTTTTAAACTTTAACTAGTATCTTTGTAAATTTTTTTATTTATGATTCATCAACTCGTTAAAAGTGATATCACGTTGCAACATCTTATTCATCCATTTATATTAAATTTGAATTGTATTAATTTATTTATTAAAATTGATTTAAATATATTTTATTGCTTAAAATAAAGAAAAAACAAATATATTTTAAAACAAAATTTATTTTTTATTTATTTATAAAGAACGCTATATATTAACATCAAGTTTTAATGAATAAATTAATAAATAATTTAAAATGAATGTTAATAGATAGATAAAATGTTATCAAGTGTATCACCATTTGTAAGTCAATAAATTCAATATAAAATAATTTATTAAGACATTAATTAAAATTTAAAAATTAATTAAAAAATTTTAAAATTCAATAATTTATTAAAAAGTTAAAATTTAATGAGACTACATATTCTTTTTTTAATTAGCATAACTTATAACTTGACCCTCAATTTGCTATTATGTTTGAATTTTTTTTGCCTCTTCCTTTGCTAGCTCTAGTGCAGATAAAAGTTTTGTTATATTTTTTAAAAATATTCTCTTAATAATATTTTTAATATTTAATAAAAAAGTATTAAATAAAAAGGTAAATATATTTAATATTTTAAAAATATAAAAATATTTAATATTTAAAAAAATTAATAAAAAATTTGGTTAGAAATGTTTAGAATTATTTTAAAAATTATATTAAACACTGCCTACTTGTGTCATTGAGCCAAAGTAGTGCCAACTATTTCAGCACTATGTTTTCGCTGTACCCTGCTACCTACCAATTCCTACGAGGGACATTAGTAAAAATTTTTTTTTTGGTAGATGGAGGCATTAAAGTTTGAACATATAACATTTTGAAATTTATCCTAAGAGTAATCCTATATTCTCTTATTCAATTATTTTAATAATTATTTTAATATTAAATAAAAAAGTATTAAATAAAAAAATAAATATATTTAATGTCTTAAAAACATAAAAATATTTATTTTTTTCATTTAAGTAATTAAAAAGATTAATAAGAATAGACATAGCAAAATTACCATTGCACTACGTGATTCATGCGGATTACCCACGACGGAAATGGATAGATGCACTTTAATAAATGAGGGTGGGGCGGGGATTATAAGACGCTACCGCAAATACTGCAAACCCGCTTAGATATATATTTTATTTAATATATATCATATATTATAATTCTTTTTTCTTTTTAACTTTGAGATGAGATTTAAAATACGTATATTTTATTATTTTAAAATAATATTTTTATTAAATGAATCCATAGTGATAAAATTTGTTGAAAAAATATATACTATTTATGTAATAGTTATTTATGTAAACTAATTATTATAAAATATAATTGGATTTAGTTTGTTATTTATAATAATCTTTTAATTTTGTAAGAATCTTTTAATTTTGTAAGAATCTTATATTGTTAAACAAAATTATAAGATGTGATGTTAAAATTTATTTTATTTATGTTTGTTTTATAATTTTTAAAATTTTATTTTAAAATATCAAATACCAGTATATACCGTAGATATCCGCGGATATTTCATCTACCTGCGAGGATTATAAATGAAGACTACAAGAAACGGACAAGGCGTGAGAAGACTATCCGCTACGCATTTCTTTCCATTACCATCCCTAAGTAAGAAGATTGAGTAGGAAGATAAATCATTTTTTTTATCCTAATTCTTATCACTAATTAAAATCTTAATGGCTTAATTTGTCCTATGAATATATCCATATATGATTATAATTATTTTTCTTTAAAAGGGAATAGGCCATTGACTTAGGGAGAAAATCAACCATTTTTTGCCAGTTATCAACAGCTGTTTCTGTGCTTAATGGTAGGTGCTCAGGATAATTATGCAATTGCATTGTGATTGCAATGATGGTAGAAGATCCATTAAGTGGAAAATGCCACTTGGGGATTATGAAGTAAGTGCGTCTGAGTTTTAACTTAATTTAAATAGGAAAATTGACCATTTCAGTGGTCTGATCGACGACAGGCATATATGCCGAAAGGTCATGAATTTTCAATTCTTAAGTGGGTAAAGTTAATGTTTGGTCTAGAGGCTACTGAATTTGGATCATTTCTTCTATGTATGTTCAAAACTTGATTCGGTCGAAGTTAATTTTGGATGAGTTGAGTTTTAAAAATTAGATTTGGTATATTTTTAAATCAGGTTTAAAATGTACTTTGAATTATTTTAATTCAGATTAGCATTTTAAATTATTTTAAAATTTTATTTTTATTTATAATTAGTTATAAATAATGAATTTTTTTGACTTAAATTAATAATTTTTATATAATATAATAATATATTTATATTTATATTATTTATTTTAAAATATATATTATAAAATATATTTTATTTTTATAATTTTATAATTTAATTATACATAATATTCAAATTTATATATTATATATACATATCAAATTAACTCTATTTAAACTCAATTATTATTAAGTCATAATCAAGTTGAACCAATCAAAAATTTAACTCAAATTAAAATCGTCTCAACCCATCTTTTATACACTCTTAATTTCTTCCATTGATCCACTCTTCTGATGGTCAGGTACAACTCTATGCTATATTGAGGTAGTGGTTATAAAGAGGAATTAAACTAAAAGATAGTGGATTTTGCTAATCCTGTCGATCCCTTGCAACAGACTCAACGGGACCAGTCTAGTCTACTAGACTAGTACAGTTTTCCGAAGACAGGATGATAGGCAGTATGTTTCTAACCCCTATGGCCCTTATTATGAACAAGATTTGGCTCATTCTGTGGTGCACCCTCTAATAAATGGTGTACCGGTGCTCCTTAACTTTTTTACCATTGGATATATGTAAAAATTTAGATGAACGACAGAGATTGAAGACCTATTGCCTAATGAATAGGTAAGTTGGTGAAATTAATTTTTGTAAATTGGTCCCTGAAACTGGGGGAAAGAAAGGGCAAAAAAAATAGGAAGACAAACCTGCCATGATGTCAGCCCCATCAATGATGAACTTGGAGATACTGTGATCCACCACGTCCAGGAGCAGAGTAACCGATCCAATACGGGCAGTTTTTTTTCCACCACTGGGTATTGACGAATGACGACGGAGAAGGAATCACTGCTAATTCGAGAGCGGCGCTCCCCCTTAAACGCTGCTGCTCCTCCATAGTCGCCGCCACTCTTCGATTGTAGCTAGTACCTAGTAGCACTGAATTGATCCAAACACGACCCAAATTTCGCCTCTTTGCTTCTGTGCTTGCGTCCTTGGTGAACGAGGAGTCATGGTAGAGCAGTCCAATGACGCTGATGAGTCAGCTTCAACGACAACCGAGCAACAGTAAATCTGTGAGATCTAACCAAAAAGCCACAAACTTACTTTCATATTGTTCTTCTCTTTTGGTAGAAGTGTCAAAACGGATCAGACCGTTCTATTTGGACCAGCTCATTCGGGTTGGGTTGTCATTTGGATTTGACTCACTTTGACACCCTTAATCTTTTGATTCCGACCCAGAACGCAGAACTAGTTTCTATGGTTTTTCTCTTTTGTTTTTAATTTTTTTCTTTTTATTTTTGTCACTTTCTTGGTGATTTTCTTGCGCTTTCCGATTGAATTAGATGGAGAATATGAAAAGGAAAATTGAGTTTGTGTTGGTTTTTTTTAGAAAAATATTTGAAGATCTAGTAATGGCACCTCTTTTCAAATAAATAAAAAAAAAAAACTGGGCTGCCTCAGAACCAATCTCATGGTTCATTTCAGTTTATGATATTGATCCAATGGACTTTTGGGTACCATTGTTGTTATAAGATGTGGTTGTTTACAGAACCATTGATACAGAACCGTGTTAGTCCAAGTTTTGGGTATCCTTGTAACCATGGGTATACTTGTTACAGAACCATTCGAAACGTGAATGGATATTTATAAGATGTGGTTTGAAAGATGTTGATTTTGCTCAACAATGGAGTTCAATGATCCAGAGCTCAGTGAAACTGGAAACTTACTAAAGCAATAAAATGAAAATTATAACTTCTATAGGACCAAAATGTAAATAATTAATAGATTATTTTATAAATTACAAATACTTATGATATCAGGTAAGCCTACAAGGAGTAAAAAGTGCACCTCAGAATCATCCCATTTATTTATTACATGAGAAATGACTTATCTTTTTATTTAATTTTTTTATTAATTTTTTTAATTATTAAATAAAAAATATTAAATATTAAATATTTTTAAAATATTAAATATATTTATTTTTATTTAATATTAAAATAATTATAAAAATAATTAAGTAAAAAAATATAACATTACTCTTATTACATTGTCATTTATCATGTTATTTAGGTGGAATTGTGGATTATTGGAGTGTCTATTCTCGAGGTGGAAGGGTGTCTGCGTTTTGATTGCGGGTAAAATTCATGAATGACAAGTTGGCCGTAGAAAGTCAGAAACAAAGATAAGTCAACGCGTAAAGTCATAAATGTGTAGCTGCCATTTTGCCAATGGGGGAAAGAAAGGTGCTACTCAAATCAGTCAGGTTTGTACCAAATATGGGTAAGCTTCATGAAAAGTCTGATTAGATTAGATTAGATGTGGTGCTAGATTTAAATTTAATTTAATTTAATTATATAATGACGTAAAATGAGGATATTGTACCACAACTAGCTTAGTGTAATAGTGGCATAATCGCAGAATCACCAATCGGGTGTAATGAGTAATGCGGCTTGATTAACATGCGGAGTATTGGAGTAATGATACTTACCTAAAAACCACATCAAATGTTAGCCAAGATATACTTGCACATATATAATTCAGACTAAACTACATATATAATGACGTACTGTATATATATATTTTTTACCATAGATAAAAAATTTTATTAACGAAAGTGAGAGAGAAACAAAGTACTAACTAAAATATATTAGAATAAGCAGTTATTTAACATCACTCCAACAAGGAGGAAAAGACATATAATTAACTAATAACTCAGGATATAGAAAACTCAGATCAACGATCGAGTGTAATACAAAAAGTATCAACATGAAATAACCTATTTCCATTAAAGATATCATTTTTAGACTTCCAAATTTGCCAAGTGAGCGAGTAGGTGTGCATCTTGTCTCTTTTTATTGTATGAATTTACAAATTCCTCCACTATAGTCGAAAAAAGAATGGCATAAGAACTTTTGGATAGGGGTTCCACTTATAGACTTTCTAATCCAAGCCCACAGATTTGGTTTTAAAAGAACTCCTCTCTGAAAATACTATCCCCACCACAACATAAACCGTCGCTAGGGTGATGACAAGAGTTTCCTCATTGTTGAAATTGACGACCTCTTCATTGGCCAATATCAATGAAGATGATGAATAATATGAGGCTATATTTAGAGAGATAGCAACATTTGCATACACTTACTTTTTCAAATTGATTACAGCAAGGAACAAGAACTAGTATAAGGTAGAGGGTTGTGGGTGGAAAGCAAACAGCTGTTGAGATTTACTTTATGTTTGGATTTTTTTTATTAACAAAACGGAATAGAATATGTAAGAATTGACCGGAAAGGAAAAGAATAGAATTGAATATAATTATCATTTTCCTTATTTAGAAGTTTTATTAATGAAATGGAACAGAATATGTATTCTCTCCATTCCGCCTCATTTTTTAAGAGAACAAAAGTTAATCATTTGAGGAGAAGAGAAAAGAAATGATTCCTTATATGTTATATTCCCTCTCTATGTATTTTAAAATTCTCAAATAACCTTGTGTTTGGATTTTTTTTATTAACAGAACGGAATGGAATAAGTGATAATGGATTGAAAAAAAAAGGAATAGAACATAGTTCCCTCCCTCTTTGTTTGGAAGATTCATCAACAGAACGGAACGGAATATGTGTTTCCCCTATTCTACCTCAATTTTAGAGGGAACATAAATTGGACATTTGAGGGGAAGAAGGAGGAGTAATGATTTCCGCTGTATTCCGTTCTGTTTCTATGCATTTTAAAACTCTCAAACATAAAAAATTATTTTCGTTCCTCTCATTTCCTTTCCGTTCCACTTTTTACCTGTCATCTAAACATATTGTAAGAGAAGTTATTCCCTTTCCCTTTTTCCTATTACTTATCATCCAAACATAGTATTAGTGGCGCCGCTTAACAAAGGATGATCACGAACGACCCTTTGCGAAGGATGATCAACCTCGCACAACAATAAATTAGGACCAAGTGATTAGACCATGATTACGCAAAGACGATTGGGTGAGACTTGGAAAGAGACAACGATTTCACGAAGCAATGGAAGGAGAAAGCCAAACCACAGTTGTAAAAACGATCCACACGTTAAATGACAGTGGCACTGAGAGACGACAAATACCAATGATGCAAATAAAGAGTGAACCTCTACTTTGGTCCCTGAAATTGTATGCACTAGTCACATTCATCCTTGAAATATGAAAACCTTTACTTTAGTCTCTGAAACATTAATTCGTACGATTAGTTTGATCCTTTTTTCCTATCATATTAGTCCCTAAAAAAGACCAAACTAATCATACAGATTGATATTTCAAGGACTAAAATGAAGGTTTCAATATTTCAAGAACGAATGTGACCGGTACATATAATTTCAGGGATTAAAATGAAAGTTTACTCTGTAAATAAAGATTTGATAGAGCATATAAAGCGGAAGAAACAACACTTCTACGTAGGCAGCACAAACCCTAGGGAAGAGACTGAATTCCTACATAATGACATATTGTATATATATAATTATAATTATACAAATCACTTTATTCTAATTAAATTGTTTTTTTTGAACTTTAATGTGATAAAGTTAGATATTGTTCAATAATGCACAATTTATTCAATGAAAAAGTTGCCACATAAAATGTGCATGGATATTTTTCTTTAATGATGGGCATCAACCTTGCGCCTTTGTGTTAACTTAATTGCTTATGGTTGGAGTCGGACAGGAAAAAGTTAAGTAGAGGAAACACACAATATCCTTTAATGGAATGAAATAAGCGAGTCTAAATATCCAAAAGAAAATTGAAAATTGCTTTCGTGTAACCGACTAACCGTAACATGCAATGCTTTTATTAGAAGAACAACTTAAACCATTAATTCAGCATCAGGTCAGGGATCGATACAACTAAGAGTAATTTTTAATTAGGTATGATTTAATATAAATATTTAAATTATTATTTAATAAGTATAAGATAATAAAAATTATTATAAAATTATACTAATTTTTAATAATATTTTTATATATGTTAAATAATAATTTGAATTGTTATTTGGTGTTGTTAAAGAATGTCAAAATCAAAACACAACAAACCCTTGTTTTTTTGTTTTGTTAATAAGAGCTTTAAGGATGTGTGTTAATTATTTTTAAATTTTTATTAACATGTATTTTTCAAATATTTATTAAGTAATAAAAAATATAAAATGCTAAATAAAAAGTTAAAATTTCTAAATTTTTAATTTACAAAATATTTATTTTTATTTAATATTTTTTATTATTTAATTTTTTAACAAGTGCTTACAATCTCTTATTTTTAATAAATATTAAAATGATTATTACAATAACGTTTTAAAATAATATAACAACTCTTTTCATAAACAATGTCTAGGATATTTGTTAACACAACACATTTTTTTCAAGAGTTTTATTAACTGTGCCATGTTAAGAAATTAAAATATTTATTAATTTTCATTAGTTACTTAAAAAATGTATTAAATGTAAAAAAATTATTACTATTATATGTTTTTAAGTTTTCAAAATATTAAATATTGTTTTATTCAATAATTTTTGTTTTTAATTTTTTAACATGTATCTTACTTACATTAACAAAGCTCTTTTTTTTAATCTTAAGATGAAAAAATAAAATAGAGTTGGGAACTCCAAACTAACTAATTTAATAAATTTATATGATGTTATAATTTGATTGATTTTAATATTTTATTTTAAATACATTAAAAAAAACTACGCTAAAGATAATAAAAATGTATCATCATAATTACGGGAAAATAAAATCAAAGATATATTTTTTGGATAATAAAAAAAAATAGACAGCATTCATTTTTTTTTTAAAAAAAAGCACAGCCAAATTTAAGGATGCTATTCTTATCTGATATATGATATCAATCTCTTTAGCTAAATCTAACAATGGATATTGGATAGGAACACCATGTTCCTTTCGTTGGGATTTAAAGGGGCATTCCCCGCAATTATTCACAAAATGAGGGGCACTAATTTACAATCAGCTCAGAATTCACCTCTCGTCCCTGTTTATATAAGCCTGTTCCTTCCAAACACTTATTTCTCTCTCTTTTTTCTCTACTTTTCTCTCTTTCTTCGCTTGTGTTCGCACCCTGATCCGCCGCCTGAAACTCCTGTTGTACCCCCACCGCTCGTGCTCCTCCTTCGGATCTATCGAACACCCCAAAAACTTTACACAATTCAGCGTTTTCCGTTGTGGATTCGATTCAACTCTTAGTCGAATCTCGATAGATCCGAAGTGAAGAACCATTTCAAGGTATCGCTGCCGCACTCGATAGCATTTCCTATTCCATAATCCGATCCGTTTTATTCCGATCATTTCACGCACTTGTATTCAAATTCCTCATGCATGCGCTGATCCCTATTGTTCTCAGTTTCTGGATCTGAGTTTTTATAATATGCAGATATTCATAATTTCTTTCAGGATGCTTTTTTTAGTTTTTGCCTGCATTGCGTGTGGATAATAAGTTAATAACTGTCTATAAATGAATAATAGATGTGACGTTATGTTCCTGAAAGTTCAGTTTTTTTTTTCTTTAAATTCCATTATAGATTGTTGAATCTTATTGGTTTTTGTTTGTTGTTATTTTTTACTCGGTTGCAGATCGTAGGTTAGGTGTTGAAAATGGCATCAGGGGCCACGGGATGGTACAGGGGAAGAGTGAAATCGGTTCCTTCAGGGGACTGTTTGGTCATTGTGGCCATGGCCAGCTCCAAGCCTGGTCCCCTGCCTGAAAAAACCATCACTTTATCATCTCTAATTGCTCCTAGACTGGTAATTTTACTCATTTGACTTTTTGTTTTTCTTTTTTTAAATGTGATTTTGGGAGGAAGAACCATGTATTGTGTACTAAGTTTTATTTATTTATTTTTAATTTTTAATAAAAATTTATCTGTTCTAATTGCGTTGGTGCACTGTGTTTAAATTTTTTGCAAATTTTGCTATAGGCACGTAGAGGCGGTGTGGACGAGCCATTTGCATGGGAAAGTAGAGAGTTTCTAAGGAAGCTCTGCATAGGGAAGGTGTGCGCAATAGAGTTGCTGTTTTTGATCTGATTGAGCACTCTGGTTTTTATCTCGTTCTGTTAGAGCATGCTATATGTTTTTGACATGATATGTTGTTGGAACAGGAGGTGACTTTCAAGGTTGATTACAATGTGCCATCCATAAATCGAGACTTTGGAACCGTTTTTCTCTGTGACAAGAATGTTGCATTGCTGGTTGTTTCTCAAGGATGGGCAAAGGTTGAATAATGAATAATTGAATATCGTTTGGTTGCATCTAGATGTGTGTGCCATGTTTTGAATTATTTTCTGCGTTGCTGAATTGCGTTTATTGCAATTTTGTGTTCATGCAGATCAGGGAACAGGGGCAACAGAAAGGAGAAGTGAGTCCTTACCTAGCGGAATTGTTACGGTTGGAAGAACAAGCCAAACAAGAAGGCCTTGGTCGTTGGAGCAAGGTTTGTTTCAGTTTTCCTCTTTAGCATGAAAGAAATTTTCAAAAACTTTATTAAGGTGTGCTGTTGCTGTAACATTGAAAATTAGATGTTCATTCCTTGATGTGCTGGCAACTTGGTTTACTTGAAACCAACCTGCATTGTGTTAGGCATCTTTGCTGTAGAGCAAGTGTTTCCTACTGTCATTATCTCAAAGTCGACCTAATTACATGTTGCATGTAATAATTCAGTTGTGTATTGTGGAAATGACCGTTTGCATGTTCATCTTTTAAAATTAAGCTTTAATTACAGAATGAACTTATGCTTTGTTATCCAATATATTTTATAAATATCATCTTCAACTGCCATTTAAACTGACCAGACTGGATGATGCTAGAATGGGAATTGTAGTGACTATTCCTGTCTAATTTATAGAAATCTCTCATGAGTGCTCTCGAAATGATTTTATGGCAATTGCAGGTTCCTGGCGCTGCTGAGGCATCCATCAGAAATCTCCCACCTTCTGCCATTGGTGACCCTAGTAACTTGGATGCTATGGGCTTGTTAGCTGCAAACAAGGGAGTGCCCATGGAAGCATTTGTTGAGCAGGTTCGTGATGGCAGTACCATCCGGATCTATTTGCTCCCAGACTTCCAGTTTGTCCAAGTTTTTGTTGCTGGAATTCAGGTATGTTTCATAAATGCTGTTGCTATTGCTACAAATTTTTTTTTTACACATGCCATTAATTGTTTTCCCTTTACACCAGGCCCCACAAATGGGAAGGAGAGCTGCATCTGAAAGTGTTGTTGAATCAGAGTCGACAGCTGATGACACTAATGGAGATGTTCCTGGGGAACCTCGAGCCCCGCTGACATCTGCCCAAAGACTTGCAGTTTCAACAACTGCTGAAACTGCTGCTGATCCTTTTGCACCTGAAGCTAAATTTTTCACTGAGATGCGTGTATTGAATCGAGATGTGAGTAACATGCTTCTATAAGTTATATTGCCTTTTGCATTTCTGAGTTTCTAAATTCCAAGTGGGTATGTAGGTTCGGATTGTCCTGGAAGGCGTTGATAAGTTCAGCAATTTGATTGGATCAGTGTATTATCCTGATGGTGAATCGGCAAAGGACCTGGCATTGGAGCTAGTGGAAAATGTATGTGATTCACTTGTGTAGTGATATTACCATGTTTTATGTTGTCTAAATCAATTCTTGTTGGATCTGAAATGTTTACTGCGATGATTTTATAGTGTAGCATGACTTCATTGGTTTATGTGAGACTGAAACACGTTTGTATCCTCTTGAACTTGTACTTAATTTTAGGGGGTCCCTAGACGAGGCATGTCAGTAATTGAAGTATATATGATGAGTTTGTTACAATATGTATTGAAGCTCCAAGAGTCTTTTATTAATTACCTACCAACTATATGAATTTGGAAAGGAGACATTGTGCTTGTTATTCCTGTTGGCTTTGTAGGTTCATAGCAAGTAGGCTATCGAAGAAAACATAAATACCTATATTTGCTGGGGTGGAATATTGTCTCCAAATATTTGTTACCTTTTTTTTTTCTTTTGATAAAAGATTAGACATAATAAATTATGGATGTTTTATCAATCTTCAACTTCTTTTAGTCATTTCGTTCTTGTTTATCTTAGTTTTAATGCGAATATGCAATAGCACTTATAGGCAATTTCTACTGCCTGACATTTTAGTTGGAGTCTGATTTCCATGGTCACTCTCCCCCTGGATTTGGTATTTGAATTGTGCCAAAGTGATTTGCTTAATAGTTCTAGAGGGAGATTTTGAATGTTTCTTCATCTCTTTTCATCCGATGAAATATCAGTCACAATATACTGCAAATCTTTCTCCCTTTGATTTTTCCATCAAACAGGGTTTTGCTAAATATGTTGAATGGAGTGCAAATATGATGGAAGAAGAGGCAAAGCGGAGGCTGAAGAGTGCAGAGCTCCAGGCAAAGAAAAGCAGGTTAAGGATTTGGACAAACTATGTACCACCGCCTTCAAATTCTAAGGCAATTCATGACCAGAATTTTACTGGAAAGGTAAAATATTCCTTGACCATTGATTTATTCCAAATAGTCAATCTTCTGTAATATAAGTGTATAATATTTTGACTTGAATTTTCCAGGTGGTTGAGGTTGTGAGTGGAGATTGCATCATTGTTGCTGATGATTCCATTCCGTATGGCAGTCCACTAGCTGAGAGGCGAGTTAACCTCTCAAGCATTAGGTGTCCAAAAATGGGCAATCCTCGTCGAGATGAAAAACCAGCTCCTTATGCCCGTGAAGCAAAGGAGTTCTTGAGAACACGCCTCATTGGTCGTCAAGTATGAAAATATCTTATGATACCTTACTTTGATATCATTGGTGAATTCAGTTATATTTTATTACTCCTGTTTGCAGGTGAATGTTCAAATGGAGTATTCTAGAAAGGTTGGTCCCACAGATGGATCTGCAGTTCCATCAGGAGCTGCTGATTCCAGAATAATGGATTTTGGATCAGTATTCCTATTGTCCCCTGTGAAGGGTGACGGTGATGATACTCCTTCATCTGTTCCACCTGCTGGAAGTCAGCAAACTGGGGTGAATGTTGCTGAGTTGGTAGTTGGCCGTGGTTTTGGAACTGTCATTAGACATCGTGACTTTGAAGAGAGATCAAACTACTATGATGCTCTTCTTGCTGCTGAATCACGTGCCTCTTCTGGAAGGAAAGGGATACATTCTGCCAAGGATTCTCCAGTTACGCATATAACTGACTTGACCACGGTGAGAAAATTTAAAATTATGCTAAATTTTGTTTTTACTTTGAAGCTTAAAAATATAACTCAAATGTGACTGTTTCTTCTTGATTCATATTAGGCGTCAGCTAAGAAAGCTAGAGACTTCTTGCCTTTCCTGCACCGAAGTAGAAAAATTCCTGCTGTTGTGGAATATGTCCTCAGCGGCCATCGTTTCAAATTGTTGATTCCAAAAGAAACTTGCAGCATTGCTTTCTCATTCTCTGGTGTCAGATGTCCTGGTCGTGATGAGCCGTATTCTGATGAAGCAATTGCATTGATGAGGCGAAAGATAATGCAGAGAGATGTTGAGGTAATTCTATTTCCTCCATGAACTTAAGATTCCTGTATGTAGCTTTTGTTTTATTTAATATTTTTTAATGTCTGCAGATTGAGGTGGAAACTGTTGATAGAACTGGAACGTACTTGGGATCCTTGTGGGAGTCTAGGACCAATGTGGCAGTTACACTACTTGAAGCTGGTCTTGCAAAACTTCAAACCTCCTTTGGCAGTGAAAGAATTCCTGATTTTCACCTTCTGGAGCAAGCCGAACAATCTGCCAAGAGCCAAAAGCTGAAAGTAAGAACAGGGTCCCCAACCTCGTTTGACATTACTACTGTTCTTTCCCTGTTAACTATTCTAAAGTGATTTGTATTGCAGATCTGGGAGAATTTTGTTGAAGGGGAGGAAGTATCCAATGGTGCAACTGTTGAAAACAAACAGCAAGAAGTGCTTAAGGTGCTTAGGATACTACTGTCTCATTAGTGACCCTTTTGTGTTTAAAACTGGTGAATGACTTGCCTTTTTGTCATTCATTCATAGGTAAATGTGACGGAAGTCTTGGGTGGTGGTAAATTCTATGTCCAGACTGTTGGAGATCAAAAGATAGCATCCATTCAGCAACAGCTTGCTTCTTTGAACCTTAAAGAAGCTCCTGTGCTTGGTGCTTTTAATCCTAAGAAGGGTGACATAGTCCTTTGTCATTTTCTTGCTGATAACTCTTGGTACCGGGCAATGGTAAGTTCATGCATGAGATTTTTATTTTTGTCTTTAAATACTGGTGCAGGCATTGTCATTCTATGGCTGAAAACATGTGGCCATTAAATAAGGGTTGATGGAAAATATATCACTTGATGATTGAGTCATATGGAGACCCATTTCTTCTGCATCTTCTTTTCTAAATCCTTTAGTTGCTTCCCCCCCTCCCCCACACCTTTTTATTGATTTGTTTATCTTGGTTTCTTGACGAGCTTTTAGGTTAATATTCCATCAGTATGGTCTATATTTTATACACCATCCTGTTTATAGATTCTTTTGCATAATTAAAGCAAGTTGCTAGAGTTTTAAACTTGGAATATTATTGTAGAGTGGTTTCATCTCATTAAACCAGATCATTTTTGTATAAAATCTGCTGTATAAAATTTTTTCCTGTCAGAATATGATGAGGCTTGAAATTATTTAGTCACAACACTTTATGCACGTGTTCTCTATGACTACTTTTTGCAATTTCCTGTAATTATAGTCAGAGTTGATGAGATATGAGGTAGTTAGAGCATCACTTGTATCACCTTGTCTGTTTCTACTCTAATTTCTCTTTTCCTTGTGAAATGGTGTATGATACCACATCCCTTTGTTTCTTTGTACTGATTATTCATAATTGAATTGTGTAGATTGTCAATACACCTCGAGGACCCGTTGAATCTCCTAAGGACAAATTTGAAGTATTCTACATTGATTATGGAAATCAAGAAGAAGTAACTTATGATCAGTTACGGCCTCTTGATCCATCTGTGTCTGTTGCACCTGGTCTTGCTCAATTGTGTAGCCTTGCATACATAAAGATTCCAAACTTGGAAGAGGATTTTGGCCAAGAAGCAGCTGAATATTTGAGCGAACTCACTTTAAACAGTGGAAAAGAGTTCAGGGCTAAGGTTGAGGAGAGAGATACTTCGGGAGGAAAAGTGAAAGGGCAGGGAACTGGGACAATTCTTGCTGTAACTCTTGTTGCTGTGGATGCTGAGATCAGCGTTAATGCTGCCATGCTACAGGTTTTTATTTCTGCCCACTCTTGCTTGAAATGCTTTCAAAGTTTTATGGTTTGATTTCCTATGCACATACAGGAATAATACGCATAAAAACTGCTATGAACATTTTGTTTTCGTGTGGAATTTCCAGGAAGGACTTGCTAGGATTGAAAAAAGAAATAGGTGGGACAGAAAAGAAAGACAGCTGGCCCTTGATAATTTGGAGATGTTCCAGGGAGAAGCACGGACCAACAGGCGTGGAATCTGGCAGTATGGAGATATTCAGTCAGATGAGGAGGACACTGCTCCTCCTCCAAGAAAGGCCGGTGGCCGCAGATGAGTGTAATGGGAGGTAAATTATATATTATAGACATCTTCAGAGAAAATGAGTGAAGTTATAGGCATGAACATTTTACTTCAAGTTAGAGAGGATAAGAAAATGCCGTGCGAAATCCCTTGTAAGTTTTGTTTTGTTTTCCATGTTTTAAATTTTTTTGTTAGGTTGAAGGGACCATTATTTTCTATAGATGTCATAATAAGGTGCATACGGCAGGGTTCTTTGTTATCATGGGACAGCAGAGACGTTCTATCATAGTTGAAAATTCATGTTTGTTTGTCTTTTGGACTCAAGAAATTGTCTTTCCTTTTACCCCTCAGAGTTTGGTTTTGGCATGGGGGATGATTTTCATCGTATAGAAACTAGGCCTCAGCTTTACTTGAGCTAACTGTTGAACCCCATATCAAAGCTACTTGTGTGGCCATTCTTCTCATAGCGCTAGGACAATCGAGAACAACTTCAAAGAGGACCGCATCTTAGTTGTAAATTGATATCTTTTTATGTGGACCATCACTCTCAGCTCAGCTTGGTCACCTGCAATTTCGTAAGCGGTGATTCTTGCCCTCTATACTTTTGCCCTTGTAAGTCAAGCCAACTTTCTCCTTGCAGGATTATGGGATTTGCCGAATCCACCTGTTATGTGGGATAGCTTTATACCTTTAGGCCATTGGTCTCTGGCTCATCGCTCAATTTTTGTTTTTGCCCTCGAATAATCCTCTACATGTTTTTCAGTTTCGGGTAAGGGGTCAAGTAAAGATAATTCCAAGACGTGAGTTCCTTCTTATTCCTTTGATAAATCAGAAAAAAAAAATTCTAATTAAATGCCTGACAGATCAGGAAATGATTTTTTTTCCTTATGAGTTGTTGGGGTGAATGGTACTGTACCCAAGATGAATTTGCAAGTTCATTAAATAGATAATAAATATTTAACAAGTCCAACCCCTATTTTAGGAGAAAAAAAGGGTAACGAAATCATTTCCATTGAAGACTTTCGTAACTAAGTGTGGATATTCTTGATGAACCAAGAACAGTGAAAAACAGAAAAAGTGAAGGGAAGGACGAGAAAATTGGAGAGAAAGTTGAAGACACATCGAGAGAAGAATTTGCAATTGTATTAGTTATGTACAGTGTATTTCTACTATTTATACAGGTGCATACAAGTTACTAATCAAACAAGAATAACCGCCTATCTACTAGATTAATCAATGCATGCTTTACAGAAGTTTAATCTCCTAACTAATTATCCAACTTAGCACTGCCATGTCAGCAGCTTAAACACTGCCTCCTCACATAGCAAGTGTCTATAGTTTCCAACATTCCCCAATCAAACCCGTGTGGAGAAGGGAGTGCGAGGTCATGCCTATCCATAACATTGAATTTGCTTGCTAATGCACAGAATATGGTAGAGGCTAATGTTCAGTTAGCACATCTGCGATTTGATCAACTGCTGTTATGTGTGCTAGACAGTCGATTGTTTTTTAATGACCTCCCGTACGAAGAAAATATCAAGCTCCATATGCTTTATTCAAGTGTGAAGGATTGGGTTATGAGATAAAAGAACAGTGCTAAGGTTATCACAGTAAATGATAGGCAGATTCAAAATTGGAATGTGTAGCTCCTTCATCAAGGATTGAAGCCATAACATTTCAGTTGCAGTTTGTGCAAGACTTCTATACTCAGCTTCAGTGTTACTACGAGCCAAAACTTCTTGTTTCTTGGACCACCAAGAGATAAGATTGGGGCCTAGAAAAATGCATGAATCGGATGTTAATCTCCTATCATCTGGGTCACTAGCCTAGTCTGCATCACGAAAACAATAGAGAACAAGGTGCTTGGTTGGTTTTATAGGTAGATCATAGGAGAGTGTGCCTTTTAAGTATTATAAAAATCGACAGCTTTCAAATGGTCTTCAAGGGGCTGACTCATGAATTGACATACTTTTATTTACATTATACGCTATTTCAGGCCTCGTAATACTTGCATATTGCAAGGCTCCTACCACTGACCGATACAAAGAAGGGTCTTGCATATAATAATCATGACCATGCTTAGTCAATTTAAGTCCTGACTGCATTGGAGTGCCAATGCTTTTTGCCTCCAACATATGTACTTTTTGAAGTAAATCTCGAATGTATTTGCCCGGGGACATATGCAGTGTTCCATCTTTGAGTTGATGCATCTCTATACCTAGAAAATAGTTCAAGGAACCTGACTTTTTTAGACTAAAGGTCGTGTTGAGGTTTGAAATCAATGTTTGAATTTGAAAGGGACTGTTACCTGTAATTATGATATCATCTACATAGATGAGTACATAAATATAGGAGTGAGGAGTGGCCTTGACAAATAAAGAGGGGTCACACTACCTGGGAATGAAGCCGAAGGACTGTTAATGTAGAACCAAGCTTTAGGAGCTTGTTTGAGGCCATATAGGGCTTTAGTCAGTTTGCATACATAAGAATGGTCACCCACTTCAAATCCCATGGTTGAGTCATATAAACCTCTTGTTGGAGCATATATCATTAAGAAAGGTATTGTTTACATCAATTTGCTGTATTGGCCACTTAGAGGTGAGTAAGGCCAAAATCAATCGAATAGTTGCTGTCTTTATTACTGGAGAGAAGGTCTATGTATAGTCAAATCCTAACTACAGATGGAACTCCTTTGCTACGAGCCTAGCCTTGTATTTTTGAATTGATCCATCAAGATTTTCTTTAATCTGGAAAAACCACTTGCAACCTATTACATTTCCGTTATGTGGGAGAGGAACAAGCTTCCAAGTTTGCTTTGCAATGAGAGCATCAAATTCAGCTTCATAGCTGACTTCCACTGTGTATCTGCTAAAGCCTGTTTAACAGTTGTTGGTTCAATGTGTGTGGTTGTTGTAGCCAAGACTCTGTTTGAAAATACCATATTTAGATATCGGAAAATGTTTAATATGTTCCTTAAATATTTTGAAGCATAGGTGTTCTATGATTGGTAACTACAGATATTATATTAAAATAAATGAACGGATGAGATTAATTATCGGTTATCTGATTAATAAGTAATAGGTATGATTCATATTTTACCTACAATAAATTTTATAAATTTTAACTGATAATATTTACACACAAACAGACTCGTACACAGGGAACTTAGACTAGTTATGTCTTTTTCCTATAGATAATTATACGTACAAAAAACTCTGCAAATTTTAACTAATAATATTTATACATACAGCAATAATTTTTTTTTAAAAAATAACCGATTAACCGGTTATAATGGATAAAAACTCATAAAACACCGGTGCTCCAAAACATTTGAGGAGCATATTAAACGTTTGCATGGGATGAATGGATGTTGTGACTGATTATGCACCAGTAGTAGACTGAGAAAGAACTTGGTTTAGAATGAATATGTAATGCAGAATCAGCAGCTACTGATACTGATCAAGCAATAGTACAATTTCTATATCATGCTAATGCAATTTAGTTTTTCTGATTGAAAATCGAAATCTCTATTTTGTTCAACACTCTTTCTCAAAGTTATGTCAAATTACCTTTATTTACTATCTTGCCTAATCTCTTAGTACAATTTAGAGAAATAAAAATTTATTAAGCTCTATAAATTTCCACTAAGGTCACACAAATTATGTTTACCTATCTTTAGCTTTCGCTCAATTTGTGATGTTTATTTTAAGAAACAAATGTCATAAATTATCTCTTGATTTCATCATAAATATCAAAATAATTGAATAATAATCAAACATTCAAAAGTATTAAAAGCAATGATAAATACTCAGCCATAAAAAATAAAATTTAGAATAACAAGAATCAAGAAAATTGTATTTAAAATAATTCAATTAAATAATAAATAATAATCCTTCATTTAATGTATAACAAAAAGATAATTCAATTAAATAATAATTTAAACCCAAATAAAAGTAAATAAATAAATAATAAATCATAATTCTATTTAAAATAATATGAAATTTAGTTAAAAATAGGATCATCTAGATGGCAAAAGATTGATTTACAACAGATACAGGACAGTGAGAAGCACACTGTACTGATGCAACTGTTCTGGTTATTGGGACAACACTGGTAGGGACCTGTGAGTGGACCAAAGGTGATGCAATAACTGCAGAAGGAAGATGACCAAGAATTACTATGTCAGAAAGTGCTGTAGCAGGGTTTATTACAGGAACTGTAGAAGGAACAGTTTTGATTTTGTTGTCAAATTGCAATTCCACCATTGTCTTAAATTTAATGAAGGCATCTAAGGCAGCTGACTTCTTTCTAACGAGATACAACCAAGTATGTCTTGAAAAGGCATCAATGAATGTAATGTAGTATAAAAAACCAAAAGAAGACTGAACAAGAGCAGGACCCCACAAATCACTGAAAATTAATTCTAAAGGAGTGGAGTAAACAGTAGAGGAAGAAGGAGAATGAAGTCTATATGACTTTCCATAACAACATGCTGAACAAAAGATTTGAAACTGATTTATTATGTACTGAAAGATTACATGACTGTAAAACCTGTTTTACAATTGGGAAATGGGGATGACCTAACCTACAATTCCATAAGTATGATCATTGTTTGATTGAGTACAATTATTGGAAACAAAAACAGTATTTGCAGAATTGGTAAAATTATGGAAAACAGTACAATTATTTGCAGAAATTAGTATAAGAAAGGACCTAATAGCAGAAGAAGTATTGTGAATGGATCTTGAGTAGAATGACAGTAAATGGTGAATGCAACTTGTTGAAGGAGTATATCCCATCAGACCCAAGAGTGCGTTCAAGAAGAATCTCATTGGAGTCCTGCGATTTAACAAAATAGTGAGAGGCATGAAAATTAAAATACACATTATTATCTCGGGAAAACTTACTAACGCTCAATAATTTTTTGGTGATATATGGAACATGTAATGAATTATGCAAAGAAAGAGAGATGTGAGGATTAAAAGGTGAGGAAAACTTAAAGGAACTACTCTATGCAATTGACAAACCTTAACCATTGCCCATAACAATCTTCTCATTACCATCAAATTCTGACTCGTGCACGAGGTTTTGACAATCAGGTGTGATATGAGTTGTAGCACCCGAGTCAGCAAGCCATGCTTGATTGGTCAAAAGCTCTGGTGTAGCAATCATTGCTTGCATAGGAGACTAAAAAAGTGGAGCTGGTTGGGTTTGAGGAAATGGTGAAGTAGTGGAAAATACTAGTGGTTGATTGGGAGTAGGAGCCATCTGATAGGGAACTGGTGATGGAGAAAGCGGAAAAGGATAAGGATATAAGGGATATCGTGAATTTGGAGGAAAGGTGGGAACAAGTTGAAAACCATAATCAAATAGATGATAACAGATAGAAGCAGGGATGACCAGTTTTGTTACAAACTTGGCAAACAATGGAAGATCAAGCACCATATCTGCCACCCCGACCCCGAGACCGATTGAACCTTCCACCTCTGTATAAGGCATAAGAACCACGAAAATTTGAGGGATATTGCTGAGAATTGGAGTCATATAGCTGAGAGTTGTTACCATATCCCGATAGCAAATTAGAGGAAATAGAATCAAAAGAAGGAGAAGAGAGTGGCTTGTTGATAACTCCAATAAATGGAGTTATTACTATCCATTTTGGTTGTTAATTGCATTGTTTAGTCCTATTTTTTCATTGTTAAACAAGATCTTTGAGCTCTTTTAACATGATTTAGTTTTTTTCTCCTTTCTTACTAATCTTGGCAATAATTTGATGATAATGCGTTTTGTTGAGGTAACTTTACTCCGACAATTCTAATTAGGTTGTTTCTACATTTGCAGAATCCTGCTCTAATGAAGAATGAGGGAAGCCAAGAAAGGAGGGAAATAGCTCATTGGGAGTGAAAAAATAGAAGTTTTAGGAACTACTAGTTGCGCTTGGGCGTAAAAAATGGTATGCGTAGGCGCAAGAGCATCAAATGCGAGACTTTTGGAGGACAGAGAATGTGGCGCCTAGGAGCCAGAAATGGAGCGCCCAGGCGGGAGAGCAATAGAAAATTGGATTCTTGAACAAAGAACAAAGCACCTAGGCGCAACGTTTTTAGCGCTTAGGCACTGCGACTAAACCTTAACTGCTTGATTGCACTTGAAGATCCGCACCTTGGCATGCAAATAGGAGACATTGAGGCGCGAGATACTTGACCCAAATTCGTTTTTATGTTTTTAATCCTCTTTTATGTCATTTTGAAGGTGATTCTCTTCACCACCTAATTCTAGCGAGAGAGGCTCTTGGTTTAGAGTTTTGGAGAGATATTCCATTGAATGCTTGGAGTTCAAGATCAAGGACGAGATCAAGACTAAGGACCCACCATCCTAGTTTTTTCTTCTCTTTGCTTTCTTGATTTTTTTTTGTTTTTCAATGGGTTTCTATCTAGATCTTGCTTCTTTATTTTCTATGGATTTCTAGATTTGTATTTAGGGGATCCTTTTGATCCCTCTATAGATCTTAGATAATATGTAAATTGTTGAATGATCTATGTTACTGCTATGATTTGTTCATTCATATCTATGCTTAATGCTTGTAATTGCTTGATCACCAATTGCATGATTTTAGTGTTTTCAAATGAACTAGACATAGGGATTGAAGAATATGAATATGGTATGAATGATGCTTGTTCAATTACACTTGCATGGGTTGGGTGTATTGATTAGCCAATGGGAAGGACATATACCAATTGGTGTTGCATAGCATATGTTTGTTACTTAGGCTTAATGAGTGAAATTATGCTAATTCATATAAACACATAGTAGGTTAGGCAATGACACATGGTTAATTAACTTAAATGCATTTAACTAAAATAGGGCATTGGCTAACAAAATCTAGTTTTAATAAGAATTTCAAATTTTTGCATGCGTCTAAATGAAGTAAAGGGTGAAAAAGACCCATCTTTATCGTAGTTTATCTTATTTGGAATTGAGTGTTGTTCTGAAGTGGATTCAGAGGTGTTCTTGAGATAGGCACGTCACAGTGGTTTTCTTCTTGCGCAGCAGCAGTAGAGCGTGTTGAACCGGGGGTGTTGGTACCTGCAAAGGGATTCCAACGCTCAAGTCAGGTTGTGCGCAAGTACGGTATATACAGTGAGTGATAAGTTACCTGTAGAGGTGAATAAGCCTGTTATTTATAGAGGTTGAGAGATATGCTCTTATAATAATTGTAGGAAGAGATACGTTTCCTTATTAGTTGCTGAGGATCCCTATATTATCAGAATGTTGATACTGTAATCATGGGCAGTTATGGGTGCTATTATTTTGTAAGATCATGATTGACAATAACAGATATTCTTTATCCATTGCATAGATCTCGCTGCAATGTCATTGCTACCTAATGTTGCAGTCCGATATGTATAGAGTCGGGGTCTTGTCTGTGTCGTAAACGAATCCAACTGAGGATATCAACGACCATACTACGGGCCGAGTTGATCCACGGGACATGATCCCAAATCACGGTCCATAATAGTTGCCCCCAGCTTGGTGCTTAGATGGAACAACCAAGTGTCAAGGTACCAAGTTTAATAGCAGCACACGACACGTAGTAGACAAAAGGATTCAAGTCATTCAGCATCAGATCTCGCGATGTTTTCCAAAGGGCCAAGGTCCATTATGTATTATAGTTTGCCTCCAAGGTTGATGTGTAAGGCTGGGATCCGAGGTGGACCGCTCCACTTACATTGTCATTTCACCATCTGAGATATTTCATTTGTTGCCCCCATGTGTAGTTCACAGAGTTTTCGTCCTTTCTTACAACTTTTATTTTGCAGCTTGTAGCAGTCTGAACTTGCTTAGAAAATTATTGCTTTGACTTTATTGGAAATTAAAGTAGTTTCATGTTGTTTCTCAACTGCCCGTTACTCCCGTGACCAATCAAAGAGAGGGATCATTAAGATGCGGCTTCCAACATGCGATCAATTCGACTCTTTAGGAACCAATCAAAATGTTTCTTTCCCTTTATAAATTGGGAACGCTTGCATTGAGGTTGTCATTCCTTTTGTCTCCTCTGATCTTGTTTGAAGATGATCTCTTTCCAGAGAGTTTCTCTTCCATTTTTTGTATGCTTGTGGAGGGCTTTGCCCCATTCTGAAACCATCTTCCTATTTTTCCCAAAATCTTCATAGGTGTTCTCTTTATTATTGCTAATCCCTCCAGTGAAGGTCTTTCTTTCTCGACGTAATGGATTGGTGGGGACCAAGTAACTGCCCTACATGGGTAAGCCAACGTGCATCTGAGAAGTAGAAGCTTTTCTCTCCCGGCGTACGCAAGGGTGTTCAACCTTTCTGCGCGTGCTGGAGGGGCTCGCTAGTTCTGTTTAATCCTTGTGATGCATGAAGGTGCTTCATACTCTATCCTTCTCCTTTCCCAACTATTGTGGAGGCACTTAGCCAGGTGCTTCCATAGTTTCTCTTCTTAAGTGCAGTTGGTTATACAAGAGGGCTCTAAGGGTGGAACAATCTCTTGGAGCAACTCGGGGTGATTCGAAGCAACTTGACGTGATTGTAAAGCCTGTTGTAGTTTAGGTAGAACAATCTTCTGATGTGGAGCAATCTCCCGTTGGTTACCAAGGAAGAGATGAGTGCTCGTTTTTGGAAGAACCCCGGAGGTGGTAGTGCCTGATGGTCGTCATCATCATCACTTTCTCATTTGGCTTCATTTCTGGCTCTCTCTAGCAGGCATTCTTGACTTTTTATTCTTGGAAGAACTTTTATATGTTCCTTTTGTTAGAGGTGATGATGTATGAAATGTGAACAACAATAATTTTTTTTTGAACCTTGTATCTTCTATTTTTCATTTTCGCTCTTCGTCTTTTTCTTTTTCACTGGAGTGAGTCCAACGCTCACCCTGTAATGAAGTCTTGTTGCCCCCAGCTTGGTGCTTGGCTAGTATAGCAAAGTAGCAAGATAAAAAACTCAACACCCCCAGGTGAAATTTCTTACTTTAATGTATTACACGAAGACCTTAAAGAATTTGAGTACAAAAATTGGTTTTTTTTTTTATAGAGTAATCTCACTAGTGTCATTCCTATTAAGTTAATGAATCATTATGCAAAAAAGTGTAAAATTGTCTTTACCTTAATGATTTAATGTATTAAGTTTTGATGATGACAAATACATTACAAAAGGATATTAATCATGTTACATAGATGTGTTTAACGAGATATATTGTATCATGCATGATTATGTATTTTATCTAGTTATATTTCACTTAATAATAAAGCAATAAGATATGTGTAGCATTTTTCATAAAATATATTCAATAATGCTTTATATGAGTTATAATGAACTAATATCGAATATGTCTCTACGTGAACGAATATATGCATGATGCACGTTTTAGTGTTTTATACTTAGAAATCATGCATATTCTGTGAAGTATTGTGTGTTATATACTTTATAGAACATATCTAGTAGAAATTGATAAATGTCATAAATGGATATGTGTCTATAAGAGCCTTATATGTGTTAGATTAACTAAAGTTGTATAATTTTGAATCATGCATATTAAATGTTGAATAATGAATTTGGACTAACTATGTTTTTCAAGTGAGTTATGCCTTGTAGGATAGTCCAAGTACTAAGTGAGCATTGATCAAGAAAATGAAAGATCCTAATTATGTTCAACTCAAGAAAAAGAAGAATGAAGAAATGATCTAAGATTTTGGAAGAATTGAATAAAAGAATTATTGAAAGCTTGGATTGCATCAAGAACCCTAAGGATAATATTTGGTATATTTTCTTTTTTAGGTTTTTCTCCTATGTAAAAATAGAGGTTTTACAAGAAGAGAGCTCAAATAAGTTTTTCAACATTCAAAAATATTTTAAACATGTTAAGATGTCTAACAAATAAGTTTTAAAAAACTAGTCTTGACGGTTGTCACGATTGGAATCGCGGCGAATATAACAACTCGTGGGATTTTAAAGATGAAAATGGAGTCGTCACTAATTTTATTTAAATTATAAAAAATTAGAAAACATTTATTAGTAAATATAGTCTTTGAAAACCAAACCGAATTCGAGAGTCGGTTATGTATAGGGAATGGTGGAAACTTAATTCCACAGCACCTCTATCACACTCGTCCTAAGACGACACCTTAAGTCAATTGTGCAAATTTTGATAATCTCAAATATATTTATTTTACTCCTTAAAAAAATAAATTATCACTATTTATAAAAAGAAAAAGAAATAACTAAATTATGAAAATTTAATTTTGGCTTGACAGAATAGAGATTCCACTCCTATGTATCCACGGGTACAATGGAGAACTCAAAGTCACGTAATTCTTTAGAAAATAAGGGTGGGTTGGTTGTTTTTAATTTTGAAAAAGATTTTTATTTTGAAAACTCATTTGACTTTTTTTTTATGTTTAGAAAAATATTCGAATCATCAAGCTGTCACAACTAATAAATAAATAAGTTAAAATGAAATACACGTGTATATAATGAAAGATAATAATACAGAAAAAAATAAACAAACTTACCTTTAAAGCATATAAAAAAAATGATATGCTCAAAGAAGTTGGTGCACAAGACCCTACACATTCTCTTTAAATCAAACCTTGTAAAGTAACTCACTTCAAGAAAAAAAATTACTAAACTCTTCGAGCTCTTATACTTAGTATTAAGCCCAAGAGTATAATTTTCTCCAGCTTTTATACTTAGTATTAAGCTCAATGATGTAATTTTTTTGAATGCCAAAACCATTGAGAATCACCCCTTTATAAAGGAGGAGGGGGGAGAAGGAACATGATTTCTCTAATGTGGGACTTAGTGATCTAGACACCTTAGTTTTTTCAATTTTTTTTTATTTTTTTGAATTTCTTTGATGACCCGAACAAAATCAGGTGTTCACAATTGTCCCTCTTTACTTGTTGCTTACAAAAGAATACGTATAACCATAGTTTTTGAATTATCGTTGTAAGAAACGAGTAAAAACATGAACTCAAATTTTGTCTGGAAATGCATAAGACAATGTAAATTCACAAAGCAAAGATGCTAATTGCAAACCAGCGAGCTAAAATGCGGATTTACGAGTTGTCGCAACGTCGTTAATCCTACCAGGGTGAAGCTCAATGTGAAGCCAGAGACGTCACTGCATTGTCAATAAGATGTTGCACCTCAATTGACGTTTATTGATTAGAATAGTTTTTTTTTTTGTTTTTGTTTTTTTGCCTCTTTTTTTTAATTTTTTTTTGAATTTCAATGACGTTGGGTGATCTTATGACCTGGAATGTAAAAGACAGTGGGTTTGGCCCGAAATTCGAAAGGCAATGGGCAACTGCATCTTGACATTTAAAAGACAATGGACTACTGCGACCTGAAAATTAAAAAGGCAATGGGCTACTGCGGCCCAAAAATAAAAGGCAATGGGCTGCCGCGGCCTGAAAATCAAAAGGCAATGGGTTACTGCGGCCCAAAAATCAAAAGGCAATGGGTTATTGCGGCCCGAAAGTCAAAAGACAATGGGCTACTGCGGTCCGAAATTTAAAAGGCAATTAGCTACTGCGGTCCGAAAATCAAAAGGCAATGGGCTATTGTGGCTCAAAAATTAAGAGGCAATGGGCTACTGCGGCTCGAAAATAAAAAGGCAATGGACTACTGTGGCCTGAAAATTAAAAGGCAATAGGCTACTGCAGTCTGAAATTTAAAAGGCAATGGGCTACTGCAACCTGAAAATCAAAAGGCAATGAGCTATTGCGGCTTGAAAATTAAAAGGCAATGAACTACTGCGACCTGAAAATTAAAAGGCAATGGGCTACTGCGGCCTGAAATTAAAAGGCAATGAGCTACTGTAGTCCGAAAATTAAAAGGCAATGGGCTACTGTGGCCTGAAAATAAAAGGCAATGGGCTACTACGACTCGAACATAAAAGGCAATGGGTTACTGCGGCCCAAAAATAAAATGCGATGGGCTATTGCGGCTTGAAATTTAAAAGGTAATGAGCCACTATGACCCGAAAATTAAAAGGCAATGGGCTACTGCGGCCTGCAATGGGTTACTGCTGCTTGAAATTTAAAAGGCAATGAGTTACTGCAGCTTGAAATTTAAAAGGTAATGGGCTACTGCGACTCGAAAATAAAAGACAATGGGCTACTGCGACCCAAAATTTAAAAGACAATGGGCTACTGCGGCCTGAAAATAAAAGACAATGAGCTACTGCGACATGAAAATAAAAGGCAATGAGCAACTGCGGCCCCAAAAGATCTTTTCTTTTTCTTCTTCCCTTTTTTCCTTTTTCTTTTTATTGAAAGACATTTGATCCAACGACAACTATGGAAAGCTTTGACCAATCAAACCCTTGTTCATGTGCTTTTGCCTGTCAGAACTGCTAGGCTCGATCATATTTATCCATCATTTCTCTTCTTCTTCTTCTTCTTCTTCTTCTTCTTCTTCTTCTTCTTCTTCTTCTTTTTTTTTTTAATTCTTATTTTCCTGTTTTTCGCTCTTAACTCTCCTTTCGAGAAGTGAGATGATCATCCCTTGTTACAAACCCTTGCTTGGAGCTACTAAGTCTTTGCGAGAAAATTTTGCCTCAGTATTTAACGTTGTCCCTCATCTAATTGATTCTCTGCAACTACTTGAGAATTCAAACGCTGTCTCTGTTGTTTACTTCCTTCAACATATATTCTCCTTAGTCTTTCAGAATTTTTTTCTCACTATGGCCAAATGAATGCAATCAAAGTTACCAAAGAAAATTGCTTCAGTTTAAGTCATTCCAATTTATTTGCCCTAATTTTTTGCTTAAATCACCTTTTCGAGTTTTCAATCTAACGGGCTCTTTTCCATTTTGCTCGAGTATCTCTTATTTTTGCACTATCTCTTGAGATATCATTTCCCTTCAATTGGAACTTCTAAGTTCTTTTCAATTTGAATTGTTCATCTGAAAATTATCATTAGATGGTCAAATTATAGTATTGTACTTATGTTCACCTTACCTGAAGCATTATGTGACAGACTGACATGGATTCAAAAGTACAATAGGAAAGAAATGAACAACTTTTAGATTGGTCTTATAAGTTTGACTACACAAAAGGATTATTTATAAAGGATAAATATATAGACAAAGACACAAACAATGACATGGGATTCAAAGAGGTGTTGCCCCAGTATGGATCGGTTTGACCTTTATGAAAGTCATCTTTAGTTACCTACCATGCATTATGGGCAATGATTTCCTTCTGCTGAGAATGTACATCAAGCCAAATTGAACCAAAGAGAAATTTGTCCCATTGTAGATCAAATTGAACTGAAGAGAAATTTGCCCCAGTCTAGAGTCGAATCGAACAAGGTAGGAACTTATCCTAGTATAAGGCCAAATTGAACCAAAGAGAAATTTATCCCAGTCTAGGATTGAACCGAGCTAGAGATAAATTTTTTTTTTTTGCCCTAGTGTAGGGTTAGCTCGAACAGGGTAGAAATTCACCCCCAATATAAGTTTTTTTTCTTTTTGTTTCTTTTTTTAAAGGAGTAATGAACTAGATACTTGGGTGAACATAACCTTTTGTCCCAAAATTAAAGTAAACAAGAATGACAACAACCCTAAATTGATCAAAATGGACTTTTTGAGGCTTGTAACATGGCCGAGGTTAAGGGTTATGAAAGGAAAGGTACAAGGCTTAAACAAGTGTTTAAGGGTTGAATGGGACCAAGTATTCTTGTTCAAAATTAAACTTTGTTGACTGCTTTTTCGCTTTCAAGCACACTTTTCCCTTATTGTTCTCCATTTCTTCCCTTTTTCTTTTCACTTCAATCATTCACCTTTGTCATGACCCATTTCATTTCATTTTCTTTCTTCTTTCTTTCCTTTCTTTTTTTTTTATTTTTTCATTATTTTTTAAATGCCCCTTTCACCTTTTCTTCCTTTCATTTTCTTTTTCATTATGCTTCAAAATAATCACCATGGCAATCAACTTTTACTTTGTGTTATTCCCTAGTGTAGGGGTGATCCTTGTCCAGGGTTTGTTGAAGAAAAATTTTCAAGTTCAAAAGGGGACAACGAGAGATAATGAGAAGATGAAATCTTGTGAAAGAGAGAGAAAAATGGTCAATCTTCATTTCAAATCTTGATTGCTCATTTTCAAAAATTGTAATTTAGAGACAAAATATTAATGCTCACCAAGTGATTACTTCTTTGCTCCTTTTTTTTTTCTTTTTGATTCATTCTTTTTCTTCTTCTTTTCTCTCTTTTTTTTTTATTTTTTTTGCAAAAGATACCTTCACACGTGGACTTTATGACCACCGACTTCTATCAAAGCAAGGATTGTCAAGAATTGGAGTCCCATGGGGTCCTAATACAAGGAAGACGCTTTGAGTAAACGAAAGAAAGGAATTGACAAGAAAGACCATGAAAATGACAGGAAGCAATATATGCTAAAATCCATGCAAAATTATTACATTAATGTTTCAAGAAAGTTAACATAAGTTCAACATCACAACAGTCTTAGATGGCAATCACATCAATTAACACCTTAGATCATCAATCGTTCAAAGGCTTCAAGTTGCTGGAGGGCGATTGGTATAGACAGGACATGTTAGGATATATAGACGTGGTGAGTTGACTTGGTATGAGATTTGGTGAGTTGAATGAGTGGGTGGAAGCGCTTGATAAGAATGGTAACAATTTGGGTTATATGAAGAGGCTCGGTAGACAAGGTAAGATGGTGGATGGTAGGTTCGTGAAGGTTGTTGGCTTTGTAAGTAGCTCACTTTCGGTTCTTTTTTCTTTGGGGAAAACTTCTTCCTAAAACCACTTTCATTATTTCCATTTGGTAATTTGCCATCTTTTACCAGAGTTTCAATCTTCTCTCCGGAAGCTATTAATTCAGCAAAGTCTCGATAAGCAGCACTCGTCATTGTCTCAACAGTGACTGAACTTGTGCTGCGAGAGCTCTCCACCTCTAGGCATACTATTTAAAGGTTTCCTCATTTTTCTTTTGTAGTATTCCTAACTGTTCCCGAGTTGGGGCTGTATCTAGGTTGAATCGATACTGTCCCATAAACAGGTTTATCCAATCATCCCAACAAGAGATTTTGGAAAGGTCTTGTTAGATACATCATTCCAAAGCGGGCCCGATCAAGCTTTCGTGAAAGAAGCTAATAAGGAACTTCCAGTCTTTTGACCAAATTGACATTTTAGTATTGTATGTTTTCAGATGAAAAAATGGGTTGGTGCTCCTATCATTTGTCGAATCTTGGAACATTGAAGCCCTCGGGGATGCCAAAGTTAACAGTAGGGCACAACTCTTCTATCCTAAGGGAACTGAAGGTATTAGAACTCTTAATTGCTTTGACTCATTCTTCCATCCTTTCCATCCAATCTTTTGTCATTTTATCATTTTGAATTACTGCGTGATCAATCCTGGCAAGGAATCCTGTTGACACTGGGATGGACGCATGGGGTTGTTCCCATGTGAATTCAGCATCACCATGAACCTCATTTCGAGTATCCACTGACAAACGATATCCTTCTCTGATAGGAATCACTAGCGGTGCAGTATTTGAGGTCCTTCCCACAACAGACGTCTCAATGGCGACCCCAGGATTTGTCCTTATGGAAGTGATAGTTGGCGGCTGCGAATGTACCCCAGTCATTCTTATACCCCTGGCTGCCCCAATCAAGATGAGGGTCTCTCTCATGGCTACCATTGTTTCCTCTCTTTTTCTTTGAGACTCTGTCATCTTATTCATCCTCTCTTTCACCTCTTTGACTTCCATACTCAGATTTCTTCCTTCATTTTCAGTTGTCATTGTTGTGAACTCGGGTTTAGTTGGTGTCTTTTTTCCTGGGTCACGCAATGGTCAAGTTTTTGAAAAGAGAATGTTAATATTAATGGAACAAAAAGAAACATTTTTTATTATTTTTATTTATTATTTTTTTTAAAAAAAGAGAACATATACAAGAATGCATGATGAAAATTTGTTCTTCTTCTTTTTTTTAAAAAAAACTATTTTTTTAATGCAAGAATGAAAGATGTGAGGAGAAGATAGATAAATAATATATATGCTCTCTTTGTGTCCTAGTGGGATTGCCTTAAATTTATAGATTTATATCCTAAGGATCTATGGGTCTTTCTTATTCATGAAAACTTTCATTGGGCGATTCTATTATTCTAAAGGTCTCTAGAGTTAAGTCCCATTTCAAAATGTTGACCACAAACAGTGGGTAAACCACTATGTGCGAGACAATCATGAAAAAAAGGCACACTCTAGATGAGGTTTTTACAATAACCAAAGTGGATGTACATCTAAAATGACTACCACTATGCAACCTCTACCTAACTTAAGCTTCACTCAAACCTGGGTATAGGGCCCCACTCGAATGTGTATGATAAACGTGTAAGTGCAGTGGATGTAGAGAGCATATAAACCTTTATAATCTTAAGAACTACCCACATCCTGCAAAACAAAACAAACATAAAACAAAATTTCGAAAGAAATTCTCTATCCTAAGATTTACATAACAAAATAAAAACACAATTAAATTAAACAATAAAAAATTTAAACAAAGTAAGTATTGAAGACAATCTTATGCTCACAAACTTGCCTTCAAGGGATGAAGTTAGAAATGTTGTTTTTTTATAAATGCCAATGGTGCCCCTGGTCCATATGGTTTTGGAGGTTTCTTCTTTCAATGTTATTGGGACGTGGTTGGTACAAATGTTTTCAATGCAGTTTTGCAATTTTTTAAGCATGGTTGGTTGTTGCCTAATCTTAACTCAAACCTTGTGGTTTTGATTCCTAAGTCTCCTGGTGCTGACTCTATTGGTCATTATAAACCTATAGCTCTTGCTAATTACAAATTCAAGATTATCACTAAGGTGTTGGCAGATAGATTGGCTAAAATTGCTCCTAAAATTGTTTCTGAGCAACAAAGAGGCTTTATTCAAAGTAGACAAATTTCAAATTGCATTTGTGTTGCTTCAGAAGCCATTAACCTCCTTAATAAAAGATCTTTTGGTGGTAATATTGCTCTCAAAATTGATATTAAAAAAGCCTTTGACACCATGGACTGGATTTTCATTCTCAAGGTTCTTGATCACTTTGGTTTTGATCCTTTATTTTGCAATTAGGTTAAAGTTATTATGGAATCTGCTAAATTTTCTATTTCTGTGAATGGTAAATCAGTTGGCTACTTCTCTTGTAAAAGAGGGGTTAGATAAGGGGATCCCTTATCTCCTTTCCTTTTCTGTATAGCTGAAGATGTGCTAAGTAGAGGCATAACTAATTTAGTTCATCATGGTAAACTATTGCCTATGGCAAGCCCTAGAGGTTACCAAGTTCCTAGCCATGTTTTCTATGCATATGATATCTTAATTTTCTACAGAGGGACTAAAAAGAACCTTGACAATCTCATGAATCTGTTTCATAGGTACAGTGAAGCTTCAGGACAGGTAATTAATTGTGAGAAATCTAAGTATTATTCAGGTGCTATTCCTGCCAATAGACTATCTAATATTACTAGTGCTTTGGGATTCAATGCTGGTCAAATTCTTTTTAATTACTTTAGAGTTCTTTTATTTAAAGGAAAGCCTAGGAAGGCTCATCTTCAATCTATTGCAAATAGAATCAAGGTTAAGCTTGCTACTTGGAAAGGGTCCATGCTTTCTATTATGGGGAGAGTGCAATTAGTAAAATATGTGATACATAGCATGCTCATCTATTCCTTCAAAATTTATGCTTGGCATATTTCTCTCATTAAGATGATTGATAATTGGATAAGGAATTTCATATGGTCTGGTAACACTCAGACTAGGAAAATTTGCATTATGGCTTGGCACAAACTTTGTACACCCTGGCATGAAGGGGGGTTTAGGTCTTAGATCCTTTAGATCAATCAATAATGCTTCCATGCTCAAAATGTGTTGGAAGTTGATAGCTTCTAATAATCAATGGGTTGTTTTGCTTAGAGCTAGAACTCTTATAAATAAGAAGCCTATTTAGCATCATTTAAGTTCTTCCATCTGGGCAGGCTTGAAAAATCATGTCAATGTTGTTTTTATCAATTCTAGTTGGCAACTTGGGGATGGTAGGAATATAAACTTCTGGTGTGATAAATGGCTATCTCAACCTATAGTGTATATGCTTGGAATTCCTTCAAAATGGCATTCTTCTCTTAAAGCTTCTGTTAAGGATTTTATAAAGGATGGAGAATGGTGCATCCCTCAAGAGTTGTTATTGGTTCCCTACCATTTCAGAAGAATTGCAAAGAATTAGCATTCCTCAGTTTGAAACAACAAATTACTTAGTCTGGAATCATACAAATTCTAGTTTTCTATCTCTAAAAGAAGCTTATCAATTTTAGTATCAAGGTGGTCAACCTATTTCTTGGGGCAAATTAATTTGGAGCAAAGTCATTCCTCATTCTAAATTTTTTCTGGTTTGAAGACTTATCAACAACAGAGTTCCTACTGATGAGCAACTTTGGTCTAGGGGCTGTCATATGGTTTCAATGTGTTGCTTATGTGAATCCAGTTATGAAACCACAGATCATTTATTTTTTCACTGCACTTTTGCATCAAAAATTTGGCAATGGCTCAGCACCTGTCTAAACTTCCCAATTGCTGCTAACTCTATTGTCTCAATCTTGTCAATGTGTAATAGAAGTTGGTGCTCTCAGACAAAGGATGTGGTCTTAGCAGCCATTGTGAATTCAATATGGGCAATATGGTATACAAGGAATTAGTTGCGGTTTGAAGACAAGAGGATTCCTTTGGAAGCTGCTATAAATTTTATCAGTGCTAATGTCTCTTTAACAGGAAGCTTTTTTGTGGGGATGATCTCCTCTATGGATATAAATGATTTCATCATCATTAAGAAGTTTGGGGTCAATGCAGCTCCTAAAATTAAAGAAGTCAATTGGAATCCTCTAATTAGCTACTGGATCAAGGCAAACACCGATGGAGTAGCAAAGGGAGCCCCTGGTATGGCAGCCTGTGGTGGTATCTTTAGAGACAAACGTGCAGCCACACTAGGTTGTTTTGCTTACAATATTGGAGTCACTCATGCTCTTCACGCCAAAATTCTTGGTGCAATCCTTGCAATTGAGATTGCTTATAGTAAATGATGACATAGATTATGGTTAGAATGTGATTCTAAATTAGTTATTGATGTCTTTACATCTTTAAAGATTGTCCCTTGGAAGCTTAGAAATATGTGGTTAAATTGTTTGGCTCTTACAAAGAAGATGACATTTATTTGTTCTCATATATATAGGGAGGGGAACTCTTGTGCAGATAAGCTTGCCAACTATGACATTAATACTCAGGGATTAGTTTGGTGGGACTTAATTCCTAGTTTTATTAAGGAAGATTTTTTCCGTAATAGAATAGGTCTTCCTTGCTACAGATTCTCTTGATCTTTGCTCATGGGTTTGGTCTATGTCCCCCCATATTTTTGTATTCGTTATTTTTAATTTCTTAATTTTATTTTGGTATGCTACAGATGATTGGTAATGCTTGAGGTACCAACCTTGTTGGGATTTCTTGCATTACAGTGATGCCTTTGCATGCCTTTTTGTTTACAAAAAAAATAGAAAAACAAAACAAAAACAAAAACAAAAACGGTAAAACAAATATTTAAATATCACAAAATTTGCACAACCAACTTACAAAGGCTTGACTCTCAAGTGTCCCAAGTGGAGTCGTCATCTGTCGCAATCGGAATTGTGGTGAATATAGCAACTCATAGGATTTTAAAGATGAAAACAAAGTTGCCACCAATTTTATTTAAATTAGAAAAAAAATGAAAAACATTTCTTAGAAAATATAGTCTTTGAAAACCAAATCGAATTCGGGAGTTGATTATGTATAGGGAATGGTGGAAACTTAATTCCACAGTACCCCTATCACACCCGTCCTAAGACGACACCTTAAGTCAATTGTGCAAATTTTGATAATCTTAAATATATTTATTTTACCCCTTAAAAAAATAAATTACCACTATTTATAAAAAGAAAAAGAAACAACTAAATTATGAAAATTTAATTTTGACTTGACAGAATAGAGATTCCGCTCCTACATATCCCCAAGTGCAGTGGAAAACTCAAAGTCACATAGTTCTTTAGAAAATAAGGTTGGGTTTGTTGTTTTTGATTTTGAAAAAGATTTTTATTTTGAAAATTCATTTGATTTTTTTTATGTTTACAAAAAGGTTCGAATTATAAAGCTGTCACAACTTAGATGATTCTAAAAGTTATAAGATTAACAAGTTGTCACAACTCAGCTAATCCCAATTTATTCTTGAATTAATTTTAAAATAAAAAAGTTTACAAAAAAGAATTAATAAATAAATAAATAAACCAAACTAATAAACGAATAAACTAAAATGAAATACACGTGTATATAATGAAAGATAATAATACAGGAAAAAATAAACAAGCTTACCTCTAAGGCATATAAAAAAATGATATGCTCAAAGAACTTGGTGCACAAGACCCTACACGTTCTCTTCAAATCAAACCTTGTAAAGCAACTCACTTCAAGAAAAAAATTTACTAGAGTCTTCGAGTTCTTATACTTAGTATTAAGCTCAAGGGTATAATTTTTTCTAACTCTTATATTTAGTATTAAGCTCAAGGGTGTAATTTTTTTTTATGTCAAAACCATTGAGAATCACCCCTTTATATAGGAGGAGGGGAGGGATAAGGAACATGACTTCTCAAATATGGGACTTAATGATCTAGACACCTTAGTTTTTTCAATTTTTTTTTTCATTTTTTTGAATTTCTTTGATGACCCGAACATAATCGGGTGTTCACAACGGTAATTCAAAATTATGAAAAATAGCTAAACTTGAGTTTTGAAAATTGACCTTTGATCATTATATCTCTAAAAGTACTTTGAGTATGGATTTGAAACTTATTTCATACGAAAATATACTCAAAGATCTTTTCAACGAATGATCATTTGCTTAAATCGAAAGGAAATGAAGAAGTTATGATCATTTAAAGTCAATTTTCGAAAACAGGGTACAATAATCGATTATCTATAAGTAATGATTGATTATTTTGTTCTTTAGAAAGTTGGAAACAAATGAAAAACAAAATAATTGATTATCCACTTTAATAATTGATTATTACATGTCAAATAATTAATTATTTTCGATGTCAGAAAGCATTCTAGCGACTAGAACGATTAGTTTTCATGGTAAATCAATTTCTAAACATTACCAATGATTATTTTATCACTTGGACTCTATAAATTAGTGAAGATTGAACTTTTACATCTCTTGAACACTTGATTTAATCTTTGAATTATCAAAATCATATTTTGAGCTCTTCATTGCAAAATCTTTCTATTTATTTGTTCTTCAAGTTGTATATCTACTCTTTGTTGTAAAAACTTGTAAGAGGGTGGAGAGTCTCACAAGTTAGATTAAGGGTGATGTATCCCTATATAAAGGTTAAGGGTGATGTATCCCTATATAAAGGTTAAGGGTGAGGTATCCTCCAAGGTTTGTATACAAAGGGTGAGGTATCCTTTTGTTGAAAAGAGAAATTATAAGAAGGTGAAACATCCTTCTAAGTTTGTGATAAGAGTGAGGTATCCATTTGGTTGTAAGGATCAAACACTAAGGGTGAGGTATCTCAAGAGTGTGAGGAGTTCTCTTTTTTGTAAAGGTTTATCAAGCACCTAGTTGAAGCTTGAAGACAATGAAGAAAATCTCAAGTTAAACTTGGGGACTAGGTGTACGTCACAAGTTATTGGAGACTAAACCAGGATAAATTCTTGAGTTTGATCATCTCTTCTCTACACTCTTTAATTTTAATATTTGGTGCAGTATATTTATTTATTACATATTTTGTTATCTTGATGTTTTGATTTTAAGAATTTGATATTTAGCTTATTTGCTTAATTTATCCTATAACTTAAGTTGTATTTGAGTAATCTACAATAGTTGTATCTTTGTTAGACTTATTCTGTTGCATGTGTTGATTGAATATATCAAAATGTATAATTTCTTAAAGTTACTTTAAAAATTTGTGAGCACACAATTCACTCATCTCTTGGGTGATGGTTTCTATGACTAATAAAGAATATTATGACCATGATTAGAAAATATTTAAGGGACGCCCTAGATTAGAATTTTTATTTGCACAAATAGTTGAGAATTAAGGGTCCTAGGCCTTGATATTAAAGATGAAGGCTTGAAGCCTTAAGAAAGGGATGGGAAGAAAAATTGAGTTGATACTCCATAAGTTTCCTGAAAGTAATACTTTTTGAAAATAAGTTTTTATAAAATTAAAATAATTTTAGACCTAAATTTATGTTTATTAGAAATGAGAAAGAAAAATGTGGATAAAATATTTTCCGTACAAGTACGCCTGAAATATCATTAGTTCAAAATTTATTATTTTTATTTATTTATATTGAGTTTTATCTCAAAATTTTAGTGTGGTATTTCAGATATCGAAATTCTGCCTAGTAGCTGATTATTTCTTTGAGTGTGTTCTGATCCTTAAGGTAAGAGTTTATATGCTTGTTGTGTATTACATTTTAGTCACCTTGGTGGAAGTTCCTGATAAAGAAGGATAGGAGATAGTATATAGTTAGTAGTAGATGTAACACTTCTTAAGCTTTTTCATATTTTTTTGAAGAAAGGCCTATATAAAACTTAACTTTTGACTATCTTAGGTGCTAACTCAAATTAGGAGTTGTTACACTTATATTAAGATGCATATATGTACTTAAGTTAGTATCTTGGATGGGTATCTATCCTTCTTATGTTGTTGTAAGTCCTATTGTCGTAAGCCCTCTAATGAAATTATGTTGAAGTATTTTGAGAAGAAATTTCCTCTCTTCTATAACCCAAAAGTGACGACCAACACTTTGATATAACAACTTGGTGGTTAAAAAAAACACACACATACATACAACGTTGGAGTTGCTCGTAATTGTTAAGATAGTAATATATATATATATATATATATATATATATATATATATATATATATATATATATATATATATATATATGGAAGGGATCCATGTATCTTAGTGTAAGTAAAAAAGACTTATACCAAATCTTACACCCTTCATTTATTGTGATCTTGTGACTAAGATAAGAGATAAATGATAGTCATAAGATCACAATAAAATGAAGGGTGTAAGATTAAGTGTAAGTCTTTTTTACTTATATTAGGTGTAAGTGAATCCCCTCCCATATATATATATATATGATCGATGGCATAGGCTCAATAGTAGTAAAAATATGCATTCAAAATTAAGAGGATAGATCAGATATCAGGAAAAATATTGATTGTATTGAAAATAATACTTACAAATGATGATACAAATTTTACAAATCTTGATCAAAGTTTGTTCCAAGTGTCTCAAGTGGAAGCAAAGCAAATACAACAGAATACCGAAAACTGAATACCAGGTGTTTACAACACACAGAAATTTTTTTGTAACAGAAAATTTCTCGAGGCCTTGTGAAGCTGTTTCTTAAATAGCTGAGGAGCCTTTGGATTTCAAAGTAGTTGAAGTCCACATTATTGTTGAAATTATTGAGGAGCCAGGCTGAAGCCGGATTTCAAAATTTTTAAGTCTGGAATGATGATTACTTTTCTGAATGGGAGGACATTATTATGGAGAATCTTCCTTTGCCTGTCTTCTTTAGTCCTTTACGTCTTTAACTTTAATGATGATGTCGCTGAATATTTTCCTTTTCTTTATTTTGCAGGTTCTGAGTAGTAGGATGAGGAATCTCTTTAATTATCGATATAGGACCCTTATATTTCTGAAAGATCTACTCTGTAGCAGATTATCTTCATTTTGAAGATCATTGTCACCAGCTTCACTAGGGGGGTACTTTGCTGAGGAGAGGAACCAGATGTTGACATGGAAGTTTTCATCTTGAGTAACAATTCTTTCTCTGAGGAAACATTAGCTAAATCTTGAAGAAGCATCTATGAGTTTCTCAAATTCAGAAGGATTCTTGTGATTCTTGCTTATCAAAGAAGGATTTTCATCACACCATTTATTAACAACATTAGTATCAACAAGTCTCATATTAAAGCTGGCCACCACTTAACGCTGAATTCTCTAGCAACCCATGTTGGATGTTGAACTTGATATTTGTGAAAAAAGTTATAATCCCAGACATTAATCCAGGCGATGCCAAAGGCAACATAAAAATGTAATAATCTAGCGCCTTGAGGAAAATTTGTCCTTTCTGTGAACAAAGTGTAGGATTTCTTAGCTGCTCAAGGAAGAATATCCACACATGGCCCTGTCATACACTTCCAGTCTGCTAGCCACGAGGGAAATGTCTTAATACCATTCTGAAACCAGAAGAACCAATAGTGTGAGTAGGGTATGAGGAGCATGAACTTATACCAAGCTTGTTGGTAATCCCAATAGATATAAGTTTGAGGATCATATTTAATTGAAAAGGATTTCAGGTTGTGAAGCGCCTGATTCCAATCTTTAGGACTGAGTACCCTAAAGATCTTGACCTTAGAAAAGTCAATATAATCTGGATTATTAGCATTATAGTAATGATCAAGTTCAATTGATTTAGTATCAATTAAAATTAACTCATAACAGATTTTATCTTTTTTGAGTGAATCTTGAGGAGCAAAGTGCCAATTTTGAGGAAGCATATTTTGAACAATCTCCCTAAGAGTGGCCTATGGAGAATAATAACCAGGTTCAAGAGTAAATAAGGTTCAAAAATATTTTTCTTAACATATTTACATTCTTCCGTTATGGGAGAGTTAGTAAGGAGTGGGGATAATTGTTTAGACTTTTGAGGAGGCTTAACAGGGGTATTGGTCACTGCCTGTGAGTAGCTGAGTGGTGTAAACTTGTTCTGATTAGATAATGGCCTTTTTGATGAAATAGGGGTAGGAACAACTGTTAGGGTAGATCCTTTTATGAACGTAGATGACCTTGTACTTATCTTTGTATCCTTATCAGTGTTGATATGCAAATACTTATCTAAGGTAATTTTCTTACCCTTTGATTGTGATGAGGAACTAGGATTTATTGTAACCCTGCAAAAATTCTCTGGTTAGAAAATTAGGAAGATAATTATCCTTTCCTTTAATGTATTGAACATCAAAATCAAAGCATGATAGCAGTGCTTGCCATCTAGCAAAAATCTGTTTTGAAACTAAATTTTTAACATCTTTTTGAATAATAAAAGGAGCAGCTTTACAATCAGTTTTTAGCAAAAAAAAAAATAGTTGAACAAATCATCTTGAAACTTTGTGATACTTAGCACGATAACTAAAATCTATTTCTTAACAGTATTATATTTTTGTTAAGTCGGTTGTCAGACAGTAGAATGGTACCTAACCACTTGTTCTTTTAATGACTCGGACTTGGGTAGAACTTGCTTCAATACTCCTCCATACCCCAGATCAGAGGCATATGTTTCTACTATGAGAGAGGCTTGAGGATCTAGAAGTCCTAAACAAGAAATTGTTTTGACTAACTTCTTAATTTGTTGAATAGCATTAGTCATACTATCATCCCATGCAGGAGGGTCCTTTCTTAATCTTTGGAACAAATGGGCACAAATTATCTTAATATTTGGGATAAAATCTGCTATATAATTAACACATCCTAAAAACCTTTGAACTTTATTCTTATATTTAATTTCATTAGAAAACTTATCTGCAAATTCTAACAACCTTTCAATAGGAACTATTGTACCTAGGTGAATTTCAAATCCCAATAACATAGTCTTAGTTTGAAATAATTTCATTTTCTTAACAGAAATTATTAATTCATTTTCTTTGATAACATCGAAGAAAATTTTTAAATGATTAAAGTGTTGATCAATTGAGTTACTAAATACCAATACATCATCTAGATATACTATGATAAATTTTGAATAAAGATTTAAAATATTGTTTATTATATTTTGAAAATCTGAATGAACATTTTTTAATTCTTTAAGCATAACATTCCATTCATAATAATCAAAAGAGACAACGGAAGTTGTCTTCTCAATTTGATAATATTTTGATTTCATATCAAGTTTATAAAATATATTAGCTCGATGAACTCTACTACCAAATTTTTTTTATTAGATATTGGGTATCTTATACATCTTAAAACTTTGTTTAAAATTTTATAATTAATTATTAATCTGAGGGTAAATTAGGATAAAGTTGCATATATTACAATTTAGAATAAGAAGACTACTTTCAATTTAGATAGAAATAAAATAAAATAAAATAAAATTTATTACGCTAGTTGTAGGAAATAACCAAATAAATAAGTTATCTATATAACTTTGGATTATGTAAAGTAAGGGTAAGATTCAGCAAGTGCTTAGGATGCACACAAAGATCAAATAATATAAAGTCAAATAAAATAGTATAATTTACATAAAAGTAACGTGGAAGGTATTGTTAAATTAGAGTAGAATATATATATAGAGGAAAGAGGAAAGATCAACTTATATTAGTGTAAGTCTTTTTTAACTTACACTCATTTTTAACTGTTAGATCTACTTTCATCTAATGGTTACTTTTAATGAAATAATCTCAATCATTAGATGAAAGTAAATCTCATGGTTAAAAATGAGTGTAAATAAAAAAAAAACTTACACTGGTGTAAATCGATCTCCCCTCATATATATATATATATTGAGCAGAAGCACATTCAAAAAATTAACACGTAGTAATGAATTATAAATTACATAAAGAAAATTTAGTTGTTTCTATATAAATATTGTAATAAAAATTTGCTCTTATCATACTGTGCCAAAAAAAATATTTTACTAAAAATGATGTAAGAATATCATTATTCATTGCATTATATTGAATCAGGATTTTCGTTTAACTATGGGAACGCTGCTAGTATTCTAAGCTAAGTGGAAAACAAAATCCATTACTAGAAAAATAAAAAATAATTGTACAACTTCAACTAGCTCAAACACTAAGTCTCCAAAAAGACAAGGACAGCATGATAGAATTTCTGATCTACACTCCTTATGCATATAATCTTCGTTTTTTTTTTAAAAAAAAAGGAAGAATGAAAACAAAGTCCACCTAAAATTCAACTAAGTTCAAAATTTATCTGTGGTGAATGATGATACTTGAATGGCCGCCCCTTTCAACTTCCAAGTTTCAACCATTTCAGTTCTCTCGCCTTGTCCTCCGACGTGGAGCAGTAGCTGTTTCCTCCTTCTCTTTGTTTTCTTCATTCTCCTCATTCTCTTCACCAGCTTGGTTATTGGAAGTTTCTGTGCGTTCAGTGTTCGTCTTCTCCACCCTTGCCTGCACAAGAAGAAACACGGTTTAAGAGATGAACATAAAGTCACAAACAATGCTCCTCCAGGAAAGAAATATGAAAGGATGAGTGTGGGAAGAAAAGTTTCACCACTCACAGGCTTCTTCCCACCAAATATGATCCTGAAGAAAATTGTCAAGAAGACGACCACAACGGCTACAAGAATTCCAATAGTGAGATTTGGTTGTTTCTCACCCTTCTCAATGAGATCCTGCAGAGAAGCATAGAGTTTAGGTCATATTCCACTAAGGGAAACATAATGGGTACCTAAAGAGAAGATATTAGTTTGATGCTTTGGTACTTACATATATCTTAAGCTTGTGGTCACTCAGGAAGGGAATGTCTGCAATCTTGTATAAGAGGTCAAATACCTTCCTCTGCAACGTCAAAAATGAGCATCATGCATAAGAAATAAGGTGAGGAAACGCAGGACAAGGAAAGTAAGACAGGATAAGAAAGAGTTAAAGGGAAGGAAAGGAAAAAGCGGGGAGGAAATCACAAAATTCTTTCATTACCTGGAAGCCACCAATACCATCTGAACCGGTTGCCGACTCTTCAGCCTTCTGTTTCTCTTTTTCAATGGTAAACTTGTGCTTCCATGTAGTCTCCCGATAGGAAGCTGCAATCTTATCATCTTTAGCTATCAAAATATTGTCAAATAGTATGCCATCTTGCATTGTCCAAATCTCAATGCCAATAGCAGCAATAGGCTCAAAATCAGGTTTCTCAAGTTCAAAGTAGTTAGGGTTTGGAATCTCCTGAGGCTTCCATATACCCTTATAATTGGGGTTATCAATATAGGGGGCACTCCATTTTCCCTTATAAGCTGGATTCCTCTTCATTGGCCTCTTCCACTCACCACAACCAGGGGCTGCTTCACACTTCGGGTTATCAATCTTTGGGGCTTCCCATTCACCATCCTCCTCATCATCCCAATCTTCTGGTTTTGTTGCATCTGGGTCATCTATTTCCTCTGGCTCATCATCTAGCCATCCTTCAGGTTTCTCAGCTTCTACATCTTCAATTTCCATGGGTGCATCCTCATCCCAGTCATCTGGCTTTACTGCACTTGGGTCTGGAATTTTGGCTCTCTCGTCCCAGTCCTCAGGTTTCTTATCATCAGGATCAGGGATTGTCTTGGGAGGGACAAGTGGAGGCTCAAAGTCCTCAGAAGATAAGAAATTTGCCTTTTTCTTCTCCTCGCCATCAATCAAAATTTGCACATCATTATCAGGCTTCAAAATAGCAGTGTACACATGAGATAGTTTGTCGGATGGGACCGAAGGAGGATACTTGAGATGGTGTTCAACATACTCCCCACTCTTGGGATTCTTATGCTTTAAAATGAAGTGCACCTTGTTTGTAGCCCCACACTTGTCAGGACCAAACATGATAGAATATGGAGATTCATTATCAAATTCCTTGGATTTCCATCCGGCCTCCTGGGGTCTAAGATATTTAAGATATGCACCACCACATTCAAGGCCATTCTGAAGGCGAGTCTCAAACTGAAGAACTGTTCCATCCTTAAGACTGACAGGCTCATCAAGTTCTTTGACTATGGCATATTTCCTTGCTTGTTCACTAACGAGAAGTCCATAATCATCATGCCCATCACTCTTAGCATGCTTCCAGACACCTAGAACCCAATTATAAATCAAAAAATACTTCAAATTTTGGTAGATCAAAATATCTATCAAGCGAGTATGAGGGGATTTGGATTTGTGTAGTTTGCAAGAGGTGTTAAGTTCAAACCTACAAGCTGTTATTATACTGACAAAAAAAGAGAAAAAAGAAAAAAGAACAAAATATCCATCTAGTTCACCCAATTGCTTCAAATATACACACCAGAACAAAGGGAAAAAATGAAATGAAGCATAAATGGAAAAAATAAAAAAAATATGTATAACTCAATTTTAAGAACAGTGTAATTAGATACCTAAATCTAACAAGTAAAACACATATTTCCTCATTTCATCATATAAAAAGTTCTAGCAACTGATCAATTTGAGATTTATACATTCCTCAACAATACTGTTGGACCACCACAATATACTGAGTAGAATCAACTCTTAATCATTGCAAACTAAATCCATGTCAATGACTAATGAAACATTCCTGGGTTTGGAATATAACCCTTTTGCAAAATGTATCACTATTGCTGGAACACAGGAGTCAATCGTTTAACTTAGTGAACTTGCATGTATAATAGATTCGAACTTGCCTGAATAATAGATTTGATTACTATATATATCGTCATAGTTTCTAAATTAACTTTCATTAATAATAGATTCGATTAATAATTTTCTATACTTAAATCTTTAATTTCTGTGTATAATAATTCAAGTATCAGTCTGACCAGTGGCATTCATTATTAGTTAATAAATTGTCAACAAATCCTCAACATTATCAGCATAATCTGTTGTTAGACTTTTCAATATTGTTTTCTCTTGTCCAAGATCTCATATTTAAAAAGTTCATTATTCAATGTCGTCTGATCATTCATCCTGCAATTGCATTTACTTATTTTGGCATTAAATTAATATGTAGGTCCGTATAATTTTTGAGATTTTTCAAATAGATTCTTATAATTTAAAAAAATTATAATAGGGTCCCCAATAATTTTAAAAAAGCTTTCAAAGGGATCGCTGAATCTATAGCCTGCAGTTAGGTGTGACTAATTTATAAATTATAAGGGACCTATTTGAAAATTCTCAAATCATATAGAGACCTACATATTAATTTAACATTATTTAGGATTTTGCAAAGGATTTTCTGTACCCTTTTGTACCTGCAGAAACCGATTTGAAGTAGGCATGCAATTTGTTTAAACTTTCAACTTGGAGGATAAGTTAGCAATAGCAAGGAAACACGGCAGAATAACGTTAAATGAAATCACTTCACACTTTTAACACACAGTTAGTAAGCAAAACAGCAATTACAGAACCTCCAATAGAAATAAATAAATAAATAAAAAGCCAATAACATTTGGCAAGTTGTCCTAAATTTTATGTAACAAAAAAAAAAAAAGAGAATAAAAAAACCACTGATCTATGCAGCACATATAACAAGAGATGGAATCTATATACCTTTGTATTCATCCTTGTCGGATACAATCCAACGGCCTTGAAAATCCTCGTCGAACGACTCGTAGAAGATCTAAACCACACAACCATTCACGAATCAGAGCCTCAGAAAAACAAAGATCCAACACCGATAATAATAATAATAATAATAATAATAATAATAATAATAATAATAATAATAATCAGAGGTGTCTCCCAATTACCGCGTCGTCGGCATCATCGGAAGCGCAAAGCAGGTGAAAGGAAGAAGAAGCAACGAAGAAGAGGAGCATCGCCAAAAGCCCCATAGGGATTCGTTTTCGTTCTCCCATCGCTCTTTCTTCCACTCTCAGTGAAACCCTAACCTAGAATTTTCTGATTCTGAGATCTGAATAGATCTCTCTCACTCTCACTCGCTCTTCTCAAACATGAGGGCACCACTCGCGGTTTATTCCACTTTGTAGAGTGATCTCCACGTTCGAGCTGTTTTCACCAATGGCATTAGGTGCCACGTTATATCAACCAATGAAAGATCGCCACGTGGCAGTGTTGCATCACTTCCCTTTCCTTCTGCAGATCAAGTCCAATCCAACTATCTACTATGTGCAACTTCGTTCTTCTCTTGTTGTACAATAAAGATTCTTTTGAACTTTTCATAATTATCCAAATATAGAGGATTTGACTGGGCTTTGTTTCAGGCATCAGGCCCATGGACCTACTTGAACTTTTCCATCGTATGAAACAACTTGGGAAATGGAAACCTGAAGAAAAAACAAAATGATCAATGCTTCGTACTTAGTTTAAAAAAAACGTAATTTATTGATTAAAAATAAACATTCATATAACTCAATAGCTAAAAGGTTAAAAATAAACATTTATTTATGTATGCCCTAACTTTCGGCCTTCTGCGTGTATATTAATATGAGAAATAATTATTTTATATCATTTTTTAATATTATTTTTTATATTTAGTTGATGTACAAATTCGTAGTTACTTATATGTATTAGTTAATTAATGAGTAAATTTATAATTTATCATTGAAACTTAGATTTATTCATTAACTAACTAATACACGTGATTAATTACGAATTTGTATGTCATTAGTCAAGTATAGAAAGTTGTATTGAAAAGTGATATATGAATATAAGAGTTGTATTAATATACATGGAATTGAGTGAGTGAAAGTTTCTACAGTATCATTACTTGTATATCTAGATTTTTGCACTGTCACTACTCACAAGAGTTGTTGTCTATGTTATCCTTTAATAGATTTGTTTTGAACGGAGATCAGATGATTACCTGATTGAGACTAATGAATGTGGTTTTTCCTATAGCATGATGGCAGCGACGGTTATGTGAAGGGTGGATAGTTGTAAAAGTCACTCTGACACTCAAGTTAAGATGGATAAAATTTTTAGGGTTAGATGCATACATTTCCTACCTTGTGTGGTATTTATAAGAGCGTATTGATAAATGAAAATTATGTTTAAATTTATATTAAATGTCGTTAATTAGAGTAAGAATTCAGTAAGATTATTATCTTTTATAACTAACTCCTCTATTTATGAGAGATATACTCATCATAAATAGGTATATTTACTTATCTAATAGCGCTTCTAAATATTCAGGATCCGGCTTTAGCAGGTCAGGTTGCTCCTAAACAGCTAACCTAGAACCTAGTTGATAATCACATATTTTATTCATTAAGAAACCCTCATTATTAGTCATTTACACTCTTCATGTACTTAATTGACTGAATTTGATTATGTTTTGTAAGTTTGAACTCGAATCGGACTTAATTGATTTTTCAAGCATTATTCGAGTCTTACACTATTTCTCGTATTTTGGCCATATCTTGAGTTCTAAATGTCTGATAATTATGAATTTTACCTTGTAGGAAAGATAAAAGAGAGCTCTACAACTTTGATGAAGAGCTCGAAGTCAAATTCAGACATCTAGTGGAGCTAATTGGGCATGGAAATCGAATACGGGATTTGTGACTGGAACCCGAACAGGTGTGTAGTAACCAGAACATAATTCGAGTTTGGGTTTATAGAATGGGCTGAAAATTGGTGATCTGAAAGTTAAGACCCATATGTACAACTTTCATGACAAACACAAAACTTGATTCGGGCTCCTTGATGGAGATATTGGGTCTGAAAGTCAAAACAGAGGTGCTGAAACGGTCCTGAGCGGTCTGTAGTAATTGGGTCATATCTTGGGCTGTAGGACGAATTTTTGGGTGCTTCCAGAGCCATTGGAAAGCTTAGACAATTTCCTAGAACTTTCATGAAGACCACTTGGCTCAAAAATGACGAAATCAATGAGTTCAGCAATGAATACTTTCGGAGACAAGGAAGCTCACCTACCAAGTTCACCTACCAAGCTCACCTACCAATCTCACCTACCAAGCTCACCTACTAATTCCACCTACTAATCTCATCTACCCATCTACTACTACTCTGAATCCTCTATAAAAGGAAGCATGTGGAGAGCTCTAAACACAACATACACTTGGTGTTAGAAATAGCTTTTTATAGTTCTTGTATATTTTTCCTTCATTATAATGGAGAGCTAAGTCACTTCTAGTCAATTTAACTCTTGAAGAGATTGTGGCTTGGATTCTTGAGACCTTGGTTATGTAATGTATTTGATTTATATTTGAATTCCTCTTCTCTTCTTCTTCTGTTCTCTTGATCTTGAATGCATGAATGGTAATTCTGTTTATGTTTGATCTGATTTGATCTTGGGTTAAGATTAAGTATTGTGATGAAATTTAGAACTGATTGATCTAAACTAATCACGTAATTGAAGAGGTTAGGTTACTGATTTGTGCCTAGGTTAATTGAATTCGGTGTTTAAATTGACATATATTTACATGAATGGTGCGATTGCGATTTGTGTTTATCACTTGTCAATTGAATTACGACGATTGTCTAGTATGAATTACGGATCGATGCGAGAGATCTCGGTTAGATCCAAGTTAACCATTCAAATGTATTTCAAGTGTTTGTTGAAAGGTCTATGATTGAATCCACCCAATCTCGGATAGATTTCTGAATTATTGTTCTTTTAATTGTTATTTCTCTTTAAATCCTGTCATCGCGATCCTTGAACCATCAAAACCCCCTTTTTTCTAACTTTCACTGATTTGATCAAATTGCATCTACGATCCTTGAGGAGACGATCCGGTGTTGTTCACTATACTACAAGTTTAGGTAATAACTTCGGTTATAATTTTGACCGAGTTCGGCGTTAAATCAAATTTTGGCGCGATTCTTGGGAACTCGTAGGTGTAATCTTTTCATTTTGAGTAACCTTACTAATTTTTGTTCTTTCTTACCTATTCTAACAGTTATTTTTCATTTACTAACATTGTTCATACCATACTAACGTTTTTATCTTAGCTTTTGAATTTTTCTCGATTTAGGAAAGACGGAAAACAGGTGATTACGGGTAACTATTGCAATTTTCGAATTGAAACATGCCTGAATGAGTGAAACTTGGTCGGTTGAAGGAAAACACTGATAAACAAGACTCACATAAATTGTGAGGTCACCCTGGTTTTTCGAAATTCTATCATTTAGACCACTTTTTTAATTTTTTAATATTTTTTATTGCATTTTCTAGTTTCATTTTTATGTAGATTTTGTTATGTGTTGATTCCATAATTTTTAAAAATGTTTAGACATATTAACTAGATTTATTTTTGCATATTTTGAGTGTTGTTTAGTGTATTTTGCTTAGTTGCAGTTTTTGTGTTTTTGTGCTTTAGTTGATGCATGACTAGGTCCAATCCTGATATCTTGCTTGATCATGATCCTGAGATTGATAGGACCTTGCATAGATTAATTAGATCTCGTGTGATAAATTCCAGAGTTAATTCTGAACTTAATTTTGGGAGTGAACCTGATAACTTAAGTAATCCTGAAATCATGGCTGATAGCATGCATAATAGAACCCTTAAGGAACTTGCTGCTCCCGATGTATCTTACCAATCTTTGTGCATTCAATATCCTGATCTTGATGCAGATTTTGAGTTGAAATCTGGTTTGATACACTTGTTACCAAAGTTTCATGGTCTTGCGGGTGAAGATCCTCATAAGCACCTGAAAGAGTTCCATGTTGTGTGTTCAACCATGAAGCCACAAGGCATCTCTGAGGAACACATCAAGTTAAGGGCATTTCCCTTCTCACTTGTCGATGCAGCCAAAGATTGGTTGTTTTATCTCTCACCAGGTTCAGTCAGAAGTTGGAATGACATGAAGAGGTTGTTCCTGGAGAGAGATTCTTCCCTGCCTCGAGAGCTGCTTTGCAATTAGGAAGGATATATGTGGCATTAGACGGATGTCCGGTGAGACTTTGCATGAATACTTGGGAGAGATTCAAGAAGTTGTGTTCGAGCCGCCTCATCACCAAATTAGTGACCAACTCTTGATTCAATACTTTTATGAGGGCTTCTTTGCCAAATGATAGAAGCATGATCGATGCTTTGCCTCGGAGGAGCCTTAGTAGACAAAACTCCCACCGCCGCAAGAGATCGATAGCAAACATGGCAGCCAATACCCAACATTTGGCTCGCGGATCATTACCGCAACCAGAGGAGTTAATGAAATTCAAGCATCTCATATGGACCAACAAAGAATGGAACACGAGACTAGATGAATTGACTTCTTTGGTAAGACAGATAGCGATGGGTCAACAACCACCCATGCAGATGACCGCATCGGTGTGTGGAATTTGCTCTAATTCATCTCATCCTACCGATTCATGCCCTACACTTCGGGAAGATGGTTCCGCTTTTCCAGATCAATGTGTTGCCTTTGCAGGTGGTGTTTTTCCCGGTAGACCCCAATATCGCAAGAACAACAAAGAACAATCTAGATATGATCCATTTTCTAGCACTTATAATCCTGGTTGGCGAGACCATCCCAATTTGAGATATGGGAATCCTAGCCAAGAATAACAAATGCCCCACCAGCGGCAACAACAAATTTCCCCACCAAGAAGAACAACAATTTAGATACCAAGCTGCAGGTCCAAGCAACAAATACCAACAAATACCCCCTGCATTCAGACAACATCAACCTGTTCAGCAGTCTGTCCAATCCACTCCAGCTGAGCCATCATTGGAAGACCTGATGAAACAAATGGCCACAAATAATATTCAGTTCCAGCAGAACGTCAATGCCAACATTCAGAATTTACAAACTCAAATCGGGCAGCTGGCAACCACTGTGAGCGAGCTAAAGAGTCAAGGTTCTAGCCAATTGCCTTCACAAACAGTCAACAATCCAAGAGGCAACGTAAGTGCAATTACCTTGAGGAGTGGCAAAGAAGTTGATGTTCCAACCTTACAGCAATCAGAAATTGACCAAAAACGGCAGGAAATGGATAATTCAGTCCAGAAATCTGTGCCACTGAAGAAAATTGCAGAGAATTCAGATGTTACCATTCCATTACCTTTTCCAAATAGGATCACACAATCCAAGAGAACAATGCAAGCGAGAAATGGAAAAAGAAGTCATGGAGACATTCAGGAAAGTGGAAATCAATATTCCCTCCTAGATGCAATCAAGCAAATTCCAAAATATGTTAAATTTCTCAAGGAGTTGTGCACTCATAAGAGAAGGTTGAAAGGGGATGAGAAGATCGCATGGGTAAAATGTTTCGCAATGATTCGCGCTAAGCATGCCACGAAATGCAAAGATCCCTGGAACTTTCACAATTTCTTGCACAATTGGCAACTCTAGATTTGAGCATGCAATGCTAGATTTGGGTGCTTCGATCAATGTCATGCCCATGTCGGTGTATAAGTGTTTAAACATCGGTACTTTGCAACCCACCGGTATCATGATTCGGTTGGCAAATAGAGCCACTTTGCTCATCCCGGCAGGTGTCTTTGGAAGATGTGTTAGTCCGGGTGAATGAGTTGATTTTTCCAAGATTTCTACATTACGGACATGGAAGATGAGTCTCCAACAAACCATGCTCCATTGATTCTAGGCGGACCATTCCTCAAGACCGCCAAGACCAAGATAGACGTGCATGCTTTGCACCCTTTCTATGGAGTTTGCGACGATTTGGTACAATTTAACATTTTGATGCTATGAGACACCCCCTAGAGGAGCATTCTGTTTTCCATGTTGATATGATTGAGATCTTTGGTTGATGATGTCTATACTTGATTTATATCTTGAATTCCCGATATTGTTGACTATCTTGGTTCTGTTTCTTGTGATACATGTGCCACTTGTGATGTTGAACCATGTCTTTGCATGTCTTGAGATTTATTTTGTTATGAGTAATGATACTGATTCTTGATGATGCAACAATTGAGAATGAGAGTCGATGTACCATGCTTTGAAATTAATGTTCTTTGAGATAGTTGTTTCAGATCACTTGTTACCTTCCATTGTGCAACCTCCATCTTTGGAGTTGAAGACTTTACTGAGACCATCTTAAATATGTATATTTGGGAGATGGTGAGACACTTCCGGTGATCATTGCTAAAAACTTACAACCCGATCAAGAAGAAAAATTACTGCAGATTTTGAGGCGAATAGGCAAGCCATCGGATGGACTCTTGCGGATATTCCCGGTATTAGTCCCTCCACATGCATGCATAAGATTTTATTGGAAGAAGGGATCAAACCAGTTAGACGCCCCAAAGGAGACTAAATCCCCGATTCTAGATGTGGTGAAGAAGGAAGTTACAAAGCTACTTCAAGTGGCATTATTTATCCCATATCGACGGTCGATGGGTGAGCCCCGTGCAAGTGGTTCCCAAGAAATGCGGGGTCACGGTGGTTGCGAATCGAACAATGAGCTTGTGCCCACACGAGTTCAAAACAGTTGGCGAGTTTGCATTGATTATAGGCGGCTCAACCAGGCTACCGAAAGGATCATTTCCCGCCGCCTTCATTGATCGGATGTTGGAGCGGTTAGGCGGCAAGTCACATTATTGTTTCCTGGATGGATATTCGGGCTATTTTCGATTCATATAGCCCCGTAAGACCAAGAGAAGACTACTTTCACTTGTCCATTTGGCACATTTGCATACGGGAGGATGCCCTTTGGTCTATGCAATGCTCCGGGCACCTTTCGAGAGGTGTATGGTAAGTATCTTTTCGATTTTTTAGAAAATTGCATGGACGTATTCATGGATGATTTTACTTGTCTATGGATCTTCCTTTGATGCATGTTTAGATAGTCGCTCGGTCTTGCATAGATGCATTAAGACTAACCTCGTTCTAAATTTTGAGAAATGTCATTTCATGGTATAACAAGGTATAGTCTTAGGGCATGTGATATCTCGTGAGGCTATTGAGGTAGATCCTGCAAAAATAGATGTTATTTCATGCCTATCTTACCCCACATGCGTGCGGGAGATTCGTTCTTTCCTTGGTCATGCGAGGTTTCTATCGGCGGTTCATAAAGGATTTCAAAAAAATTGTACTTCCGCTATCCAACTTACTGCAAAAAGATGTGGAGTTCCACTTTGACAAGAAGTGCCGGGATGCCTTTAATCAATTGAAGCAAGCATTGACCAAGACACCTATCATCCAACCACCCATTGGACACTTCCATTTGAGTTGATGTGTGATGCCTCTAATTATGCATTGGGAGCTGTTCTTGCACAAAGGGTCGGTAAAGTATCTCATGTCATTTCCTATGCTTCGAGAACTTTAGATCCTGCACAAATCAACTACACCACAACTGAAAAGGAACTTTTAGCAATTGTTTTTGCTTTAGATAAATTTCGATCATATTTGCTTGGTTCCCAGTGGTTGTGTTTTCAGATCATGCAGCATTGAAGTTTCTCCTGAAAAAGCCCAATGCCAAGCCCCGGTTGATTAGGTGGATGTTGCTCCTCCAGGAGTTTGATATTGAGATCCGTGACAAGAGTGGAGCGGAGAATTTGGTGGCTGATCACTTGAGTCGAATTGAAAGGGAGGCGGATGTTTTTCCCATCCATGATGTTTTCCACGATGAGCGACTTTTCAAGCCGCAAGGCAACATCCCTTGGTTTGTCTTGATTTGATTAATTTCTTGGTTGCTAAAGCAATACCGCACATTTCACTAAGGCTAAGATTGATAAATTGAAAAGTGAGTCAAAGTATTATGTGTGGGATGATCCTTACTTATGGAGATTTTGCAGTGACCAAGTAATTAGGAGGTGTGTGCCTGATGATGAATTCCATTCCATTCTTAGCTTTTGTCATAAACTTGCATGTGGCGGCCACTTCGGTCCTCAACGGACTGCTAGGAAAGTTTTAGACTCTGGATTATATTGGCCCACTCTATTTCATGATGCATATATGTTTTGCAAATCTTGTGATCAATGCTAGAGAACAGGGAATACTTCTCGTAGGAATGAAATGCCCCAGAAACCCTTATTATTCTGAGATTTTTGATGTTTGGGGTATTGACTTTATGGGTCCTTTTCCTGTATCATTTGGTTTTGTTTACATTCTCTTCTTGTGTGGATTATGTATCTAAATGGGTGGAGGCTAAGGCCACTCGGACCGATGATTCTAAAGTTGTTGTGGATTTTATTAGATCACGATTTTACGTAGGTTTGGAGTCCCGAGATCCATCATTAGTGATCAAGGTTCACATTTTTGCAATCGAAGCATGGAGGCTTTGATGAAGAAGTATGGAGTCCAACACAAGGTTTCTACACCCTACCACCCCCAAACCAATGGGCAAGCCGAGGTCTCCAACGAGAAATTAAGCAGATACTCCATAAGACAGGTTCAACCTAACGAGAAAGGACCGGAGCAAGAGGCTTGAGGATGCTTTATGGGCTTACCGGACTGCTTATAAGACACCAATCGGGATGTCTCCGTATCGAATTGTTTTTGGAAAAGCCTGCCACCTACCGGTGGAAATTGAACATCGAGCATTCTGGGCGGTGAAAAGGTGCAACTTGGACCTAGATCAAGCAGGTATGGAGAGGAAGCTGCAGCTGCAGCAATTGGAGGAGATCCGCTTGGAGGCTTATGAAAGTTCCAAACTTTATAAGGAGAAGACCAAAGCCTTCCATGATAAGTTGATTCTGAGGAAAACATTTGAGATTGGTCAAAAAGTTCTCCTCTATAACTCCCGCCTCCGACTCATGCCTGGCAAATTAAGGTCTAGATGGGATGGACCATTTATTGTTACTAATGTTTTTCCTTCTGGTGCTGTTCAGATTAAAAGTGAGGTCACTGCCAAAGCTTTCATCGTAAATGGACACCGCCACTTAAACCTCCTACTTTACATTTTCTCCTTCTTCTCCTTTCTTCCTCCGATGAACTAGGCTGTTTTCGATGAGCTTTAAATGGCGATTTTTGCGACATTCTCAACCTTTCCACATTTTCCCTCCGTTAGACACCTAGGTACTCTTTCTACTCTATTTTGCTTTTCTTGCATAAACACCATGGTGAGAGTATCAGACACCGTCGAACATAAGGACTTTGGAAGACGCCGTGGAGAAACAAGAGTATCTGCAATTGACAAAAGAGGGATGCTGGGATCATGAGTTCGTAATCCGGGCTCTGACAGACCAAGAGAGAGCTTGTTCAACCATGACGGAATACGACCATTTTATATATCTATACAAGGCAATGCTTACTAGCGTCAGAGTCTGGCAACCTTTTACTAACTTCAAAATGGGTATTCTAAACCATCTACAGGTGGCCTTGATGCAAATCCATCTGAATGCCTAGAGCTTCATACAGACGTACGAGCTTATATGTAGAGTTTTTGAATGGTCGTATTTTGTGAAGGCCTTTTTCTTCATTTTCACTTGGTTATCACCCTCTGAGAACAGTTTTCAAAAAGGGTGGGTCACATTGTTGACTCAGGCTGGACGTCGAGTCTTTAAGTTATACCAAGAGTCATTTAAGAACTTCAAGAGAGACTTTTTCCTCTTGGAGGGTGCTCTAGGAATGACACATTTTTTCATTACCCTGGAAGGCACCCCCTGAATCTATTTATACTGGACTCAAGCTACCTGGGAGCGAAGTCAAGAAGAATTGGAGACTCTACTTTTTGCTTTCACCGAAGATTAAGTCGACATCCTTAATTTTCTCGTTAGATGAGCTGATAAAAAAAGGGGTCATCTATTGTAAAGATGTGCTATATGAGCCCTCTAATTCTTTAAGACATTTTTTAGGTATGTCGCTATGAGTATGTTAATGTTTTTGTCTTGCATTATTTTTTCTATGTGTGGTAACATTAGTCGTTTACATTTTGCAGAGAGTTTGGCACCAACTGACAGGGTCAAGGCATTGGCTAGATGCCTCGCCATGAGGAAGCAGGGAGCCTCTTATTTCATATCCCAACCCCATGCTCACTCCTCTTAACCACAAAATCCTCCTCCACCACCAACCCAGGGGCGGGGCCTAAATCCCCTGTGGTGGCCGTCAAGCAACATAAAAGAAAAGGTGATAGGCAGAAAGGGAAGAAAGGAAAAAGGTCAGCATCCGAGGAGGTCCCCATTGAACTTACTGCCGATAGGGAGCATGAGATCCAGATTTGTATGAGGTTTGGGGGTCAATCCTGGTCGGATTATTGACAACACTCTTCTGACCCCGACAGATCAAGACGTCTTTATCGAGCAAGATCTAGTCAAGCTGCTTTGGAATGCATAGGTCTGGGCCTTGCGCAATCTTCCATTCTTCAATTTCTCGAGTCAGCATTTGAATAAGTGCACTAAGATTGGGAGTTGGAAAAAGAGCTTGGCACCCTCCGAGGTGAAAAAGCAGAGCTAGAGATGGCAGTGGCCCAGAAGGATGACAACTAAAGCAGGCCAACGAGGAGCTTGATTTTCGAAAAGATGAAATAATTAGGCTCCAAAAGAAGATTGAAGAAGGCGAAGCCCTGGGAAAAGCCCTCATGGATCAGATCATGCTCGACGAGTCTTCTCTGACTACACTCCGAGTTAAGAACGAGCTTCTCAAGAAAATCGATGCTAATCTGAAGGTCGAGGATATTCAACTAGAAAATACATGGGTGACCTCAATTAACTCTTCCTTCGAGAATGCTCTGGTCCAACTCCAACTTATGAACATGTGTCTTATTGTGGAGGGGGTCAGATCACAAAGGGTGATCAGGGATAGCACCATCATGGACGTCGTTGTTGAAGCTACCCCAACAACATATATCCTTGCAGAGGACAACAATGAAGAAGGAGAATGGGAGGAAAGCGATGAATTTGGGCAGGAAGATGAGGCTGAGGTCGAAATGCTCAACTCTAGAAATCATAACCTGGATGCCTAATTATTTTTTGCTCCTATTTTTACCCCCCTGCGTGTGGTTTTTAATGTTTGTAAGGACAAGTCCCATTGTTTTGGGCAATTGTTAAGACAAGTGTTGGACCCCGGGCATCTTCCTATGTTTTATAACTTAGAATTTTATTTTATGCATCTATTTGCGTATTTCTAATACTATTTCTTTTACCTCACTAACCAGGATGGGTTCAATGCCTTATCTCTGTGGTTTTTCAACCAACACAAAGCTAGTATACTTGGCAAATATTCATCTACTTTTATTTGTGTAGTAATTCGTATTTCATTTTCGATCCTTACGATTTAGATGACTTGCACTTAGGGAATAATGACATCAGATCCCAGACAGGATTACTTAAAAGTGATAACGAACTTCGATGCTTATTCTTCACTAAAGTCTTGTGATGCTTAGGTAAATCTTTAAGTGTAATTTTGACACGAAAGTCTTTTGGGGTGGTATCTTTTTTTGGATACTGGCAAATATTATTGTCGTAACTCGGGCATCGGTTGTATATTGTTAACCACTTTAAACTTGCCTTAAGTTTATAGGTTAAGGTCAAGCTCATTAGGGCGTGGGTTAAAACTCTTAAACTCGCTTCTAGACCGTGGAGAACGATCAAGTGGGTTGCCCTTTTTTACCTTCATTTTTGCACTAAAATATCTGATCTAAGTTAGAACTTGTATTCCTCAGACCTCTCCAAGGTGTGATAACCTTGTGTGTTGCAATAGTTGTAATGATTTAAAATAACTAAATACTAGAAATATATTCATCAATTTATTCATGTCGAAACATGTCACTTACATGATAAAAACATAAAATAAAGATAATTATCTATAATATTTTATGAGTTTGTCAGGATTCCAGAAATTCTTGATGCTTTTACCAGTAAGGGTCTCCAGGGTATAGGCTCTAGTGTTTGTCTTGGAAGTGATTCGGTATAGTCCCTCCCAATTTAGAGCTAACTTTCCTTCTTTAGCGTTTCTGCCTCTAATATCCACCCTTCGCAAAATGAGATCGCATGTATCACTTTGAAATTATATTGGGCTGCAATCCTCTATTTGATAATAGTTTCGCGAATATAGGCAATACGATGGTGTTCCTTCAACAGATCCAAGTTATGGCGGATGCAATTCGGGTTGACTTCTTGATAGAGAATTTTTAAATAATAAAATTACCATTTACTTGCAAGTGCATAAGATCTATGTAATATTTGACATATATAATTATGTCATACCCATAGGGAATGTGATAAGATTAACTAAAATATAATATTTACCTAGATTAATTTAAAATAAAAAGAAAATAAATTTTGATTTAATATTAGTAATCTAAAATTTTAAATTATGCACTAAACTAAACAATCAAATAAATAATTAATTTAAATGAAATAACTCAAATTAAAATGCAAAATCAATCAAAGAATAATTTTAGGACCTTTAATCTACCACTAATCATGTAAAGATGAATTTAACTTGAATGAGAATTAATCTTGTTCTATAAAGTGTAGAGGTGGCAAAACGGGCCAACCCGCCCCACATCGTGTCAACTCGCCAAAATGCGAGGTAAGTTGGGTTAGCCCGTTTTGAGAAATGGGTTGGAAAAGCCAACCCACACCGTTTTAGGGCATAAATGATAAAATGACAAAATTTGGGCGGGTTGGCAGGTCTACTCGCTTAACCAGCCTAAAAAACAAAAAAAATGTATAAAAAATACTATAAAAGGAGACACAAAAACAGTGAGTCATGGTCCTCATTCATGGAAAGAGTAGATGTAGATATAGAATGGAAAGAAAAGACTAAAAAGAGTAAAGAGAAAAGAGTTAAAAAAACAAAATAAAAATGTTTCAAAAAAAAAAACTAACAACCCAACGGGTTGACCCGCACTTGCACTGCCCCGCTTAACCCGTTAAGCGGGGCGGGTTGTGTGGGTTAAAAAATGAAAATGGATTCAAACATTGAACCTAACCCACTTAAAAATAGCGAGTTGGCGGGTCAACCCAACAAGTTGAACTCGTTTTACTAGCTCTAATGGAGTGTCTACAGCTACAAGCTTTGATCACTACTAAAGATTATTTGAATCTAGTTATTGACATAATTTATTTAAAATAATATGACATATTCAAATTATGACATAAACTATTTAACATAACATGAACTATTCAATCTTTAAATCTAAAAAATAATGAATACTATAGCACAACTCACACCTAAGACTACAAAAATTAAACATGTGATTAAAATATATCAATTTAAATTTACTAATTAACTACAAGGCAATCAATAAAAATTAAATTGAATAACAATTAAAGATCAATAATAATCAATATTATGCAATTTATAGAACAAACAAAAATATCCCAAATAAAGTTAAATAATCTAAAACAAATATTAGGGCTTCATCTTAATCTTAGAAAATAAAATTAACAACTCATGTCAAGAGTATCAAATATAAAGAGAGAAGAAAAATTCATAAAAAATGAAATAATTGTTACACATCGTTTTCCTTCTTCCTCTACTTCGTGCGGTGCTTCCTTTCTTTTTTTTTTTCTTTTGTTTTGCTATGTTGTTGCACTTTCTGTCTGCAGTCCCGAGTCGCTTTTCTTTCCTTGTCTGTTAATAAGAGATTTTACTTAATAAAAGTGTATTTTGCACAAAATTTCCTTAATTGGTTCCCAAATAATAAAAAGATTTTGATTGGATTTAGGAAACTAAATTTTAGAAACTTAATTTCCTTAATTGGTCCCCAAGTAATAAAAAGATATTGACTGAATTTAGAAAACTAATTTTATGAAACTTAATCTCCTTTTATTGAAGGATGCTAGATTTTCATTTTTTTCTCTCTTTATTTTTCGCATCATTCATATGACAAAATTATCCTTTGAGATCAACAAAAGAGTTGTTGCATTTTTTGTTAGCTTTTCAATGCCAAAAGAATCGTGTCGATCTGATATTTGTAACTTAAGATATGATCCAAATACAATAACAAGGTCAGAAAATACGAGTTGAATCTAAATTTGCAACAAATTCCTTTCTTTTTAAAGATTCTTATCCAATTTTCAATTATTCTTATCTTCAAGTTTCCATACCTAATTGGGACTTTGGATGAGACATAAGATTTGGATAAGATATCTTCAAAGTTCTATCTTTATGGCACGTCCCAACATCTTACTTATTGCACTACTTTTACTTTTAAATATCTATAATTAACACATAATTTAGTAATTAATTTATCTCAAAGAAACAAATGATAATGCCACAAATCAATAAAATTAAATATATTGAGATATAATAATGCCTATTTTTATAAGAGAAATATATAAAAATTAAGTTATTATCACAACTCCCAATCAATTTATTGCTAGTCCTTAGCAATGAAAGTGACTTAAAACAAAGCTCAAAGTAAATCTTATCTCCAATCAATTCAATCAAATCCAAGTTTATCTCAATTTAGGAACATTAGTCATGCATCAGAACATCACAATTGCCACAAAAAACTCAATCATTATCAAACTTAGAGTATGTAAATAATATAATTACTACGACATATACTCAATGTCTCCAAATATCATAACTACAAGAACACATTTCAACCACATGCAATTCTCACAAGAGTTACTATCAACAAGAAATATCACTCAAAAATAAGGTATTACTTATAACAAATATATGTGAGAAGAATAATTGACACATATTAAAACAAATATCTCACAAATAAAATAAATAAAAGAACACTAAGAAAATAAAACAAATATCATTTCATGGAAGGATGCCAAGAAAAAAATCACACACTTAGATTAGTTATGTACATTAAAAGAATCATGCAATCCCTTAAAATCAAATAAGACTTTATTAAGCTTATAATGCGAGTAAAGGGAAAATATGAATGTTAAAGGATAACAATGAAAATCAAAAGTGTTCTAAGAATATTTTGAAGCTCACATCTATACTTTCAATATCATTTTTTCCTTTTTGTAAATCACTTTATTCTCCTACTCCCAATACCAACATTTTTTTCTCCACACTTTTTTTCAAGTTTTTTAGACTTCACATTTTTTTTTCTTTTCTGACTTTTTCAATTTTTTTTTCATTTTCACTTCATTTTTTTATAACGACATTCCTTATACTACCCTATATTGCATTCATAATGCTTCTATCCTGAAACAATTTGGAAAATGGTTAAAAAAAGAAAGATTTAATAAACAAGCTCAAAGGGGTAACTAACGGTAAAATGTGAAAGAACAAAAAAAAAATTTATTTCAAGGCTCAAAATAAGAAACATGACCTAATACCATCTCCTAAGAAAATACATAACTCAATCAATTTTCATGATATCAAATTAAATGCAAGTGTAACATAAAACTTCTCTTTAACAAAAAATAATAATAATGAAACGATCTAGTGAAGAAAAAAAATTATGAGCACTAACAAGAAATATTGAAAGGTCAAAAAATACTCTCACAATAAAAATGAATAGCTCAAAACTCACTAAATAAAAATAGTATCCACATGTTCATCTTCAAGTTCTCTAATTATTTTAATTTTTTAACAATGAGATATGCATAGGTAGCTATGTGAATATTTGAAACAGTTTGAGTAAGATGATAAGGACAAAATCACACAATAGTAGCATAATGATAACATGATTGAATACTCAAGTAACACCTACTTCCAATCAAAATCAAACATTATCCTTAATGTTTCAAATTAAATTCAGACTTAATAAATAATCACTAATATGTATCAAAATAATTATTGGGACAAAAAAAAGAAAGAATAATAGGAAAGAGTCGTATACCTAAAATGCTCAGCAATTACAAGGGAAGAAGAAAAGGAGATAATTATACCTTGACAATTGTTAGCAATAAAAAGAAATAACAAAAATAAAATAAAATAAAATAAGATAAACAAACAAGCAAACTTTTTTTTTGTTTTTTTACTTTTTCTTTTTAACTCTTTTTTCCCAACACTATTTACATCACCATATAAAGGCTCCGAACTCTGGGAGGCACTTAAGTCGACTCAAACAATAAAATAAAAATATCTAAAGAATAAAAGAAAATTCTACTTGCAACTAGAGTTATTAAATCCAAATCAATTCAAGGAGGTAACTGTTTATGCCTCACTACCCATGGGGTGGCTTCAAGAGGTGAAGAATAATCAAAGATTTCATTAACCCCAACTACATCACTTCTCAAGTCAAAACCCTCAAACTCATTATGTGAATCTATACTCTTTAAAGGATTCTTAGACAAAACAGGCAGCATTGTCTCTTTAACTTTCTCATCAATCACATATATAAAAGGCATACTTATATTCATCTTCCACATCAAGTTAACCAATAAGCTTGAAGATATTAAGTTTAATTCTCATGTTCATAACTGAAACATCCATTACCCCATACCTACGACTAATGTTAGCATCAACAGCAGCTAAAAAAGGCCTCCCCAAAATGATAGAAATTTTCTTTTTTGATGAGTAATAGGGTTCCATATCAAACACTATGAATTCAACAGAAAAGAATTTATTATTAATTTTCACTAAAACATCATCAACTCTTCCTCTATGGATCATAACTGACCTATCAACTAATTGCAGAGAACAATTTGATAGCTACAACTCACCCAAGCCTAGTTCTTCATAAACATAATATATCATCAAATTAACACAAGAACCTAGATCCAAGAGTGCTTTATCAATCCTATGATCACCAATATAATAAGAAATAGTAGGAACATCAGGATCTTTCAACTTAGGTGATGTGTTAAACTGCAAAATTGAGCTTACCTGTTCACTTAGGCGAACTTTCTTAGACATATGCGCTTTAGATTTTCTTTTAAATGTGCACATGTCCTTAAGGAACTTGGCATAAACAGGAATATGTTGAACAAAATCCAAAATATGGAGATTGATCTTTACATGCTTAAAGGTCTCAAGAATATTATTCTTCTACTTATCTTTCTTAAAATGTGAAGGTGCTTCTAAAGTTTTAGGGTAAGGAACCTTTGGCTCATGTGGAATCGAATATATGAAATTAAAAGCTTTAAAAGAATGAGAAGGATTTGAATTTATATCTTCTTCATGATTCTCCACTTTCCTAATATCATGCACTCTCCCCTTATTCACCATATTGGTATTCTTTTTCATATTCCATAGAATCATTACAGCCTTAACTTGCTCATAGGTTTGACCTCTCGAGTTCTCTATGGGATGAATTAGAAGCTCACCCTCCTCTCTATTTCCTATAGTAATGGCTAGTTTTCCAATTTGAGTTTCTAATTTTGCTATAAATTGAGTGTTAGAGTCTAAAAGTGACATCTTAGATTCCATGAATTGCATCTTAGATTCTCAGTTTATCACACATGATAATACCTTATCTATTTTGTCCTCAAAGTTGAAACTACTGCTTGATACTTGTGATGGGTTAGATGCATACCCTTATGGTTGAAAGCCAGGGGGTGGTGTCATACCAATTTGACCTGCTTGATTAGGTCATTACCCTTGTTGTGCTTTAGCACATTGTTGCTTCCAAGAGAAGTTGAGGTGATTCCTCCAATGAGGATTGTAAGTGTTAGAATTTGGGTTGTTTTGTGGAGGAAATCCTTGGGTTGCATTAACTTGCTCTAATGAAAATTCAAAAAATTATGAGGCAGTAGGACAATCATATGAAGTATGAGAATAGTTAGAACAAATAGTACACCCATTTTGCACGTTAGAAGAATTAACATGTATTTGACTCAAAGATAACAATTGATCTATCTCCTTAGATAATGCATCCACTTGTTCTATTTTCTTAGATAGATGTTCCACCTTAATTGTCAGATCATATGTGTGTGAAATCTCATAAATTCTCCATTTTATTCCCTAATTGCGTTGATATATCTGGTTGTAAGGACGAGACATGCAATTGTGAATTCTCACTTAAGTGCTCAAATAACTCTCATGCTTCATCTAAGGTTTTTTGCAAGAAAATACCCCCACACGATGTGTGCCATCAACCATATGTTGATTGCGTTCATTCAATCCAGAATAAAAGTTTTGCACTTGTTACCATTTAGGAACTTCATGGTGTGGACAATGGTGCAAAAGATCCTTAAATCTATCCCAACTCTCATGAAATTATTCATTATTAACTTGAGAAAAAGTGGCAATGACACGTCTCATTGCAGTAAGTTTACCTACTAAGAAATATTTCTTTAAAAATTCTTCTAATAACCTTTATCCTTATCCTTTAAAGAAAAAGGAAAAAGACAGAAATAAATTGCATCGTCAGTAACATTAGGGATATTAAAGGTAGAACATACCTCTAAGAATGCATCTAGGTGCTTATAAGGATTTTCAAACTCAAGCTCGTAGAATGTTGGTAACATTTTAATTACACTAGGCTTAATTTCAAAGTGGTTAATCCCAATCTCAGGCAAACAGACACAAGCAGGAGAATCATATGCATTTGGAGTAAAATACTCCCTAAGTGCTTGATTATTATTTGTCATATTTAAATTAGTATCAATGAGTGTAATTTGATTTTGTGCTCTAAGTACTCTAAATGTATGCTTTATCTCAGGATCGTATTCTTTTAAATGTAATGATAAGTAGCGTCTCCCCAACATAAATTAAACAAAATATCAAACTAAAAAAAGATTAAGAGTTGGAACAAAAGCACCTGGAGAGTCATAAGCTTGAGTAGAATTAGTCTTCTCTAACCTTTTCAACAAAAAACTAAAAATTAATAAAAATAAAAATCATAAGACCAAACAAATAAAATAAAAATAAAAATAATAAAACTAAAAAATTAAATAAATAAAAAAACCTAGATAAAAAACCAAAGTAGGCAAAAATTAAATTAAAGCAATAACAAAATTAACTTCCCAACAACAACGCCAAAAACTTAATAGAGAATTCACAAGTAAGAAAATTACCATTTACTTGTAAGTGCATAAGATCTATGTAATATTTGACAAATATAAAAGTATGGTACCCACAAAGAATGTGATAAGATTAACTAAAATCTAATATTTATCTAAATTAATTTAAAGAAAAAAATTGATTTAATATAATTAATCTAAAGATTTAAATTACATACTAAACTAAACACTCGAATTATATAATTAGTTTAAATGAAATAACTCAAATTAAAGGGCAAATTCAATCAAAGAACAATTCTAGAACCTCGAATCCACCACTAACCATGCAAAGATGAATTTAACTTGAATGAGAACTAATCTTGTTTTATGGAGTGTCTACGGCTACAAGCTTTGATCACTACTAAAGATTCTTGGAATCTAATTATTGACATAATTCATCTAAAATAACATAACTTATTCAAATTATGACATAAACCATTTAACATAGCATGAACTATTCAATCCTTAGATGTCAAATATAATGAATATTGTCGTGACTGAGATCGTGGCGAAATAATAACTTAAGGGATCTTAAAATATAAAATAGAGTTGCCACCAATTTTATTTGAATTTGAAAAAATTGAAAAACTTTTTTTTAGAAAATAGTCTTTGAAAACCAGGTTGGATTTGGGAGTCGGTTATGCATAGGGAAAGATGAAAACTTAATCCCACAACACTCCTAACATACCTATGAACACCCAATTTTGTCCGAGCAAAAAAAAATAATAATAAAAAGGAAATAAAAAAAGAGAAAATAAAAAGAGGAAATAAAAAAACATAAAAAATATACTGATTTTCGTTTTATTAAAAAAATGATGATGATTCTTGTTTTAAAAAAAATGAAAAGTAAAAAAAAAAAGTGTGTTGCTTTGGTGGTTTGGCTTCTGCCAGCCACCAGCCAATCTCAAGGCTCAATCCACCAAAAATGGCAAATTTGCAGCAAAGTGAAGCAGGAAAAGGTGACAATCTCAAAAGAAAATACATCAAAATAGAAACTTGATTGGAAAGCTCAATCTGAGATGATTTCTTGGGGGGAAGGGATTGCAGTTTTCCTGCTTACAAGAGGAGAACCTAACAGAAAGTGATTTTCATTTTGGGGGAGGGGGAGGATCTCATTTTCATCATCTTCATTCACTCACCACTTCCTCCATTACTTTCAACCAACAACAACCACAACACCATCATCTTCCATCACTATTCACAACCTCCACCACCTTGCCACCAATTTCCAGCAACCACCCTCATCTCCAACCTTCAACCCACCAACCCTCATCAACCCAACACCCACAACCACCATAAACCCACCCATCTTCAACCTCTCACCAAAAAAAAAAAACAACAACGACACGGTCGCATGGCCGCACCACCTCCACGTCGTCCGTAGGCCACACTAACCCTTTCACCTTCATTCACCACTACATTATTTCCATCTTCACTCTCACCGTCAAGAGCACTCCACCCTCAAGGTGAACTTCATCTTCAACCTCCCAACTTACCATTAACCACCCTCCATCTTCACTTCCATCTCATCCTCACCATAACCAACACCTTCATCACCTCCCTTCCATAACCATTATCCATCTTTATTTCTCACTAACTTCTCATCCCTACTACCTCACTTCACCATCAACCACCACCTATAACCATCACAAATCACCATCAACAAATAACACCAACCCAACAACCATAAACCAAAAAGGAAAGATCAACATCTGTCAAAACCGGATCTGCCATCCTCCTTCAACCGCGACGCCTCACCGTCTCAGCTCCCAGCCCCACAGATCGGAGCCCGCAACCTCCACCAGAAGCTGTCGTACGTAGCGCTGCCTCCATTTGCGCAACATCTTTGCATTGTCCAGCCGTTCCAAACGTCGAGCCCACACCGCCGCAGCTCGCCAGCTCCAGATCCGAGAGCCAATCGCACCACCACCCAAACTACCGAGATCCTTACTGCGCAGCTTGCTGCACCGCCATCGACCCCGTTTGTCCCAGCCATCCGCACACCTACACCTCCACCAACCCAGATCTAGACCAGTGACCCATGGCTCCACTCAGACTAGCGGTTGGAGTCTCGTTCTTTTTTTTTTTGTTTTCTCTCTGGTTTTCTGAATGCTCTTATGTTATGCCCTATCTCTTTTGTGTTCTGGTGACTTCTAATTTTTTTTTAGGAATGAAATAAAAATAAAATAGGAAGTAAACTTTTGGGCTGGAGTAAGCCCACTTCCACGTTTTTGAGTTTGAGTAAAGCATAAAAATCTGAAAACTGTTAAAAAAAATAAAAAATAGAATAATTTTGTTTTGAGATATCTGGTTTGTGATGAGTATGTTTAGTTTTGTTTTTTTTGTTAACCTGACTGATGGAAAATTTTATGTTTGTCATTGCATTTTTTGGGAAAAAAATAATAAAAAATGAAAATAAAAATATTTAATTAATGCAATGACTAATGATGATAATTGAATTGCGGATGCTATTTTCAATGTCGTCTGGATCATAAGGGTTTATTGAGTAGCCTAGTGCTAACTTGAACCCCGTGCAAGGATGGATTTGTTTTAAAACAAATTTTCTTTTTTTTCAAAAATCTTTTTCTTAATTAAAATCAATCAATTCATAATTATTTTTTAAAGAACTACTTGACTTTGAGTTCCTCATTGCACCTGAGGGTACGTAGGAGTAGAATTTCATTCTGTCAAGCTAAAAATTAAATTTTCACAATTTGGTTGTTTATTTCTTTCTTTTTTAAAAAATAATAAAAAATAATAAAATAAAAAATATAAAAATATTTTTTTAAGAGGAGTAAAATAAATATGTTTGAGATTATTAAATTTTGCACAATTGACTTAAGGTACCGTCTCAGGACGGGTGTGATAGGAGTACTGTGAGATTAAGTTTTTCACCCTTCCCTATCCATAACCGACTTCTAAATCCGATATAGTTTTCAAAGACTATTTTTCTAAAAAAGGATTTTCTAATTTTTCCTAATTTAAATAAAATTGGTGGCGACTTCATATTTTCATTTTTAAAATCTTGCGAGCTGCTATTTTGTCGCGATCCCGGTCGCGACAGATGACAACTCCACTAGGAACTCTTAGAGAGTCAGGCCTGTTGTGGTTAGTTGTGCAAATTTCTAATAATCTCTATTTATTTATTTTACTTTTTTTCCTTATTTTTGTTTTCTTATTTGTTTGTAAATAGTTTTTGTTTAATACTTTGGTGTAAATATTTGGTAGCATTATCTTGTGTATATTTTGACTTGTATATATTTTTGTACTTAATTGTAGAAACTCTAGGGTAGATAATTGATGGATGACTGTTGTATATATGCTTTTGCCGGTTAGGTGGTAGTTTTATCTTTTTAAGTTTTTGGTACAGGTTTGTGCTCCCTCACACACGTCACTATTACTTACCTCACACACTTTTTAGGCTCTATACCCGAGTCTGTGTGAACCCGAGGAATAGGAAGGGTCTCGACTTTTGTTATTGAGGGGCTTCATGCTCACTTGACATTGGTTAGGACACCACTTAGATTGTTACCAGTATCATGGACTAATCATATTGAGAGAGTTTATCCCTACTTGTGATTTATTCATGAATTGGATCCTTGTCTTTCGAGATAGGGGTAATCTGGGGACCATGACTTTTAGAGGTCTAGATCTATCCTAAAAACTTTGCACTAATAGATTGAACATAGTGACTATCAAAATTAGAGTCGTGACTTTAAGAAAATCTAACCTTTAAGTTTCACTTGATTATTGTACAAAGGGAGAATGCTTTCTTCTTGATCTATCTATTTCTCATGTCATTCATTCTTGCATTCCTTTTTTAAAAAAATAAAAAATACCTTATCTTGCATTTTCTTGTCATTTCCTTGCATTTAAAAAAATATAAAAAAATACCTTGCATTTTCATAGCATTCTTAGTATTAAAAAAAAATCATGCATTTTCATGTCATCCATAACTTTTTTTTTTGAAAAAGAAAAAGAAAACATATACATCACATTTGCACTTCTATAGCATTCATAGCATTTTTGTAAAAAAGAAAAAAAGATTAAAAACAAAAAACAAAAATACTTCATTTTACATTTCATAGCATTCTTAACATTTTCTAAAAAATAATCACCATATTGTATTTTCAAGGCATTTATAGCATTTTTTTTAAAAAAGAAAAAAAATATTTTTAAAGTTCATTGATTTCACTTTATGCATCTCATTCATTTCATCTCATGCATCTCATTCATTTCATGTTATGCTTCTCATACATTTCATTCAATTTAACTCAGTCTTTGTTTTAATAATTCAAATTGGTTCAGGAACCATTTCGCAGCCTAGGAAAGAAGAGACCAATCAAACTCAAGTTCACAATACCATATCTCGAAACAGAATGGCTGCGAATAATCCTGAGATAGGGAGAAACTTGAGCAGAGAAATTGATGAAATAACAGGGAGGATGAATAAGATGTCTGAGAGCCAAGCAAGGATGGAAGCAATATTACAAGATGTAAGGGAGTCTCTCCACTTAATTAGTGGAAATAGAGGTACAAATGGGGTTAAAGCATATATAAATGTGTTATCGTTGACTGCTCCGATTTTCTCGACTGTAACCTCAGGCATCGCTATGGGAATTCGTGAGCAAGCACCTCAAACAACACCGATAGTCATGCCCATTAGGGAGGGGTATCGCACCTTGGAAGGCGCTCGTGGTGAAATTCCTGGTTACGCTGGCCCTACCTGGGAACGACCTCATGTATCTATTCCGGAGCAGGTAATAATGCCTTGCTCTGGAAATAGCCATGTCATTATTGAGAAAGACAAGATGAAAGAAGAGTGGATGGAGAAAATGGAGGAACAGATTAAAGCAATCAGGGGCCCCGACGCTTATGGACATCTTAGAATAGAAGATTTGTGTCCTACCACCGATGTCATAATCCCTAAAGGTTTCAAGATTCCTGATTTTTTCAAGTATGACGAGAGTGGTAACCCTCAGTTTCATTTGATCAGTTATAGAACCACGATGGCTGTGTAGTCTAAGGATGATAAGTTCTTCATTAACTTTTTCCACGAGAGTCTTACAGGCCCTGCTTTAGAGTAGCATCTTCAATTAGACCGCTGTAAGATTTCTCGTTGGACGGAGTTGGCTAATTTATTCATGGATCAATACAATTTTAATCTGGATGCAGTTCCTACCCGAGAACAATTAAGCTTGATGCGGAAAGGAAGTGAGGAAACCTTCAAGCAGTATGCCGAGAGGTAGAGGGCTCTCGCAGCACAAGTACAACCACCGTTGACTCTGACAAAAATGTGTTCATACTTCTTGGGGACTTTGGGGGCTCCATATATTGAAATAATGATAAGTATTGTGTATCGAGACTTTGCTGAATTAATAGCTGCTGGGGAGAGGATTGAAGTTCTGGTAAAAGCTGACAAATTGGCAATCGACAACAATGAAGGTGGTTTTGAAGAAGGATTCTTCCCTTAAGAATAAAGAGTGGGGAGTGAGGTACATACAAAATCAGCAACCTTCACAACCCCACTTTCCACTGTCTCACTTTGTCTATACCAATCGACCTCCAGCGATTTGGAACCTCTGAACAACTGATGATCTGAGGCGTTAATTGATGACATTGACATCTTAGACTTTTATGATGATGAACTCATGTAAACTTTCTTGAAGCATTAATATAATGGATTTGCATGGATCTCAACATACCTTGTTTCTTTTTCCTAGGTTCTTGACCCTCAGATTCTTATCATGCCTTTCTTGTTGTTCCTTTTTCTTTTCTTTTCTTTTCTTGCTTTCTTCGGGTTTGGATCCCATGGAATCCTCGTTCTGAAAAATTTGTGGTGGTTATGAAGCCCACATGTGTAGGTGTTATTTGCAAAAAAAAAAAAGCAAAAAAAGAAAAAAAGGGGAGCGAGGAAGTCATCACTCGACATGCACTACCTTTTGTTTCTAAATTAAAATTTTTGAAAATGAGCAATCGAGATTTGAAATGAAGATTGACATTTTTTTCTCTCCTTCACACAAATTCATCATTTCATTATCTCTTGTTGTCCCTTTTTGAGCTTGAAAGTTTTCTTCAATTTAACCCTGGACAAGGATCATCCCTACACTAGGGGGTAACAAAGTGGAAATTGTGATTTCTGTGTAAAAAAAAAAAGGAGGAAAGAAAATGAAATGCAAAAATCACTACAAAGGTGAATTATTGAAGTGAAAAAAAGAGAAAGAAATGAAGAACAATAAAAGAAAAGTGTGCTCAAAAGCGCAAAGTTAGTTGACAAGGTTTAATTTTGAATAAGGATCCTTAGTCCCATTCAACCCTTAAACACTTGTTTGAGCCTTATATCATTCATTTCATAACCACTAACCCTAGCCACGTTACAAGCCTTAAAATGTCCATTCTGATCAATGAATGATTGTTGTCATTTTTATTAACTTTATTTTTGAGACAAAATGTTTGTGCTCTTTTGAGTTTTCAATTCCTTGCTCTTATAAAACAAAAAGAAAAAAAGAAAAATGAAGAAAAGGAGATACTTGGTCTTAAACTAGGGCAAATTTCTCTTCGGTTCAATTTGACCTACACTGGCACAAATTTCTCTTTGGTTCAATTTAGCCTTGCACTAGGACAAGTTTCTATCCTGTTCAAGTTGACTCCAAAATGGGGCAATTTTTCGTTTTCCTGGTTCAATTTGACCTACGTTAGAGCAAATCTTTTGGTTATTAGGACATTTGTCCTATTCAATTCGGTCATAGATTAGGGCAAATTTATCTTTGTTTCAATTTGCCTTGATGTGCATGCTCAACAGAAGGAAATCATTGGTCATAATATCCAGAAGGCAACTAAAGATCATTTTCATGAAGGTTGATCCAATCCATACTGGGGAAACGTCTATTTGAATCTCATACCTTTGTTTGTGTCTTTGCACATATGTTCATCCTTTGTAAATATTCGTTTGTATAGTCAAACTTCCAAGACCAGTTTGAAAGTTGTTCACTTGGTCAATTTCTTTCCTGTTGTGCTTTTGAATCCATACATGTTTGTTATGTAATGCTTCAGGTAAGGTGAATAAGAGTACAACACTATGATTTGACCATCTAATGGTAATCCCCTAGTGAATAATTTAGATCAAAAAGAGCTTAGAAGTTTCGACTGAAAGGAAAAATGATATCCCAAGGGGTAATTCAAAGGCAAGAGGTATTTGAAGAAAAGAGATGGAAGTGAGAATTTGGAAGAAAGTATGTCATAGAGTCATCCAAATTAAAAGTCAGGAAGTGAGCATGAAAGCAGGTTAGTTGCATAAGTTTTTTCGAGGAAGCGCATGGTTTAAGGAAGTCTTCACTTTGTTAAGAGACTTTCAAAGGCCCATGGCCTGATAGTTGTGTCAAAAAGAATTCTAAGTCTTTGGCTTGACGGCTCTCACAAGATTCTAGGTCCATGGCCTGATGATTGTGTCAAAAGGAATTGTAAGTCATTTGCTTGATGGTTTTACATAATTCCAGGTCCATGATCTGATGATGTGTTAAAAAGAATTCCAAGTCCTTGGTTTGATGACTTTACAACATTCTAGGTTCATGGCTTGATGAGGTGTCAAAAAAAAAAGAAAAAAATGAGGAAAAAAGAAAGAAAAATGCTTGAAAAAGGAGAATGAAAAATAGAAGAAAAGAAATAAATGAAAAAGAGTAAGTCCAAAGGATTCTAAGCCAATCGAAGGGTCTGATGAAGAAAAAAAACAAGTGAACAAGAGATTCATTGTTCAAAACTTTCCAAGATCGTTAATGATTCGTATGACTTTGAATAAATAAATGAAAAATAAAAAAAAGAGACAAGATAAAAAGAAAAAAGAGAAAAAGATTTTTATTCTATGTTTAACTGCATAAATACATTTTTTGATGCATTTTAAATTTATTGAGCGCATCGGCTCCATGCATTTTAAATTTTGAGACGTAGTTACCCATTGCCATTTAAATTCTGGGACGCAGTTGCTCATTGTCATTTAAATTCTGGGACGCAGTTGCCCATTGCCATTTAAATTTTAGAACGCAGTTACCCATTGCCACTTAAATTTCGGGACGCAGTTGCCCATTGCCATTTAAATTTCGGGACGCAGTTGCCCATTGTCATTTAAATTTCGGGACGCTGTTGCTCATTGTCATTTAAATTTCGGAATACAGTTGCCCATTGCCATTTAAATTTCGGGACACATTTGATCATTATCATTTATCTTTGAGCGAATCGGCTCCATGCATTTTAACTTCTGTTGAACGCATCGGTTCCATGCATTTTAATTTCTTATCCTATTTTGCTTTGCTGGACAAAATTGAAGTTCATATCTTTACTCATTTCTTACGATGATAATTTGAGAAACTATGGTTATTCATATTATCTAGTAAGAAACAAATAAAAAGGAGCAACTGTGAATACTCAATTTTGTCCAGGCAAAAAAAATAATAAAATAAAAAGAGGAAATAAAAAATATAAAAAATATACTAATTTTTGTTTTATTAAAAAAAATGATGATGATTCTTGTTTTTTTTAAAATGAAAAGTAAAAAAAAAATGTGTGTTGCTTTGGTGGTTTGGCTTCTAGTAGCCACCAGCCAATCTCAAGGCTCAATGCACCAAAAATGGCAAATTTGTAGCAAAGTGAAGCAAGAAAAGGTGACAATCTTAAAGGAAAATACATCAAAATGGAAACTTGATTGGAAAGCTCAATTTGAGCTGATTTCTTGGGGGAAGGGGATTGCAGTTTTCCTGCTTACAAGAGGAGAACCTAACAGAAAGTAATTTTCGTTTTTGGGGGAGGGGGGAGGATCTCATTTTTATCATGTTCATTCACTCACCACTTCCTCCATTACTTTCAACCAACAACAACCACCACACCATCATCTTCCATCACCATTCACAACCTCCACCACCTTGCAACCAATTTCCAGTAACCACCCTCATCTCCAACCTTCAACCCACCAACCTTCATCAACCCAACACCCACAATGTAACATCCCAAATTTTCGTATCTCTTAAACAGTAATTTTGACAGTTAACAGAATTTTACTGTTTAGTAATTTCTGTGCACTGTAAAATTATTTTGTTTATTCCGTCAGCGTATTTGATCGTTTTGAGTGATTTACTCCGTGTCAGGAAAATAAAAATTTTCGGGTCGGGAAAAACTTTACGTAATTTAATTTTTACCGTTAGGTAATTATTTTACGTAATCTGATTTGATATTTGTGCATTTTATAATTTTTATGATTTTTGTGAATGATTATGAATTTTTTTACTGTATGTGGGCCCAGGTGGTCCTATGTGGGCCCAGGTGAGTCCCGCAAAGCAAAAAAATTTTTCTACGCATAGAAAAATTTGTACTGTTTAGACGGAGACAGGGGATCTTACTAAACCTGAATCCGGAAACAGTTTTAGAAAATTTTATTGTATTGTGTTTTGTACTGTATTTATTTATCGGATGATAAAAATACAGTAAATATATTCTTTCGTGGGGTTTTAGCAGATAGAAAAAATAAATATTATACTACGTAATCAACAATAGTGGCTTGGACATCCATTATTGATTTAATCAACGGTGAAGACTTGATCTTGATTTAATCAACGGTTGAGAAATAAACTTAATGAAGAAGCATTGGATGTTAACCATTGATCTAATCAATGGTAGAGATTTAATCTAGACAAGCTTAATAAGGAAGGCTTCAATATCAACCGTAGATTTAATCAACGGTGTAGAATTGGTCATATAAAGTGGCTATGATCATTTATAACCATTGGATTTAGATTAAATCAAGGGTGGAGATTTAATCTTAAAAAGTAACAAAGACCATTTATGACCATTAGATGAAGAATTAATCAAGGGTGGAGATTTAGTCTTCTAAAATGGTTAAGACTAATTAGGACCCTTGGATTAAAAGTTTGAAGGAGTAATCTTGACCCTTAATTTTGGAGACACATCCAATGACTATAATTTAAAGGAGAAAGATCCAATGACCTAGATTAAGTCTTCTAAATAAAAAATCTACATTAATCCTAACCATTGGATTAATCAATGGCTAGAAATGCTTCAAATGGTGGCAAATAATGAAGACAACTTTATTGAATGCATTATGAAGAGAAGGTGATGGTTTTGGAGTGTTTAGAAGACAAAGAGACAAGCTTTATGTCATTTTTGCATGTCTTGGTCAATGTTTCATCATAATTGATCATTATTGATCAATTTGCACTCAAGGAGAATGCATTGGAGGGGAGCCACGAAATTGAGAAGCTTTAGGACATAGGAAAAAGTTTGAAGACCATTATTGCTATCCTTGGTCATCATTAGACATTTTCAAGAAGCTAAGTTACCAAGTTTTCTCTCCATTTCTCTCATTCTTCATGTTTTGGCCAAGCACTCCAAGAGCACCTTCCATCACTCAAAAATTTCATCCAACTTGATTTTCTAAACCTAAACATCATTCTAAGAACATCTCTAGTTATGAGTTTTTCCAAAATCATTCATCTTGATCTTCAAATCCAAGCTTCAAGTTTCTATCAAAAATCAAAAATTCCATCTTTGTGCTTCAAGAGAAACCATTCGGTCAAGACACTCAAAACCACCATCCAATCTATTTTAATTTCATCCAACCTTAGATCTTGAATCTCCATGATATTCTAAGCAACTTTCATGTTGAAGACTTCTTCTAAATCATTCATCTTCAAGGAGTTTCTTCAAGATCAAAGTTATTGGGTTTTTGAGGTGAAGTATAAGGAAACTTCATTTTCTTCTCTCCTTCTCATGATCTAAATCATGTTTGATCCATGGTTCCTCTTAATCAAGCTTGATATGTTAATTAACTTGTGTTTTGTTTTGTATTTGAGAAGCCCTTCGTGGTGAAGGACTTGGAAAAAGAAGTAAAACAAGAAATTTTTAAGGATCTTCAAGAGGTAAGAGGGAGATCCATCTCACCAACCAAGCATGGTGGTGAGAGATGGTATTTTATTTGATGGATGTGGAATCTATGTGAGGATTCATATCCATGGTCATGTAATTAATTTGTGGGTGTTTATGAGCTTTGATTAATTTTCTATGCTTGATATGCTTTGCATGATTTTATAGCTTTGATGATATGCTTGATATGCTATACATGCTTTTATGGCTTTGATGGTATGCTTATATTATTTATGATGAAATATATATGTATATGCCATGACTTGATGATGGAAAGGAAATTGATTTTTGGCTCCAATAGCCAAGGAAGAGCTACAGTTTTGATGCCCTTGATTAGGGTTCATGTTGAAAATTTTCAAGAACAAAAGAATTGATTTTTGAGTACTTAGAACATGGTGGATTTCGAACAAGACACCTCAAAATAGGTGTTCACAAATTAATATTTTCATGAAAGATGAAAATGGATGTTTAGAAAAGTAAGGAAAATAAACAAAGAATTTATTTTTCAAAGAGTACATGAATACGGTTTTAGAAGGATTTTTATTGATTTATTTTGTGTAAAAAGTTTCTAAGTGTTTTACTAAACATGAGATTTAAATGAAAATAGCAATGATAATTTTAAGGATTTGCAAAGAAAGTGAAAAAGGATTTGTAAGGAAAGTAAAAATGAATTTGAATAAATGGGTTTGGTTTTTATGATCATCGGTATTTCGAGTTTGAAAATAAAGAATTTTTAATGATTTTGTTTGTGTAAAACCATATTAATTTAGGAGGAAAATATTTGATGGCTTCAATGGCCAAAGACTCTACGATCTTTGGAGGTTGGAATAATTTTAGTTTTTATGAAACAAAGTAATTTAAAAGTGGAAACAAAATGTTTGAACAAAATGTTTTAGTATAAGGATTTTGGAAAGGGAAATCAAAGTATTTTATCACTTGAGAAATGAACTTTCATATGAAAATGAAAAAAAAAAGTTGCAAGGGTTTGAATCTTAATTTGTTTTGAAGAGAATTGATTTTAGAATTGATTTGGGAAAATGGAGAATATAATGGTGTTTTGAAAATTTACTAACGTATAACTTATTTTCAAGTTTTGAAATACGTTAGAAAATGTTAAGTTTTGAAACGTTGATTTACATCAATGAAAAAGTGATTTTGTGAATTATATTTTGAAAAGAATTTCTTGAGTAAAGAACTGTGGAAAAATATTTTCTTGAGTAAGAAAATATATTAAATGAAGTGTAAAGTTATATTATTTTGAGAAAAGTTAAAAAGGAATTTTTAAAGGTCAAGAAATATTTTCTGTAATGAAATTGTGGTGAAAAATTATTTACGTATCTTAAAAATGTGATTTTTAAGTTACGTAATATGGAAAAATATTTCTACATGATTTTAAATACGTTAAAATATTTCTACGGGATTTGAATTACGTTTAAATATTTTACGTAATCTGAATTACTATTGAAAAATCACTACGTGATGGAAAAGTGATGAATTATTTTTACGTGATTGTGAAAATAGCGAAAAATCGTTATGTGATTTGAAAAGTGTTTTAAATATTTTGAGAATGACGGAAAATGATTTATGCGACTTAAAAGAATGATTTTTAAGTTACGCGATTTTGAAACAGTGGAAAAATACTATGCGATTTGAGAAACGTATGTTTTTACGCGATTGAGAAAAACGTTAAAAATTAGTACGTGGTTTAAAAGTGCAACAGAAGAGTTGCAACATTTTGAAAACGTAACAAAAATGTTACGAAATTTTGTAAATGTAACAGTAGTGTTACGGTATTGTAAAAACGTAATAAAAACGTTTTGGAATTTTAAAAAAACGTAACAAAAGTGTTACGATATTGTGAAAATATAAAAGAAGTGTTATGGTATTGTGAAAACATAACAGAAACGTTTTTGGATTGTGAAAACGTAACAGAAATGTTACGCGATTGTGAAAATACGGTAAAAGTGTTTTACAACTATGAAAACGTGATAATATGATTACTGTTGAACCAGTGTCCATACACTGTTTGTGAGAAAATGACATATTTGTCTATGATTGGATTTGGTGCATTATACATGCATTAGAATGGTCCGATGAGGACTAGATATGGCTGATTGCCTAGGAGAAACACACTTCTTGAGTGGGTGCGATATGCGTAGTGTAGGTCACTTGTTGACCTTGGGGGCATCGGGGTGCGGGTTGCCTACACGGGTGGTTGGTCGCGCTTCTTCCCGTAGGTTAGACCGATGCAACACACCGATGATCATGACCGAGACACTATTCTTAATCAAGATCTGATAAAGACTGTCGTGTATGTGCTAGATGTGCAAAAATTGAAATGAGAATTTAAAGCACGTGGTCTGAGGCACGTGGTACCGGCAGATCTTTTCGATCATTTCTCCGACCTGAGTTTAGCTCCATGGAGTAGGAAATCGAGTCTTGTGTACATGCATAATCTGAACATTTTATATCTGCATGATATATTAATTGAGGGATATTGGTTATGACAATTGTTTTGAATACTTGGATGATGATAATGATAATTAGAACATTATTGTAATTTGTTGTTTATGATAATTAAACTAATAAATGATTAGATGATGATAGTTGATTAATGCTGATAGCATGATTATGGTATGATCGATCTGTATGATATGTTGTTTGTGTTATCTCTATACTGTCATGTTGGTATTGGCGTAGGTGATCTCACCTCTTTGTTATGTTATTTTCTTTATGTCTGCATCTTGTTAAAATCAAATGATAGAAGGATCGAGTTGTCTTAGACATAACGGGCGATGGATACTCGGAGATTGATGAAAACATTGAAGAGTGGTTATCTCATGTTCGAAGGTGTTCGAGTAGACAAGAAGTAGAGTTCTGATGCAACAAGCTGGATACAAGATAAGGAATGAGTATGTTAAGTTTTATCGTTAGTGTTATACCGTGCTATTTAGTAGGACCCGTCATGGGGTTTGCTACTGTTTAAAAAAAAAAGAAGAGTCTGTTAGTTTTATATTTCTCTTCAAATTGTTAAATATTAATTGGTGTCAGTGATTGTATATGAATTAGTTTCAATATATGTCTTTTTCAGTATTACATATAAATTTCAGTAAGTTTATATTTCAACAAGAAAGAAATTTTTAAACCCACGATTTTAACTCAAACCTTTTATGAAAACATTTTCAGATTATGAGTCGGGAGTCGGAAATGTGATGCTCTAGGGAAGGTGTTACAACAACCACCATAAACCCACCTATCTTCAACCTCTCACCAAAAAAAAAAAACAGCAGCAGCATAGTTGCACGGCCGTACCACCTCCACGCTGTCCGCAGGCCACACTGACCCTTTCACCTTCATTCACTACTACATTATTTCCATCTTATCCTTCACCGTCAAGAGCACTCCACCCTCAAGGTGAACTTCATTTTCAACCTCCCAACTTACCATTAACCACACTCCATCTTCACTTCCATCTCATCCTCACTATAACCAACACTTTCATCACCTCCTTCCATAACCATTTTCCATCTTCATTTCTTACTAACATCTCATCCCTACTACTTCACTTCACTATCAAACCCACCACCCATAACCATCGCAAACCACCATCAACAAATAACACCAACCCAACAACCATAAACCAAAAAGGAAAGATCAACACCTGTCAAAACCGGATCTGTCGTCCTCCTTCAGTCGCGACGTTGCACCATCTCCGCCCCAGCCCCACAGATCGGAGCCCGCAACCTCCACCAAAAGCTGCCGTACGCAGCACCGTCACGGTTCGTGTAGCATCGCTGCATCGTCCAGTCATTCCGGACGTCGAGCCCACATCACCGGAAGCTGCTGCAACCCGCTAGCTCCAGATCCGAGAGCCAATCGCACCACCACCTAAACCGCCGAGATCCCCACCGCGCAGCTCACCTCGCCACCGTCGACCCCGTTTGTCCCAGCCGTCCGCACACCCACACCTCCACCAACCCAGATCTAGACCAACGACCCACGACTCCACTCAGACCAGCGGTTGGAGTCTCGTTCTTTTTTTTTTTATTGTTTTCTCTCTAATTTTCCTAAATGCTCCTCTGTTATGCCCTCTTTCTTTTGTGTTCTAGTGACTTCTAATTGTTTTTTAGGAATGAAATAAAAATAAAATAGGAAGCAAACTTTTGGGCTGGAGCAAGCCCACTTCCACTTTTTTGAGTTTGAGTATGGCATACAAATCTGAAAACTGTTAAAAAAATAAAAAATAAAATAGTTTGTTTTGAGATATCTGGTTTGTGATGAGTATGTTTAGTTTTGTTTTTTTTTTGTTAACCTGACTTATGGAAAATTTTATGTTTGTCCTTGCATTTTTTTAGGAAAAAAATAATAAAAAATAAAAATAAAAAATTTAATTAATGCAATAACCAATGATGATATTTGAATAACGGATGTTATCTTCAATGTTGTTTGGATCATAAGGGTTTATTGAGTAGCCTAGTGCTATCTTGAATCTTGTGCAAGGATGAATTTGTTTTTAAACAATTTTTTTTTCAATTTTTTTTTCTTAATTAAAATCAATCAATTCACAATTATTTTTTAAAGAACTACGTGACTTTGAGTTCCTCATTGCACCTGAGGGTACGTAGGAGCAGAATTTCATTCTGTCAAGCCAAAAATAAATTTTCACAATTTGGTTGTTTATTTCTTTCTTTTTAAAAATAATAATAAAATAAAAATTACAAAAATGGTTTTTTAAGAGGAGTAAAATAAATATGTTTGAGATTATTAAATTTTGCACAATTGACTTAAGGTACCGTCTTAGGACGGGTGTGACAAGGGTGCTGTGAGATTAAGTTTTTCACCCTTTCTTATCTATAATCGACTCTCGAATCCGATCTGATTTTCAAAGACTATTTTTCTAAAAAAAGGTTTTTCAATTTTTCTTAATTTAAATAAAATTGGTGGTGACTCTATATTTTTATTTTTAAAATCTCGCGAGCTGCTATTTCGCTACGATCCCGGTCGCGACAACACCCGTCTTGAGACAGTACCTTAAGTCAATTATGTAAAGCTTGATAAAAGATAAACTAAGAAGGACAAATAATTTGTGAAAATCTAATTTTTGACTTGACAGAATAAAGATTCTGCTCCTACATATTCTCAGGTGCAATGGAGAACTCAAAGTCACGTAATTCTTTAAAAAAAGTGTAGGTTGATTGATTTTAATTAAGAAAAAGATTTTTAAAAAAGGATTTTGTTTGAAAACAAAACCATTCTTGCATAGGGTTTAAGTTAGCACCAGATTATTCAATAAATTCTTACGATCCAAATGACATTGAAGATAGTATCTGCTATTTAATTATCAACATTGGTCATTGTTTTGATTAAAAGATTTTTTTTATCATTCTTTAAAAAAAATGCGCAAGGACAAACAAGTAAACACAATTTTCTATGAGCCAAGTAAATAAAAAAAACAAGATTAAATTTAAGCATCACAAACTAAACAACTCAAAACAAATTTTATCTTTATTTTTTTTAACAATTTTTTAGATTTTTTTCATTTTTTTTGTTTCACCTTAAAAGGCCTAATTACAATTTTCAAAACCCCCCATTTTTTTTAGAAAGCTAATAACTCAAGCCTAAACAACACATAAAAACAAGGTTGGCCCAAAATAATAAAAAATAGTAGCCCAATTTCTTTGTCACTTTTTTTAAATTTTATTTTATTATATATATATTTTTTACTTCAACAATCTAAAAAAAAAAGAAAAAAAACTTGTAGCCTAAACGACATAAACTCAAAGTAGCAAGAAAAAAAAGTAAAAAAAATAAAACCAAATAAAGGAAGAAACAAAAGGGAACAGAGTCACGATACGGGAACTGAGGTTGCGCAGCTCGCTGGCAGTGGCAAGGGGCTCAATGGTGTCACGGGGTGAGCTGGAGCTGGTTCGACTGAATGGCTAGGTGGCGGGTGGAGTGGTACGGCGACGACCGGCGTTCGTGGGGCTTATGTGACGCGGGGATGATGGTAATGGCGAATCGGATCTACATATGGGTTGGTGGAGGGGCGCTACGATGTGGACGAGTGAGGCACGATGCGGTGGAGTAGATTCGCTAGTGGTGCGTTGGCACGGGTCGCAGTGCTGATGAAAGGGGGCTGTAGCGCGCGATGCTATGCGGGTGGGGCGATGTTGCTGCTGGCCAAGGCGGTCGTGCAACGCGGGTCCGGTTGATGGCTGGGCGGCACTGCTACTGTAAACGGTGGTTCAGGTTATTGCAAGGATGTGGTTGAGTGGTAGGTGTGGTTGGTTATAGACGGTGAAGTGATTTTGAAAGATGGTGGTTATGGATGTTGGGGTGTGTAGGTGACGGTGAAGATGACAAAGGGTTGAGATGGTTGGTGGGTGAATGTGAGTTTGAAGGTTGAAGATGAACGTGGTTTTATGAGATGTGTTGGTGGGTGAGGTGAGTTTGAAGGTCGAAGATGAAGGTGGTTTGGATGCTTGGTGTTGGTGAAGATAAGTGAGGGTGGTTGCTTGGTGTTGGTGAAGATAAGTGAAGGTTGATGGTAGTGAAGATAATGGTTGAAGTGGTATGAGGCTTAAGGATGGAGGTGATGATGATGACGGTGGCTTGGCTGTGGTTATGGTGGGATGTTGGCTATTAGGATGTGGTTGAAAGGAGGTGTGTTGATGGAAATGATGGAGGTGAAGGTGGGTATAGTTATGGTGGTTTTTGGAGGTGGTTGGAAGATAGTGATGGTGGTAGAGATGAAGGGTGGGGTGGTGAGATGATCTGGTTGATGGTGAAGATGAGTGAGGGTGGTCTTTTTTAGAATGATGAATGTCGAAGAGGAATGTGTGTACTCAGATGTTGTAGTGTGTGCAGGTCCTATGTACGTTGAAGGAAGGTGAAAATGTGAGTGTGTGATCTATGTGAATGTGTGTGTGTGTGCAGCAGTGCAAGTGGAGAAAGTGAGTGGAGTGAGTGGGGAGCAAATAATGTTGTTCCCTTTGTTGTGTGTGCTGCTACAGTGTAGTGGTGGTGTTGTGTAGTGCATGGCCAAAAAAAGAAAAAAAACATAAAGCTAGAAAACAATAAAAAAGGTTTCTACCTAAAAATAGGAAAACAACCCAGCAACAAGAGCTTTACATTTTTTTTTTCTTTCTTTCTCTTTTTTTTTTGTTTTTTTTGGTTCTCTCTCTCTCTCTCTCTCTCTCTCTTTTCTTTTTTAACTAGACTAAGGTGGGCTTATGTATTTGGGCTAAGAGAAAAGAGCTAAGAATGTGGACTTTCATTAATGTAATTAACTGAATTTTTATTTTCTTTTTTCTTTCTTTTCTTTTTTTTTTAAATTGTTTAATTTCCATTCTTTTTTTTTTTTTTTTTTTCAAATAAAGAGAAAATAAATTTAAAGAAAAAAACTCAGTCAAAATAAGATGTTCACATTATACAACCCATACCTAAGAGTACAATACTTAAACATGTGATTAAAATATAGCAATTTAAATTTATTAATTTACTACAAGACAATCAATAAAAATTAAATTGAATAATAATTAAAGATCAATAATCATCAAAATTGTGTAATTATAGAACAAAGAAAAATATCTCAAACAAAGTTAAATAATCTAAAACAAATATTAAGACTTTATCGTAATCCTACAAATAAAATTAACTACTCATGACAAGAATATCAAATACAAAGAGAGAAAAAAAATCCATAAAAGATGAAACAATTGTTATGCGTCATTCTCCTTCTTCCTCTGCTTCGTGCGGTGCTACCATTGTCAATTCTCCTTTCTTTTTTTTTCTTTTGTTTTGCTGTGTTGCTGCGCTTTCTCTGTGTGGTCCCGAGCTGCTATCCTCTCCTTGTCTATTAATAAGAGATTTTACCTAATAAAAATATATCTTGTACAAAATTTTCTCAATTGGTCCCCAAATAATAAAAAGATATTAATTGGATATAGGAAACTAATTTTAGGAAACTTAATCTCCTTTTATTGAAAGTTGTCAGATTTTCATCTTTTTCTCTCTGTATTTTTCTTATCATTCATATGACAAAATTAGCCTTCGAGATTAACAGAAGAGTTGTTGCACTTTCTGTTAACTTTCTAATGCCATAAGAATCACGTCGATATGATATCTGTAACTCAAGATATACTCCAAATATAGTAGCAAAGTTAGAAAATACGAGTTGAATTCGAATTCGCAACAAATTCCATTCTCATTAGGGATCCTTATTCAATCTTCAATTATTCTTATCTTCAAGTTTCCACACCTAATTGGAACTTTAGATGAGACATAAGATTTGGATAAGATCTCTTCAAAACTCTATCGTTATGGCATATCCCAACATCTTACTGATTGCACTACTTTTATTTTTAAATATCTACAATTAACACATAATTTAGTAATTAATTTATCTCAAAGAAACAAATGATAATGTCACAAAATCAATAAAATCAAATATATTGAGACATAATAATGTCTATTTTTATAAGAAAAATATATAAAAATTAAGTTATTATTACTTCTTCAGAGAAATTTTGCCTCATCTAACTCAGTTCTCCTATCTAAACCAGATCACGACCTCGTAATTATAGGTAAGCTTGAAGGCAATTTTCTCTGTCGAGGAGTGTGGAGTGGTCCTGTATGCCCTCTAGACGTGGTCAAGCTATTCTACCCAATTTTCTTTTGCTTCATTAAGTCTCTTCTTGATCCCACGAAGTATAACTCGGTTTGCAGCCTCAACTTGCCCATTAGTTTTTGGATGTTCTACCAAGGTAAAATGCTACTTAATCTTGAGCCTGACAAGAAGTTCCTTAAACTTTTGGTCAGTAAATTAGGTTCTGTTGTCCGCCACAATGGACTCTGGAACACCGAACTTGCTGATAATGTTATTGTAGGTGAACTTCTATATGTGCGCTGAGGTGATGGTGGATAATGGTTTTGCCTCTATCTACTTAGTGAAGTAGTCTACAACTAACACTAAGTATTTCACTTGTCCTGAGACTTAAGGGAACAAACCTAGAATATCCATCCCCTACTGATAGAAAGGCCAGGGTACATGTATCATTGATAGTTCTTCTGGTGGGGTGGAGTATATGTCAGAAAATCGTTGGCATTTGTCACACTTCTATTCATGCTCTATACTATCAGCTTCCATACTAGGCTAATAGTATCCAACTCTCAATGCCTTCTGTGCTAGTGACTTTCCTCTGAGGTGGTGGCCATAACTTCCTTCGTGATTTCAGCTAAAATGTACTTAGGTTCTTTTGGGCCAAGGCACTTGAGGAGAAAAGAAAACCTGCTACAGTATAAATGATTATCCACAAAGGTGTACCATACCGCTGCTTGTATTAGTGTATAAGCTTCCTTCTATTCTTCAGGTAAAGTGCCATCATGGAGATAAGTAACTATGAGTGTGATCCAAGTTTCTTTATCTTCCATTAGGAGGACATCAAAGTCCATAATATGGGTGCAAGCAATGTCTCCTAGATGACAGACCTGTTATTACCAGGGTTTTTGGTGCTAGCGAGCTTTGACAAGATGTCAGCTCTTGAGTTATGTTCCTTATATATGTGTTCCACCTTAACACTGTTGAAGTTCTCCATTAGCTTTTTCACCCTAGCTAGGTATTTTTGTAATAAAGGTTCTTTAGCCTGGTAATCATATTGAATCTAGAATGTTGCCAGTTGTGAATCACTGTATAGGATTATATATGTTGCCCCCATTTCTTTTGCCATGGTGATGCTCGCAATACACGTTTTGTACTCCTCCTAGTTATTTGAAGTTGGGAACTCAAATCTTAAAGAATGTTCTAGCGTGATCCTGACTCTATTTTCTAATATGACCCTGACACTACTCCTTTGAGATTCGAGGAACCATCAATATATATGGTCTAGAAATTCACTCTACGATGGCTAGGATCTGGTGTAAGCTCCACCAAAAAGTCGGATAACACTTGAGCCTTTATGATTTGCCTTGGCTCGTAAGTGATGCCGAATTCAGACAACTCCATAGACCAAGCGATCATTCTTCCAGCGAGGCCTGACTTATACAGCACCAGACAGATTGGTTGATCTGTCTTCAAGATCACAGGGTGACACTACAAGTATTATTAAAATCATCTAGTTGTGGTTAGCAACACTAGAGCCAGTTTGTCAATCTTCTGATACTAGAGTTCGAGGCCTTGTAAAACCTTACTCACAAAATAAATCGACGTTTGACCTTCATTAGTTTCTCTTATCAAGATTGAGTTGATTACTACATTGCTAACTGAGAGATAGACATATAAGGTCTCTCTGGGATCCAACTTCATCAGGATTATGGGTGTTGCCAACATTTTCTCAACTCTTGGAATGTGACTTCGTACTTTGGGGTCCACTCAAAGTATTTCCTCTTTATTAGAGTTTGAAAAAGGGAAAAGATTTTTTAGTGGCTTTGGCTAGGAAACGAGTGAGGGTTGTTATCTGTCCTGTTAGTTATTACACATTCTTCATGGATTATGGATTACGCATATCAAGAACGACTTGATTTTTCTCCAGGCTAGCTTTAATGTCATGATTCATCAATAAAAATCCCAAAAACTTACCAGCTTCTACCCGAAAATGCATTTATCTAGATTTAATCTTATGTTATGCTTTTGTATCTGGGCAAACACTTCTTCTAAGTCTTCCACATGGTTACTAGATTTCATTGTTTTGACAATCATGTCATCGATATAAACTTCCAGCATCTTTCCGATTTGTTCTTTAAAAACCTTATTCATCATTCGTTGGTAAGTTATACATGTGTTTGTTTAATCCGAATGGTAGATGTGTAAATTGGTTCAGATAATTTGACTAACCCGATTAATCCGAACTGAACCAATTAGATTGGTTTAGTTTGGTTCAGGTATGTTGATTAGTTTGGGAAAAATCCAAACTAAATAAAGCTTAATTGGTTTGGTTCCAAGATTGAAAGTTTCAAATCCGAAAACCAAACCAAACCATATATATATATATATATATATATATATATATATACACAATGCATCGAGCAACAAATCAGAATGCATGACATTCAATTTAAATTACCAATTTATATAAATATAATGATTAAACTAAGTGTAGAAGTAAAAAAAAAAAAGATTAAAGAGAGTGTAACCATATTTATTCCATGTCATAAGTCAAGAACTTTTAAGCCTTGACCATAAAATATTAACATGGCAACTTAACCCAAAAAAGCTTTATAATACATGACAAATAACAAGTCCAGAAGTATAAGAAAAAAGTTCATTCAAATTGAAATTAACCTTCTAAAAGTTGTATTACTTGCAGGTTATTATTGTGAGGCAACTTAACATAAAAAACTTTATAATACATTACAAACAACAAGTCTAGAAGCATATACCATAATCCACCATTAAGGCCATACAAATTAACGAACTTAAGCCTTTATTTATATAGAAACTAAAAACTCAGCTAAAGATTTTGAAATAAACAGAGTATCATACATCAAAGACACTGACTGGGTGTATTATCAATAAATTAGAGTAATGTGCTGAACATATAATTTTGGAGTTTGTACTTTGTAATGTGCTTATTGAGATAAGTAAGTTTGATTCCATTTCTAGAAATTTTTTCATAGGTTTATTATGTATATTTTTTTGCTTTAGAAAACTAATTATTTTGTTGATTTTTGTGTAAAAAAAATGGTCAACCTGACCACCCAAACCGAACCAATCCGTAGATGTTCAGTTCGGTTTGGTTCGGGTTTGGCTATCAAAAAATGAGAAAACTGAACTAAATCAAATCAATTGATTTTGATTGGTTTAGATTTGTTTTTCCCCAAGAATCGAACCAAACTGACCCGATTACACCCTTACTGAATGATATAACATGGTAGTAATAATTTTCCATCTCGATTATAAACACAGTCTTGTCTTCATTTTTCAGGTTCATGGGAATTTGGTTGTAAATAGAATAGGTGTCCATAAATTAGAGAAACCATAATTTGGATGAGTTATCCTCAAGTTTATCTATATTGGGGAACGAGTAAGGGTCTTTTGGACATGTCTTATTCAAGTCAGTGTAGTCGACGCATATATGTCACATCCCATTAGCCTTCTTTACTAGGACCAAGTTGGACAACCAAGTGGTATAAGAAACTTCTCTGATAAATTCAACATCTAGAAGTTCCTTCACCTGCTTCTGTATTACCTCATGTTTCTCTGGTTTGACTTTTCTTTTTCTTTGTGCCATTAGCTTTGCGTCTTTTTTGATAGAAAGTTGGCGACAAATAAACTTGAGGCCCATCCCTGACATGTCGGCGGACGTCCAAGTGAAGAGATCTTTGTTCTTCTCAAGAAATTCAATTAGCTGGGATCGTTCTTCTTGATCTAACTGCCCTCCAATCTTGGTTACCTGGTTTAACTTGGTGCCAAGTTGAAAAGGTTAAAGTTCTCTTTCAAGTTAGGGACATGTATAATGAATCTCCTTGTGAACATCCAGTTTAGTGAAGAGGACGTTGATGTGGTTCGTAGTGGCTGATACTGAATTATTAGGCTGGTTTGTGGTCCACAATTTCTTAACAATCTTCAGGCTCTCATTATAGTATTTTCAAGTCATTGCCTAGTCTCCTTTAACCGTGACGACTTTGCCATACTGGTCAAGGAACTTCATAGCCAAATAAGATGTGGATATCACGGCCCCAAAAACGTTAAGTGAAGGGCGACCCAAGATGACGTTATAGGCATAAGGGCAATCCACCATAAGAAACTTAACCTTAAGTAAGGATCCTTCTGATATGATCCAAGTTGGATGCATATTGTTTTTACGGATCGTCCTTGAGTTGATTTCATGTTTTAAGGAATTAAACGATGAAGAGTGAATAGTAATATGAATAGTATCATGAACAGTGTTGTGAACAGTGCCGTAAATAGTAAAAAAAGAAAAAGATGGAAAAAGACAAGGAAAGGAAGGAAGAAGATGCCACACTATTGGAGAGTGATAAGTCAAGCGAAGATTCACCACAAAGGTAAGGAAACCTTTGATAAGAACAAAGATGAGTCTTCCAAGAACCCCAAGAGAACTAAGCTCTCAAAACTCATAAATGAGTACAATAATATTTTCAAATTCAAAAGTGTCAAATGCAGTAAACACAAGCCTATTTATAGGCATTAGGTATGTGGCTAGGTCTAGCTAAAGGAGGCAGCAAGCTAGCGCATTTTTTAATCCTAACCTTAGCGCAAATGTGGCCTAGGCCCAATTAGAAGGCAACACGTATCCCTAGCTCTGCTATGCACAAAATAAGCCCAAACAATAAGCCCTTATTACAAAATTATCCCAAAAAAAAGAAAATAAGAACCAAAACTGAGAAAATTAAAAGGTTCAAATACATAATTAAATAAATTGACTAAGAAGAAATCATGCCCCCATATTGGGCCCTTCATCAACTTGGATCATTTGGACCATCTTGAGTGCTCCTTCTCCTAAAATGGGCTTGATTGAGAGAAAGTGGTTGACTTTTTTGTCCAAATCCTCCTTAGTCTTCTTAACTCTTGACCTTGTTATTGGACCTCTAAGTCCTCGCAATGCATCTTTAGGCATTGGGTCCGTTGGGCTGCCACTTGAGCTTTCTTTGTCTCCATCACCTTCCCCAAAGTCAAATAGGTCTTAATGTATCCTATCGGGGTGATCTTATCCCTTGTGAATCTGATTAACTTGCTGATATACAAGATCAAATCTTTATTTGAGATCCCTAGCTTCTCAAAGAAATCTACAAACATAATATCAGTCGAGCTCCCTAGGTGAACAAATATAAGTCGAACCTCAGTGTTGGTTATTATCCCAGAAACCACTATGGGATCATCATGGTCCAGGATAATGCTGCCATAATCTTCATTTGAAAAAGACATTAGCGAGGTCTTCTTGGGTCCTTCTTTTGAGTTTGATCCTAGATGGGAGGTTATGCTCAACACAACCCGAAGTGCTTTCTTTCTTATATTTCCTGACTCATTGCCACCCACAAAGGCCTTGAAATTGTATTCATTGTCCAAGTTACTTCTACATGGTAGCGTTCATTATCTTGAGTAGAATTATCTCGAGGTTGTGTCCTTTCTTGGTTTTGGGCATTATCTTGGGATGGAAAGATTCCAATATCTTCATTCCTTGGGGGTAACTGCCTTTTCTAATATGGAGATAAGCTTCTCCGAGGACTGTAGCTCCTCTTCTTGTAATTCCTTCATCTTTTTTATTATCATTCTGAGATTGGAGAATATACTAGCCCAGATGACCATTTCGGATTAAGGATTCAATGGCATCCTAGAGGTTAATGTAGTCCTTAGTATTATGTTCGTAGCTTTCGTGAAACACTCAATGCTTGGACTTATCTTTTTGTGCATGTTTTCTCAATAGATGAGGCTTTTGCATATCTCTGAACTCTGTGTTTATCACTTCTTGGTAAATATGTGCTCGGGGTGTATTGAGGAGGGTATAACTTTCGCACTTTCCCTTTAGTGGTGGCTTTGAATTTCGAGATTGTGGGGGTGCCTGACAGGGTTTCAGTTTGGCATCTTCTACCTTCTCTAAATGCTTTATGGCGTATATAACATCCTCCACATTGATGTATTTATCAGCCCTAGCCTGGAATTTGTCCATCGTTTTGGGCTCTTTTTTAGCAAGTGAAAAGAAAAATGCTCCAGAGCAGAGGCCTTCCCTTATTTAATATATGTCGAGTCTCTCATCCAGTCACAAATATATACTACTTTTTTTATTAAACTAGGATATAAAATCTTAGAGTGATTCTTTTTTTCGTTGCTTGATATGGAAAAGACATGAAATGGATTTCGGTTGCACCTTACTAGTGGTGAAGTGCAACCAAAATGTCAAAGACAAGTCTTTCCAATCAACAACGAACTTCGGAGTAAAAGTGGTGAACCATCTCAAGGCGGCTTACTTCAGGGAGAGAGGAAAAGCATGATACATGAGTGAGTCGTTTCCTCCAGCAAACCACAAAGCAAAAACATAAGCATCCAAGTGCTCTTGGGGTCTATGGTCCCATTATAGGCTTTAATATTAGTTGGGTATTTGAAGTGCCCTAAAGATCTCATAGGCCATTAACTCATCAGAGAAATGTTGATTCTGCTTACCCAACTTTTTTCGCCTGGGTTCGTGCTCTTGATTTTCGCACACTGGGTTATCAACTTTTTATCTGGGTTCCGTTACCCAGGAATTTTTCAAGTTACTTTTCCTGTCATAGGTTGGTTCCCTTCTATTGTCATAATTCCTGTGAGAAACCTAGTTTTCGTCCTCTCTTTCCTAGTTAGCAACTCTTTCCAGGTCATGAATATGTTCATCTTGGAGTCTGACCAAGGAGATCAGTTCCTCTCGTGATTGTTCAGGGAGACGTGATTCGCCTTACTGGGACTAAACTCCCTCATTGCTCTCCCTCGTGCCTAAACGTTATAATGCTAATATATGTGGTCTGGCTTCACCTAAGGAGCTCCGCGTGGCTAGGTCGTTGTGTCATCGAAATGCACCGTGATTGAGGGGAGAAGTTTTTTTGGTATGAGAAGTCTCTTCCCCATCACGCCTAGGTTCCAGTTGAGCAATAACTGGATTTTCGATAGGAGCAGAGGTCGGACGGGCATCCAAAGGACGACTGATTCTAAGCAACAGAAGCGCAATGTTGCCTGGTGTGGTAATAGGAATTGAAGTTTATCGTTTCCCACAGACGACGCCAATATTATGAGCGGAGTTCAGATGATTACCTGAATGAGGCTGATGAAGGTGGTTTCCTCCGTAGCACAGCGGCAGTGACAGGTATGCAAGGGGTGAGTACCTGCAAAAGGTAAATTGACACTCAAGTGAGACTGTGCACAAGGTGGGTAGAATGTTTAGTGTTAGATGCATACCTTTGCTATCTCGTGTGGTATTTATATGAGCGTTTTGGTAGATGAAAATCATGTCTAAATCTATATTAAATGTCGTTAAATTAGGGTAAGAATCCAATAAGATTATTATCTCTTGTAACTAACTCATCTATTTATGAGGGATTCTATTAGAGATTTACTTATCATAAATAAGTATATTTACTTATCTAATAGTGCTTATAAATATCCGGGTCCAACTTTAGCGGGTCGGGTTACTCTTGAACCGCTAACCTAAAATTCAGTCCAGAACAAGATTCTTAGGTGTTCCTTCTTGCTCTGTAAATTAAATTTGTAAAATTTCATTTATTTATTATTGTATATTACTTTAACTGCATTTTTTTTATGTTATTATTGACTAATGCATGACTTTCAAATCCATAGATTAGGACATTTTTTATGTCATCATTAATGAGTTATCTCTAAGTCCATGCAAGTGTTCATTAAGTCTAAGAGTTTGTCCTAACTAATGTTTTAAGAACTAAACCGATCCTTGAACCAATAAAAAAAAGGAGTTTAAGGTTGAGGTCCGACTAGAGTTGAACTGAAGTTTTATAAATACTTATACGTTTTATGAATATATGACATTATGTCAAAAAATATTAAATATATATGTAAAAATATATAAATAAAAGATAATGTAAATAATATCTAACATGATTAAATATTTAAATTGGTTCATGAATATCATAATATTATTTTTTAATATATCTTTTATATTTAAAAAAATAATAAAAGAGAGTTATAGAACATAATACAATATATACTATTTATTATATATAATAGATATTAAAAAAGATTTATAAATTTATATAATATAAATATATCAAATCCTGCATGGTTGTTTACTACATAAATAAATATAAACAAAGAATACCTACAACTGAACAAGTTTGTACAGTAGTTCAAGTGGTATAGAGTTGTGCATACAAACCTTATCACCTAAGTTCAAAACTCAGGTATGATAATTTTACAAAATGACCAACAAAATATAATCGGTCTGACAAGTCAAACCTGTTGGGTTTGATCAAAAGTCAACTTAATCGATCTAATAAATCAATTCTCGACTAAATTGGTTGGACTAGTCAATCTGATCCAAGTTTTAAAAGACTAGTTTCAACTTTAAATTGAGATAAACATTATCTTATATATTGTTAGTTTGACCAAAAGTCAGTTTAAATGGTCTATTAAATCAATTCTCGATTAAAATCGATCTCATTAGTCAATTTGATTTAATTTTCAAAAGACTGATCTTAACCCTTAATTGGGACAATGATTCCCTTATATATTCCTAAACCGACAAGTTTTTAATTTTATTGAAGTTTCATTTTAAAAATAGTTTAATGACATATATAGTTGAATCTGTTGAATAAAATCTAATTGTTATTATAGTAAACCAAAAATATATGTAAGTGGTGGTGTAAGAGAGTGATATTCAAATATATAATCACTATGTACTTTTTAATTTTGTGTGAATAAAATTTTTTAAAGACAAATATATTGTTTCAGCTCATCATAATACAACAAGAGACATGTCTCAAAAAAGTTTATTAACTACATTAAAAAAAAAAAATTCAATATAGAGCCACAGGGTTCAACCAAGCTCTTTTTATACAGTAATTGACAAGTGGGTTTGCCCAGTGCATTGGTGGTAGGAACTCTGCAAAAAAAAAAAATTTAAAAAAACACTCATTATGCCACCCTCTTACGGTGAATATAAAACGTGAACGGCAGGATTCGAACCTGCGCGGGCAGAGCCCACATGATTTCTAGTCATGCCCGATAACCACTCCGGCACGTCCACCTCGTTGTTTGATTTTGCAACTATTCATATTATTTAAATATATTTAAGAGTGGCATTCTCTGTTTTAAAATCACTTAGATATACTTACACACCAGAAAGAGAAAACCAAAAACATCGCATACATATACTACTTAGCTCTCAGGCCAACTATTTTATAAGAAAAAAATCTAAAATCTATTTTAAAATATTTAAATTTTATAAAATTTGAAAAACCACATTTCATAAATTAATGATGAAAACTCTATGTATTATAAATTGTGTAAAAAATATTTAAATTGAAGGTAATTAGCCTCCTTTTTTCTTTAATAATTCATGTAGATTGATTGATGCTCAGCCCACTTTGATTCACGGGCTAAATAGCAGTGGGTTGTATAAATTTACATTTTAACAGCCTCCTTAACGGAAGAACCAGCCCATGCTAGTCTCCGGTGTCCACCACTCTTTTGGCGAGAAATTCTGACCGATGGAGCAAGAAAAAGTTCCATGTATTATTTTATGTGTGTTACATTTGTAACATTAAAAAAAAAAGAAATTATTAAAGTGAAAGATTGTAATGATCTACATAATCGAGGTGATGATGAATGTTAGCAATACATTCTCTATCACTTTTCTTTTGACACTTTCTCTTCTATTGAGTTACTTTATATACTAAAAAAACATTCAAACTTGTTTACTAACTATCAAAATTCATTTCAGAATTAATTTATTTAAAAAAGAAAAATTTCTTTTACTTTACTGCTACAAATTTCTCACCCAAGCCTCTTCAGTTCTACTATTACTTGAGGCTTTGTAATTTGTTGAACTCCCATTATCGTTGTTGTCATCTCTTCCCATCTTCGGCGTCGACGTCAAACTCTACTTCCATCACTAGCATTGAAAGCTACTTCGTCAAAGGTATGTTTATTGTTGTAAACATAGGTGATGATCACATATTTTATACATTAATAAACTTTCATTTTTAGTCATTTACACTCTCCATGTACTTAATTGATTAAGCCTAATTATGTTTTATAAGTTTGGACTCAAATTGGACTTAATTGATTTTTTCAGCATTATTTGGGTCTTACACTGTTTCTGTATTTTCGCCATATCTTGAGTTTTAGATGTGTAAAAATTATGTATCTTATCTTGTAGGAAAGATAAGAGAGAGCTCTACAACTTTCATGAAGAGCTCCAGGCAAAATATGGTCATCTAGAGGAGCTAAATGAGCTTGGAAGTCAGAACACGAGTTTTGTATCTGGAACCTGAATAATGTACAGTAATCAGAGCATAACTCGAGTTGTAAGAATTATCTTGGGCTGAAATTTGGACATTTGAAAGTTAAGACCCATATCTACAACTTTCATGAAGAACACAAGAGCTTATTCAGACATCTTGGAGGTGATATTGGGTCTAGAAGTCGAAATAGAGGTGCTGAAACTAGGTCTGAATAGTCTACAGTAATTGGGTCATATCTTGGGCTGTAGGACGAATTTTTGGATGATCTTGGTGGCATTGGAAAGCTGAGACAAAATGATACAACTTTCATAAAGACCACATTGCTTCATTCTGATGGCATCCATGAGATTAGCACTGAATGATTTCAGAGATAAAGAATCTCAATAATTTTTCACTCACTAACTCACCATTTGGCATTTTCAACTCATTCACCCACTCATCCACCTACTCTTAATCAGCCCCTTTATCATTTTGTATCCCTAATTCTCTATAAAAGGCACCATTGGCTGATCATTTGGTGCTCTGGGTGTTAGGCTTAGTTTTTAGAAGTTATAGTTATGCTCATTTATTGTTTTCTTTTATTGTAATTTTCTCTTGCTCTAAATTGAAGCTATGTTCATCTTTCTCTTCTTCTCTCTTTCTTTCTTCTTATCTATGAGTACCTAAATCTTCATCTTGCTTGGGTGAAAGAGTGAAGCTCTTGGTAATGAAATAAGGTTAGATTATTCTATTTCTTGTGCTTAAATGATATATTATCAAATGGACATTATATGTGTTGTATTTTGTTTCTAATCAATTTAGAAACCTTCTTTGTATAATGAAGATATTGATTTATTGTAAACAATAGGATTGACAGAGTGAATACTTGAACTTATTTACAAATGTTAGTAAATAATTAAAGGAATCATAATATGATTACATATATAATTGAACTTTGAATGTTATATTTTCTGATTGGAACCTCCGTTGTGTGTGGATTTCAACTGAGTTATAAAGAGAAATAATCTTGCCTTTAATTTATTATTAAGAGTAGATCTCCTAACCCAAGCAAGTTCTTAAATTCATTTGTGAACATCTTTTATTACTTTTGGTGTTGTGACAAATCCTCTTCTTACCTCAATTAATTTTTCTTCATCAATTCCCTGTGGATAGACCTCAGACTCCCGAGAAATTTATTACTTGAGACAACCTGCACTTGGGTTTGCATCCTTAAATCCCACATTCAATAGGTTATTCATTGTTTCTTATCATTGTTTGTTATTGTTATTTGTTTATTGATTGAATCATTTAGAGATAAATGACACAACGATGGGAATCTAAGAGAGAATAAGGTAACCCAATGAGGTTACACTAGAGACTATGTTATTACATATAAGAGATACTAGTTGCTTCAATACTAGTTGCCATTGAATATTTTACTATTAATTTGGGCAGTTTTGGTCTCCTTTACAAGGAAACAATATCAAGTGCTCAAATCAGTGTAAGTAGTGTTTAAAACATGACACTATATTTTGACAATGTTTTATATTGGATTTGATTTAGGAACTAATAATAATTGCAGAAATCTAGAAAAGGTGGGGCTTTCGGTTGTGTTAAGGTGAGGGGCTAGAACTTTCAATTAATGAGCATACAAGGGATAGTTGGATCTGCAATGTGTAGTTACCTACCAAGCAATTTTGTTGTTGTAAGCTATGTGTATATGTTTATTTGAATTGAATTTGATAGTAGAATGCCAGTATATATAAAGATTTTGGTATATACTCAAGTATATAAACCCAATTAGCAACTTCCTTTTTTATGCCAAATATGTGTAAAGATTTTGGTACATACTATTTTTTACTCCTTGATGAGTATTTTGAAACCAGCTTTAAGTCATTAATTAGGGGGTTGAGAAAGACTCTCTCATGATAAATGAAGAAATAAGTTGGTTTAATCATAAATCAATAGCTGATCCAAAACAAATGAATGAAACCTATAGTGCATTAAGCTAACTAGAAAGTGGTATTCTTTGAACTCACAAAAGCAAAGAATATTATTTGATGCAAAAAATAAAATAGTATGATATTGTGTATGGTAAAACTTACAATATGGGATTTTGTCACTTCATTGTATCTATAATTTATTTATTAATTATTATGATCATTATTATTATTATTATTATTATTATTATTATTATTATTATTATTATTATTATTATTTTGCAATGTTAGGTATTCATAGAATTTGGAGAAGATGTCATCAATGCAACTAATGAAAGAGATTCACTTATTGAAGATTCTTACAAAATTAGAGAAGATGTTGTTAATAGGAATGTAGAGAATTTGTCAATGGGGCTGATAATAATGATTCATGTGTTGGTGATTATAGGGCTGATAGTAGTGAGGAACCTTACACTGGAATAGAATTTGAGTCACAGGAAAATGCTTATTTATTCTACACATGTTATGCTAAAAGTGTGGGATTTGGGATGTCAATACAAACTAGTTGTCATTCAAAGATTTCTAGACAATTTATTGATGTGAAATATGCTTGCACAAGATATGGGAAGAAATGAGAATCCATTACACTTAACCCACACCCTTGTTTCAAGGTGGAATGTAAGGCTAGCTTCCTTATTCAAAAAGGTTTGATGGAAAACAATTTTTTGAAAGCTTCATCAAAGATCATAATCATGAGCTTTTTCCTGGATATGCACGCTATTTTCCTTGCCATAGGAGCATCAATTCAACTAAAAAACAGTGTATTGAGAACAAACAAGATTTATGCTTTAATGGCCAAACAACATGGCGGATATGAAAACATTGGCTGCTTGGAGAAATTTATTAGAAATCATTTGTATAAAGATCGTCGTTTGACTTTAGAATCAGGAGATGCAAATGCAATGCTGGAGTGTTTTATGCTTATGCAAGAAGAAAATCCAAGATTTTTTTTATGCAATTGATCTTGATGATGAAGATTATGTAAAAAATATCTTTTAGGTGGATGCAAAAGGTAGAGATGACTATGTTGATTTTGGAGATGTAGTTTTATTCGATACAATATACATCACAAATAAGTATAAAATGTCATTTGCTTCTTTCATTAGTGTGAACATTAATGAAGATATGGCTTAGAGCTATAGGTGGCAAGCCTACAAATGTTATAATAATGGATCAAGACAAAGCAATGAAAGTAGCTATTGAAGATGTATTTCCCAATGCTTGAGATCATTTTTGTCTTTAGCATATACTAAGAAAAGGTACCTGAGAATCTTGGTCATGTAAAATTTCATGAGACATCTCAACACATGCATTTATAAGTTGTTCAAAACTGGGTTCTAAGGGTTACCTGAGAAGGTAGTGGTAGGTGGAAAAACAGTGACAACAACGATGCGATGGGGTGGGTACCTGCAAAAGGCACTCCTACACTCAAGTTAGTTTATGTGCAAGGAAGGTAGTGTATAAAATTAGAGATTAGATTCGTACCTTTTAGGCCTTGCTTAGTATATATATGAGTGTTTTAGGGTGTTGAGAATATGAGCATTTAGTGTGAATTGAATGTTGTTACCTGAAATTCGAGAGACTGCTATTCCTTGTGATTAATCCCTATTTATGTGGGATTTGATTAGTATTCATATCTATTTAGGGAGTTTCACCTAGTAAATAGGTTACTTCATGCTCGTAATAATGTCTGGGTTCTACTCTGGCAGGCTGAGTTACTCTAGATTCATGGACCCATAATTCGGTACAGAACAGTTGCCCTCAGCTTGGTATTTAGATGAGATAACTAAGTGTCAAGATATCTGAGTTTGATGGGAGCATATGACACACAATAGACAAAGGGATCCTAGTCATGGTGTTAGTGTCAAATCTCACGATATTTTTTTTAGAGGGTCGAGGTTTGTTATGTGTCATTCTACATTTTCTGGGGTTAATGAGTAAGGCCAGGATTCAAGTTGGATCACTTTGCTCACATCATTATTTCGCGGTTTGAGGTATGTAATAGGTTGTCCCCATGTATAGTTTGTAGGGTCTATGTTGAGTGTAGTTTAGTTTTAGACCGAGATCCATGGTGTTGTTTTACCGTGGTACCTTATTGAAGGTCTGCGATCTAGCTTGGGTGTTTTGAAATGTCACGTGTTGTTTCAATTTCGAACGTTCTGAGCATTGTCCTTTTGGTTTCCTTTGTTCAGAAATAGTATGCCATATGGTTGAGGAACAATGGTTGTCGTCGTTTAGGGTTCATAGAGTCATTATTAGCTATTTTTAAATTTCAAAAAGGAGGCGTCATGATGAGATGCTTTAAATGAAAAGGCTTATCTACCTCCATCAATGGCGACAATTGGGGTGATCATTCCACAGTTATAAATAGGAATAAAGGTTTAACATTTCCCACTTTTTGCCTACTTTCGCATTCTGAGCTCCCTTCTTTGACAAAATAGAAGATTTTCGGCAAGCTTGCACGAAGTCTGTTGGTGGCTCAAAGTTTTTTCGGGCTTTCTTCATCGTTCAAAAGATCTTTTTCTCCTTTAAAACTCAAAGTACTCCTCATTTTCACCCATTTTTCATTTCTGTAGACATTTAGTGTGGGGAATGTCAAGGAGTGAGGAGACAGTGCAAAACAGTAGCCCATCAGTAGAGGTTCTAAGTCTTCCTTCATTCCCACTACCTCAGCCACGACAGAGGCTTCATGCCCACAATGGGGGTTCTGATGAGGGCCTGAACTCCTTATTTAGGAAGTGGAAAAGTTTTAGAGGGTGGATCAAGCTAGAGAGTTGGCTAGGCATATGCTTGTCTGTTTGCTCTCCGAGCTTATGATAACACTAGGTGGCTTGAGTGATTCCTCGAAGTCTAATACAAGTACATCCTCTATAGGTAACGTGATGGCGCAAGCCAGGAGGGCGACACCTGCAAAACAAGGAAACTTCATTTTTCCCAGAGATTTAAGCCTATAATGGTGGGTGGACCAAGAGGTTCTAGGTACCCCGTCTAATGTGAAGACTATAGAAGACGTCCATGAGAAGTAACAACATTTATAGTTGACTGAATAGGTTGAGAGACTGAGAATTTGTAATCTGGCATCTATTAGAGGAAGAAAAGGTATGCTCGATCCATACGAATGGTGGGTACTTCATGTATATGTATGAGGATCTCTTTACTCAATTCAAGGTATGACTGCCATTCACTGAGTTCGAGATGGCTATTCTCAACTGCCTTCGTGTGGTGCCTACCTAACTCCATCCAAATGCTTGGGGATTTGCATGAGCATTCGAGCTTGTCTGCTGAGTTTTCAAGTGGCCTTGCTCGGTTAACTTTTTCTTTTACCTTTTTTCTAGGTTGTCAACCTCGAGGAGTAATCAAACCAAGGGATGGGTCACATTGTGAGCGTAGAATGGGCATAGGGTTTTTAAGCCCTATCAATAGTCCTTTAAGAACTTCAAGAGGGACTTTTTTAGGATAGAAGGGGCTCTAGGGTCGAAGCCTTTTTTCGTCACTCTGGAAGGTCAACCACACCTTTATTTATACTAGACTTAAGTTAGTTAGGAGGAAGGAATAAAGAGATAGAGACTCCGATCTCTGAGATCTCTCTTCCTAAGGTTGAGGTCCTACGCTTCCTGAATAATTGGACTAAAGAAAAAAAGGGCCATCTCTTGTAAAGATATCCTGGATAAGCCCACTGATTATGTAAAAGCCTTGCTAGGTATATCGTCTTGCACATTTTTTCTTGCATTTAAAATTTGTTTTGAACTTAATATTTGTCTAAGTGTTATAATTCTTTTCCTTCTTTTGTAGAAAGCATGGCTCCACATACTGGACTTCAATGTCTAGTTGAAAAGTTAGCGGCCAGGAGCAGTGGGGCGCCCATATCTCAAGCCCCAGTGACTCCTTCATGAGTGACTCTTGTTGTTCCTTCGCCTTCAAGCAGTGCAGTCCCTTAGCCTACACCTGAGGTGGATCTTTTGCCTCCCACAAACATTGAGGTTCGAGATGTTGGGAACAGTTCTCCTACCCTGCTGCTGTGACCCCAGAGGAGGCGGGCCGAGAGCAGCAGGGATGCAAGGGGGAAGAGGCTAGCCTTTGAGGGTGCTCCGTGGTCTGAAGGTGCCCTGCAGTTTGAAGGTGCTCTACGGTCTAAAGGTGCTCCATAGTCTAAAGATGCTCCGTAGTCTAAAGGTGCTTTGCTCCATTTTCCATCTAGATCAGTGTGGACCAACTTCATAGATGGTGCCTTGTTGAGTCATGCCTAGACCGATTTCTTGATAAAGCACAACATGACGGAGCTCCTTCGTGAGGCTCAACTCTAAGGTTTGGCATTGTCTCTTTCCTTCGACTTATGGAGGAGACTTGGGAGTCTGTTCGGGAGGTTATTAGCTTGGAGGGGGAGCTTAATACCCTTCGAGGTGAAAAACAAAAACTTAAGCTGGATATTGCCCAAAAAGATAGGTAGTTAGCCCAAGATGCCATAGAGGTTACCTAGAAGGACAAGTTGATAGTCCATGCTGTCAAAGAGCTTAAGTTGCACAACTCCAAGGTGGATAGGCTCCGAGTTGAGGTCACCTACCTTACCGCAGATGTTGTCGAGGTCACTTCTCTTCGGGCTCAAGTTGTTGAGGTAGGTCACTTCGAGCTAAAGCTACTGAGGCCAATGCACTTCGAGTCCAACTTAGCAAAGCAATAGCTCGGGAGGATGCAATGAGGGAGAACTTAGCCTCTATTTAGTCCATCCTTGCCAATGTTCGGGCTCAGTGTGAACTGTTATGCCAGGCCGAGACTAAGCTGAATGAAGAACTTTCACAAATAATAGATGACTGGTTGAGGTCTGTGGTGGAATCGTTCGAGAATGCACTTAACCAGCTCTGCCTACTTAACCCTGGTCTTAATGAAGAGTGGATCGATGCATAGAAGGAGGTCCAGGATGGTCAAATTGTAGGCGTTGTTATCCTCGTGGCTGCCCCATATGATCAAGTGGACCGAAGGGTGCATGGCGGAGGTGGGACAGAAGCTACACTAGAGGCTAGACAAGAAGAGGTTGGGGCCAAGTTGGCGCAGGTCAAAGTGGTGCAAACTGAGGCAGTGTGAATTAAAACGATGTAATCTGAGGCGATAATGACTCCAAAGGGATCAAGCCCTACTTTTTAATGTTCAAATTATTTTTCATTGCTCCCTAATGTAATTAGACAAGTCTTGACCTAGGGCATCTTTATTTAATTTTAGTACTTGGAATTTTCTTCATACTGATATCTGCTTTCCTTTCATCGAGATGAGTCCAATGCTCAACCTCAGTTACTTTATTTCATACTTCATATTTTCGCCTTCACATTGCTGAGAAGGGTTTGATGCTCGATCTCAGTGTTCATTTTTCACAATAATTTGCTTGCGTAGTTCACCAAGATGGGTCCAACACTCGATCTCGGTGCTAAGACTTTGGATTGTTGAAGCATTTTGGGGTCCGCATCCTTGTTGGGGCTTGTGGCTCATAATCATAAGTCAATGTCCAATACGTTCCTCCATAGTCTCTCCGTTGATTGTTACTTAAAGGAAGGTAGGGACTCTCCCTATTATTACTCTTGGGGATTTGACGTCCGTTAGCAACGTTTTACCCTGCGATTTGTAGCAATCTATGCTTGCTTAGGAATTGTTGCTTTGAATTTATTGGAAATTGATGCCACTTTATTGACAATAGTAGTTTTTTGCTCTATTTTTCCAACTGCCCGCTACTCTTGGAGCTAGTTACAAGGGAGAAACAATTAAATGTGACTTCCAGTATGTAGTTGGTTTGCCTTTTTGGGAGCCAAGAGTGCATTACTCCCTTTATAAATAAGGAATATTTACAATGAGGTTATCACATGTTCCTATTTTCATTTTCTGGCTATGTTTGATATTGGGTCTTTTCTAGAGGGTGACCTATTTTTGCTTCTTATGAGAGTATGTTAAGGGTCATGTCCCTTTCTAGAATCATCTTTCATTTCTTTCTCAAATTCCTAAAGGTATTCTCTTTTCCCCTGGATATTGTTCTGGTGGTGGTCTTTTCTCCAGGCGTAATGGCTCGGTGAGGGCCAAGTAATTGCTCTATGCACGTCTCCGTGTAACAAAAGCCTTTCTTTTTAGGTGTATGTAATAGCAGAACAAGATCATATGCCTATCAATAAGGCTCATTGTTTCCGTTGTAGTTCCTATGAGGTGTTAAAGGGTTTCACTGCTCTCCCTCCTTTGCTCCCCTAATTGTCACCAAAGGTGCTCACCATGCTTTGGGTGCGCAGAGCTGTTTTAGAGGCGTGGGATTTTGAAGCCTTCTCCTCTTGTTGATCAAGAGGGAAGAGATTAGTGCTCCCATCTTGAGGAACCGTTGAGGTAGTCATAGTCAGTGCTTGATCATCATCATCATCTTACCAGACTACCTTCTTGGCTTCTTTCAAGTAGGCATTATTGCACGAGAGTAGCTTATAAGTCCTCCTTGTAAAGTTTATGATGTTTTAGAATGTGAATAATAATAAATTTACTTTTTAGAATATTTTGCTTTTTGTTGTCTACTCCTTTTACCGAGATAAATCCAACTTATGTTTTATACTTGTATTTTTTGCCTTTGCCTTACTGAGATGAATTCGACTCTTGATCTCGATGCTTAGTGACTTGCTCGTGCAGTTTACCAAGATGGGTCCAAAGCTTTACCTCGGTAGCTATTTTTCAATTTGACGAACACTAAAAAGCTCGATCTCAATAGTTGAGTTCATTTAGTTTGACAAACACTCATTTTTCCTGACCGAGATAAGTCCAAAGCTCGATCTCATTAGTCAGTTCATTTAGGAATAAATGACACTTAGTCAAACTTTAAGTATGAGTGGCACGAAAGCTTCTTGGTGTAGAGTCTACAGTCCCGAGCTACGGTCGACTACGCTTAACCTCTGTAAACTTGATCGGTTTATAAGTTAAGGTCAAACCATAAGGACACAGGTGAAAACCCTTGAATGCGCTGCTTGACCTTGATTAATAGTTAAGTGGGTTCTCCCGTCTGGCCATTATGTAAAAATATACTTAACCTCTGTAAACCTGGTTAGTTTATGGGTTAAGGTCAGGCTCAAAATTTTATGGAAAAAACCCTTGTATGCACTTTTTGACCCCGAAGGGTGATAAAGTGGATTCCCCTATTTAGTCGTCATGTATAGATGTTGAAATAGTTGATCCTCTTTGGACCCTGTATTCTTATGACTTTGACCTTAGTATACTCGTGGACTCAAAGTCACAGTCAAGGTACTAGGCTTAGATGATGTCGGACTAAGGTACTCGTAGATTCAAAGTCACGGTTGAAGTACTAGCTGTGGATAATAATAAGCCGAAGTACCTGTGGACCTAAGGTCATGGCCAAGGTAATGGCTTTAGATGAGACAAAAGTTAGAAAGATAAGTGATTTATTTGTATCAAAATATGTTTCTTACACAAAAGAAGTAACAATTACAAAGCATTACAATATTGTTCAGGGTACTTCAATGTAATGATGATTGTCCTCCTGGTTATCATTCTTGGCTTACACCTTATCTTGATTTTAGGCGTTAACCTGAGGTAAGTGTGGGTCGGGATTATCATTCCTAGTCAGAGAACGTCTTCTTTGGTAGGGAGGAGAGGGACTCCGGGGGCTATTACATTGTTTTATATAATGTCCTCCCCTCTGATTGTTGTTCTGGGTTTGGTGCACATACCGGCCCAAACGCTTATCCCGAATGAAAAACTCAATGGCATCTTGGAGGTTGGTACAATCCTTCGTGTTATGACCATGACTGTCATACTAAGCACAATGCTTGGATTTGTCCCTCTACGACTGCTTTTTCAAAAGGGGAGGTCTTTGTACATCCCGGAGCTTGATGTTTATGACCTCCTGATAGATCTTAGCCCTACATTGAGAGGAGTATAGTTCTTATACTTTCGCTTGAAAGGTGGCTTTGAATTCCAGCCTTGTTGGATTGGTTATTACTCGGGCTTAGGTTTGACATCTTTTTTTTTCGATATGTTTCCTAGCTCAGAGAACATCTTCAGCATTGATGTATTTATCAATACGGGCACAAAAATTGTCCATGGTCTTGGGCTCCTTTTTTGCAAGTGAAAAGAAGAATAGTCCGGGACAAAGCCCTACTCTGATGTAGTACAATCCGAGCCTTTCATCCCAATCACACGCGTTCACAATCTCCTTGTTGAATCGAGATATAAAGTCTCAGAGAGATGTTTCCTTTCCTTGCTTAATCTAGGAATTGCATGAAATGGATTTAGGATGTACTTTACTGGTAGTGAAGTGCAATAAAAATCTCGAGGATAGGTCAGTCTAGCTATCAACAAACTTTGGAGCTAAGGTGGTGAACCATCTCAAGGTGGTTTTTTTCATGGATAGAAGGAAAGCTCGGCATATGAGAGAGTCATCACCCCCAGTGAACAAGAGTGTAGAGATGTAGGCATCCAGATGCTCTTAAGGGTCTGTGGTCCCATCATAGGCTTCAATGTTGGCAGGATACTTGAAATGCCTAGGGATTTCATAGGCCATCAGTATATCAGAGAAAGACTAGTTTTGTGAACCAAGCTCCTTACTCCGTATTCATGCTCCCTTGTATGGACAAGTCTAGCATTATGATCAGAATATGCGATTCTAGAATTTTTCAAATGACGATCATCCTCCTGAGTCCTATCTTTATTTTCCCGATTCCTTCTCGTAGATCAATTCTCACCTTCATTGTCTTAGTTAGCAGCTCTTTCTAGGTTATGAATTCTTTCTTCTTGGAGGTGAATTCTTTCATCTTGAAGTCTAACCAGAGAGAGTAATTCTGCTCTAGATAGCTCCTAATGATCAGATTAAGCATGGTGAGACCAGACTTCATTCTCCACTTGATCTCCAAGGCGTTGCATCATTAGTACTCGTTGTCCAGCATCCTTAGAAGGTTCTCCTTGTGGATTGAGATGTTGCCTCATTGGAACTCTCAGGGGAGGAAAGAGGAGATTCTCCAGTAAAAGAAGTCTCTTGCCTGTCCTGCCTGGATTCCGGTTGAGCTTTGACTAGTTCATGAGTAGCAGGGACAGATGTTGGACGACGATTAGCAGACGGTGGGTCGTACATAATAGGAGCACAATTCTAGTTAGTTGAGGTTAGTCTCCTCCTTTTGTTAACCATGATGACAGTAGTAACAATCATGTTAATGGTGGTGATAGGAGCCTTGATGGTTGTACTGGGAGTATAAATTTATTGTTTCCCACAGATAATGTCAATGTTTAGAACTAGGTTCTGAGGGTTACCTGAGAAGGTAGCGGTAGATGGAAACCTCCATGGCACAGCAGCGACAACAACGATGAGATGAGGTTGGTACCTGCAAAAGGCACTCCAATGCTTAAGTTAGTTTATGTGCAAGGAAGGTAGTGTATAGAATTGGAGATTGGATTCATACTTTTTAGGCCTTACTGAATATATATATGAGAGTTTTAGGGTGTTGAGAATCTGAGCTTTCAGTGCAAATTGAATATTGTTACCTAGAATTTGGGAGACTGTTATTCCTTGTGATTAATCCCTATTTATGCAGGATTTGATTAGTATTCACATCTGTTGAGGGAGTTATGCCTAGTAAATAGGTTGCTTCACACGCGTAGTAATGTTTGGGTTCCACTCTGAGGGGTCGGGTTGTTCCAGATTCGTGGACCTATAATCGATCCAGAACATAAGTCTTAGTCAAAGTAGCAATTTGAGGATAAATGGTAAGAAATAGTCGAAGACTTTCAGCTTTCGGAGGATGAATGGATTCAATTTTTACACAATGAATGGAAGCATTGTGTTCCTATTTACATGAAGGATAAATTTTTTGGTGGCATGTTAATAACCTAAAGATCAGAGAGCATCAACTTATTTTTTGCCAAATATGTATTCAAGAAAACTACTTTAAAGGAATTTGTTGAAAAATATAAACTTGCTTTACAAGATAAAGATGAGGCTGAAATGCAAGCTGATTTTAATAGATGGCACAAGAAACTTGTTCTCAAGACTCCATCACCATTTGATAAGCAAATGTCATTAGTTTACACACATGAAGTCTTTAATAAATTCCAAGTTGAATTTTTATGATTATTTGGATGTCATCTTACAGAAAAGAATGAAGATGGTCATATTGCCACTTTTAAAATCTTAGACTTTTAGAAAAATGAAGACTTTAATGCATAGTGGGATGCATCAAAAGAGGAAATTTCTTGTTTAAGCTACTTATTTGAGTCTAAGGGATATCTTTGTAGACACTAATTAATTACAGTCCAAGTTATAGGTGTTTTTGTTGTCCCATCACACTATGTATTAAGAAGATGGACCAAGGATATTAGAAGTAAGCATAATAAAAGAAATGCAAATGAATAGGCTCATTCCAAGAAAGAGAGATATGATCACTTATTTCAAAAGGCCAATGAATAGTTTGAGGAAGGATCATTAACTAATGAAAGTTACTATTTTGCATGTCATGCACTTGAAGGGACCTTGAAACAATGTGTAGGCATTAATCAGTCTTTGAAATTTGACAAGCAAACTATCTTGCAAGGAGCTTATGAAGTTAATGATATTCACAAAGAAAATATTGATAATAACATTTTGTGTAAGAAGTCCCCACTTGACCCTCAAGTGTCAAAAATAAAAGTAGCTCTAATAGCTGTCGAGACTATCAAATTAAATCAATTTATAAACTGATTCACCAAAATGCTTATAGTATAAGGCACAACCGGGTCGAGCCTTTGGATCACTCTAATCAAGCAATCAAATTAAGAGGTGAACAAGGGGAAAGAGGGTTGCAAAATTAATTAACATAAAGTAATTAAAAATTGTAAATAGAATTAAGTAAACAACCAATCCAAGAAAATCAACTAATCTTGAATTTAATCCATCATTGATCACTAGGAATCCATTCAATTGCTAACCAAATTTTTAGTCTTAGATCACATCAAGAAGCCTTAAGATGATTCATGAATTCTCTACTATATAAGTATTCAAAATTTAATTAATCAAGGTTAAACAAATTAAGCACCCTTCTAATCCTAAATTAATCTAAAATCTAGAATTCAACCAAGCTTAGCAAATAACATCCAAGAAGCCTTTGACGTAGTGTTTAGTCTCTATAATCCTTATTAAAAACGTGGAAATTATGCAATTATCACATCAACATCCAAATCAAATTAAGCAATTTAATTCAGATGTAATAAAATCAAAGAGGAACTTGATTAACAAGTAAAAGAGAAACTTGATTAATAAGTAAAAGAGAAACTTGACTAGCAATTAAATGTAAAATAATCAAAACAAAAGCTCAGAATTAAACATCAAGATTGTCAATCCCTAGGATTGATTTAAAAGGGTCTAGCCCTCCATGGATGAAATGGGAAAACATAAAAGAATGAAAACTAGAGACAAAAGGAGAAGAAGAAAGATGAAGAGAGGAAGTGTAAGCAAAAGCGACTAGGAGAAAATTAGGATTCTCTTTCGTGGTTGCAGCTGCTACTTAAATAACTATATTTAAAATAAAAAGTTTAAGTTTTCCCTTAGCTTGGGGTTAATCTTCTTCCTTTTAGCTTTAATTGGACATTTTATTTCGTATAATTTGGGCTTAGGATGAGAAAGTTATGCCAAAAACATTCTTAACAACTCTCTAAACCTGTCAGCTGACTTTGAAGGATGAAAACACCATCAAAATATCATATTTTTGATAAGTGATCTACACAATAATTTAAGATATATGTCTTAACTTTCAAATGTCACCGATTTTAGGTCCATATCATACCTATAACCCTAATCATGGCACAATCTTTGCACATTATCTAAGTTCCAGCAACAACATCTCTATTATGACTTTGTGGCCCAATCTGACCTACTATACATCTGATTCAACATTCGAGCTCTCCATCAAAGTGGTATAGGTTTCTATCAGATTTTCTATAAGGTAAAATTCATAATTTTTGGATATCTAGAATTCAAGTTATGCCAAAATACAGAAACTGTGTAAAATTTTCAATAATGCTAAAAAATACAATTAAGCTTAATTTGAACCCAAACTTGTAAAATGTGACCAAAATCAATCAATTAAGCATATAAGAGGTCTAAAAAACTAAATATGAGGGTTAATTAATATATGAAAATTATGTTTATCAAATTCCTCCACATTTAGCTTTTGCACTCCTGGGAAAATTTAGAAATTGAGCATAGGGAATAAGAAATAACAACACAAACTTAAAAGTTAAAAACTTTAAAACACTCACTTTCCAATGATGTTCAAGAATGCAAAAGGAGAGCAAGAAGAGCAATCGAAGCTTCAAGGAATTAAAACATTCATGAAGTAACATTTCTTTACATCTCAAATCAATTAGCAAGGTAACTTCAATTAAAAAACATAAATAAAAAATGATAGAACCTCACAAGATTTACTCCCAATCTCTTAAGTGTTTAGAAGGTAAGTGTTTCACTCAATTCAACTTATGAAAACTTGTACTACCATAAGCTTGCTTATCTTCTACTTCTCCACTACTCGAAACATATGCACACACAAATCAAGAGAACTTTATGCAAGGTTATAATGAGGTTAAAGTAATGAAGGGGAATAATATGAAGATGACAAGTTAACTAACAAAGAGAACAAAAGAACATTGGGGATGAATTCAAATAACAAGTATGAAAGTTTATCCTAATTTCATGTAATGCAAATTCTCTTTACATATTATTTTCCCTTTTCTTTGTTTTCTTCTTTTTCTTTTCTTTTTTTTTTTCAATTTTTCTTCTAATTTTGTTCAATTGGTCACTCTTTCCTTTTTCACCAAACATTTTGCACACTAATTAGCACACCCACACACTTGTTCAAGAATTTTTTCAGTGACAATGTCAATGCTCTCTTATTCCTTAAGGTTAGGTAAAAACATGATTTTTCATTTAAGGCATGTAATGAGCTAAAAATAAGGAACGATCAAATAAACTGAAAGAGGTTAGTCAAGAAAAAATATGCAAAGTTGACTATTTGGCTAAAATGGCTAATTCAAGAAAAATACCTCAATCATATTCATGTATGCATGTAAAAATAAAGCCTAAAAAAAGAATCAAAATAAGTTCTAGAGTAACAAATTCCATAAGTGAAAATCACACAAGAAAGAAGAGAATGACACAAATGCTCAATCCATTCATTAAAAGGCTCAAATTCTCACAAGGTATGCTTCTATCAAACTAAATTTATCAATTTAATTTTCATTACCAAACTAGTTAATCTCAAGATGAAAGATAATTTATTCACTTATGTTACCTCAATTTATGCATGCTCATAACTTTCACAAACTCAAAGTTTCAATGTAAAGCAATTAAAAACACAATTTCTTATATATATATTTATTATTTTTTCAAAACTGAAAAATAGAATTGAAAAATAAAACAGAAACAGTAAAATGAAAAACATAAAATAGAACATAGAATGTAAATTCCTCCGTCACACTTAAATCTTTCATTGTCCTCAATGTAAAACTTATAAAACATCAAATCATCAATAAATTTAAGACAAGTAAAATAAAAGGAGAGAAGGAAGAATCTTTATCATTTGATGTATATGGCCACTTGCAAGTGGACCTCCTCCACTATGCCCTCTTGAGCTCTCTCATAGAATTGCTTGAGGCAATGTCCATTGACCTTGAAAGCTTTGTTAGTTGCCTCACTTGTGATCTCCACTGCACCATAAGAAAAAACTTTAGTGACTATAAAAGGACCTATCCACCTAGAATGAAGCTTATCGGGCATAAGCTTGAGGCAAGAGTTGTAAAGGAGAACTTTTTGACCAATCACAAATTCTTTTCTTGCAATTATCTTATCATGAAAGGCTTTGGTCTTGTCTTTGTAAATATAGGAGTTCTCATAAGCTTCTAACAAATCTCTTCAAGTTCTTAGAGTTGGAGTTTTCTTTGGGATATGACTTGGTTCAAGTCAAGGTTGCACTTCTTTACCGCTCAATAGGCCTTGTGCTCAATCTCCACTGGAAGGTGGCATGCCTTGTCGAAGACTATCTTATAGGGAGGCATGCCTAAAGGAGTCTTGAAAGCAGTCCTATACGCCCACAATGCATCTTCAAGCCTCTTGCTCAATTCTTTTCTATTCGGTTGGACTGTTTTTTTCAAGATTTGTTTTAATTTCCTATTCGAAACTTTAGTTTTCCCATTAGTTTATGTATGGTAGGGAGTTAAAATCTTATGTATCACACCATATTTCTTTAACAATGCTTCCATATTTTTATTACAGAAATAGAAGCTTTAGTCACTAATTATGGCTTTTAGAACTCTAAACATGGAGAAAATGTAAGACTTGACAAAGTCTAAAACAACATGAGAATCATCAGTCTAAGTGGCCTTTGCCTCCATCTACTTAGATACATAATCAACAACTAACAAAATATAAACAAAACTAAAGGAATTAGAAAAGGGACCCATGAAATTAATGCCCCACATATCAAATATCTCACAAAACAATAATAGTTGTTGAGGCATCTTATTCCTACAGGAAATATTACTTGTTCATTGGCATTGTTCACAATTCTTACAATAATTGTAAGCATCATGAAATAAGGTGAGCCAATACAATCCAGAGTCTAAAATCTTCTTAGTAGTGCATTGTGCTAAGATCTTCTTAGCACAACAAATAGGAACGAAATTTATCTAAAGTAAAAATAATTGCTAAAAGCTCATTTTCAGTGGCGGTGTAATTGGCTTAGGTAGAATCCAAATTACGAGAGGCATAATATATCACACGAGGTTGCTTGCCAACTCGTTGAGAAATGATGGCACTAACTACAAAGTTGGAGGCATTACATATTAGCTCAAAAAGAAGCTCCCAATTTGGAGTCTAAATAATGGGAGAAGAGGTCATGTTCTTTTTCAATTGATAGAAAGCCTTCTTGTAATGCTCATCAAATTTGAACTCGATTTCTTTTTAAAGAAGCCTAGACAATAGAAGGGCAATTTCGCTAAAGTCCCTAGTGAAACATTTGTAGAACCCTGCATGACCAAGAAAGGAACGCACTTCCCACATACAAGTGAGGTAAGGTAAAGAAGCAATAACATCGATATTTGTTCTACCTACTTCAATACCTTTGATATAAACTACATGTCCTAAGGCTATATCTTGTTCTACCATGAAATGACATTTCTCAAAATTAAGAATAAGATGTGTCTCAATGCACCTATTAAGCACCCTAGTAAAGCTGTCTAAACATGCATCAAAAGAAGGCCCATAAACTGTGAAGTCGTCTATAAAAACTTCCATGTAGTATTCTAACAAGTCAGAGAAAATGCTCACCATACATCGCTAAAATGTACTTGGGGCATTACAAAGCCCAAAAGGCAAGGTTGTCTTCTCTTGGTCCTCCGAGGTTATGTGAATTTGAAAGTAGCTTAAAAATTCATTTAGGAAGCAATAGTGTGACCAACCAACCTTTCTAACATCTTATCAATGAAGGGCAATGGAAAATGATCCTTTCTAATGGCTTGGTTAAGCTTTATATAATCAATATAGACTCTCTAACTATTTTGTACTCTAGTGGGGACCAGTTCATTCTTCTCGTTGACAACCACAGTCATCCCGGTCTTCTTGTAAACTACTTGCACCATACTCACCTATTTTCTATCTGAAATAGGATAAATGATGCCAGCTGACAACAATTTGCTTATTTCTTTCTTCATCATATCCAAAATTAGAGGGTTAAGCCTTCTTTGAGGTTACCTCACTGGTTTGGCTTCCTTCTCCAATAAAATCCGATGCATATATGTGGAGGGGTAAATCCTAGAAATATTTACAAGCATCCATCTAATGGCTTTCTTATGCTACTTCAAGATTTACAACAATTTCTTTTCTTGTTCAGGCTACAAATTATTTTCTATTATCACTGGTAGCTTCTCATCTTTTTCCAAGAACACATATTTTAAATGTTCAAGTAAAGACTTTAACTCAAAGGTAAGTGGTTATTGCACTGAACACTACAAAAAAATGTGTAAATTATGATAGTTTTAATACGGTAGTTTTAAAAAACTGCCGTAATGTGTAGTATAATACGTCAATTACGCACCTGTCATATTTTATAAGTAAAAAATGACAGTTAAATGTATAAAATGACAGTTTCAACTGCCATTATTTTCATTTTAAATTTTAATTAAAATATTAAAACTAAATAAATTTTCACTTCCTCTGATCTCTCACGCTCTCACCCTCTCCCTCTCACCCTCTCGTGTTCTCCCTCACACTTTTATCTCACTCTCTCGCCTCTTACTCTAGATATCCAACCCACACAGCTTCAAGCCTCTATAGACTGCTAGTCATCACTCCCAACGTTACTAGCCACCAGACGACCCAACATCACTCTATAGAACCACGACCCAAACCACCAGATCAGTCGTACATCGTAATCCATGACCCCATCACAGATCTGCCTTCCTTCACTACGAACCAAGACCTTCCTTTCCTTATAGTCGACTACGCGAGCCATTGCTTGTGCCCCCATGGCCACACTATTATCGGAGATGGCAGACACGGGTTGAAGTTGGTTTTTTACAAAATAGAACCTCAAGCCACCAACAACCACCACTGGATCCCGAGGCCAACTGTTCAACTGTTTCCTGAAGCCACAGCCACCAAATCCCCCATATTCTCATTGTTGCAGGTTGTCTCAATCAGTGGTGCAGCCATGCACGACGCACCGCTCCGTCGTCTCAATTAGTGGCTCAACCGTCACAAAATCAACATCTCTGTTTTTGGGATTTTTATCTTGAGATTTCTATTGAAATTTATTTAGGGTTTTTCTTCTGCAAATGCATATTTGGGAGATTAGATGGTTGGATACTTGGATTAAATTGTGTATGAGTGTTGATTATTAATGTTCATATGCTGAGTTTTTCAAAATTTATGATAAAATTATATTGGTAATCCAATATGTTTCTAATAGGGTTCCCATTCTATTCACTTTCCAATTTATTATTTGGTTTCATTTTCATTTTTAAACCCTATCTTGTTTACTTGTTTTCTTCATCTTGTGTGTCCTCAAGAATTAGTTATTTGGTTTCAATTTACTTACTTGTTTACTATTCTATTTTGCTTAGCTTTAGTTGATTGCCAATATATTTATTCATGTATTATCAAGCCTTGAAATATGAATACAACAATAACAACCAAGCCTTTTCCCACTAGGTGAGGTCGGCTACATGGATCAAACGATGCCATTGTGCCCTATCATAAATCAAGTCTTCAGAAATGTCATTTAAATCTAAATCTTTTTTAATAGTTTCACCTATAGTCTTTCTTGGTCTCCCTCTACCTCTAGCTATTGGACTATCCTCTACCTAATCTACTCTTATTATCTGGGCTTCTAAGGGTCTTTTCCTTACATGTCCAAACCACCTAAGGCGAGATTCTACTATCTTTTCCACAACAAGTGCTACTCTAGCTTTCTCTCTAATGCATTCATTCCTAATCCCATCTTGTCTTGTATGGTCACACATCCAGCACAACATCCTCATCTCTGTGACACTGATCTTATGCTCTTACTGGCTTTTTACTGCCCAACATTCAGTACATTGAAATATGAATACCTTTGAGAAATAATAATAATGTATTATCAAGTCTTGGAACCAAATAATAATAGGTGAAGTATGACATATTGAAATATGAAGTTGTTTGTATATATGTCTGAATGTTGAAGTTTATGTTTGTTTAGGGATAATAGCTCTAAATTTAATAGATTTATGCTCTTTTCTCATGGTTTACATTTTAGAGACATCCAAATAGTAAATTATATTGTTAATGTAAACAATTGTTTATATGTCTTCAATCATAGTTCAAATTATTGTCACTTTCTCTCGTGGGATATCAATGCAAAGTGGTGAGAGTTATGTTTATGTGGTGATAAATTTTAAACATAAAATTGCTCTATTGTGGTTTTAATCCTTAAATCCATCTAATTCTCTTAGTTGTATTCACTAGTAACTACCAATTTTCTTTGTATTTTAGTAATATATAGGCATGATTTCATCATCTAGTTACATGGCTTTTAGGAAGATTTGGTGCATTTAAGTGTTAGTATGATACAAGTCTTTTCATCTTGAAAGTGCTAATGTTAGTTTTCTTCTTTACAAATTAAGTTAATTTGAGTTTATAATTAATAGATTATGCCAAAAAGTTAAACATATTTATAGGAGGTAAATCTTAACTAGATTGTGGGATTTGAAATTTAGAGAGTTTTGATTACTCATTTTCTAACATTTTCTTCTACTTTACATATAAAGGGTGGCTTTTGATTTACTATGGAGTCTTGTATATCGCTAATATATTCATGGTTCAGTTGCATATATGTTTGGATAATTTTCCATTCTGTTCCGCATACTGCATTTTGTGTTTTGTATTTTTATGTTTACTTGCTTCATCATAGTCCTATATCCATTTTGTTCTATTTTGATTATATAAAATAATTTCTGTGGTTGATTTTGGGATGATGTTATGTTTAATGCAGAGCATACTCCTACCTACTACTAATATACCTGAGGCATATGCAGATGGTTTAAGTAAGGAACAAGTGAGTCTTTGTAATTTACTGAAACAAGAAGCCTAATTAACTAAATTACTTATGAAGTATCTGTCTGACGCTGGCTTTATTGTTCTATGTTTAGGTCTTTATATAGAATTTGGCATTGTTCTTCACCTCATTTTACAAGGCAAGGTTTCTTTTCTCAGTTTCATGTCTATTTGTGATTTTATATTGTAAGTATATAATCATAAAATATAATAGAGCCGGGTGAAAGAATTTGGCCTTGCTTAAGGTGATTTTTTATGCATCATGGACTATATATCATGCATGTGGCATATTTAAGAATAGACCCACTTTTCCTTATCTTGAATTGTGATATCTAAATTTCCTTTTCTATATCTGTGTAGCACTTCTTCCTCCTACTCTCGTTTTCTCTCATTATTTTTTGGTTTGCTTAATGGGTGTTTGACTCTCTATTAACAGTACAACTGGTATGGTGGTGCTCTCTAAATTTCCTTTTCTATATTTATGTATCATTATATTCATATTGGACATTGAGAGTTGAGACTATGATTCCTGTTGTTTTGTTGGTTATTAACAATATTATTTTCTTGCAACTTGGTACATACTTCTACCATTAATTAAGAGAACCATTACAATTTTCCAAGCCCCTTGATAGACCCTTTAGTGGCGCACTCGGTCAAAAATATGTTTTTCTTCTTAGATAAAGAAGTGGCTTTCTTGAAAGGTGAAGCTTTAGATACCCATAACTTTCTTTTAATCTCTTACCAAATTCCAAGACTTGTTGCCAACTCTTTAGGGATTATGTTGTTAGTGAACTTCTTGGCATATTGGATGCATAACGATCACCATCAGACACTTTCCTCCATGCTTCTTTTCCATGAAACAAGGATAAGTGCAATATAGGAATTTAGTTGTAGTGTTTTTTTTATTTTTAAATAAAATTATTTTAATTGATATAAGTTTTACTTCTCTCTATTTCTTTTTCAAGTTTTAAAGTTAGCATTGAGTATTATTTATATATATATATATATACACTTTTATAGGAAAGGTAAGATTTGTATTGGTTTTGTTTGTCTATGTTCCTATGCAGTGTATAGTTGAGATCACTATTGGTGTGAGGTAGGCTGCATGATCAATGAAGGTCCTTGGGTTTTTGTTGGCATACCCAATTTCATTAAGGTAAGAAAGGGGGACACATTGGCATTTGTTTTTTCTTCTCTCATTTTGTACTCTGAAAATTTTCTTTTGCTAAGACATCCTTTGGGCGATTCGTAGCAGCATTACTGATATCTTGTTTGGTTGATGACCTTGGTATTGCAGGCCTGGAACACTCAAACTACAATGGAGCTAAGTCTAAATGGCCCTGTTGGACAAGTTTAAGCGCTTGTTGTGAATAATGATATGCTCTTTGCTGGTACACAGATAAATCTTTTCTTCCCCATTGACTATGTATTTGTTATATTCAGAGTCATACTTTATTTCTTGATGCAAATCTTGGTTTTCGATAGGTATTATCTTGTTGGTGCTTTGGCCTTTTGGATGAATTGGAGAGGTTGATTTTGATCTTTACATCATACCATATGCATTAAAATGTACTCACAAAGAAGAACATATATGTATGAATTCATTTATTTATATGAATACTAGAAATTGTATATGATAGTGGATAGGTCACGATATGTTGTTCTTGATGATGATGTTATGATCTACCTGTAGAGTGTTGTTATCCTTGGTGGGATGCATGATTCACAAGGCAAGCCCATTTTGATTTGCCCATTTATCGTTTTACTTTACTCCTCCTACTCCCTCTGCCTTCTATTTTGTTTTTGTTATTTCTGGTGTTCCTATTTTATTAAGATTGTTTTTGATTTTTAATATTATTTTTGCTTTGCTTTTGGGATTCCTACATTCTCTACAAGGAGCAAAAGTGGATTGGTTCCTACTGGGTATATTACTTTCACATTGTTGTTTTTTAGTATATACTTATGTATTTGATGCATTCTTGCCACCGAAAAGAAAGTGAATCGTGCATGTTCTGTAAAGATATCAAGAACATCATGCCCTTGTACTGTGTGGTACATATATCAAATTCATGCTCAAATTGATTATAGGAAATGTATTTAGTTAAGTGTATCCATGTTTGTTTGGAGTTTGTGGACATGTATCCACAAGGTTGAGTACTGCTTTTCATATAAATTTTCCTATATTCAGTTTACTCTATTGATTTGGCATTGTTATATTTTTAAATACAAATCACTAACTTAACTCCATTGGAGTTTCTGTATCAAAAAATTTATTGGCATAATTGAATAAGCCTTATATCAATGGTAAGAAACTTTTATTTGGTGTTAGGTGCCACTATCCAAATTATAAAGTATCTGCAAATTATAGAATCATTTTCATTTTATTTTTAAGTTCTTAAAATTCAGCTCTTCTGATGAAAATATGGCAAGTTAGATTATAAATTACTATAAAGTAGCCTTTTTTAGGAATTGCACGTGAAAGTAGTGAAAATATGTCTCGTCATTCTACAATATTTTTACTTTTATGTTATGTAACAATATGTCTATATCTGTATGATATTTTTGTATTGATGTGTATATAATAGGCCAATTATTCATCTCAGGGGTTTCTGAACTTGTTGCATTGATCATGATGAATTTGCCATCTTACCTGCTATTGTTCCAAAAGGTCCCATTGCTATCTTAGGTTTGGTAATTCATTTAATTTTAAGACGGCACATATTGTCTTGTTGAATTTATAGCATGGAATTCCTAAAATATCAATGATCTTGTAAGTAATAACATGCTGCTGTTAAATCCTTCAGGGTGGTGGAACTGCTGCTCATCTAATGCTTTTTATAATAGCATGTTGCTTTTAAATCCTTCATTTTATGTTTTTTTTGTTGGTTTTATGTAAATTACGGTAGTTCTAACCGCCGTAATTTACATTTTTTTGGTTGGTGTTATGTAAATTGCAGTAGTTCTAACCGCTATAATTTACATTTTTTTTATTGGTGTTATGTAAATTACGGCAGTTCTAACTGCCGTTTATGCAAAAACTAAACCACCGTGGTGGTTAATTGTGGCGGTAGTCGTGGCAGTTAATGGAAAACTATCGTATTATACCGAACAACAAAGATAATTATGTCAGTTTTGGAAACTATCACTGACGCGAAAAATGACAGTTAAAATTGCCGTAATATGCAAAAAAAAAAATTACCGTAATTTACCTATTTTTTGTAGTGGAAGGTGTCAATCTGGTAAAAGAAACTAATTTTGTCGATTTAATTGCAACATCACTTGTAATTTGTGTACGATATTCCAAAACAACATAATCGTATAGCATATAATAAAAAAATTCAGAACATACGGTACACGTATTAGTCTCATCACAAATAAAAACAAAACATCTAGAAAAATCAACACTATCCAAAAATTCGACAATTTCAAAAAATTCAGCTAGCATATCAACATGCATATCATCAACAAGCAAATTAATGACATCTAACTGAAAAATAGAATGCTCTTCTAAAGGATATTCCATGACATCAAAGATATTAAATTGAACTATGTTATCCCCAAATTCCATGGAAAGGTACCAGCATGCACATCAATATTAGTTTTTGCAATTTTCAAGAAAGGTCTACCTAAAATTAATGGCAGTTGACTAGATGGAAATTCATCTTCCATGTTTAGAACATAAAAATCTACTAAAAATATTAAATTATTTACTCTTACCAAAACATCCTCAAGCACTCCTACAAGATGAGTTGTGCTCCTATTTGCTAGTTGAATGATAACTCTGGTTGGCTTTAACTCTCCAGTCTACAGAGATTTATAAACTGATTTTGGCATCACATTAATTGAGCCACCCAAATCTAACATTTCATGAATAAACTGCTTATTGCCTATTGTGCAAGGAATGATGAATGTTCTAGCATCCTTACATTTAGGAGGCATATTTGGTTAGATCAAGGCAAAAACATTTCTTCCTATGTTCACTTTCTTATTTTTTTTTCAAGCTCCTTTTATAAGTGCACAATTCCTTCAGAAACTTAACATATTTTAGAATCTGCTTTATTGCTTCTAGGAGAGGTATATTGACTTCTACCTTTCGAAAGGTATCCATAATCTCCTTGTCTAATTCAATTTAAGTTATCTTCTTTGATTGAGTCATTCTATTAGGAAAACGAAGAAGAATGTCGAGAGCATATTTTTTGTAGAATTTTTCATTGACTTCTAATTTTTCTTCGAATTCTCTGCATTTTTTATATTCTGTTGTATTAAGTCTTTTGTAAAATTCTAGTTTACTAGATTTTTCTGCACAATCTTGCTGCAAAATCTTTGGTTTGAGTTAGGTTAGACCACTCACTTCTTTGTCAATTCTTAAGATTATGACACTCACATTGCCTCTTGGATTGTTAATTGTTTGGAAGGCCAATTGACTAGAACCTTGAGTCTTTACCTAATTGATGGAAGTTGCAAATTGACCATTTGAGTCTCCAAGTTCTAATGGTGGTCTCAGTTCTCTGTTGAAACTGAAGGTTATTGGTTGCTAACTACTTCACCAAGTCTGCCAAGCTAGGTTCTGAATTGCCACTTTGCTGCATAGGTTGTTTCACTCATTGTTGAAACTATTACTTGCTCGAGCCTACCATATTATATATGGGCTACTGCTGCTATTGTTGAAGTTAGCCAAAATTGTTGCCATATCATATATTGGGATGGTCTTTCCATCCAGGGTTATATATGTTGGAATAAGGGTCATACTTTGGTTGCTGCAAGTATGGTCTGCCAAGAAAGATTCCGGCTACTGCTTCACTACTTTCTTAAAGTGCAGGACACTAGTATGTTGGGTGATCTAGCAAGGATCAGATTCCATAAAAGTTTTGGTAGGGACTGAATTTATTTTTGTACTAATGCTAGTTGCCTAACCAAGGAGGTCACCTCCTCCAATATGTTCTCAATTCTTTGTTGACCAACATCAGAAACCCTTACTTCATTGACTCTTCTGGTTGAGGTAATGACTCGTGTGCCAAATTATTGTGTATTTGCTGCCATGTTCACTATTAAATCTCTTGTTGCAGTAGAGGTTTTGTCCATTAAAGCTCCTCCAGAGACAACATCTACCATGCTTCTATCCATGGGTAAAAGTCCCTCATAGAAATACTGTATTAGCAATTGGTCATTGATCTGGTGATGAAGACAACTTGCACACAACTTCTTTAATCTCTCACAATACTCATGTCGCGATTGAGATCTCAACGGGAGCGGCGAACAAATAAATTATTAGGAGTCACCACCAATTTTATTTAAAATAGGAAAAATTAGAAAACCTTTCTTAGAAAATATTCTTTGAAACCATATTGGATTCAGGAATCAGTTATGTATAGGGAAAGGTGAAAACTCCACAACATTCCTAACACATCCGTCCTAAAACAGTTTCCTTAAGATCATTATGCAATAACTTGATAATCTCAAAATATATTTGTTTTAATCCTTTTTAAAAGATAAACTAAAAAAGATAAATAATTTATGAAAATTTAATGTTTGGCTTTGACGAAATAGGAGTTCCGCTCCTATGTATCTCTGAGTGCAATGAAGAATTCAAAGTCACTTAATTCTGTAGAAAAAAAAAAACAAGTGTGGGTTAGTTGTTTCAAATTTTGAAAAAAATATTTTTGTTTTGAAAAATCATTTGATTTTTTTTCATTTTAAAAAACAAATCATCAAGTGACAACTTAGATGCTTTTAAAAAAACACACACAAGATTAATAAGTTGTCACAACTCAACTAATCCTATTTTATTCTTCTTAACAAGGTTCAATTATGATCAAGCAACATGTCAATTTTTTTATCATTTAAATTTTTTTTTGTGCTTTATCATTTTAAACATTTTTTATTGTTATTTTATTCAAATTTTCTTTATTAACTTACTACCTAAACTTATTTAGTTAGTTACACCCCAAACTGATTAACTTACTACCTGAAACTACTAAAAATGAACCAAACTCTTTAAAACCCAAACCTAAAAGAAACAAGAAAAAAAACAAAATGAAAGCAGCATGTCAAAACAAAAGGAGAGAGACTTTTTAGTCTCTGTAAACGGAAACGAGGGAGAAAAAAAAACTTGTGGTGCCAATCGACTTAACTATAGCAGGTGTGGTGGCTCGTAGAGGAACGAATCAAGGCATAGTTGGCTGCGATGGTGGTTGCGTTTAGATTGAACGATAGTGTTGACAGTGTGGTTAGGTCTGGTTTGAGTGGTAGTGTTAACAACACAGTTGGGTTTGGTTTGAGAAGCAGTGTTGACAACATGACTAGGTCAGGTTCGAGCGAAAATGCGACACTTACTGGCCGAGTCTGGTACGACATGTTGGTGAGTAGTGGAGCGGCAGTGTGACAGATCCGAGAATTGCCAGCTTGGTAGTTGACGCAGGTTCAGGCAGTGCTGCACGGGTCGCGATTTGTGTCACATCCAGTTTCTTGTTGGCTGTGCAAGACGGATCTGGGCAGAGATCTGTGTGGCGCAAGTGTGCAAGGCGGACTAGGTCCGTGGTAGTGCATGTGCGGTTGGAAGACAACAGTGGGCAATGTTAAAGCTTGTGCTTGGCCGGGTTGCTGGTTTTGATGGGGGTTGCATGATGGATCTGGACAGTGTGGGTGATGAAGATGAAGTAGTGGTATGGGTGAAGGTTGGAGAGCGGTTGTTATGGTGGGTTGATGAAGATGAAGTGGTGGTGTGAGTGAAGGTTGGAGATGGTGATGAGGTAAGTGATGAAGATAGTGATGGTTGTTGCAAGGATGGTTTTTGTTGGTGATGAAGGGTTGTGGCTATGGTGAAGGGTGGCTAAAGATGGTGATGAGTTTTAATGGTGGTTTGAAGATGGTGATAAGAGGTTGAAGATAAAGGTTGTGTAAGTGAAATAAAAATAGATAGGGTGTTAGCTGTAAGTAGAAGTGTCTATGGAAAAAGTGTGTAGGTTATAGATTTTTATAGAAGAAATTAGGATTTGGATAGTGTTGGCGGCTAGGGTTTAGGATGAGTCTAATGATGGCTGTTAGGGTTTGTTTAAGTGTTAAGTGACATATGGATTATGGGTTGGATAATGGGTTAATGGGTTAGGTTATGAGACATGGGTGGTTAATGGGTCATGGGTTGGATAATGGGTCAAGTTATGAGTTTATGCAAGAAAGTTGAGTCATTTTTTTTATCGTTATTAAAAAGGTGTTAATGCCCCGGACAAAATTGAATGTTCACAACTCATGCAGAGTTTCTCCTGATATCTGCCTTATGCCACAAATATCCTTCCTAATGGTAGCAACTCTGGAAGCAAGGAAGAACTTTTCTAGGAATAGTCTCTTCATATCATTCCAACCTGTTATGGCAGCTAGCTACAAGTAATATAGCCAATCCTTGGCTGCTCCATCTAACGAGAAAGGAAAGGCTTTCAATTTGATGTGTTCTTCAAGAATGCCTTGTGGTTTCATGATGGAGCACACCACATAGAACTCCTTCAAGTGCTTATAGGGATCCTCACTTGCAAACCTATGAAACTTTAGTAGCAAGTGTATCAAAACTTACACCATCATTTTTAGATAGCTCAGAATTTATTGCCAGTGATTTTAAATGGTAAGGATAATATTAAAAGTTATATAAAAATATATTTTGATAGGTGTATCCATTATTTATTTTATTTCATTTACTCTAGAAGGTCATGATTTGAAGTTATACCTGATGCGCTCAAGAAATTGGCAAAAGTTTTGTTGTGCAAGATGAACTCGGGTTTTTGTTCCAAGGCTGTTTATTGATGTATTGATAACTCCAATAATTTTAGATATATTAACAAGCTTAGCATTAACAAAAGGTTTTTACAAGATAAACTCAGAATTTTGAGTTTTGGTGGACGGTTGTTTTCATTTATTTATTGATGTCTAGACAACTGATATATATATATATATATATATTAAGTTCCAGTTTTAACAAGTTATAAGTATGATTTAACAAAGAAATAAGCAGATCAAATAAATATCAAAGCATTATAACATAACAATGTTAATATCCAGTTCAATAAGATAAAAGTAACTTAAACTCCGTTCATTTACTTTCCTACTTCCCCATCAGGCTCTGATACCAGAGTTATTGGAAGAAGATCACGGGAAAACGGAAGGGGAAAGAGAGAAGTAGGAGACAGACGGACTGCTTACATGTAAATGAAATGAAAATAAATAAAGAAATAAATTAAAACATTAAAGTGAAAGCCGAAAGCGCGTCAGAGACGGCGGGATCCGGCGAAGAGATGAGAAGAGAAGAGTAGATTACATATAAGAAAAGATCGAAACTTTATTTATAAAACTGGATTGCAAGTTTGGGAGATTAGGGAGGAGAGAGGATCACTTACTTCTCAAAAGGTCACTCTGTAAGATATATATATATATATATATATATATATATATATATATATATATATATAGAGGGAGATCTGTTTACACCATTGTAAGTCTTTTTTGATTTACACTCATTTTCAATCGTTAGATCTACTTTCATCTAATGATTGAGATTATTTCGTTAAAAATAACCATTAGATGAAAGTGAATCTAACAGTTGAAAATGAGTGTAAGTCAAAAAAGACTTACACTAGTGTAAGTTGATCCTGCCTTATATATATATATATAGAGGGGGATCGACTTACATCAGTGTAAGTCTTTTTTGACTTACACTCATTTTCAATCATTAGATCCACTTTCATCTAATGGTTGAGGTGATTTCATTAAAAGTAACCATTAGATGAAAGTGGATCTAACGATTGAAAATGAGTGTAAGTCAAAAAAGACTTACACTGGTGTAAATTGATCCTCCCTATATATATATATATATATATATATATATATATATATATATATATATATATATATATATATATCGGATAATTAGTTGATCATTTTAAGATCTAAGTTCAATAAGATAAAAGCAACTTAGATCATGCGATTATACTCCTACTTCCCTACCAGGCTTTGATACCAGAGTTCAAGGTAGTTGTCCCTAAAACAATTCAGTGGGAAGACGTTGTCCTCCCTGAAAAATGAGTTATGGAAGAAGCAGCACCTCCGTTGCCAATTCTACCCAAAAAAACATAATAATAGTATAATATTAATATCAAGTTCAATAAGATAAAAACAACTTAGATCCTACCATTATACTCCTACTTCCCCATCAGGCTCTGATACCAGAGTTCAATATAAAAGTTCAGGGTTAGATCATGGGAGTAGGCAGAATGGGAGAAGGACGAAGAGAAGTAGGAAGCAGACAGACTGCTCACAAGCTATGAGTTGACCATAACTTAATTATTCATAAGGGATTTCTCCATTAAGGGATTGACTCCTGATCTTATCACGAACCTTATCACCTAAGGATTTTGGAATACCAGCTAAGAATTTCTCTTTCTAGAAAGGTTGTTGACTATCCTCTCTGGTGTAAACCCCAGTTAAGAAGGTGTCTCTATAATACCTAAAATCTACTAAGGTTTTACATTTTAAGTTTGAAAGGAGTTCGGCTGACCTATCTTTCTATAGGGACGGATCTCTAATGAAATGTTGGACAATTGTAAAGATTAAGGTGTTGACAGCATCAGGGATAGGCTTCCGTTCGCTGAGGATTGGAAATCCTTCGGCATTAACTTTGATTGCACTAAAGATAGCATCTTTTTTATCATCAATGAGATAATGATCCCACCATCCTTTAAGTTGGCTAGTAAAACCTGCAACAGGGATTTCAACAATGGATTGTTTTGGACATTCTAAAGATGTTTGGTAAGTTGTTGATACCATGGTCATATGTTAAAGAGTTTCGAGAATTGAATACTCAATCTTACCATCTATATTCCAAGCATAGATATTATTTGAACTAAAAGACCTAAAGTTTGGATCTATTTCCTCAAGCAATAGATTTAGAGTTGTCGCTCTTTGGTAATAGAGTTTTGATGGATTCTTCTAATTAAGGGTTTGACTAATCACTGGAACCTTAATCATGGAACCAGAATCAGATTGACTACTTAATTCAGACTGTGAATCAAATTGCTTAATGGTATTGATTATTAAAGATCTTTTATCCTTATGATGGGGTTTGGATGAAGATTTAGATTCAGGCATATCTGGTGTGATAAAGATTTAATCTTTGGACTAACTCACTAGCAAGTTCAAAGTTTGGTATATCAGGTTTTTTATCATACTTCTTAAGCAGCTTAAGATTTTCTCTAAGTTGTTTAGATATTTTAAATGGTTTAAAAAGAGGTTTTTCAGTTAAAGGTTTAACTATTGATTCATCAGTTTTAATTCCTGAAGTTGAAGGCTTAACATCCGATGGAGTAATTGGTTCATTGTCTATCTTTGACTCAAAGGGAGTTGCGACTACTGGATTGTTGTTCTTGTCTTTTTTATCAAGATGCTATTGACTGGAAGAAAGTAGTTCAGAAATGACTAACCCACCATCTTTGTGATGCCATACAGTAAGGACATTTAAAGATAAATCTTCATTTAAACCTATGCTCCAAGGATATTCAATTTCATTCCTAATAAGGTAGGCATGAAACTAGTTAAAGAAAGGAACATTTTGTTTAACATTTTGCATAAATGAATACCATTTATCTTGGATTTTAGTTCTAATTGGACCATTTTTAAAATTTTTGAAAAATCACTTCCTTTGCGGAATCCATTCTGCAGAATAGAAGTCTTTCCTAAGGGTTTCTTTATTAATGATGAACTTACTAATCATGGACATCATTCATATTGGAGTGAGTTGGAGAAGGGATTAATCTAAGACAGTCATCGTCTTCCCATTGGTATATCGGTCTAGGAAGAGTTGACGATGTATCCAACCTTTGCAGTTGGATTATTGGTTGAACAGATTGGGTAGAAGAGAAAGATCTCCTAGAGGATACAGATCTAAATTCCTCTGTGCTAGACCTAATGGATCTAGAAGAACTAGAGGATTTTCTTCTGTCAAAAGTTATCTCCACTCGTCCTGAATGGTCATGTTTGATTTCTTGAATTTCTGGTGTTTCTTTGGGTAGAATTGGTGCCGGAGGTACCGCTTCTTCCATAACCCATTTTTCAGGGAGGACAACGTCTTCCCACTGAATTGTTTTAGGGACAACTACGTTGGCCTTAGAGATATCAGTTAAGAAAAGAGTTGTTACTCCTTTATCTTTTGGTTTTAAGACTTTAGAGTTAAAGGAATTCATTACCTTATACTGAATCCTATAAATTAACATTAAAGGGATAGATTCGGGCTTCATGTCTAAGCCACAAAATTTCAGATTAAGAAATAATGTGTCCATTATGTTTTTGTCTTTTAAGTTAACCGTTCTATCAGGATAGCAGTTGAAGTAGATAGAACCATGACCTAAACTAGTTTCTATAGTTCCTAATAAAGAATCATGAAATTGATTAAATCTAACGTCTCTTAAACAAAGGAAAACATAATTGTTTAGACCTTCTCTAATTAAAGGTTTGATTGCTACCTGGACGTAACTAATGTGCAAATAGTTGTATTTTTGGGCTTGACCTTTGAGGGTCTTTTCAGAGAGAAGATGAAACTCCTTATCATTTTGCCCGATTATAATTTATTTCTCTACTATTTTGATTATCTAATCAGAACTCCTAAAGAATTTTTTTTCTAGGTTTGTAGAGTTCGTTTGATGGAATCCTAGGTATAATCCAGTCATCTATGTTTTGATTAATATTTTCAAATGAAATTTTTTCATTAAAAATATTTAAATATTTTTTAGTTTGATCTTCAAAAAGAGAAAAAGATGATGGATTGGATGATTTAAAAGAAAATCGAGAAGAAAGAGAGTGCAACATAGTAATAGAAAATAAAACCAGAATATAAAAGATAAGAAAATAAAAGAGCTGAACAAATATGATCTTAGACTCCCGATATCATTGCCATCATTTAGATCCATACATTTATAATGATTAGGACTAAGTTAATTTTATCTCTTGAACTTAGATTTTAAAATTATCATCTAATTATCCTTCTTTGATGTAAATCTGAATAAGTTTACCTTCTAAATTGTATTTTAAGATATTAATATGATTATACCATTTCCAGATCTACAGCCAGTGCAAACATTTACCAGATCTTGGCCAAGGTCACCACTATGCCCAAACTCTCACTACTTGTGGTGACATCGTCAAATTAGGCTTACTGGCTCCTTTAGGACTTATTGCTACAGCCCCACAGTATCGATCCAACACGGGCATTATGTACCATCCAATCCAAGAAAAGGTAACATAAACTACATACTTTCCAGATCCAATTATGATAGTCCAATATTAACATGTTACAATACAGTTTAGAGAGATAATAACAAAATCATATGAAGATCAAAGAAACATAATAACAGTATAATATTACTTTCAAGTTCAATAAGATAAAAGTAACCTAGATCCTACTATTATACTCCCGCTTCCCCATTAGGCTCTGATACTAGAGTTCAATATAAGAGTTCCAGGTCGGATCACGAGAATAGGCGGAATGGGAGAAGGATAAAGAGAAGTAGGAAGCAGACAGACTGCTCACATGTTATGAGTTGGCCATAACTTAATTGTTCATGGAGGACAACATCTTCCTACTAAATTGTTTTAGGGACAACTACGTTGGCCTTAGAGATGTCAGTTAAGAAAAGAGTTGTTACTCCTTTATCTTTTGGTTTTAAGACTTTAGAGTTAAAGGAATTCATTACCTTGTACTGAATCCAATAAATTAATGTTAAAGAGATAGATTCGGGCTTCATATCTAAGCCATAGACTTTCAGATTAAGAAATAATGTGTCCATTATGTTTTCGTATTTTAAGCTAACCGTTCTATCAGGATAACAGTTGAAGTAGATAGTATTCATCCATAAAGTAACCCTTAAAATCTGTCAAGATGATAAAATACAAGCTCAACTTGCTAGAGAAAAAGGCTCAAACAAAGCGGGACTTGGGAAGTTTCTGCAAAAATGCAGTCTTCCTTGTGCAAATAGGAAGTCTAAACCAAAACATAAACATGTCCAGAAAACTAAGTACTACAAGCATAAAGCCAGTACTACCTAGAAGACTTAAGGAAGAATCTAAGTCCAAACCTCCCATAGACAACATTGAGGTTCCAAAGAAACCTATAATCTGTTACACTTGCGAAAAACATGGCCATATTAGTAAATACTGTAGGCTTAAAAGGAAGATAAAATCTTTAAACCTTGAACCTTCAATAGAAGAACAAATTAATAATCTTTTAGTTGAATCTTTTGAAGATGATTCTGAGAGAGAGTCTTCTAAATATCTTAATTAAATCCAAAACGATGATGTTACTGATGGAAAATCAGACTCTCTATAATATAATGTCTTAACCAAAGAACAAGATTTATTATTTGAAGCAATCAATTCTATTCCTGAACCAGAGAATAGGAAAATCTATCTTGAAAAGCCTAAAGTTGTGTTAAAACCTAGTTCTTCTAAAAGTTTTAAGGATCCAATCATTAAAAACAAATTTGATATAACTGAAACCCTTAAAAGACTTGAAAAACAATCCTTTAAGAAACTGGTAACAATCCAAGATCTTCAACAAGAGATTTATAGTCTCAAGTTCGAAGTTAAAGAACTTAAAGAACAATAACAACTGCGCCAAATCATTTTATCCCAATTACAGAATATTCCAATTAGTGATAAATTAGAATCTGATCAAGAAAAAGTTCTAGTCAATCAAAAATTAGATTCTGATGATGATGATTTTTATGGTCTTATTACCCAGCTTAAGGTCTAGAAATTCTTTATCAACATTAAAATCAAAATTGATGACTTTGTCCTTAACACTATTGCTTTATTCGATACAGGGGCATATTCAAATTGTATCTTGGAGGGAATGGTCCCAACAAGGTATTTTGAAAAAACTTTTGAACATCTTAGTACTGCTAGCGATTCTAAGCTTAAAATCAAATACAAACTTTTTTCTGCAATAATAGAAAACCATGGTTTCCAGGTTGAAACTTCTTTTCTTCTTGTCAAAAATCTTAAGATTGAAGTAATCTTAGGAACACCTTTCATTAGGTCGCTATTTCCTTTACAGATTACTGATGAAGGTATAATTACCCAACATCTAGGTAAAACTATCATCTTCCAGTTTCTTAGGAAACCAATAATTAGAAATTCGAATTTAATTAAATACAAACAGAAACAAATTATTTTTCTTAAGGAAGAAATTTCTTATAAAAATATTGAATCTCAGTTAAAATAACCTCAAATCCAACAAAAGGTTCAATTTCTTCTTGAGCAAATTCAAAGTTCTATCTGTTCTGATCTCCCAAACGCTTTCTGGGAAATGAAGAAACATATGGTGGATCTTCCTTATGAGAAAGACTTCAACGAAAGACAAATCCCAACCAAGTCTTAACATATCCAGATGAGTAATGAGCTTCTCAACTACTATCAATCCGAGATCAAGGATCTTCTGTCCAAAGGTCTCATCAGGAAGAGTAAAAGCCTTTAGTCATGCTTGCCTTCTATGTCAACAAACAAGCGGAGATCAAAAGGGGTACGACTCGATTGGTCATAAATTACAAATCTCTCAATCAAGCTCTTCAATGGATTCATTATCCAATTCCAAACAAAAAATATCTTCTTAAACGGCTTCATTCAGCCAAAATATTTTCAAAATTTGACATGAAGTTAGGTTTCTGGAAAATTCAAATCAAAGAAAGTGATCGCTACAAGATGGCTTTCACTGTATCTTTTGGGCAATACAAATAGAATGTAATGCCCTTTAGTCTAACGAATGCTCTTTCTGAGTTTCAAAGGATTATGAGCAAAATCTTCAATCCTTATTCAAATTTCACCATTGTCTATATTGATGATATGTTAATCTTCTCCCAATCTATTGATCAACACTTTAAACACATTAATATTTTTATTGGTGTAATAAAAAGAAATGGTCTTGCTATGTCTAAGACTAAAATTATTCTTTTCCAAACTCAGATTAGGTTCCTTGGTCACAATATTCATCAAGGAACTATTAACCCTATGAATCGTGTTATTAAATTTGTTGACAAATTTCCAAACCAAATCATTGACAAAAATCAATTATAATGCTTTCTTGGTTGTTTAAATTATGTCGCTGATTTCTTCCCTCAGCTTAGTAATCTCATCAAACCTTTGCATGATCATCTGAAGTCTAATCCTCCTCCTTGGTCAGATATTCATACAAGTATTGTCAAACAGGTTAAATCCCAGGTAAAGGATCTTCTATGCATTTATCTTCCTAACCCTCAAGCTTTCAAAATTGTTGAAACTGATGCCTCTGACATAAGTTATGGCAACATTCTCAAATAAAGAGTCACAAACAAAGGGTATGTCATTGCATATACATCCAAACATTAGAATTCTACTTAGCATAATTATTCAACTATCAAAAAAGAAATTTTAGCAATCGTTTTGTGCATAACAAAATTTCAATATGATTTTTTGAATAATTTTTTTTTAATCAGAGTTGATTGTAAATCTGTTAAAGATATTTTACAGAAAGATGTTAAAAATTTACCCTTCAAACATATTTTTGCTAGATGGCAAGTTATCCTGAATGTTTTTGATTTTGACATTGAATACACTAAGGGAACCTTAAACACTTTACCTGACTATCTTACTCGTGAATATCTTCAGGGAAAATAGTAGAATGCCCAGAGGGGGCTCATCAACCTCTTCTAGAGGAAATAGCAAAGGCAAGTTAATCCTTGTAGGATTAACCCGTCAATAAAAAACTTTAGGGTCTTCAACCCTAGCTGAGTTTTTCACTCTGAAGCAAACTACTCAGACTGGGTCATCTACCCAGAAATAGACAAACAAACAAATAAGTGCAGACTATGCCATCCCAATCTAAACACTTATGCCTTTACAAGATCAAGGCTTGACCAAACTAACCAGAAAATCATGGGCTAAAATAGCCTTTGAAGAAGACGAAGACTTAGAAGTCATTATCTAGAGACAAAAGGGAAAAGAAATTGTCATCAATTCCCCTAGCAAACAGTTGGTCTCCCAACCTACTCTGGTCTCTACCCAAACCACTTATGTCCCGAAAGAAGCTTTCTGGGCAGTCATCCAAATGGAACTAGATTTCTAGGATGTCAATCCAAACAAAATAACCCAGAAATCTTCTCAAAAGGCTTTTTGCTCAAACCAATTTCTCAAAATAAAACCCAACAATTTTATGAATTTATCATTGTTGATACTGACTCGGTTTCTTTTAAGCATTTCAAGGATCCCAAAGATTAGAAGACTATCACTTATTCAAAAATCCAAATTCTAAAGGTCTTAACTCCAAAAGATTTGGGAAAAGACTTAAACAAAGTCAAAAAGATTTCCAAGATTTATGACCCTATCAATTATGACTATTGGGATTATTTCCAAGCTTGGGGTAATACTTTCTGGCTCCAAACTAGTGCCAGTCGTCACTCTTGGCTTATTTACTTCAAACAAAATGTCTGATACAACTTCTCTCAATGGTTCAACCAATGGTGGAACTTTTTTAGTCCAATCCCTCAAATCTTTCCTACTGATGTTCTTGAAGAATTTTAGTATTTCCAGAAGATGATAGACTTAGCTAGCGATCCCTGCCTAGCAGAGCAACACTTCCTCTCCAAACTGTCACTTGCCTGGATTTTCTCTTGTCAATTCAAATATAAGAAGATTAATCCTAATCTTCTACCAGTTTTGCAGTGGCAAGCTTTTGTCAAATGGTGGTCCAAATTCGATGCAACAAGAACCACTCTTGAAAACATCAAACTATGGTTTGACCAAAATCCAAAAGCTTTGAAGATTGCTAATACTGAAATAAGCATTTTCCTTAATCAGAAGGCCAAGGCAACTGTAGCACTAACGATTTCTACAAGCAAAGAAAAATTTGAGAAAAATCTTAGAACCATCCTTCAACTCATTGAAGAGGATTCCTAGAAGAATTCTGCTTCTCCAGAAGGATCGACTTCATCATATCTCCATAACGAAGATGACTGCTTCAGAATTAACTTAGAAGAAGATTGAATAGCCAATCTTGCGGCAGACTATTGTACTAGGGTCCTGTACACTGTTCACGGTAGCGGAAGCGGCATAATCCTATAGCTACTGTTCACTGTAGCAGCTTTAGTCTTTTTACTATTTGTAATAGTAAATTCTCATCTATTTAAGGCTCTACAATTTCATTTGTAAGACATCATTTCATTAGCATCTTTAAGTTATTACTGAGAAACGAGAGACTAGAGTAAGTGAGAGTTTCTCCCTATTTCCCTCTATAACCAGTTTCTCTCTTTAAATAATATTTAATCTTGAAAAATTTGAGTCTTCTCTCTTCTCTCCCTTTCACCGGACTTCGCCGTCTCTAACGCATTTCTGGTTTTCATTTTTATGTTTTAAGTTTATTTACTTTATTTAATTTTGCATTTATTTATTGCATATTCATATGAGTAGTCCGTCTTCTTCCTACTTCTCTCTATCCTTCTCCCCTTCCACCCTCTCTCGTTATCTTTGCCCCGCACTATATATATATATATATATATATATATATATATATATATATATATATATATATATATATATATATATATATATTGGATCAATGGCAAAAAGGAACAAAAAATATCTTCGTGTTCCAAAGATACTTATGCAAGAAATTCTCTCAAAATAAGAAATATAATCCACTAAATTCAATAATTAATATTTAATCATTTTCTAAAATCCGATAGGAGGGGTATTTATAACCTTCTTATAAAAGAAACCAAATATAAATCAAATCTAACAAATTAAAGATAAGATTTGGGATTTGATAGAATCCCATCAAAACTAAAACCTTAATTATAACTAAAATCCTAAAATAGATAAAAATTCCTAATAAACAAAATAAAATCTTAATAATAAAAATCATAATTATTCTTAATGTAATCTACACCATTCTCCCCTTATGAAAGAACTCTCCTCCAGAGAGGTAGAAATCTGGTAGCATGTGTGGCATGTGAGGACCATGATTAGAGACTTCTAGTAGCGCATGGCGGCGAAATTTTGGTGGCTGGCATATCTGAGGCTTTCAGTTCTTATGGTGGAAGAAATGGTTCAGAACGAGGTGTGGATGGTAGCATTCTAAAGGAGTCTGTGTGGTTGTATTTAGCAGTGAGTTATACGGAGATCTAGTGAGTGGTAGGCAGCGAAATAACTTTGATTATGAAAAATCTTTGCTTTTGAACAGCTCTAAGATTGAGGATTGATCACCCACCATGAGATTATGTATTAATTTAGGCAATATTACTACAAGTGCACATATCGAATAAGTAATAAAGAGTGAGTAGAATATCGTTTCCATGAGAAATTAGTTTACCAAGTATCACTTCTCTAATATTAATATTATCTAGGAAATCAATAATTAAGAGTGATTCAAAGCAATTAAAGACACAAAATTATCAAAAAACAAAAATACCCAAGAACGCACGAAATTAAGAGGTAAAAGAAAGAACAAAGCACATAAATGCAAAACACATTAAGGATATAAATACACGAAATTAAAACATTAGAGATCTGACTTCACTTAATTCAATAATCTATCATAGACAATAGAGTAGCTTTAGGATCTTAATTCTAATTAATTTTTAGTCATTCAATTGATGAGGAGAATCCCTCAATTAATTAAAACTCAATTCCTTGGCGAGTGCTGAGTTGGAAACTAACTGCTCTTTTGCTAACCGCAAGTGCACGGGTCGCTCAAGTAATAAAAGTGATGAGTAAGATCGTCTCCACAGGGACTATGGTAATTTCTAAAGCTAAAAATTAATATACAGCCTCATTAATTCTTTTCAGGCATACGTAAATTGGAAGAGGGGTTGATAAATAAATTATAATACATAAAGGAAATTAAAGATAGACGGAGAATATAGAAAGCTCTTTTTCACCTCCTCTTTCTACCGAAGACATGCAGTCCTTTAGAGCAAACAAATGATTAGATTAAGTTAGCCTGAGAAACTAGCTTAGTTAAAAGCCTATGTCTAGGATGAATCACCCTATGTTATTTGCCTAGCCCACTATGCGTCCATGAGAACCAGAGCAAACAACAAGCATTAAGATCGATTCTCAACTAAGACTATGCATGACTAATAGGTATATGTCTATCCTATTAATGAATCAACCTATTCCGCCATTGGAATGAAATTGAACGTGCATCTATCATATGAATGATCTAAAACCTAAAGTCTTATGTCTAGACTCAATAGATTTCAACAAATCACCCACAAGTTGATCAGGCAAATGAGAGCATTAAGTACCATGCGATAGAACAAAACCCAAATCATTCATATAAACTCAAAAGGAGTACAAAATAATCAATGTTTAAAGGAAGATTCAAAGAATAATCTAAACACAGCTAGCTACTCAATGAATATGAAAATGTGATACAAAAATCCTTATTCAAGATAAATGGGAGATAGAGAAGAGAAGAAACAGAAGAAGAAGCCCCAATAGTTTGAATCTTAAAGCTTGAATCTCCTTCCAAGATGAAGATACCATCAGATCTTGGATCCTTCAATCTTTTTTCAACCCTGAAATGCCACCTAGCTGCAGATTCTCCAGTGGGCAAAAGCCCCAAAATGTACTAAGAAAGGCATAGGAGAGAAAAAAAGAAAATCAAAGAGAGAGAAACTAAAGTCTGAGCTTCGGTATTTAAAGATAGACAAATCACACTGTGGTGTTAAACATTACGCGTAGCGGCCAACAAAACTTAGGGTACCAACACCGTGACATGAGCTACCTTGCATCGCGATGCTTAAGCCTCAGGTTCATCAGTGTGCATAGGTAGAGAGTAGAACGTCACAACGTGTAATTCCTTGCGCCGCGGCATGATGTATTGGAACTTGTCTTTTAATTTCTCTTCTAATGCAGGACCTTGACTTGCATCAATTTGGTTCTTTTGGGATGATCCTGCAATTGAGAAATCAACTAGTCAAATACAAATGTAATCAAGCTCAAACCAATTAAGGATTAGGAAGAGTTAAAGCAAGATTAGTTAGAAAGACTTCAACATGAATTTTACATGAAAATAGGGCTAAAGCCTTCCAATAATGCATCACAACAAGGACAAAACCATCAATAATGCATAAAGATGGGGCACAAATAACTACATTCTATAGAGTTATCATACCCCCAAACTTAAGCTTTTGCTAGTCCTCAAGCAAAACAAAGTCAGACTACACTTGCAAAGATAATCTCAAATCACACCAGTGTATAATGATTGCATTAAACCTCAAAGAATACACATGGCTCAAAATCTGGTTCACACATACACAATCCTTCTCATACCAACAATCAAAGATTTAAATCATGCATGGTTCATGTCCCAGAAACATGCAAGTCAGACTTCTTCAATTCAAATCATACTCAATTGGATGAGTTTATGAGCAAACACATGGATATCAATCATAGAATCCACAAAATTGTAATGCAATTCTCTCTTCACTAATGTAAATCACACATGAATGAGGATCAAAAGGGTCTTTATCAGCTTGTAATGTAAGGCCATGGTTATGGGGTGAAGAAGAAAGGGGAAAAGATAACAAATAAACATTGAGAAACAAAAATATGCGATTTCAAGACTTAAGAGCAAGTGAAACTAGCAGGTTATTCAACAGTGAAAGCTCACAACTCGTCAGAACCATGCAATGCTTTTTATTTTTAACTTTTCTTCTTTCTTTGTTTGCTTTGCTTTTCTTTGTTCTTTTTTTCTTTCTTTTTACTCTTACAAAGCAATTTCTTTTTCTTGTATTACATTTGGTTCCTTCAGGCTCATTTTTGGTTTGAAAATATTACTACCCCTGATCACTGAACTCAATTCAAGAAATAACATACCATGCACTCAACAAACATTGAAGGTGGGAAGAAAATGCAATGTTTTTACATGCATTAGAATGGTTAACAGGTTAACAAACACAATGATAATGAAAAACAAATAAGGCCAAACAATTAAAAAGCTTCAAAGGGAACCAATGGATATCATCATTAAAGGGTAAGCTTGAAAAGCTCAAATGGTCTAAAGAATGCTCTAATCATTTCATTAATCATGCACAACTTAGAATTTCGCTTAAAGAGAGTCACAGAACGATTTCAGTGATGCATGACATATCCATATGCTAGTCATAACCATTCTCTAGAAAAACATTCAAATCAAATCTAAAGCTAAATAAGCATAGGAATGGAAAACTCAAATCATGCATAAAAAGAATCAAGATTGATCAGCATGCACCAAAGACCGCATAGGGAATCCCTAACTATCATTGGTAATTCATACACTAGCTATGGCATCATTTTAAGCATTCAAATAATTTCACAAGAATTAACCATGCAAATCAACCATTATGTGCACCAAACCATTTAGTAGGCAAAAAATTAATACTAAAAAAATAAAAAAATTAAACCAATAATATTTAAACACTGATAAAAAGTCAATATATATACCAAAATATATAGACACCCCCAAAACTCGAGGGAAACAATGTCCACATTGTAAATATATAAAAAGAAAATAATGTCAAAATGAAAAAAAAAGATGCCCTGTGTACATCACTACAACTCATCATCAACATCAAGCAGAACCTCAATGCCTGCATCGTGTCATCATCACCCGAAAGTGGCTCAGTGTCAAAGCCGCCATTATCATCATGGTGGGCTGCAGGATCCTGATACTGATGAGAAGGGCCAGTTCCATCAAAAGGAGGGTAAGGCTGCCATTACTGAAAAGGACCCACCCCAGGGAAGAGTGGGTATGGTGGAATAGGGAAGTCATGAGTGGATATCTGGAGACGCTCTGCCAACCATTGGATGCTCTCAATGGTGTATGCCTGCATAGCAGTAAGTTGGCGAAGCTTGGCGCTCACGGCGACAGCCTCGGGGGGTATCTAATGCTCTGGGGTTAGTCTCGGAGCTCTCTTGTATGCCTTGTGAGAGATCGTTGTCTCTGGAGGAACTGCTCCAACCTTCCCAATGAAATATTCATTGAGAGGTTATCTGACATCCGTAAGCTCCTCATTATGGCCGAGGGGTACACCTCGCCTCTAACATAGCCGGTGGATGAGGGAGGGGAAGAAAAGGTTGTACGGCTCCATGGCGACCCTTCACAGCTGCAGGTATAGGATGAAAGCGATATCAATCGAGCATCGCTGCATGATGGCACAAATTAAGATGGCACGGTTGCGCGTGACCTCTGAGAGGTTGCTGGAGGGTAGGATCTTGGTACTGATGAAATGGTACCAAACTCTGGTCTTTACAGTCAGGCAAGCACGGGGGAAGAATCGGGCATGCCCTTGTTGTGAAAAGGTCCACGGGACCGACTGTGACTCAACTGTGCAGATGCGACCGGTGACCGTCTATAGGTCAATCCCCTCTACAGGCTCCCATGTGATAAACTCCTGGTAATCACACATCTTAGGGGCAGAAGGCAGGGATAAAACAGTTCTGATGGACTTGGGGGAGAAAGAGACTCTGCGCCTCTGTACACCAACAGTGGCAGACTTCAGATGAATGAAGGTCAGGTTTGCATAGAACTCACGAACCAACGGTACTGGAGCCCTGTCGGGGTGTTTAGCAAACTCTTCCCATTGGAAATGACAGATGGTGGCCTCTATATCTGGCTGCAAGGAGTCCTTAAAACTGAAACCCCTCTCAACAATAACCTTCATTGAGACCAGGGTCCCATAGCGGTCTTATGCTTCAACAGACATGAATCTGGAATGGTCAAAAGCATAGGGAGGAGATGGCTTCGTAGGTTGCTCGCTGCTTCGCGTCTAAATCATTTAGGACCCATAAACAAATAAAAACACCTAAAAAGATATGAAAGGGTTAGAACTGAGCAATAAAATGAATATAACAATTAAAAGCAATTAATTTTCTAGAAAAATAAGGCAGGCACCGCGGCATTGATGACAGCGCTGCGACACTCAATCAATTCCATCCAGCGTCGTGGCATAACATAACCATGTCGTGGCATTCAAACTCATGTTGCGATGTGAAGTTTCCACTCCACGACACTCAAAGAAGTTCATATCAATACCGCGATGTAAACTTCACAACGTCGCGGCGCGTGCGAACATACAAAATGTAAAACTACCCTAAACAGCCTCATAGCCCACAATGCAACAAGATAACCACCCAAGCAAACTTAATACTAAGCTAAATACTTATTACTACTAGAAAAACTAACCAAAAAGAGCCTAAAACTAAGCAAATACTAAAACTAAAATAAAATACGAAGAATAAAAGGAGAAGAGGGAGAAAACGACATACTTGAAGATGGAGAGGGAAATGGAATGCAAGGGGATGCACAGAAACATAAATGAGGGATGTAGGAGGAGTGGGTAAGTGAAGAAATAAGAGAGATTACGCAGAGGAGAGGAAGCTGAAAGGTTTGCTTTACGGCGTAAGCCTTGCTACTCATTTAAGCAAACCACGCTTAGAGCGCCGCGGTGTTAACGTGCCAATGCTGTGGTGCGCATAGACGTTTCAATTTTCCATTTTTAAAATATATATTTTTTTTAAATGGGATGTCGTGGCATGCACAATATCACACATCGGTGTTGTATTCTATGGCTCAAAACCCTGATAAGACAGAGCCTGGAACGTCGCAGCATGCCAAATCGAGTGTCGCGGCATGAGAGGTCTTGCTGTAGAATTCTGCAGCAAACATCACACAACACCTAAAAATGCCTCTTTGAGGCCTCAACCACTTATAAAAAATTGTCTAGCAGATTAAACCCACGCATGGAACAACAAAAATAACATGAATTATCAAAATTAAACATACTACATACTAGACTTTAGAACTTAAGAAATTAATGCAAAAAGGTGGATACGCCCAAAAAGGTGCCTTTTTATAGTCCAGGTAGGACTTTTTCTGCTTCTTGAAATCGGGGAAGCCTGTTTGAAAGAGGCCTCCCTGTCATCACTCGAATAAGTTCCCGGGGGCCTATTGTTTATGGCATTGCAAGCTACCCCACTTAAGTCTCAAAAGCCCTAATTGAAGATGATTGACTCTGAAGAATAGAATCATTTTTTGGCCAGATGAGCATCGATTTTAGTTATGTATGAATCAGATTTGACCATAAATTGCATAAACATGTCCTCCAATGCTGGTTTCCTTTCTTGCATAGGTGGCCTTGTTTGCAATGAGAAAGCAGGAGGATATGGTGGTCTCTTATTGCCAGTAGATGAAGATGTTTTCCCTTGGCTATCCCTCCATGAAAAATTTGGGTGGCTCCTCCACCTAGGGTTATACTATTGTGAGTAGGGGTTGTTCTGAGATAGCTTATAGTTTCTCACATATTGAACACTCTCCAAAGTAGATGGGTAACTATCATTGGAATGATTGTTTCCACATCTATCACACAGCATGAAAGGGCTTTGATTAGGGCCATCACTCAAATTGTCAAACTTGTTTGCCAATGATGTCACCTGAGCTGACAAAGATGTAAGTGCATCAACATCATGAACCCTAGCTACCTTCCTTTGAGTGTTTCTTGTTGAAGGCCATTAGTAGCTGTTGGCGGCCAATTCTTCTAACAGTTGATGTGCTTTATCAAATGATTTACTCAATAATGAACCACTTGCAACCGCATCCACAATTGGACGATAAAGAGGTAGTAGTCTTCTGTGAAAGGAGTAAATCTGGTGCCATGGAGGAATTTTATAGTGAGGGCACCTTCTCAAAAGGTCCTTGTACCTCTCCCAGGCTTTATACAAAGACTCAAATTCTGATTGCGTAAATGAAGTGATGTCATTCACCAATCTAACAGTTTTGGCAAGAAGAATGTACTTGTTTAGAAATTTTGCACACACCTCCTCCCAAGTAGTTATAGATCCTGCAGGTAGAGACTACAACCAACTCTTGGCTCAATCCCTGAGGGAGAAAGGGAAGAGCCTGAGATGAATGACATCTTCTGAGACACCAGTGTGCTTGAAGGTGTCACAAATCTTCAAAAAGTTTGTCAAATGAGCATTAGAATCTTCATTTTGTAACCCGCCAAATTGGACAGATGTCTGGATCATTTGGATAATGGCCAGTTTGATTTCAAAATTATTGGAGCGGATGGGAGGTCATCTGATACTTGATTGAAGATTTCCCATTTGCAGATTAGCAAATTACCTCAGAGGCCTCGTATGATCATTGTTTTCTGCCATTGATGGTACCTTATTTACAAAAGAATGAAATAGTAAATCAAAATGTAGTAAAAGAAAAGACTTGAAGTAGAACTAACAAAGCTCAAAATTAATATTTGCAATACAAAAATTAACCATAGTCCTTGATAACAGCGCCAAAAACTTGTTGAGTCGGAAACCAACCGCTCTTTTGCTAACCGCACATGTACGGGTCGCTCAAGTAATAAAAGTGATGAGTAAGATCATCTCCACAGGGACTTTGATAATTTCTAAAGCTAAAAATTAATATACAACCTCATTAATTTTTTTAAGCAAACATAAGTTAGAAAAAGGGGTTGATAAATAAATTACAATGCATAAAGGAAATTAAAGATAGGCAGAGAATATAGAAAACTCTTTTTCACCTCCTCTTTCTACCGAAGACATGCAATCCTTTAGAGTAAACAAATGATTAGATTAGGTTAGCCTGAGAAACTAGCTTAGTTAAAAGCCTATGTCTAGGACGAATAACCCTATGTTATTTGCCTAGCCTATAATGCATCCATGAGAACTAGAGTAAACAACAAGCATTAAGATTGATTCTTAACTAAAACTATGCACTACTAATAGATATATGTCTATCCTATTAACAAATCAACTTATTCCGCCATTGGAATGAAATTGAACTTGCATCTATCATATAAATGATCTAAAACCTAAAGTCCTATGTTTAGGCTCAATAGATTTCAACAAATCACTCATAAGTTGATCAGGCAAATGAGAGCATTAAGCATCATACGATAGAACAAAACTCAAATCATTCATATAAACTCAAAAGGAGTACAAAATAATCAATGTTCAAAGGAAAATTCAAAGAATAATCTAAACACAACTAGCTACTCAATGAATATGAAAATGTGATACAAAGATCCATATTTAAGATAAATGGGAGAGAAGGAAAAGAAGAAACAGAAGAAGAAGCCCTAATGGTTTGAATCTTGAAGCTTGAATCTCCTTCCAAGACGAAGATACCCTCAGATCTTGGATCATTCAATCCCTTTTTGACCCTGAAATGCCGCCTAGCTACTAATTCTCTAGTGGGCAAAAGCCCTAAAATATACTAAGAAAGGTGGAGGAGAGAAAAATAAGAAAACCTAAGAGAAAAAGAGAAAATCAAAGAAAGAGAAACTGAAGTCTGAGCTTTGGTATTTAAAGACAGACAAATCACATCGTGACATTAAACATTATGCGCCGCGGTGCGCAAAACTTAGGGCACCAATGCTGCTGCATAAGCTACCTTGTGACGCAGCGCTTAAGCCTCGGGTTCATCAGGGTGCACAGGCAGAGAGTAGAACGCCACGGCATGCAGTTCCCTACGCCGCGGCGTGATGTACTAGAACTTATCTTTTGATTTCTCTTCTAATGCAGGACCTTGACTTGCATCAATTTGGTTCTTTTGGGATCATCCTACAATTGAGAAATCAACTAGTCAAATACAAATGTAATCAAGCTCAAACCAATCAAGGATTAGGAAGAGATAAAGCAAGATTAGTGAGGAAGACTTCAACATAAATTTTACATGAAAATGGGGCTAAAGCCTTCCAACAATGCAACACAATAAGGACAAAACCATCAATAATGCGTAAAGATAGGGCACAAATAACTGCATTCTATGGAGTTATCAGTGAGTTAATTCTCTTTAATTATCAAAACCTAGTCAATTCCTTAATCTAAATCTCAACTTTTAAAGGCATGACCTTCACTCTATGAATTTTAATGGAAAATACCACAATTCTCTCACATAACATATAACATTCATTCCTAGATGATTATAAATCATGACACTTATTATTTGTGGTCTAAGTCATATGCAAACCTTCCGATTCTACACATATCTCACTATATCAATTTATGAGTGGCTAATTCATAAAAGCATTAAGAATCATAATAAGCACTTAAATTGAATAGAAAATAAATTAATTAAAAATTCAATCTTAATACATGTCAATTGAATCAAGTTATATCTTCACCCTAAAAACACACAAATTTAGCTACTTATAACAACATATAAGAAGAGATAGGAAGAGGAAAGAGAATTTATCATGATAGAACCATAAAGAAGAAACCAAAGCGCCTCCCATGGTGATTTAATCTCCAACTCCATGAGTGCTCCATGAAGGCTCCTCTTCTCCTATGGCTTATCCCTTCACAGCCAAAAAAACTTTATATTTTTAGTGTATTTTATGAACCAAAAGAGAGTTCATTTGCTAAACTTGTTTTTCTTCTTTTATAAAAATGTTGATAGCTTTTCGTATCTAATTTGAACAATTTTTCTCACCCTCTATATGGCTGAGTTTTCCCTCAATCTGAATAGAGAGGTTGCATGATTTTCTGTTAGATTTTCAATGCTACAAATGGTGTATCGATTTGATCTCTGTAGCCCAAGATATGGTTCTATTATTGAGAAATGGTCAGGATGCTGCGAGAATCCAAATTTTGCTCCAAATCTAATTTCTTTAAGAATCCTTATCCAATCTCCAATATACGATTTTGCGTCCAACTAGGACTCTAATTAGCATTTAAGAATATGATAAGAATCCTTCAAATATTTATATTTTGGAATTTCTTATTTTTGCATAAAATCTGATAATTTATCTTGAAAATTTAAATATGACTAGGTGAAGAGATTATAAATTAAAAATATGAATAAATAAACGTAAAAGATGAGTGTATTTTACACTCATCAAATACCCCCAAACTGAAATATTGTTTGTCCCCATGCAATGAAAAAGAATTAAATTAAGGATAAAACTCATCTTTTTGAGGTGAATGCAAATGTAAAGGTTTTCAAAAAAAAAATTCAACTCCAAAAAGCAATTCAAAGCTTGAATGATCAATCACTCTCTCATGTATTCATGCCCTACTCAAGTATATATCAACAGTTAAGAAAAATTTTTATAAAAAAATGTTTCACAAAACTTAAAACTCTTTTGACAATCACTCATTTACTCAACGACTCATAATCATCTCCCTATATCACTGGGCAATAATGCTACACAATTCTTCACTAATCCAAGTCTATCCCAAACTAAGATCTTTTATTTCTTCTTTCTTTTCTTGCGAAGTTTAGTGCGAAAATGTATGAGTTTACAGTTCACCATGAACCCTTATTCGTAATTTCAAATTTTAGAGGGGAACAAAAAAATCAAGCTCAACGTGTATCTTAGTTTACAGCTCACCAATGGCTTTTATAAGCTTTTACCTTTTTTCCATTAATCTTCTTAATATTCACCACACCCAAACTTATACTCTCTTATTACTTGGGTGATGAAAACTCCTTAATTCAACTTTTTAATTTTCTTAGCTTACAACTTCCTAGAACCAGCTTCAAAAAAAGTAGAAGAACTGTCTAAGATTAGAGGAGAATCCTAGAAAACCATAACATAAACAATGATCATTTCAAGAGCTAATAATTCAGCAAAACAAGTTTTTCAATTCAAATTCACTCAATTGACAAATATATTCCAAGAGGACACGAATAAAATCAAGATTTCTTTTTTTACATTCACACTTATCAAAGCTTTACACTATATTCATTAATGTACTTTACAATTTGCATCAAATTTAAAAAAGAATGGGTTTATTTCCTATTTTATTATTTTTTAAATTTTTCTTATTTTTTTGTTTGTCGACACTATATACATCTCCCTACAAAGGCTCCAAACTCGGAAAGACACTTAAGCTTACTCAAATTTAAAAAAAAAAAAGCAAAATTCACATAGAAAATTGCAGACATGTAAATGAATGCAAGCCCATCCCCAAACTTAAAACTTGACATTGTCCCCAATGTCATAGATAAAGAACATACCTCAAGATATTCAGTTGAAACAAATCAAGCACAATAGGAGGTGGAAAGAATTATCTCAAACAAACCATCAAGTTTATTGACAGCAAATGCAAATAAATAGGTTCATAAAATAATCAATTAACTATACCCCAAATAAACCAATTTACAACAATTGAAACATTAACAATCACTATTTAGCAAGTGACATCAGTACCACTTACTTTCAATATATCAAGTCTTTAATAAGATATTAGATTGTCAAGCAATCAGGCTTCATCTTTCGATCATTCACCTAAAGTCTAAGACCATGTGAATATGAGATCCAACATATCACAAGCATTAAACACACTAAGAATGAATTAAGATCTCAATCAAACAAGTACTAGACAAATTAAATTCCTATTTGTACAACAATCACAATTATCATGCCACCATTTTCAATTCATAATAAGGATTACTGGAATCTATAGAGGTTGTGTGGTGGAGAAAATGAATAAACTCTTTTTGGGGTATACCAGGCTAGGACTTTTTTTTAATGGAAAAATATAAAAATAAAAAATAAAAATAAAAATTTTAGGGAACCCCCAAACTTAAAATCAAGCATGGTGTATATTAAATTGAATTGAAAAACAAGACACAAACAAATTAGAACAACACAAAACACTTCAAATTCGAATCTTAATAAAAAAAATTTAAGTACAGAAAAGCGTAAAAACAAATTAATCAATTAGTTTACGTATTTTATTTTGTCATTGATTTTTGCTTCTTTTTAGCTCGCATTTTGTTTTCTTTTATTGTCCTTTCAATCTTCGGATCAAATAGTAGCGAACTAGGGTCACTTGTACCTCGCATAAAACGAAACACCACTAGTGATTAGAAATAGAAATTAACAATTAAAACAAAAGTAACAAAATGAAAATAAAAACAAAGCCTGGAGTTGTACTCTTCCTAGATACTAATGATATTGATAAAAGTCTAATTCCCCGATAACGATGTCAAAAACTTGATCACCCCACATGTGATTATATATTAATTTAGGCGATATTACCACAAGTGAACAGATCGAATAAAAAAGAGTGAGTAAAATATCATTCACACATGGAATTAGTTTACCAAGTACTATTTCTCTAATATTAATACTATCTAGGCAATCAATAATTAAGAGTGATACAAAATTATTAAAGACACAAAATTATAAAAGACTAAAACACCTAAGAATGCACGAAATTAAGAGGGAAAAGAAAGAACAAAGAACACAAATGCAAAGCACATTAAGGATGTAAACATAAGAAATTAAAACAATAGGGATCTGACTTCAATTAATTTAACAATCTATCATAGACAATAGCGTAACTTTGGAACCTTCATTTTAATTAATTTCTAGTCATTCAATTGATAGTGAGAATCCCTTAATTAGTTAAAACTCAATTCCTTGGCGAGTTAATTCTTTTTAATTATTAAAGCCTAATCAATTCCTTGATCTAAACCCTAACTTTTAAAGGTATGACCTTCAGTCTATGGATTCTCATGAAAAATACTACAATTCTCTCACACAACCTATAACCTCTATGCCTAGATGATTATAAATCATGACACTTATTATTTATGGTCTAAGTCATATGTAATCCTTTCAATTCTACACACATTTTACTAGATAAATTTATGAATGGTCAATTCATAAAAGCATTAAGAACCATAATAAACACTCAAATTGAATAGAAAAGAAATTAATTAAAAATTCGATCTTAACACATATCGTTGAATCAAGTTACATCTTCACTTTAAAAACACATGAATTTAGCTACTCATGACAAAAGAAAATAAGAGATAGGAAGAGCAAAGAGAATTCATTATGATAGAACCGTAGAGAAGAAACTAAAACGCCTTCAATGATAATTTAATCTCCAACTTCATGAGAGCTCCTTGATAGCTTCTCCTCTTCTTATAGGGCTCATTCCTTCGCTGCCTCTGAGCCTCCAAAACCCTATATTTTTCATGTATTTTCTCAACTAAAAAAGAGCTCATTTGCTAAACTCGTTTTCTCCTTTTTATATAAAAGCTGACATCTTTTTGTATATAACTTGCACAATTTTTCTCACCCTCCGTATGACCAAATTTGCCCTAAATATGCCTAGAGAAGTTGTAAGATTTTTTGTTAGATTATCAATGTTGTAAACAATGCATCGGTCTTATCTCTATAGCCCAAGATATGACTTCATTACAAAGGAATGGTCAAGATGCAGCAAAAATTTGAATTTGCTCCAAATCTAATATCTTGGAGAATCCTTATCCAATCTTCAATCTAAGATTTTGCGTCCAATTAGAACTCTAATTAGCATCTAAGAATAAGATAAGAATACTTCAAATATTTATCTTTAAGAATTTCTTATTTTTACACAAAATCTGATGATTTATCCTAAAAATTCAAATATGACTAGGTGAAGAGATAATTATTTAAAAATAAGATAAAAATAAATTAAAATAAAATAAAATTCTAATAAATAAACCCAAAAAATGAGTTTATTTTACACACATCAGGAATCAACAAGGCTCAAATGTCAAATTGATGTAGGGCCAATGGAAAAAAGGAACAAAGAACCCTCGATGTTCCAAAGGCACTCAGTGTAAAGAGATTCAGCCTCAAAATAGGGAATATAATCCACTAAATTCAACAATTAATATTCAATTGTCTTCTAAAATCTGATAAGAATAGTATTTATAACTTTCGTACAAAAAAAACCAAATATAAATCAAATCTAACTAATTAAAAATAAGATTTAGGATCTTGATTTTAACTAAAATCCTAAAATAGATAAAATCCCTAATTAACAAAATAAAATCTTAATAATAAAAATCATAATTATTCTTAATGTAATTTATATTATATATATTTGTTCCTTTTTTTCATTGGTCCTACATCAATTTGACATCCGAGCCTTGTTGATCCCCACACTCTGAGCTATTCGAAAGCAAATATTTTTCACAGTCAAAGTTGTTTTGTTGTCTATCACTCACCAGATCTCTGCATAACTCACTACTAAATACAGCTGCATGGTTTTCTTCAGAACGGTATCATCCACAACTCGTTTTTAAACCAAATATAAATCAAATCTAACTAATTAAAGATAAGATTTGAGATCTTGATTATAACTAAAATTCTAAAATAGATAAAATCCCTAATTAACAAAATAAAATCCAAAATAAAATCTTAATAATAAAAATTATAATTATTCCTAATGTCAGTGATATCATATATAAATATATATAGATCGTATGCTACTAAGTACAAGTCAACTTTTTTTTTTGGGTTCTAAACTTATAAAATTAGTAGTTGCACGTACTTTCCAAAATAATGATATATTATTAACAAAATGATATACCAAGTTCGAATGACTTCATATCAAATGGCAAGTTGTTATACTAGAAAATTTTACAAAGGAAAATAATACACCAACAAAAATATAACAAGTATCATATTGAAACATAATTTCCTTGGTTCAATCCCTTCAGTAGGCATTTCTCTAAAAATGCTCATCAAAGCTTCCATCAAACTTTGCATATATTTAGTCAATTTTGTGATCTTGTCAGTCTTTTTGGCGTGTACTAGGCTAGGACTAATTTTTTAAAAGAAAAATAGAAAAATGAAAAAATAAAATTAAAAAAAAATAAAATTTTTGGGAACCCTAAACTTTAAATCAAAGCATGGTGTATATTAAATTGAATTGAAAAACAAGACATGAACAAACCAGAACAACACAAAACACTTCAAATTCAAATCCTGATAAAAAAAATTAAATACGAAAAAGCATAAAAACAAATTCATCAATTAGTTTACGCATTTTATTTTGCTATTAATTTTTGTTTCTTTTTAGCTCGCCTTTTGTTTTCTCTTATTGTCCTTTCAATCTCCGGATCAAATAGTAGTGAACTAGGGTGACTTGTACCTCACATAAAACGAAACACTACTAGTGATTAGAAATAGAAATTAACAATTAAAAAAAAAGTAACAAAACGAAAATAAAAACAAAGCGTGGAGTTGTACTCTTCCTAGATACTAATGATATTCATAAAAGCTTAATTCCCTAACAACGATGTCAAAAACTTGATCGCCCCACATATGATTATGTATTAATTTAGGCGATATTACCACACGTGCACAGATCAAATAATAAAGAGTGAGTATAATGTCGTTCACACAAGGAATTAGTTTACCAAGTACCACTTCTCTAATATTAATACTGTCTAGGCAATAAAAAATTAAGAGTGATTCAAAAATATTAAAGACACAAAATTATAAAAGAGAAAAACACCCAAGAACGCACGAAATTAAGAAGGAAAAGAGAGAACAAAACACACGAATACAAAACACATTAAGGATGTAAACACATGAAATTAAAATATTAGGGATCTGACTTCACTTAATTCAACAATCTGTCATAGACAATAGAGTGACTTGGGGACCTTCATTCAAATTAATTTCTAGTCATTCAATTAATGGGAAAAATCTCTTAATTAATTAAAACTCAATTCCTTGGCGAGTTAACTTTCTTTAATTATCAAAGCCTAGTTAATTCCTTGATCTAAACCCCAACTTTTAAATGTGTGACCTTCACTCTATGGATTATCATGGAAAATACCACAATTCTCTCACATAACTTATAACCTCTATTCCTAGATGATTATAAATCATGACACTTATTATTTATGGTCTAAGTCATATGAAAACCTTCTAATTCTACACACATCTCACTAGATCAATTTATGAGTGGCAAATTCATGAAAGCATTGTGAACCATAATAAGTACTCGAATTGAATAGAAATAAAATTAATTAAAAATTCAATCTTAATCATGTTACCAAGTGGCTTCAATACTCAAGAGGGGGGGTGAATTGAGTTTATAAAACAAGTTCGCAATTCTTTCGCAAAACACTTGACTATTGAATTTCGTTGAAGCTATTGATTATTTAAAATGAATGAATCGATAAGAACAATAGATATTGCTTAATAACCAACCAAGAGAGAAGTCATTAAGTAAGAAAATAACTAATGCACAAGTATAAAGAGATAGAGTTTAGAGAATCAAACACAATGATTTATCCTGGTTCGGCCACCAATCCACTTGTGACCTACGTCCAGTCCTCAAGCAACCACTTGAGATTTTTCACTATATCTTCAAGCTTCAATAGGTGCTTGACTACCTTTACAAACTTGAGCCCTCAACTCCTTGGGATGCCTCACCCTTGAGCTTGAGTCTCTTCAAACAAAGGGATGCCTCACCCTTTACACTTTGGAGGGATACCTCATCCTCTCTCTTACACAGCAATTGAGATTGATATAGAGAAGCTCTCACTAGAGTAAATGATACAAATTGAAGCTCTAATAATGCTCACAAAAGATATCTCAAAGATTGGACAAAAACAGAGTAATGAGTGATTTCAGAGTTTGATTCTCGTTTGATGTGTTGCTATGATGTTTTTAGGTTCAAGAACAACCCTTAATGATGTCCCAACAATTGTATTTAAAGCCCATTCATTAAAAGAGCCGTTGGGGGTGGTTAAAGCCAAGCATTTAATGCATTCAATATAGCTGTTGGGCATGTCAGAACCTTGGTAATCGATTACATGAAAGATAGAACGTGTTCTTGGCTTTCTGGGCTTGTGGTAATCGATTACATGACTTGTGTAATCGATTACACGCCCTCTGACTTCATGGTAATCGATTACAATATTGATGTAATCGATTACATGGCCCTTTGAACGTGTTCTTGGCTTTTCTGGGAACATGGTAATCGATTACATGACTTGTGTAATCGATTACACGTTCTCTGACTTTCTGGTAATCGATTACAGGGATGGTGTAATCGATTACAAGGCTTCTGTTTAGCTTGTAATCGATTACGAAACACTGGTAATCGATTACACTATACTTTAAACTCATTTTTCAAGCCTTAAAACGGATTTATATCATTCCTAACTTTAGAAAACATGGATTAAACAATATAGAACATTGTTTGGCATGATCCAAGGTAAAAGAAGTTCTCTTTTAGGAATTGATCTTTGAAAGCCATATTGATTCAAATCATTTTTGAAAAACCATTTGAGATATCTTGGGAGCATTTAATATTGATGTACTATAATGCTTATATCTAAACCTCTTGATTTCTTCCTTTGATCTTGGTTTTCTCTTTCGCTCTTTGATCTTCATCTTTGTCTTTGTTATCATCAAAAACCAATTGACATGCTTTAAGACACATGCATTCACAAATCCATCTTGATTGAATCAAGTTACATTTTCACCTTAAAAACACATGAATTTAGCTACTCATGACAAAAGAGAAGAAAAGATAGGAAGAGGAAAGAGAATTCATCCTAATAGAACCGTAGAGAACAAACCAAAATGCCTTCAACGGTGATTTAATCTCCTACATCATGAGAAATCTATGACGGCTCCTCCTCTTCTCCAAGGGCTCATCCCCTCACTGCCTTTGAGCCTCCAAAACCCTATATTTTTTTGAGTATTTTCTCAACCAAAAGAGGGCTCATTTGCTAAACTCGTTTTTTCCCTTTTATATAAAATTTGACAGCTTTTCGTATATAACTTGCACAATTTTTCTCACCCTCCATATGCCCAAATTTGCCCTAAATATGCCCAGAGAAGTTGTAGGATTTTCTGTTAGATTATTAATGTCGTAAACGACACATCGGTCTGATCTCTGTAGCACAAGATATGACTCCATTACTGAGAAATGGTCAGGATGCTGCGAGAATCTGAAAATCGCTTGGAGAATCCTTATCCAATCTTCAATCTAAGATTTTGTTTCTAATTAGAACACTAATTAGCATCAAAGAATGAGATAAGAATACTTCAAATATTTATCTTTAGGAATTTCTTATTTTTGCGCAAAATCTGATGATTTATCCTAAAAATTCAAATATAACTAGGTGAAAAGATAATTATTTAAAAATAAATAAAAAATAAACAAAAACTAAATAAAAATAAATTAAAAATCTTAATAAATAAACTCAAAAGATTAGTGTTGTTTACACTCATCAAGGATCAACAAGGCTCGGATGCCAAATAGATGTAGGACCAATGGAAAAAAGGAACAAAGAACCCTCAGGGTTCCAAAGGCGCCTAGTGCAAAGTGACTCAGTCTCAAAATAACAAATATAATCCACTAAATTCAATTATCAATATTCAAATGTCTTCTAAAATCTTATAAATGGGGTATTTATAACCTTCTTACAAAAGAAACCAAATATAAATCAAATTGACCTAATTGAAGATAAGATTTAGGATCTTGATTATAACTAAAATCCTAAAATTGATAAAATCCCTACTTAACAAAATAAAATCATAATAATAAAAATCATAGTTATTCCTAATGTAATTTATATCATATATCATTGTTCATTTTTTTCATTGGTCCTACATCAATTTAGCATCCAAGCTTTGTTGATCCCCACACTTTGAGTTATTCAAAAGTAAAGAATTTTCATAGCCAAAGTTGTTTCATTGCCTACCACTCACCAGATCTCTCATAACTTACTATTAAATACAACTGCATGGATTTCTTTAGAGCGCTATCATCCACACCTCATTCTGAACTGCAACTACCACCATGACAACCACGATTATCATATATATATATATATATATATATATATATATATATATATATATATATATATATATATATGATAGCCGTGGTGGTAGTCGTGATTCAGAACAAGGTGAGAATTATAGCATTCTAAAGAAACTTATGCAATTATTTTTAGTAGTGACTTATGTAGAGATTTGGTGAGCGGTAGGCAATGGAACAACTTTGGCTCTGAAAAATCTTTGCTTCCGAACAACTCAAAGTGTGGGGATCAACCAGACTCGGATGCCAAATTGATGTAGGACTAATGGAAAATAGGAACAAAGAACCCACGAGTTCTAAAGGCACTCGATGCTAAGAGACTATGTATCAAAATAAGGAATATAATTCATTAAATTCAATAACCGTCTTCTAAAATTTGATAGAGGGGGTATTTATAACCCTCTTACTAAAGAAACCAAATATAAATCAAATCTAACTAATTAAATATAAGATTTGAGATCTTGATTATAATTAAAATTCAAAAATAGATAAAATCCATAATTAACAAAATAAAATCCAAAATAAAATCTTAATAATAAAAATCATAATTATTCCTAATGTAATTGATATTATATATATATATATATATATATATATATATATATATATATATATATATATATATATCCACACACACACACGTATGCTACTAAGTGCAAGTCAACTATTTTTTTTTTGGGTTCTTAACTTATAAAATTAGTAGCTATACATGCTTTCTAGAATAATGATATATTATTAACAAAATGATACACTAAGTTCGAATGACTTTACATCAATGACAAGTTGTTGTACCAGCCAATATTACAAAGGAAAATATTACACCAATAAAAATATGACAAGCATCATATTGAAATAGAATTTTGTTCATTCCCTTCAATATGCATTTCTCTAAAAAAGTTGTTCAATGCATCCATCAAACTTTGTAGATATTTAGTCAATTTCGTGATCTTGTCTGTCTTTTTGGGGTATACCAGTCTAGGACTTTTTTTAATAGAAAAATAGAAAAAAGAAAAATAAAATTTAAAAGAAAAAGAAAAATTTTGGGAAAACCCCAAACTTAAACTCAAAGCATGATGTATATTAAACTGAATTGAAAAACAAGAGCAACACAAAAAACGTAAAATTCGAATCATAATCCAAAAATTTAAATATAGAAAAATAAAAACAAATTCATCAATTAGTTTACGCAATTTATTTTGTCATTGTTTTTTGCTTCTGTTTAGCTCGCATTTTGTTTTCTCTTATTGTCCTTTTAATCTCCGGATCAAATAGTAGTGAACTAAGTTCACTTATACATCGCATAAAACGAAACATCACTAATGATTAGAAATAAAAATTAACAATTAAAGCAAAAGTTACAAAACGAAAATAAAAACAAAGCCTGGAGTTGTACTTTTCCTAGATACTAATGATATTAATAAAAAAATCTAATTCTCCGGTAACGGTGTCAAAAACTTGATCACCCCGCATGTGATTATGTATTAATTTAGGTGATATTACCGCAACTGCACGGATCAAATAACTAAGAAAGAGTGAGTAGAATATTGTTCTCATGAGGAATTAGTTTACCAAGTACCACTTCTCTAATATTAATACTATCTAGGTAATCAATAATTAAAAGTGATTCAAAGTAATTAAAGACACAAAATTATAAAAGACAAATACTCCCAAGAATGCACAAAATTAATAGGCAAAAGAGAGAACAAAGCACACGAATGCAAAACACATTAAGAATGTAAACACACAAAATTAAAATGCTACAAATCAACTTCACTTAATTCAACAATCTATCATAGACAATAGAGTAACTTTGGGACCTTCATTCTAATTAATTTCTAATCATTTAATTGATGGGGAGAATCCCTTAATTAATTAAAACTTAATTCCTTGGCGAGTTAATTCTCTTTAATTATCAAAGCCTAATCAATTCTTTGATCTAAACCTCAACTTTTAAAGGCATGACCTTCACTCTATGGATTATCGTGAAAAATACCACAATTCTCTCACACAACCTATAACTTTTATTCCTAGAAGATTATAAATCATGACACCTGTTATTTATGGTCTAAGTGATATGCAAACCTTTTGATTCTACACACATCTCACTAGATCAATTTATGAGTGGTCAATTCATAAAAGCATTGAGAACCATAATAAGCACTCAAATTGAATAGAAAAGAAATTAATTAAAAATTCAATCTTAATATATCTCGATTAAATCAAGTTACATCTTCACATTAAAAATACACGAATTTAGGTATTCATGAGAAAAGAGAAGAAGAGATAGTAAGAGGAACGAGAATTCATCATGATAGAACCGTAGAGAAGAAACCAAAGTGCCTTCAATGTTGATTTAATCTCCAACTTCATGAGAGCTCCATGACGGCTCATCCCTTTGCTGCCTTTGAGCCTCCAAAACCCTATATTTTTTGTGTATTTTCTCAACTAAAAGAGAGATCCTTTGTAAAACGTGTTTTTCCCCTTTTATAGAAAAGCTAACAGCTTTTCATATCTAACTTGCACTATTTTTCTCACCTTCCATATGACCGAATTTGCCCTCAATATGAATAGAGAAGTTGTAAGATTTTTTGTTATATTTTCAATGTCGCAAACAGTACATCGATCTGATCTGTGTAGCCCAAAATATGGCTTCATTACTGAGGAATGGTCAGGATGCTATGGGAATCCAAATTTTGCTCCAAATTTAATCTCTTGAAGAATCTTTATCCAATCTTCAATCTAAGATTTTGCTTCCAATTAAAACACTAATTAGTATCTAAGAATGTGATAAGAATACTTCAAATATTTATCTTTAAGAATTTCTTATTTTTGCACAAAATATGATAATTTAGCCTAAAAATTCAAATATGACTATATGAAGAGATAATTATTTAAAAATAAATTAAAAATAAAAAATCTAAATAAAATAAATTAAAAATTCTAATAAATAAATACAAAAGATGATTGCATTTTACACTCATCTGGAATCAACAAGGCTCGAATGCCAAATTGATGTAGGATTAATGGAAAAAATAAACAAAGAAGCCTCGGGGTTCCAATGGCACTCAGTGCGAAGAGACTCGGTCTCAAAATAATGAATATAATCTACTAAATTCAATAATCAATATTCAACCATCTTGTAAAATCCAATAAAAGGGGTATTTATAACATTCTTTCAAAAGAAACCAAATAAAAATCAAATCTAACTAATTAAAGATAAGATTTAGGATCTTCATTTTAAATAAAATCCTAAAATTGATAAAATCCCTAATTAACAAAATAAAATCCAAAATAAAAGCTTAATAATAAAAATCATAATTATTCATAATGTAATTTATATCATATATCATTGTTCCTTTTTTCCATTGGTCGTACATCAATTTGACAACCAAGCCTTATTGATCCCTACACTTAGAGTTATTCGAAAGCAACGATTTTTCACAACTAAAGTTGTTTCATTATCTACTGCTCACTAGATCTCTGCATAACTCACTACTAAATACAATTGCACAAAGTTTTTCAAGACACTATCATCCACACCTCGTTCTGAACCGCGACTACCACCACGACTATCATAGTCGTGGTTCAGGACAAGGTGTCTGAAGAAATTTGTACGGTTGTATTTAGCAGTGAGTTATGCGGAGGTTTGGTGAGTGATAGGCAGCGGAACAACTTTGGCTCTAAAAAATCTTTGCTTCTAAGTAGGTCAAAGTGTGGGGATCAACAAGGCTCGAATACCAAATTGATGTAAGACCAATGAAAAATAGGAACAAATAACCCTTGGGGTTCCAAAGGCACTTAGAGCTACGAGACTCGGTACCAAAATAAGGAATATAATCCATTAAATTCAATAGTCGTCTTCTAAAATCTTATATGAGGGGTATTTATAACCCTCTTACAAAAGAAACCAAATATAAATCAAATCTAACTAATTAAAGAAAAGATTTGAGATCTTGATTATAAGTAAAATTCAAAAATAGATAAAATCCCTAATTAACAAAATAAAATCCAAAATAAGATCTTAATAATAAAAATCAAAATTATTCCTAATGTAATTGCTATCATATATAGACCGTGTGCTATTGAGTGCAAGTCAACTATTTTTTTTGGGTTCTTAACTTATAAAATCAGTAGCTACACATACTTTCCGGAATAATGTATATTATTAACAAAATGATACACCAAGTTCAAATGACTTTACATCAATGGCAAGTTGTTATACCAGCCAATATTACAAAGGAAAATATTACACCAACAAAATTATAACGAGCATCATATTGAAATAGAATTTGCTTGGTTCAATCCCTTCAATAAGCATTTCTCTTAAAAAAGCTCTTCAAAGCATCCATTAAACTTTGCAAATGTTTAGTCAATTTCGTGATCTTGTCAGTCGTTTTGGGGTATACCAGTCTAGGACTTTCTTTTTAATAGAAAAATAGAAAAACAAAAAAAATTAAAAGTAAAAGAAAAATTTTAGGGAAACCCCAAACTTAAAATCAAAGCAGGGTGTATATTAAATGGAATTGAAAAAAAAGACATGAACAAACCAGAACAACACAAAACACTTTAAATTTGAATCCTAATCCAAAAATTTAAATATGGAAAATATAAAAACAAATTCATTAATTAGTTTATGCATTTTATTTCGCCATTGCTTTTTGCTTCTGTTTAACTTGCCTTTTGTTATCTCTTATTGTCCTTTTAATCTCTAGATCAAATAGTAGTGAATTAGGATCACTTGTACCTCGCATAAAACAAAACACCACTAGTGATAAAAAATAGAAATTAACAATTAAAGCAAAAGTAACAAAAGGAAAATAAAATCAAAGCCTAGAGTTGTACTCTTCCTAGATACTAATGATATTGATAAAAACCAAATTCCCGGACAACGGTACCAAAAACTTGATTGGCTCATATGTGATTATGTATTACTGTAGGCGATATTATCGCAAGTGCACAGATCGAACAAGTAACAAAGAGTGGGTAGAATATCGTTCCCATGAGGAATTAGTATACCAAGTACCACTTCTCTAATATTAATATCGTTCCCATGAGGAATTAGTGTACCAAGTACCATCAAATTTTACAGATATTTAGTCAATTTCGTGATCTTATCGGTCTTTTTAGGGTGTACCAGGCTAGGACTTTTTTTTTAATAGAAAAATAGAAAAACGTAAAATAAAATTAAAAAGAAAAAGAAAAATTTTAGGGAACCCCCAAACTTAAAATCAAAGCATGGTGGATATTTGACTAAATTGAAAAACAAGACACGAACAAACCAGAACAACACAAAATACTTCAAATTCGAATCCTAATCCAAAAATTTAAACACGAAAAAACATAAAAACAAATTCATCAATTAGTTTACACATTTTATTTCGCCATTGCTTTTTGCTTCTTTTTAACTCACCTTTTGTTTTCTCTTGTTGTCTTTTCAATCTCCGAATCAAATAGTAGTGACCTATGGCCACTAGAACCTCGCATAAAACAAAACACCACTAGTGATTAGAAATAGAAATTAACAATTAAAGCAAAAGTATCAAAACGAAAATAAATACAAAGCCTAATGTAGTACTCTTGCTAGATACTAATGATATTAATAAAAGCCTAATTCCCCAGCAACGATGCCAAAAACTTGATCACCCTGCATGTGATTATGTATTAATTTAGGTGATATTACTACAAGTGCACAGATTGAACAAGTAATAAAGAATGAGTAGAATATCGTTCCCATGAAGAATTAGTTTACCAAGTACCACTTCTCTAATATTAATATTATCTAGGCAATCAATAATTAAGAGTTATTCAAAGTAATTAAATACACAAAATTATAAAAGACTAAAACACCTAAGAATGCATGAAATTAAAAGGGAAAAAAGAGAACAAAGCACATGAATGCAAAACACATTAAGAATGTAAACACACAAAATTAAAATACTACGGATCAACTTCACTTAATTCAACAATCTATCATAGTCAATAGAGTAACTTTGGAACCTTCATTCTAATTAATTTCTACTCATTCAACTGATGGGGAAAATCCCTTAATTAATTAAAACCAAATTCCTTGGTGAGTTAATTCTCTTTAATTATCAAAGCATAGTCAATTCCTTGATCTAAACCTCAACTTTTAAATGCATGACCTTAATTTTATGGATTATCATGGAAAATACCACAATTCTCTCACACAAGCTATAACTTTTATTCCTAAATGATTATAAATCATGACACTTATTATTTATTGTCTAAGTTATACGCAAACCTTCCGATTCTACACACATCTCACTAGATCAATTTATGAGTGGTCAATTCATAAAAGTATTAAGAACCATAATAAGCACTCAAATTGAATAGAAAAGAAATTAATTAAAAATTCAATCTTCATACATCTCGATTGAATCAAGTTACATCTTCACCTTAAAAACACATGAATTTAGCTACTCATGACAAAAGATAAGAAGAGATAAGCAGAGGAAATAAAATTCATCATGATAGAACTGTTGAGAAGAAACTAAAATGCCTTCAATGGTGATTTAATCTTGAACTTCATGAGAGCTCCATGACGGATCCTCCTCTTCTCCAAGGGCTCATCCCCTTGTTGCCTTTGAGCCTCCAAAACCCTATATTTTTTGTGTATTTTCTCAACCGAAAGAGAGCTTCTTTGTTAAACGCGTCTTTCCCCTTTTATAGAAAAGTTAACATTTTTTTCGTATCTAACTTGCACTGTTTTTCTCACCCTTCATATGACCGAATTTGCCCTCAATATGAACGTAGAAGTTGTCAGATTTTCTATTATATTTTCAATGCCACAAATGGCGCATCGCTATGATCTCTGTAGTCCAAGATATGACTCCATTACTGAGGAATGGTCATGATGCTGCGAAAATCCAAATTTTGTTGTAAATCTAATCTCTTAGAGAATCCTTATCCAATCTTCAATCTAAGATTTCGAGTCCAATTAGAACACTAATTATCAACTAAGAATGGGATAATAATGTTTCAAATATTTATCTTTAAGAATTTCTTATTTTTGCATAAAATTTGATGATTTATCCTAAAATTCAAATATGACTAGGTGAAGAGATAATTATTTAAAAATAAATAAAAACAAACAAAATAAAAGTAAAAATAAATTACAAATTCTAATAAATAAGCCTTAAAGATGAGTGCATTTTACACTCATCAAGGATCAACAAGGCTCGAATGCTAAATTGATGTAGGACTAATGGAAAAAAGGAGCAAAGAACCCTCAGGGTTCCAAAGGCACTCAGTGTAAAGAGACTTGGTCTCAAAATAATGAATATATTCCACTAAATTCAATAATCAATATTCAACCATCTTCTAAAATTTGATAAGAGGGGTATTTATAACCTTCTTACAAAAGAAACCAAATATAAATTAAATCTAACTAATTAAAGATAAGATTTAGGATCATGATTATAACTAAAATCCTAAAATAGATAAAAACCCTAATTAACAAAATAAAATTCAAAATAAAATCTTATTTATAAAAATATAATTATTCCTAATGTAATTTATATCATATATCTTTGTTCGCTTTTTCCATTGGTCTTACATTAATTTGGCATCCGAGCCTTGTTGATCCCTACACTTTGAATCATTCGATAACAAAGATTTTTCAGAGCCAAATTTGTTCTGTTGCCTACCGCTCACCAGATCTCTGCATAACTCACCATTATATACAATTGCACGGATTTCTCCAGAGCGCTATCATCCACACCTCGTTCTAAATCACGACTACCACCATGAGAACCACGACTACCACCACGACAATCATGTATAATATATATATATATATATATATATATATATATATATATATATATATATATATACATGATAGTCGTGGTTCAGAACAAGGTGTGGATGATAGCGCTCTAAAGAAATCTGTGCGGTTGTATTTAGCAACGAGTTATATAGAGATCTAGTGAGCGGTAGGCAACGGAACAACTTTGGTTTTGAAAAATCTTTGCTTTTGAACAGCTTAAAGTGTCGGGATGAAGAAGGTTCAGATACCAAATTGATGTAGACACAATGGAAAATAGGAACCAAGAACCCTTGAGGCTCCAAAGGCACTCGGTGCTAAGAGACTCAGTCTCAAATAAGGAATATAATCGACTAAATTCAATAGTTGTCTTCTAAAATCTGATATGAGGGGTATTTATAACCCTCTTACAAAAGAAACCAAATATAAATCAAATTTAACTAATTGAAGATAAGAGAGCGATCTTTATTATAACAAATTCAAAAATAGATAAAATCCCCAATTCACAAAATAAACTCATAATAATAAAAATCATAATTATTCTTAATGTAATATATATATATATATATATTAGTGAGTGTATCAAGTGAGAGGAATGTTTAGTGTAAGAGGGTGAGAGGAGTAAGTCTTGACCATTGGATCTTACATGAATGGTCAAGATTAGAACATAAATACATGTGACTTTTTTAAGTGATCACATGACCTCTAAGTAATTTTTAATATTGACCATCCATGTATGGTTGTATGGTCAAGATTCATTCCCTCTCATCCTATCACAATAAATATTCCTCTCACTAGATATATCATATATATATATATATATATATATATATATATATATATATATATATATATATATATATGCGTTTGTGTGTGCGTGTGTGTGTGTGTGCAAGTTAACTATTTTTTTTTGGGTTCTTAACTTATAAAATTAGTAGATGCACATACTTTCCTGAATAATGATATATTATTAACAAAATGATAATCCAAGTTCGAATGACTTTACATCAATGGCATGTTGTTATACCAGCCAATATTACAAAGGAAAATATTACACCAACAAAATTATAACAAACATCATATTGAAATAGAATTTGCTTGGTTCAATCCCTTCACTATGCATTTCTCTAAATAAGCTCTTTAAAGCTTCCATCAAATTTTGCAGATATTTAGTCAATTTCGTGATCTTATCGGTCTTTTTAGGGTGTACCAAGCTAGGACTTTTTTTTTAATAGAAAAATAGAAAAACATAAAATAAAATTAAAAAGAAAAAGAAAAATTTTAGGGAACCCCCAAACTTAAAATCAAAGCATGGTGGATATTAAACTAAATTGAAAAACAAGACACGAACAAACCAGAACAACACAAAACACTTCAAATTTGAATCCTAATCCAAAAATTTAAACACGAAAAAACATAAAAACAAATTCATCAATTAGTTTACACATTTTATTTCGCCATTGTTTTTTGCTTCTTTTTAGCTCACCTTTTGTTTTCTCTTGTTGTCTTTTCAATCTCCGAATCAAATAGTAGTGACCTATGGCCACTAGAACCTCACATAAAACAAAACACCACTAGTGATTAGAAATAGAAATTAACAATTAAAGCAAAAGTATCAAAACGAAAATAAATACAAAGCCTAATGTAGTACTCTTGCTAGATACTAATGATATTAATAAAAGCCTAATTCCCCAGCAACGATGCCAAAAACTTGATCACCCCGCATGTGATTATGTATTAATTTAGGAGATATTACTGCAAGTGCACAGATTGAACAAGTAATAAAGAGTGAGTAGAATATCGTTCCCATGAAGAATTAGTTTACCAAGTACCACTTCTCTAATATTAATATTATCTAGGCAATCAATAATTAAGAGTTATTCAAAGTAATTAAATACACAAAATTATAAAAAAAAAACACCCAAGAACGCATGAAATTAAGAGGAAAAAGAGATAACAAAGCACACAAATGCAAAACGCATTAAGAATGTAAACACACAAAATTAAAACACTAGGGATCAACTTCACTTAATTCAACAATCTATCATAGATAACAGAGTAAATTTGAGACCTTCATTCTAATTAATTTCTAGCCATTCAATTGATGGAGAGAATCCCTTAATTAAATAAAACTCAATTTCTTGGCGAGTTAATTCTCTTTAATTATCAAATTCTAGTCAATTCCTTGACCTAAACCTAAACTTTTAAAGGAATGACCTTCACTCTATGGATTCTTATGGAAAATTTCACAATTCTCTCACACAACCTATAACCTATATTCCTAGATGATTATAAATTATGACACTTATTATTTATTGTCTAAGTCATATGTAGACCTTCTGATTTTGTACACATCTCATTAGATCAATTTATGAGTGATTAATTCATAAAAATATTAAGAACCATAATAAGCACTCAAATTGAATAGAAAAGAAACTAGTTAAAAATTCAATCTTAATACATCTCGATTGAATCAAGTTACATCTTCACCTTAAAAATACACAAATTTAGCTACTCATGATAAAAGAGAAGAGGAGATAGGAAGTGGAAAGAGAATTCAAGATGATAGAATCGTAGAGAAAAAACCAAAGTATCTTCAATGGTGATTTAATCTCCAACTTCATGAGAGCTCCATGACGACTCCTCTTCTTCTCCTAGGGCTCATCCCCTCGCTGCCTTTGAGCCTCGAAAACTTAATATTTTTTCATGTACTTTCTTAACCAAAAGAGAACTCCTTTACTAAACTTGTTTTTCCCTTTTATAGAAAAACTGATAGCTTTTTGTATCTAACTTGTATGATTTTTCTCACCCTCCATATGGTCGAATTTGCCCTCAATATGAACAGAGAAATTGTAGAATTTTCTATTAGATTTTCAATACTGCAAACGGTACATTGATATGATCTCTGTAGCCCATGATATGACTCTATTACTGAAGAATGGTCAGAATGTTGCGGGAATTTGAATTTTGCTCCAAATCTAATCTCTTAGAGAATCCTTATCCAATCTTCAATCTAAGATTTTGCGTCCAATTAGAACTCTAATTAGCACCTAAGAATATGATAAGAATCATTTAAATATTTATCTTTAGGAATTTATTATTTTTGCACAAAATCTAATTATTTAACCTAAAAATTCAAATAAGACTAGGTAAAGAGATAATTATTTAAAAATAAATTAAAAATAAATTAAAATAAATTACAAATCCTAATAAATAAACTCAAAAGATGAGTGTATTTTACACTCATCAGGGATCAACAAGGCTCGAATGCCAAATTAATGTAGGACTAAAGGAAAAATGGATCAAAGAACCCTCGAGGTTCCCAAGGCTCAAAGTGCAAAGAGACTTAGTCTCAAAATAAGGAATATAATCCACTAAGTTCAATAATCAATATTCAATCGTCTTCTAAAATCTGATAATATGGGTATTTACAACATTCTTACAAAAGAAACCAAATATAAATCAAATTTAACTAATTAAAGATAAGATTTAGGATCTTGATTATAACTAAAATCCTAAAATAGATAAAATCCCTAATTAACAAAATAAAATCCAAAATAAAAGTTAATAATAAAAATTATAATTATTACTAATATAATTTATATCATATATCTTTATTCCTTTTTTCCATTGGTCCTACATCAATTATATCTTTATTCCTTTATTCTGAGCTTTGTTGATCCCCACACTTTAAGTTATTAGAAAACAAATATTTTTTACAGTCAAAGTTGTTCTGTTGCCTACCGCTCACCAGATTTTTGCATAACTCACTACTAAATACAACAGCACAGATTTCTTCTGAACGATATCATCCACACCTCATTTTGAACCGCGACTACCACCATGAGAACCACGACTACCACCCCGACTATCATATATGATATATATATATATATATATATATATATATATATATATATATATATATATAATGATAGTCGTGGTTCAGAACAAGGTGTGGATGATAGCGTTATGAAGAAATCCATGTGGTTGTATTTAGCAATGAGTTATGCAGAGATCCGATGAGCAGTATGCAGCGGAACAACTTTGGCTCTAAAAAATCTTTGCTTTTGAACAGCTTAAAGTGTGGGGATCAACAAGGATCGGACACCAAATTGTGTGTGTGTGTGTGTGTGTGTGTGTGTGTGTGTGTGTGTGTGTGTATATATATAAGATAGTTGTGGTTCAGAACAAGGTGTGGATGATAGCGTTATGAAGAAATCCATGTGGTTGTATTTAGCAGTGAGTTATGTGGAGATCTGATGAGCAGTATGCAGCGGAACAACTTTGGCTCTGAAAAATCTTTGCTTTTGAACAGCTTAAAGTGTGGGGATCAACAAGGCTCGAACACCAAATTGATGTAGGACAAATGGAAAATAGGAACAAAGAACCCTTGGAGTTTTAAAGGCACTCGGTGTTAAGAAACTCAGTCTCAAATAAAGAATATAATCGACTAAATTCAATAACTATCTTCTAAAATCTGATATGAGGGGTATTTATGATCCTCTTACAAAAAAAACTAAATATAAATCAAATCTGACTAATTAAAGATAAGATTTGCGATCTTGATTATAACTAAAATTCTTAAATAGATAAAATCCCTATTTAACAAAATAAAATCCAAAATAAAATCTTAATAATAAAAATCATAATTATTCCTAATGTAATTTATATGAGTGTAAGTTAACTATTTTTTTTTTTGGTTCTTAACTTATAAAATTAGTAGTTGTACATACTTTCCAGAATAATGATATATTATTAACAAAATGATACACCAAGTTCGAATGACTTTACATCAATTGGCAAGTTGTTATACCGGCCAATATTACAAAGGAAAATATTACACCAACAAAAATATAACAACCATCATATTGAAATAGAATTTGCTTAGTTCAATCCCTTCAGTATGCATTTCTCTAAAAAACTCTTCAAAGCTTCCATCAAACTTTGCAAATATTTAGTCAATTTCGTGATCTTGTCAATCTTTTTGTGGCATACTAGGCTAGGGCTTTTTTTTAATAGAAAAACAAAATACAATTAAAAAGAAAAAGAAAAATTTTGGGGAACCCCCAAACTTAAAATCAAAGCATGGTGTATATTAAACTAAATTGAAAAACATGACACGAACAAACTAGAACAACACAAAATACTTCAAATTTGAATCGTAATCCAAAAATTTAAATACGAAAAAGTAGAAAAACAAATTCATCAATTAATTTACAAATTTTATTTCGCAATTACTTTTGCTTCTTTTTAACTCGCCTTTTGATTTCTCTTTATTGTCCTTTCAATCTTATGATCAAATAATAGTGAACTAGGGTCACTTGTACCTCGCATAAAACAAAACATCACTAGTGATTAGAAATAAAAATTAACAATTAAAGCAAAAGTAACAAAACGAAAATAAAAACAGAGCCTAGAGTAGTGCTCTTCCTAGATACTAATGATATTGATAAAAAAAACCTAATTCTCCAACAACGGTGCCAAAAACTTGATCACCTCATATGTGATTATGTATTAATTTAGGTGATATTACCGCAAGTGCACGGATCGAGCAACTAATAAAGAGTGAGTAGAATATTGTTCTCATGAGGAATTAGTTTACCAAGTACCACTTCTCTAATATTAATACTATCTAGGTAATCAATAATTAAAAGTGATTCAAAGTAATTATAGACACAAAATTATAAAAGACAAATACTCCCAAGAACGCATGAAATTAAGAGGCAAAAGAGAGAACAAAGCACACGAATGCAAAATACATTAAGGATGTAAACACACAAAATTAAAATACTATGGATCTGACTTCACTTAATTCAACAATTTATCATAGACAATAAAGTAATTTGGGACCTTCATTTTAATTAATTTCTAGTCATTCAATTGATGGGGATAATCCCTTAATTAATTAAAACACAATTCCTTGGCGAGTTAATTTTATTTAATTATTAAAGCTTAGTCAATTCCTTGATCTAAATCCTAACTTTTAAAGGCGCTTCACTCTATGGATTCTCATGAAAAATACCACAATTCTCCCACACGACATATAACCTATATTCCTAGATGATTATAAATCATGACATTTATTATTTATGGTCTAAGTCATATGCAAACTTTCTGATTCTACACACATCTCACTAGATCAATTTATTAGCAGTTAATTCATAAAAGTATTAAGAACCATAATAAGTACTCATATTAAATAGAAAAGAAATTAATTAAAAATTCAATCTTAATACATGTTGATTGAATCAAGTTACATTTCACCTTAAAAACACACGAATTTAGCTACTCATGACAAAAGAGAAGAAAAGATAGGAAGAGGAAAGAGAATTCATCATGATAGAACCGTAGAGACAAAACCAAAGCGCTTTCAATGGTGATTTAATCTCCAACTTCATGAGAGCTCCATGACGGCTCCTCCTATTCTCCTAGGGCTCGTCCCCTCACTACCTTTGAGCCTCCAAAATCCTATATTTATTGTGTATTTTCTGAACCAAAAGAGAGCTCCTTTACTAAACTTGTTTTTTTCCTTTTATAGAAAAGTTGATAGCTTTTCGTATCTAACTTGCACAATTTTTCTTACCCTCTATATGATTGAATTGCCCTCAATATAAACAAAGAAGTTATAGGATTTTCTGTTAGATTTTTAATGTTGCAAACGCGCATCAATCTGATCTCTCTAACCCAAGATATGACTCAATTACTGAGAAATGATCAAGATGCTTGTAACATTCTTCTTAACATAATATTCCTAATCAGGGTTATAAAAACTCAATAAAATTAGTATAAGTTATCAGTTAAATTTTAGATCAGTTTGAGTATAATTCTATAACACTGAATATGAAGAAATAGCTATAATAAATATTGAAATAGAAAAAATATTATGCTTCCATTAATATGGCCTATTCTTATTAATTGGTTTTAAGTCAACTAAAGAAAGTGCATCTACTTTTCCACCATCACAATAACATGGTCAATTATAAGTATGTAACCAAATTTATTACATGACTCAGCCATATCAAATAGATACACCCTCTTAGACATTTTGTCAAATAGAGCATCTCCAAATTGTCACTTTTAAATACATATGCACCAAAGATGCCTACCTATAATCTAGAACTAGGTTGTAGAGGATGAAAATTGAGGTGGGGAGTAGATGAAAATCAAGCTATAGAGAATGAAAATCGAGGTGGGCATCTCCAATGTGGCTGCCACCTGCGGCTTTGGTTGGATCCAGGGGTGGTTGGTTGGGCGACTGAGGTCGCTGGACTGAGGACTAGCCAACTAGACAGTGACTGACAACAAGCTAGGGGTAGCCGTTGACAGAGGGTGGAGAGAGGTGGGATGTATATGGTCCTTCATTGAAGGGGATTCTCAGTGGTGGTGCTTAAACAGTAGGATACTTTCAACATTAATGTAAAAGAAGATTTTTAAAAATAAAAATAAAAAATAAACTAGTACTTAAATCCACTTATATAATAGGTTAATAAGTTTGAGTATTTTTTAAATATGTGAACTTAATAGAAAAAAATATTGAAAAAGTGTCATAAAAAATGTTCTTAACATTTTTTTTCAAAATAATATATATTAAATAATATATAATAAGAATTTTTTCTTATTCTAAGAACATTTAAGAATTTTTACTATTGAGTTTAAAATGAGAGAAAAATAAATTCTTCTACAGGCATTGCTTATCATAAATACTTCAATCAATAATTAATATGTGTAAAATTATATAGATCATATTAAAATATATCTATTTGACTATTTCTAAAAAATTAACTTATACATATTGACTGTTAATTTGAGTTTTTATAGCAAAAAACTTCTCATAATATTGACATAATTAGAAGAAAAACTCCAGCTAAAGAAAACAAGCAAAGTCATATCATTTCCTTTCTCCAACTCCAAGGCAGTTTGGAAAGATTTTCCTTATTAGTTCAATAACACAATAGTAGCCAACTCGAGCCTGGGTTTACCGTATAAACAACCATCCAATGTAATCTTTAACTAACCCTGGCCATTGCCCAGTAGGTGACCAAACCTAAGGTAAAATATTTTATTATTACAATGAGTAACAATAATTGCTATCACTCTCAATAAGGAAAGGATCTGAGATTCCTAGCCAGATTAAATTAAACTAGATCTGTTAAATCCTTACTCTACTCCATGAGAAAGCTGTTCTTTTGTAAAAGTGGAGTTTTGGCTATGCTTTGGTTATCCTGGACTCACTCACTGATCTGGCAGTCCCTATCCCACTAAAAATTAATGCCTTTTGACACATATATTATATACATTTTAACATTATGTTTGAATGATAAATAAAAAAGAGAATAAAAAAAATAAAAATAATTTTTTATATTTAAGAGTTTTAAAATATATAAGAATAAAATGCAGAATTCATGAAGAATCATTCTCTTCTTATTCTTCTTAAATGCCTAATTTTTATTCTTTTTAAATTTAAAATAAAATAAAAAAACACATATTTTATTTTATCTCATTAATAAATCTTTTAAATAAAAATAAAATAAACTATATTCTATTTATTTATTTTTTAATTTATCATCACCTATTTTATTCTATTCTATTAATTAAAAAAAATACAGCATAAAACATTCAATAGCCCTCCCACCATCGCCTTGGTTACGAATTGGATGGTACCAACCAATTTAGGAAGTGCAAGTGCTTATCTACCTCTCATTTCTGTCTTTACACTTGTCGTTCTTTGTTGCCATAACTTATTTGACTACCTTTATTATATCATTTATTCACTTCTTTTGCCAAGAGCATCCACGTGTTTTTAACGTTCTTTCTCCCTCTCCTGCAGAATATTGTTTGTTTAAATTTTTCTAAAGCAGAAGAATAATAATATTCTTATATTGATAATGGTGTGTGTGCGTAACAGATTACTTTTTGAGGAGAGGGGACCATTTGAAAATTGAACTGTGAGCATAATTTTATTTTTTTTTAGATTTTCATCTAATTTTGTGTTAACACTTTATTTAACAAATTTTATTATATTAATAATTATATAAAATATCAAACTTGATAATATATTATTAAATATATGTGTAAAAATTTTTTCATACTAACATTGCATTATAATTAAATTCGAATTGAAATGTGAATCTTTTCATCTTTGCTGAACTGTTCTCTTTGGTCTGCTTTTAAAATCCTGCCCCTATTATGTTGAAAATCGAAGGTATTCCCTCAAAGTATATATCTTTGCCTTTGGAGAGGATTTATATGCTTGAATCGTAGCACTAAGCCCAACCATTTCCCTTTCCACCCCAGTATAATCTATAAGCTAAGCCAAGTAACCGAACCAAGGACATGGAGAAAGAAGAAAATGAAGATGATGACGTAACTAACTCCAGTTTTTGCAAACTATGCTACTCTCTTCTTCCCTAATTGGAAGAGAGATGCAGGAAAAGGCAAGTCATAAAGGCAAAGGGAAGGTAACGCCTTTCTTCCAGGTTCAATTCATAAGCTGCACGTGTACTGGTAATTCAGCTAGTTATGATACACAGTCTGCGCTTTCATCTCAAGTCAGTTTGCTTGTGTTGATTGCTGTATATGGTGATCATTTATGTTGTCTTCTTTTTCCACACACTTTTCATACTTGTAATTTTGAATATTTGATTCAGAAACCGCCATAAATTCTAAATTTCTACTAGATGTGTCTGTGAAGAAGGCAACCTGCAAAGCTGAGGTGGTAAGTTGTCTAAGTGATATGAAAAAAATTGGGATTGTAAATTTCTACCTCTGCTTTTTTGGGAAGCCATGAATAAAGTAGATAACTGATTGTTGCGTGCCAATATAGAAAGTTACAAGCCTGAAATGCTGTCATTATTTACTATGTGCAGTTGAATTTAGATACAGCTTCGATATGTTCTTGTTCATTGTCTGCGATTAATAATTAGGAAAATGACGTTTATACATCATTTTTTATTTCATATTATTTTTCATTACAATTTTTAATGATTACGATTAAGTGAGAGAAAATGATAAAAAGAAAGTAATATAATTAATAGTATAAGAAATAATATAAAAAGTGATATGAAAAAAAATAATATAAAAAAATCATAATTATAATGATTATTCGTATATGTGTTATGTGACATGTACGTTTCCTAGATGCAAACTGTAAATATGTAATTTATGTGCAGTAGTAATTGAAAAAATTACAAGTGAGAAGGTTGGTTGGTATGATAAAAATGAGAAGTTAGTAAATAAAATACTTTACCAGGCTTTAGAAGTTAAAAGTGACATTAACAAACTCAAGTGTTTTTTAAATATACTTATTTTTAAAATAAATAAGTAATATATATATATATATATATATTTTAAATATATCATAATTTTAACTTAATTTAAGAATAAATGCATTTGTTAACTTCATACGCAACCTCACTTCAGAAAGCATATGGTGCATGTGGGAAGCGTTATGGAATCAATAACTCATGCACATCCGACATACATACGCCTAACGACAAACGACCAATATGACGCTATGGCAAAGTCAAAAATAGTAATGAATCCATTATGCAATGTGCACTGTCTTCCACCAACTAACTAAAAGCCAACAAATAAGGGTAGATGTGATGATCCCATTTTATATTTATGAGAATTTTAAATGTTTAAATAAAAAATTTAATCATATTTTATAAATCACAATTTCTTTCTTCTCATTAATTTATTAAATTAGTCTTATTGATTATTTAATATGAAGTTTGGTTATGCTGGAGAAGAATAAGGCTATCATTGTGTGATAACGAATTTCACGAAAGACAAAGTTCTATTTTAATCCCTTATAAATGTGTTCATTCTCAATTTGACTTCTTACAAATTAATTTTTGTAATTTATTCTCTCATTAATCCAAATTTGCATCCCTTTTTTTTAACAAAATTTGCATCAATTTAGTTCCTTATAAAATGAATTTAAAGTAAATCATGTTTGTGAAATGATTAAATTAATATACTTTTTGATTAATGAAAAACTAAATTACAAAAATTGATCTATAAATAACCAAATTGAAAATAGACACATCGGTGGACACTAAAATAGAGTTTTCATCTTTCATATCAAGCAGTTTGGTATAAATTATACTCATAAAGCAATTGAGAGGACGAGACAAAACGGAGCGTCATACAGATTTGTTACAATTTTTTTTAAAGTTAAATTTGCTGCAAAGTTAGTATTTCCATGTCCGACTTTAATGTAGTTTAGTTCTAGTGGGGTTGACATTTGAAAGACATGTATTGAATCTTTAAAAGTAAGTTTACTATCTCCTTAAAAGTGGAAATTTAAAAATAAATTTTTTATACAAATTTCCATATAAAGCATCTCTATTTTTTCTCCCTCATTTTTAAGGGATAATTTTATAGTATACATCTTTTTTTAGAATATAATACCTATCAAATATTTTATTGATTATTATTATTTTTAATAGAATTTTAAATTTTTATTATAAAAATAATATTTAATAAATACTTGGCAACTTAAGTTACCATATAAATTTCCTATTTAAAGAAACATCAAACTAATTCTAAATATGACCTTTTGCCTGATAACACCTTCAGCTGCGACTGTTTTTCCTTTTTTACAGTTATTCATTATTCCTTGTTGAGGTTTATTCTTAATTTTTTAATTCAACAGTCGATTATACATACTGGCATGGATTTGATTGACAATTTTTACTTTAATTGTCACCCGTGGTTGCATGACCAACCAATGACCAAAATAATTTGACATTAATGCTCTCATGCTACTACTACTACTACAAGTCTATTATTTCTTTCAATTTTCAATCTCTGCACAGCATGTCATTAAAAAAAAAATCTCCCAATTTTATGCTCTAAATCTATGAGCATGCTACATCACAATTCACAACTCTTTTCCAATCTATATATGCTGTGACCAATTTCAAAAAGTAATGATACTTACATAAATTGTACATACAACACTTATAATTTTTATCATTTAATTACAACTGACTCCATTAAAATTTTTGCTTACTTATATTCTGAGTGTACCAACTTATGCTGGAGTGAAGTGATGTTAAAGGAGAGTGACATACAACAAACATTTTCCGTTCAAAAAGTATGTACTTCATACATGATGCATCTATTTGTACAGGTACAAATAATGGTACCCTATTTATGCAACATAACTCTAAATCCATGTTCTTCTCTTCAAATTATTTATTTCCTTATAATTCTCGATAAGCTTCCGCTACTGAAGGCCCATTTTTCTGTAATCATCTTCATATGGATCAATTTATATATTGGAAAGGATAACTCCCTATTGCTTGGTATTTAACATCAAGGAATGATACAACCTTAATTCCTCAACATTTAGTTCAGATAAGCATGGGGAAAAACTTTCTGACTACAAAATCGTGTATTAAAATATCCTCAGAAGGAATGACTATTTGTAATATTGCCTACTGGACTAATAATCTCTCTCTCTATCTCTATTTTTTTTTATCGTCACCATCAACAATTCAAGACTTCCTATAATATTAGAACTAGCTCAATTACCTCATACCAACTCAACCCTGAGGTATGGTCAACTTGGGCGAACTTTACCTGCAATGCAGATGTTCAAAACCCACTAGACACACCTTGTGGCCAGGGCCAAGCCAATGCCTAAGCAGGTATTAGCCCCACACGGTCTTACCTCAAAAAAATAATATAACAATTCTAATCTATATCTAGACTCTTCTTCATACTTTCGTAGACCATATAAGTAATGCTTGCAGCTGGCACAACTTTGAGGAGATTTGGAAGGAGTCCCTTGTAGAAACCTCTAAAGCCTTCATGCTGAAAAGTTCTCCAAAATGCATCAGACATCCCCTTGTAAGCACTAGAAGTGTTGGAAGGTTGTGCCTGCAGTCTGAGAAGGATGGTAATGTAATGTTAGCAAAAAACATCCATAAAGTAACAATTACTCCCTCTATTCATTTTTATATGTCGTTTTCGAAATTTGTGTGTTTCATTTTAGATGTCGTTTTAGAATTCCAACACAAAATTAATTATTTTATGCCAATTTTACCCTTATTTTTTCTTGCTCTATTAATTATTTAACTCCTAAAATCTCTTAATATTTACTCCTCCAACTTCTATCTCTTTCTCATCACCTCTTTTATTGGCCAATTACATTCCAATGAGTCAAAGGGTAATATTGTCTTTTATAGTTTCTTTTTTCTCTTAAAATCAAGGCTATTAAATTGTTTTCTTAATACTAGTGTCATTTCCTAAGAAGACAGATAAAAAGAAATAGAGGGAGTACAAAAATAGCTTCAATGAACACAACTGATACCATTCCCCACTCCCATAATTTCTTTTGGGGAAGGAGAGCAGAGAAACAGCATTAATACTGACAACATTTACCTTGTACGAATAACCTGCAGTGGATAGACACAAGTAGCTCCAAGAGCTCCAGAAACTGTCCCACACCCTAGCTGTACTAGAGGACCAGGTTCTATGAAGGAGAAAAAGAATAAAAGGTTTCAGTCTTCAAGGGTGAATACTTTAAAAGAGATGATCAATTATTAAAAAATCAAAGCTGTTAGAACAAAATAAAATCAGAAGGTTCAAGAGATAATATGGGTGCAGTAATATCATACCACTATCATGAAGAATATATCTCTTGGATAAATCTTTCAAGGTCTCGTAAGCAGTGAGATCAATGCCTGCATAAGGAATAATACCAAGCAGAGATGGAACAAACCCTTTGTAGAAAGCTCGAGGTCCCTCTTGAACCCATATACTCTTTGTAAGTGTTGCCAGCTGAGGACTCCTTCCACCTTCAGAGGCACAAGTCTGTAACCTAGTTTTAATAAGATCCATCGGATAGATAGTAGCCTGTGCAATTGCACCAGCCATACCACCTGCAAAAAGCCTTCCAGCAGTACCAATATCTGACTTGTTGCCTTGAGCATCGCCAATTACATTTTTCAGCATTTCAAAAGCATAAAATTTGATGGCACTTTCTGGTGCTACCTTCACAACATTCAATCCATTACCTCGGAAAAACCCTAATAAACCATCTTGCTTCCATATCTTTATTACTGCCGGCATTAAAGAAGCACGTGTAGTCTGAACTTGTAAGACCACCTTCAGACGATCAAGAGGAGCAGTTGCCGTACGAGAAATAGCTCCTGCTATCCCCCCAGCAATAAAATATTTGCTACGGTTTACATGCTTGCTGATGCCTTCAGGAATGACAACTTGCTCTCCAATGTCTACAAGGCACACCCTCTCCCAATGTTGATATATATTTTCAATAGTTGCTTCATGAGGATAAAGTAGAAGAAAATCTCTCCATTCTTCAAAAGTGATAGTTCCATTATTATCCTTATCAACATGGTCCACAAAGTGAGCAAGCTCCTCATCATCTATTTCAATCCCTGCAGCATTGAAGCTGCACAGGCTTATGATAAATACAATTGGGGGAAAATAATGAAACAACAGAATGGAAAAAGCTGCCACAAAAGCTTTAAAGGAATACCATCTTCAAATCTACTAAAAACGCAGAGGCCAGAGCAGATTATTGCGCACAAAAAAGTAAGTGAATAAAGAAGTAACAAACACATTATAGAATCCACCATAAAAAATTGAACTCCCAAATCCCAAGCATCACGCAATTCCAAAGAATGACCCCAAAACAAAACAAAACAAAAAATTATACAAACAACGCAAGAGTACATGAGCAGAGACACATATGCAGAAGGGTTCGCAAAAATTATGAAGGAATATAAAACCTCTTACGTCTCTCAACATTCTTTGCGCATAATTTTTTATGACTACGGCTACAAATGTCCCACTAAAAGACAAAGCATATTTCATCACAATCATAGAATCCAAATCTGTTTCCACTTCCCAGTGATCCTAAACTACTTAACAAGCTTACCTTGTAAGCCTCTTAGAGAAAGGTTATTGTTACAGCTTACACCCCATAACCACAGGCAACCTAAGTTTGGGAAAAAGCTCCTCTAAAGTGAACTTGTTTGTAAAGTGAGCAAGTAAGGGCGTATCCACCATTAATTTAATCTAAAATGTATTGTTATTTTAACCCATTTAATGATCTCAGGGTGATGCTCGCTTTACAAATAAACTCACTTTAGAGAAACCTTGTTCCCAGGTTTGGGCTTAACATCAAATGTCAACATAACAACATGTCTTAGCTCACTCATGAAAAAATACAATGGTAAGCAACAGCCAACAATAGACTTATATCAGTAAGTAACAAACAAAGAAGCACGAGTACTTCATACCGTGTTGGATATGTACCCAATACCGTATCAGATACTTGAATACTTATAAATGTTTGTTTAAGTTTTTAACAAAAGTCGTATCTCTGTAACATACTCGTATCGTATCCGATACCCGTACCCGTATCCGTACATTATAGATAATAACTAATGAGCATAGAATGATAAAGGATATAGCAAATAACAACATTAATAACAAGTAGCCTATCAAGGAACAAATTATAAGCCAAGCAACAACATGACAAGTGAGCAACACGAAAAGAAAAGAATACCACGCTTGACAAGTGCATCCCAAAGCTCTTCAGGGAGAATGCTGCCATTGTGTTCAACATCAATCGCTTGAAAGATTTGGTAAAGCTCCAATTCCTTATCATCCATGTAGCGGCGGAACTCGTGATAATCGACCCTGCCATCGCTGTTGGCATCACACACCATGAAGAGGTCCTTGGCGTACTTGTATTCAGAGGGTATCTGCAGTGCAGACAAGCCTGCCTCAATCTGAGCATAGTCCAAGTACCCATTGTTGGCAGCATCGAAGAAATTGAAGAGGCTGCGAATACGAAGATCCCTCTCTTCTTTGGTTTCCCCCAAAGCCAAAAGGACATGATCCATTGACACCGGCACCGTTTTCTTAACGGGGTTGTTGTTGTTGTTGCTGCCACTGCTCCCACTCATCGTTTTATGTTTTGCACCTTGAATTTTTTGAAATCCACAACAAATTCTGGTAGACACCTTGAAGCATTTGAATTGGAAGGTCCAAAAGTTCCTAACTTTGGCGTCAGATCTGAAATGCAACTTTCTGGGCTTAAAAGGGTGAAAATTTCGAAGTCATAAAACTATTAAAAAAAAAAAGTGAATACACGCTTCTTCTTCTATCTACCCTTACTCCTAGTCCAGGCACCAAATGATGACAAATAAATGGTCAAGAGACTAATCAGAAGTTGATTGGACTGAGAACAGTGGAGCGAGAAAAAGCACAAGACGATCGAGAAGAAGAGAAGAAGGGTACCTGAAATTGGAAATTGCGTAACTAGTAATTGCGACGGTTTCAACTTTTTTACTTCAATTTCTTTTTTCTTTTTTCTTTTTTATAAAATAAAAATAGCCAATGCGTTGCGTTCTCGGAATAATTCCTCGGCAACTGTCATAGAAATTAGAAACCAAATCGCAGTAAAGACTAGAGAGAATAATCAAAACTAAAAGGGAAGAGAAGGAGGAAGCTTCACATTGTCATTTGTATTCTGCTCGCACTGATTATAGGAAAGGAATTAACGGAACTTGCTGACTTTGTTATCCCAAATTTATTTTTTATTTTTTTGGTTTTGTTGCTGTATCTTTTGGTAGAGCATGAGGATTGATGAGGAAGTGAGGTAGACAGAAGAGAACGGCATATATTCCACCAGCAATCCGGCCTGGGTCCTCCAATTTTTTTTTTCTTCGCTTAATTACAGTTTTGGTCCGCTATTTTAGCAAAATAAACAATTTGGTCATTTTATTTTTAAAATGAATTATTTTTTTATATATTTACAAAATGGACAATTTTAATATTTTTTTAGTATGCTATTAAAATTTTAACAAAAATTACTGATATGCCATCTAAAAATTAATTCTTTAATCTATATAAACAATTTAAGTAAACGAGATATACACGACTTCTTAAATACTTAAAATAATCTTAATTCGACTTAAAAATTCCTAGTCCCTAATTATATACACATAGCAAATACAAGATAAAGACTTACATCGGTCATTGATCATCTGATCCAATTACTTTTCCTTTTATTTAAGAATCATGACCAATTTAATTTTTACAAATACATACACAAACACATATTATGACAGTTAGTATAATTTTTAAATTTGGTCCAACCTCATCAATTCAGTATAAAATAGAGTGAGATGTGTTATATAAGAAGTAATGTATCTTAAACTTTCATCCCTTAAATAATAAAAAACAGTTAATAGAAATCTTAAAAGAAAAAAAAATTTGACAAAATGTCTAACTTCACTCTTAGGTACATACAATTTTTTTATAAATAAATCTCACTTGTAGTGATTTGAAGAATTAACTTTTTTTTTTATTTATTTATTCCTTCAATGTTTTGTATTGTACACGAAGATTAGAAACTCAGTTGGTGATTGGTTTTTTCCCCTTTGAATTTTAAGGTATATGCTTTGTGGATTTTTATGTGCTGTGTACTCTTGTTTTGAAACTGCTGCTGCATTACGGTGAGTAGCAATTATCATGGTATGATTTTGGAGCTTGAAGTATTGATGGCCCATAAATTTGTGATGACAGCAGTTGGGCATTGTTCTTGCAACTTGAAGCATTGAAACAATAATGAATTATCACTTGTGTAAGCGAGCAATCTAGAATAAATTCCTTCAACTTTTGGACTCGTATTAGGATAACTGTGAAAAACCCATAAGTTTTGTCCAAATTAACACCATGAAACAATAAAAACTCCATATGATGTTCATAACGTATGGTGTGGATCTTACTTGCAGAAGCAACAAGATGAACCTGTAATAGTGAGGGTTTTTTTTTTTAATTAAAGAAAAAAGGAGTTGTAGACAATTTTCTTTGTTTTGAGACCAAACTTATAAATACAAAATTTCACATTATAACCTAATTATTAGGTTGCTGGTAATAAATTTTAAAATTAATTTAAAAATCTTTATAATCAATGGTTGAGATTATCTACTTCATGGATGCACCCACGTTTTTTAGATGCATTTTAGACGTTTCCTACCTTTAAATCTTAACAAGTTGTAACTGAGTTTTGTTATTTTTCTGATTGTATAACATTACTTTATTGCATATGGGTCCCAAGGAGTCATATGGATCAATATAGAGGTTTTTACTTGCATGTTGCAACTGTTATATCTAACTCTTATGAAAAAAAAAATTTAAATTTTGGACTAGACAAGGTATGAGGAGTATATTTGCCAAGAGCAAGCCGAACATAATCTCACAATGAAGAATGTTGTTACGAAAGACCCTTTGTGCAACCCAATCCATTGCGAGTTATTATCGACGTCAGACGACGGATTAATAGTCCAATTTATGCTCAATCATAATGTACTGAGATTATTAGCTATGAGGAGTTTTTTTGGCAATTGGCGGATATTCACCGATGGTATGCTACAACAAAGTGGTCGTGAGGTGTTCCATAGGCGTCTGAGCAAATCATGTATTTTAATTTCTATAAATTGTATATCGCTATTTAAAATATAAATGATTTGATGTGCATATACTTTTAGAAATAATATATTCATTTATTATTAACAAATCCTAATATATTTAATACAAGTTTATTTTAAAAATTGTCTTTTTTAGTTTGAAGCTCTCAAATGCGTTAGTGGTATCAACGAGAACGTGACACATCAATACTGGAACCAATCAAAACGTACCACATGGCACGTCGCCAATCATAGGACACGTCTATCATACACTCGCCAATAGTTGCATTAAACTTGCTGCAACTATGGGGTAAAAATATTTCCAAAACAGTGTACCAATTTTTTGAAATTATTATATGGAGGTTAATTGTTATGCATTCAGTTGTTGCATTATATATAATTTTATTAAAATGCAACATTACACAGATAGATATTTTGATTAGGGTTGTCAAAACGAACCAGCTCAGCTCATTTGAGCTGGTCTAGTTCTGATCTAGTTATTTTTAGGTCGAGTCAGATCGGGTCATATTAGTTTTAAGTTGGTATTTGTTGGCTTAGTCCGACTCATTCCGATTTAATGTAATGTTATTAATGCAGGTCAGTCCGACTCGTTCGGATCTAATTCATTTCCAGTTATTTTTAATTTTTTATTTATTTTTATTAATTTAATTTATCTATTTTATCGGATTATTTGAATCGACCTATTAGATTTATTCCATTTTGATGACTCTTGTAACACCTCAAACTTTTTATTTATTAAACAGTAATTTTGACAGTTAACAGAATTCTACTGTTTAGTGATTTATGTGTACTGTAAAGTTATTTTGAATATTCTGTTTGTATATTTGATCGTTTTGAGTAATTTTCTTCGTGTCGAAAATAATAATTTTCAGTAGGAAAAATATACGTAAATTAATTTTTACTTGTTTAGTCTTAATTAATTTATGTAATTTGATTTGATATTTGTGCGTTTTCTAATTTTTGTGATTTTATGTGTGATTTTGGAATTTTTACTGTGTTGTGGGCCCCACAAGGTGTATGTGGGCCCAAGTGGCCATACGTGGGCCCAGGTGGGTCCTAAAAAATGAAAAAATTTTCTACGAATAGAAAAATTTGTCTTGTTTAGACGGAGACATTATGATCTTACTAAACTTGAATCCTAAAACGCTTTTAAAAATTTCCTTTATTGTATCTTTATCGTATTTAATTAAAAATACAAATTATATATATATATATATATATATATATATATATTTTGTGAGGTTAGAACAGAAGATAAAAATAAAATTCTATACTGTTAAGATAACATTAGTGGTTTGGATATCCACTATCAATCTAATTATCGTTGGAGAATTAATCTTGATTTAATTAACGGTGGAGATTTGATCTTAAAAGTAAATAGGATCAATTATAACCGTTGGATGGAAATTTAAATCAAGGGTAGGGATTTAATTTTATAAATGGCTATGACCATTATCAACCCTTGGATGTAAAAGTAATCAATGGTGGAGATGGATCATTAATGACCATTGGATTTGGATTTAGATCAATGGTGGAGAATTGGTCATCAAAAATGATTACAACCATTTTGGACCCTTGGATGCAAAGTTTGAAGGTGTAATCTTAACCCTTCATTTTGGAGACACATTCAATGATTAGGATTGCAAGCCAAAGATGATCCAATGACTCAAATGAAGTTTCTTCCATCTATAACCTAAACCTAAGTAATTTAATTTAAATCCAAACCATTCTTTTAATCAATGGTTAGGATGGTTTAAAGTGATGGTAGGCAATTTGTCACATTTTGAATGTTTGAAGAGAAGGGGGACGGTTTGAAGAAGCGAGGAGGAAAGGAGACAACTTAGTGTAGGCTTTTTAAGTAAAAAGAAAAAGAATGAAGACAATGAGTGTATAGACAATTTCTTATTGATCATTAATGTTTATGTTCTTCAAATTTCACTTTCCATTTCTCTCTAATGCATGCTACGGCCATGCATAGTCCAAAAGGCTAAATAACTCATTTTTACACTTCACATTATCACACCTTCACTTATTTCACTTAGTTTCAAGAAACCAATCCAAGCAAACTCCATTTCTCTCCCAAAATATGACCATTCGGCCAAGCACTCCAACCTTCTCCTCCATCACTTTTTAATTTCATACAACCTAGTTTCTTGAATCCTTTCATCATTCTAAGAACCTTTGTAGTTCACACCAAGTTCTAATTCTTCCATCTTGAAGGACTTTTACTAAGATCAAGTTCTAGAGCTTTTGTTGGTGAAGTGTAAGAAAACTTCATTTATTCTTTTCTTTTTCATGTTCTAAACCATGTTTGATCCATGGTTCTTTTTATTCAAGCTTGATATACTAATTTTCTTGTATTTGTTTCATGTTTAAGAACTTGTGTTGGTGGAGATCTTGCTCAAAACACAAATCAACAAGCTTTTTGGTGGTTCTTCAAGAGGTAAGAGGGAGATTCATCTCACTAACCAAGCATGGTGGTGAGAGATGGTTTTATATTTGATGGATGGTGAATCCATGTGAGGATTCCTATCCATGGTCATGCAATAATTTATGTGTGTTATGTGCTTTAAATTATTTTTGCTTATGTTTGATATGCTTTGCATGATTTACTTGTGTATGCATGCTTAGTATAATTTTTATTTGTTTATATGGTATGCTTATAATATGCATGATGATATATGTTGAATATATTATGATGGATGTATGTTGAAATAAGCAAAATTTTAGCTCCAAAGGCCATGGAGGAGGTCACGGTTTTGAGCTTCCAAGACTAGGGTTTTTATTGAAATTTTTCAAGAACAATGAAGTTAATTTTTAGTCCTTGAACTAAAATAAATTTCAGCCAAGACACCAACAAATTTAGTGTTCACCAAAAATGATATTTTTATAAATAAATTGAGTAGTAAAGAAAATAAACAAAAAGGACTTGTTTTACAAAAAGAGTGCACACGGTTTTTGAGTAAATATTTTCATGAATTTATTTTGTGTAGAAACAAGAATGAAATTTATTTAAGTTAGAAGAAAAATATTTCATGGTTCCAATGGCCATTTACAAGGTTTTGATAATTTAGAAAAAAATATGCTGATGTTATAAAATATAAGAATTTTCAAATAAGGATTTTGGAAAGGAATTAAAGTGTTGTCAAGTGGAATTTTCATAAAAGAAAAAGGGGATTTATAGTGTTGAACTTTAAAGAGAATTAATTTTTAGAAGTGATTTAGAAATATAAAAGAAAACGTTTGTAATTTAAAATTACTAACGTAGAATTTAATTATTGGGTTTTGGAAAATGTTTGGAAATTTAAAATTTGAAATAGTAATTAAATCAAGTAAATATGTTTTTGTAAGATTAAAAAGTGATCTTGAGAAAATATATTACAGAAAGGATTTTTGATTATGAATAGGAAGAGAATAATGTAAGAAATTATATTTTTATAAGAAACGTTCAAAATAATATTTTTAAAGTGAGGAAATATTTTATGAAGAGTAAAAACGGTGAAAAATAATTTACGTAACTCAAAAACATAATTTTTAAGTTACGCGATTAGAAAAACGTTAAAATATTTCTATGCGATTTATAAAGCGTTTAAATATTTTACACGATCAAAACGTTGTAGAAAAATCGCTATGCGATTTAAAAGTAATAGATTATTTTTACGCAATTTAGAATACAGTAGAAAATAGTTTCGCGATTTTAAAACGTAACAGAAAATGTTACAAATCATTAATATTACGTAAAAACGTAACAAAAATATTTTGCGAACGAGAAAAACACGGTAATATGATTTAGTTGTTAATTATATAGTAAACTTTACGCTAAAAGCAATTTATGGATACTGTACAGGAAATTGAGAAGTTTGCCTGTAATTGGCATTAATCCATTTTACGAACATAAAACAGTATTTGAACATCGTATGAGAAATTATGTGATTTACCTTTGGTTGGTAATTGGTGCATTACACATGCATTGAAAATGGTCCGATGGATTGTATATTGCTAATTGCCTAGGAGAAACGTACACCTCTTGAGTGGGTGCGATACGCGTAGTGTAGGTCACTTGTTGACCTTGGGGGCATCGGGGTGCGGGTTGCTCGCAATGGGCAGTTGGTAGCTCTTCTGCAACGTGGGTTAGACCGATGCAACACACCTATGATCCGGACCGAGACACTATTCTTAATCGAGATCTGATAAAGATTGTCGTGTATGTGCTAGATGTGCAAGATATAATAATAGCACTTGGTCTGAGACACTTGGTACCGGCAGATCTTTTCGATCAATTTCTCCGACATGAGTATTAGCTCAATGGAGTAGGTCATTGAGTCTACGTGCGCATGCATGAAACTGAGCATCTATATCTATATGATGGTGTTTGTGTAATTATTTTGTGATTTAAACAGTGATAGTGGCATGATGGTAATTATTATTCTTACCTATGATGATGGCATAATTGTGATCATGATATGATATTTTTGGTATAATATGTTGTTTGTATTATCTCTGTGCTATTATGCTGGTATTGGCGTAAGTGATCTCACCTCTTTGTATGTATATCTGTATATTATAATTATATTGGGTGAAGACGTTGAGAAAGATACTGGTACTAGAAGGAGAAGAGGAATTACTTCTCACATCGAGAACCGCAGAGAGTTCGACAAGATGACGTCAAGAGCCGCTTTCTTCTGATATGTACGTTTACAATTTCACGGAGGAGCTGGAGAATGGAGGACAAGTTCCGATGAGCTAGGACTTATTTACGAGGGTACACTGATTGTTAGTATTAGTAGGTCAGTATCGTGGAGATTCATTTTTCTCGTGTGACTATCTTTGTTCATGTTGAATTTTCGTTGCATATCGAGCGACATTGGGACACTAGAAATTATGTCCCAACAGAATCAAGATAGTATCGTCGGCCGGACACTGTTCATAGGGCTACTTTCGTCATAACGATTCCTACCGAGGAACCCGAGGAGGACCCATCCGAGGGGTCTTCTGCTTAGTTAAACTTGGGCATGTTTGAACTCTGATATAAATAATGTCTGTAATTATTTAAGTGTGTTTGTTGTTTCAAGAAATGGTCTGTAATAAATAAACCTGACAGTACTTGTGTAATATGTATAATGATGTACATTATGTGTGATGATGTATAATAGTTTTATTTTCCGTTAAGTTTATTTTATTGTCATAAAAAAAATTTACAACTCGTATTTTATTATAACATCATATTTTATAACTTGGGGTAATTTGATAATAAAGTAATATAAATGTGGCACCCTACGATGGGTGTTACAACTCTAATTTAGGCTATTACTCTAAAGAAGATTTGATTGTGGAAGAACAAGATTTAAGGGTAGATCGACAAGGTGTTAATATCAATGATACTCAAATAGCACAAATAATACAAGTTCAAGAAATTGTTACAAATCATATGTATACAATAGCTCTTGATAGGTTTTTATAGTTTTATATGATTGATGGTTGTATTTTCTTTTTCTTTTTTTTTTTTGTATGACAAACGGGTCAAGGTGCAATGATGATTGTAGTTTGGATCGTAATTATTCTTATAAATGAATAATGCAATGAATTTAATGTTATTAAAGATTTTTTAAATTAATTATCTTTATATATATGAGTTTATTATTCATAATTTTTTATTAAAAAATATAATTAAATATATTTTTATTATTCAAAAATTAGTTCTAAAATTTTCAATTCACTATAAATGGGTAAATCAATCATGCATATTTCATTATTTTTCTTTGTTGAAAACAAATAACAGTAAATCAAACCAAATATGTTTCTTAAAATTTAAAAATATGGTAATGAAAATCATTTTCAAAATATAAAAGCATAAAACAATTTCTAAAATAAAATGCAATCTTAATTTTTTGCTTGCTTCGAAAGATAAAGAAAGAATTCAAGGATTGTGTCAATAATCAACTCCCTTAAAAGTTTAAAATATAAGTCTTTTCATGCAAGAACTTTTTAGGCTCGACGCATGGATAATATATAAGCTCATTTTATCTTGTATTAAAATTTAACTTTTCATTTATTAAAACATGGGATAACAAGGAACAAACTCTTAGCAATTGGTCATAGAAATTTGATACAATGTCAAGAATTAATTTTCTTAAAAGCTTAAATTATTAACTGAATGTTTGTGAATAATTTTATATTTAACACTTTCCCCTGTGATATTTACCGATCATATTTAAAAGTTGGTTAAATTAAATAATTAATTTCTATATAGTTTCACTTTATTTGAATTTTAGTTTTTATATATTTTTTTATATGAGTTCTTATAATTCCACTCATTCAGATTTTAATCCTTTAAAGACCAATACTTTAATAATTTGAAATTATAAATATTAATTTTTCATAAAAAATAGGGACTAATATTTTAATAAGTAAAAAATATAAAGACTAAAATTTAAATAAATATAAAATATAAGAATTGATATTTTAATAGTAAAAACTAAAATATCAAAATATAAAAATATAGAAACCAATTTTCAAAAAAAAAAAATTAGAACCAAAATCTAAATTAAGGAAAAATATAACCTTAAAAGTTCTATATTAGGAATGTTCTTAGTTTAACTAAGTACCTTAAAAAGAAAATGTTAAATGCAAGAAATAATCGAAAGCGGTGGTCCCGAAGATGACAGATTCATAATGATTTGTTCAAGCGAATTTATAATATAAGTTCCTGTACATAATTTTAATTTAGAAAGTTTATGACTTTTTTTTCTAATAATTTCTACGTGATAATCGGGTGAGTTTAATTTTAATATATTATTAATATAAAATATTTTATATTATTAATCAATTATATTTTATTATGTATGTAATTTTTAAAATATTTATTATAATATTTAAATATTTTTAATAACATATTAATACATTATTAAATGACAATATAAAAATTATTTTTACATTGATAACATATTAAAATTAAATCATAATTAATAATACAATGAGATACTATTTAAAGCAAAAATAAGAATATTCATTCTTACCATATTCCTTTCTTCAATCTTCAAAAATTGAATCAGCCAATCAGACTAAAAAAATTCAAAACTTGCTGGTTTGATTATATATTTTTAAAATCAGAAGTATAGAAATCAGGGTCAAAATCAATGAACGGTTCTGGTCAATCTATTTGAATCGATTACAATTTTTATAGTTGAACCAATTTTGTTTATGAGATGGAATTTTTGGATTTGGGGAGAGTAACTTCGAGAATGCAATAGATCTAACGGACAGGAGAATTAATTAATCAGAATAATTCCCGGTGTTCAAGGATAAAGGTAACAATAAAGGAAAGTTTTGAGAGAAAAAGTTTGTTGGTGAAAATTCTGTATATTCCATTATGGCTGCATGACTATGCATATAAGTAGTAGGTAGTTACAAATGCACTAATGATGAAAAGGTTGTAACAAACTTCCTCATTATTCTATTGCCACATCAGCAATTACATAAAAAGAAAAAAAAATCAAAATAGAAATGTTGACATATACACTATAAAACATGAATTGAAAATTAAAGTATAAGTTACAGCATTATAATTGCTATAACATTACCCTCCCCTTCAAGAGCAACCTTGACCTCAAGGGTGAAAATTGTGGAACTTCTTGAGGAGATCATAGTAGAATTCCCAAGTGGCTTGATCAGGAGGTAAGTCCTTCCATTCGACCAATACTTTAGTAGCAGCAATCCTTCCCCTCTTGACCATCTTCCTGTCCAAAATAGTCTCAGGTTCAACTTTCTTGAAGATTAGTTGAGATTGGGGTGGCAAAGGATGGGTTGTAGCTGACTTTGGATCTTTGCAGAGTTTCAGTTGTGAGACATGAAACATATTATGGATCTCGGAAGTGAGAGGAAGCTCCAACAGATAGGCAACTGAACCAATTCGGTCCAGCACTCAAAAAGGACCATAGAATTTCGGTAGCAGCTTATGAGAGGACTGATGGCGAATTGAGATCTGTTTGTATGGTTGTAACTTCAGATAAACAAAATCACCAATATTGAAGACCCTGTCACTGCGGTGTCTATCAGCTTGTTGGGACATCCTATTTTGAGCTCAAAGAAGATGAAACTGAAGCAGTTGAACCACTGTTGCTCTTGCACTTAAAGTTCGCTCCACAACAGAGTTTGTAGCTTCCCCTGGAAGGTATGGTAAGTGAATAGGAGGTGTTTGTCCATAGACCACCTCATATGGAGTGGTTTGGATAGAAGAGCGAAAGTTAGTATTATACCACCATTTAGCCAAGGCTAGCCACTTAGACCATGAAGAAGGTTTGTCAGAACACATGCATCTAAGATACGTTTCCAAATATTTGTTGATAATTTCAGTTTGGCCATCAGTTTCAAGGTGGTATAGTTGATTTGTTCAAGGAAACCCCTTGGAGCTGGAAAAACTCAGTCCAAACTTTACTAATGAAGATTGGATCCCTATCATTAGTAATAGTACTAGGTAGCCCGTGTAATTTGAAGATGTGATCCAAAAAAATTTGAGCTACGTCCATAGCTGTGTAAGGATGGGATAAGGTTAGGAAATGGGCATATTTACTAAGTCTATCTACCACCACAAAAATCACCTGTTTCCCATGAGAATGTGGTAATTCTTCAATAAAATCCATACTAATATCATCTCATACCCTATTAGGGATGGGCAGGGGTTGTAATAACCCAAGAGAGGCAGCCAAATCCGGTTTACACCTTTGACAAATATCGCAGTGTCTCACATAATACTAAATATCCTTAAGCATCCCTTTCCAAAAGAACAAAGATTTTTCCCTAGCAACTATAACATCACGACCAAAATGGCCCCTAACTGGTGAATCATGTAACCACCTCAGAATCAGTAGCTTGAGATCTGGATTAGAACCAATGACTAACTTGTCTTTTTGTATAAGCTCACCCCTAGGGCTGCACAACCTGAACTGGCGACCCGCGAACCCGAAGACCCGACCTGACCCAATTGTGAAATATCCGGGTTGGGTTGGGTCATTGGGTCCGTTCGGGTCTAACCCAAAAAACTCGTTCTCTCATTGGTTCGGACAGCGGGTTTAATATTCTGACCCGATGACCCGAGGAAACGACGTCGTTTTGCTTAAATTTCTTCATTTTCTTCACCTTTCACGTACCCACCCGTCCTGAGCCTCATTTTCGTCCCCCCCTCAGTTTGTCACTTTCTCTCCCAAATCCCAAATTCAAGCCCTAACCCGTAAGCTCCTCGCTCTCTCTCTGCTCGCTGCCGTAGCGTCTCAGGCTCTCAGCCTTTTCTCTCCTCTCCTCTCGGCACAGCCTTCACCGGCGACGATGAGTTCGTGACCGTCACCGTTGCTGCTCTCTTTTTGTCCTCACACAGCCACGACGTGACTCTAAGGTTAGCCATTACTGTTTCTCTCTCTAACTCCTCTTTCCTTTCATGTGTGCCTCTTAATTTCTCTTATTTCTTTCTTAAATGAGGTGATAGTTTGCTAATTTCTGAAATTTCTCCTATTTCTCTCTGGTTCTAAAATTTTCGATTTTGTTAAACAAGAGTTTTATTGTCTGGAGCTAATTTTAAAATTAAAAAGTTGACATGGTGTTCTTATGTTTGGGAGAATGATGATTGTTGTTCTACATTTTGTGGTAGGCTTTGCAGAAACTATGCTAAGTTTGCTTCTAAGATCAATGTGGGTGCTACTTTGCTACTACTGCTATGTCACAGATTGTCTTGAATCTTGAGGTTGTGTTTGGATAGAGTATTTTAAAGAAGGAATGTATTTTTATAAGGAATTTAAAATGCTTTATGATAAAATAATTTGTTTGGATATTTTAAGAAATCATTTTAAAAATTCTAAGTATTTTTAGAAGGTATTTTATCAGTTAAGAAAAAAGAATTTTAATTACCACCTAATTAGGTGGAATTTCCAAATTCCCGTTCTCTGCACCTCCCTTCTCTCTCGTCTCAGCCCATTCTCCCTTCTCCTAAATTCCTGTTCTCGTCTCTCCCTTCAACTTTTGGATGAGAGATCGCTTATTATTATCATGATTTGTGCCATCGCCAAAAGACGAAGGATACATCACAACGGATTCTGCTTCTCCTTCATGTGCATCGATTTCCCTGAGAAAAAAAGCTTCCCCTTTATAATCGAGATACATGTGGAAATTAGAATCGACCCCATTGACAGTGATATGAACCAGTTCTTCCCTGGCCTTTAAAACCCCTTGGAATTTCCCAAATCGAACGTACCAAAGAGAGGACTTGAAAGTGCCATCTGGCTGTTCCACCACCACGATATCTACAGTGCCACCGAAGGGATGTAAGGGCCCTGTAACTGTGTATACGCCCTGACTAATGAAGCTCCCAAGCCTCCCCACCGCTTGTTGCATCCTCCCAATCCAAACTGATTCTAATCCTTCCTCATCATATAATTGCCAACTTTTCAATTCCAACCAACCCCGATCGATTAAGAAAATATCCAAAAGAAAAAGATAGTAATGATTAGAGAGTAAGGAACAAGAATGGCCAATCAGAAGATATTCTGTTTGATGGATTCCAATGTGCCAAAGCAGAAAATCATTAGTTTAGAATTGTGATATTTAACCATATTATTGTTCACCTCACCCTCCAAAGTCTAAACTGATTCTATCCTTAATTAAATTTAAGTTTTTAAGAAAGGGCCACTTCGTGGATCGAGGAGTTGTTGAAAAACAAGACTTAAATTGATTTGAGATTGTATGGCTGCTATCACACCATTGGATCAATCTAACATTGTGCTTCCTTCACGCTTCTGCATTCTTCCTTTTTCAAGCACACTGCTCATCTTTTCATTTTATAAAGATGGTATATTAATCTACAGATTTTTAATTTTTTTTTAAATTTATTTTATTTTATTTTTTTTTTATTTTTATCATGAATAAAAAATATATTATATGATGTTTATTTTGTTTTGTAAAATTTTGTATGGAAATCCTAATTTTACAAAATTATCTTAAAAAAAGATTTTTTAAATGAAGGCAATTGAATTGCTTTATCCAAACAAAGAATTTGAAATTCAAGAGAATTTAATTACTTTATCCAAACAAAATATTTTACAAATGAAAGAAATTGAATTAATGCAATTGAAATTCTTTGAATTTCAAATACTTTAAAATTTCAAAATACCTTATCCAAACACAACCTAATAGTCAATAATAACTTACAACTATGTCAGTATGTCTATTTACAAGTGATGGTTTCTCTATCTTTGATCCTAGCTGTGTAACTTAAATATCATATCATAATAATTGTGTCTGAATTTCATAATCATCAATGGTATTTTGAAGTTATCTCCTGCATTTTTAGATTCATTAATGGATCATGTACTCAGTTGTTAGGTTATTACAATTTACAGGCCTAAAAAACAAAGGGGATTTGGGTCTTAGGTTAGGAGTTTGGTAATTAAAAAGGGAAGGATGACAATCTATCTTAATCACTAAAACTTGTGCTTATGCTTGTGCTTGTGCTTTTACACTATCTATTTTCTATATAAAGAAAGAGAAATGTTTTTTTTCTCACTTCATTATCAATCAGAATATACAATTATTTATATGTACAGAGGACTGAAGGATTATCACACATGAATCTCCCTTATTTTAAAAATAAAAACAAATTATATTCTAATCTTAAACCTTATCCTAGTTACTTGGATATTTATTTTAGTTTTGCTTGTTTCAGTTTTAGGAAATAGGCAACCTACCTATGTATCAATTATTGGCTGTTATTTAATTGTGCTACTTGTACTTGATATGTGGTATGTCATGGTTTGCTTTCATTACATTTTAATTGTTAATTATTTCTTTTATTGTAAATGTTATTGCAGCAATTCACTTTAAATGGAAACTCAAAAGAGTCACAACACTGGTGGGACTCAAGTGGGAAGTGCTCCACTCCACCAACACCAACTGAATTGCAAATTGAAGGAGTAAGACCACACCCAGCACCACCACCACCATCTCCTTCCAATCCAATTCCCACTCCAACTCCGTCATCACAAGCTCAAGAAGCTGCTCCATCGTCACAACATGAGGTAGGTAAAAGAAAACCTAGTAGACCCCCTAGTAATGCTTGGTCACATTTCACTAAAGATGGTGATAGAGCTAGTTGTAACTATTGTGGAAAGTCATATGCATGTAATAGTACTAATCATGGCACTACTAACTTGATAAAACGATTGAAAGTGTGTTTAAAGAATCCACATAGGGAGGTCGCTAAGAAGCAAAAAATTATTGCTATTGGGAAGTCAAGTGACGATGACCCTAATAATACTGTGAGTATGAAGCTTATAGATTTTAATCAAGAACAATGTAGGTTGGAGCTTTGTAAGATGATAGTGATAGATGAGCTTCCCTTTAGATTTGTTGAGAATCCCGGATTTAGAGGTTTCATGAATGCTACTCAACCTAGATTTAGAATACCTGGGCGCATGACTATTGCAAGAGATATCATGCAACTTTTTATAGAGGAAAAGCTGAAGTTGAAGTCTATTTTGTCTTGCAATCAACAAATGGTCTCCCTAACAACTGATACATGGACATCGATTCAAAACATTAATTATATGTGTGTGACTGCATATTTTGTTGATGATGGATGGGAATTGCATAAAAAAAATTTGAGTTTTGGGTTGATTGCTGACCATAAGGGTGAGACCATAGGTAAATCTTTAGAGAAATGCTTGAAAGAGTGGGGTATTCTAAAGATTAGCACAACCATTGTGGATAATGTTAGTGCTAATAACACGACTCTAGCATATTTGGTGAGGGGAATGCAGGATTAGAATGGATGCATATTGCTGAAAGGAGAGCTCATGCACATGAGGTGTTGTGCTCATATTTTAAACTTAATTGTTAACGATGGGTTGAAGGAGTTAGATTGCTCCGTTTCTAGGATTAGCGTTACTTGTAAGTATGTGATGTCCTCTCCTTCTAGATTGGCTAGTTTTAGGAGGTGTGCTCAAGAGGCAAATATTGTTAGTAATCAAATACTAATACTTGATGTGCCAACTAGATGGAATTCTACTTACTTAATGTTGGAAGTGGCAGAACAATTTGAAAAGGCATTTAATCGCCTTGAATATGAAGATCAAGCTTACTTACATGTTCTTGATGGTGAAGAAGGACCTCCTAATTTTGATGATTGGAACCGTGCTCATGTTTTTATAAAGTTCTTGAAGATTTTCTATGATGCCACGCTTGCTTTTTCCGGTTCTTTGCATGTGACATCTAATTCTTTCTTCCATAAATTGTGTCAAATTCAAAATTCATTAACTGTGTGGATTGGAAGTGATGATGTTGTCTTGCAAAAAATGGCAATGAACATGAAGGCAAAGTTTGATAAGTATTGGGATATTGATGGGAATATAAATTTTTTGTTATTTGTGGCTATTTTTCTTGACCCAAGATACAAGTTGGATTACATTGAATTTTGTGTTAGTGAAATGTATGGTCAAAATAAGTGCAAGGATATTGTGAAAAGATTAAAAGCTCTCATAAACAACTTATTTGCAGAATATGTTACATTGTATCCCGATGTTCCCGATATTCGTGATTCTAGTGTCAATTCATCAGATGTTAGCACACTCACAAATGTTGGTGGTGGTAGTAGTGAGGGTGGTTTAAAGTTGGAAGACAAGTTTAGGTTGAAGTTGAAGAAAAAGCACGGTGAGCAAAAGAAGAATGAGTTGGATAGATACATGGAGGATGACGTTGAAGACAATTATGAAGGGTTTGACATCTTGAAGTGGTGGAAAGGGAAGTTAGCAAAGTACAATATTCTCTCTCATATAGCTAGGGACATATTGGTCATTTTAGTGTCTACAGTGTCATCTGAGTCTGGTTTTAGCACCGGAGGTGGTATCCGTGATGCATTTCGTAGTTCTTTGAATCCCAGCACGGTGGAGGACTTAATTTGTACCCAAAATTGGTTGAGGCCTCCTAAGAAGGTGAATGATCTACGGAGTCAACTGGAGGAGATTAAGCAAGTTGAATCAGGTATACAACCATCATTTTTAACTTTTAACTTTTTCATTTTACATATAGTTCATCATTTCATTCATTTGATATTTTTATTTTTATGTTGTATTCTTTTATTGTATTATTAAAAATGTCAAGAGTTTCTGGACTTCAAGAACTTGAGGTTGCTAGTGATTTTAGGAGCAAGAGGATGAGGTAAGGTAAGATCATATATTTTAAATGTTCTTGGCTTCTTGTATTTTTGTGTATGTCAATACAAGTTAAAATCACCAATGATCATATAACAATTTATTTATCATGTTGTAGGAAGGGCCAGAAGGATTGACTTGTTTTGGAGGATCCAATTGGAATGCCACCTGACTTGAGGTCTGTTATCTGTGACTCTTATTTATCATTTAACATGCTTTTGTTTTGTGACTTTACCTGTGTGAATTTTGTTATAAATTTCTTATACGTCTCTGGTTCCTATACTTCCTTTTTTAAATGTCCTTGTATTCATTGGTTGTTAAAGTCTATGCATATCTTGTTAAGTTGCTACCCTCAAGTATGTGCATGTCTTTTTTAAATTTCCTAGCTGGTTGGTTAAGCTCAATATCCTGAGAAAATTTTCCTTTTGAGGGGAAGCCATGAATATGTTACTATGAACCATATATAGTGATTTTATGATGAGTATGTTCTGATTTTTAATATCCTGATTTTTTCCTTTCGATTTTTAATATGTTCTGACTAGGTGGTGGAGGATGGATTTGAGTTCTTTGCTAACCGACTGCTTGTAACAATATTTTCTGCACCTAATTATTGTGGGGAGTTTGATAATGTTGCACCTGCACCTAATTTCATGCACATTGTGACTGGTTTCTGTATGACTGTAAGACTTGATTTGTGAATATGTTATGGAGGATTTAGATTACAATTGACAATTGAGTTAGTGTAGGGTCATGCTTATTGCTTCGGTTTGTAATTTTGTATCACGTTTGTATAAATGAAATAATTAAACTCTGAAATTAAATTGTAGCATGTGTATGAATGTTGCTTCTGGTTCTGGGAGAAAATAGTCAATTTAAGCATATTTTTATATGCTCAAATTTTTAGCTTATAGCCCGGTAGTGGGAAGCTGAAGTTGAATTTGGTTTAGTGAAATAATTTGTAGATAGTTTGCTCAAACATATTATTGTTTGCTTAGAAAATGGCTGATAGTTGTGGCTTTATTATGGCAAAAGAATAAGATTGCAAACCCTTGATTTCTATCCAAAATACATAAGGTGAGGGTGGGGTATGCAAATTTCAATGGCTTTCTAGTTTCTTTAATATTTGTACATATTCATTTGAATAATTTGGACAGCTGGAAGGGTTTGATATTTAGGGGACAAGATGCCATATTTGTAAGGGTAGGAGAGAAGAGGGAATGGACTTATGGACTATGGGGAGGTGTGTAGAGTCTTCTGTTTTCCAATTTCAAATTTCAACCCCACCCACCCAAAGACCACACTAGTTTGCTTGCACGAGATGAGACCCAAAATTAGAATTTAGAATTGCAGTTTTCTTTAAGCTCTGTTAATGTATTTGATAATACAATGTGGAGAATGTATTCTCATTGGAAGGGGTCAAGACTCAAGAAGTAGAAATTTGCTTTGCTTTTGTTTTATTCATTCTGTTCGTTTCCTTCACCCTTATTCATTCTTTTTTTTTGGTACTGCATATTATTGGTATTATACTATTATTTTCCCTTTTGGTTTTGACTGTGAAAGCCCATTCCATGTCACCACCTTCATCAAAATTCCTCCCAAAAGTAGTCTCTTGAATTCTGAGAGTTAAAATTACTCCCAAAGTTACAAAAATGGAAGTTAAAATAACCCCAAGGAATGTGTAGATAATTATATTTCTTACTGACTTGAAGCTTTGGCGATTTTCACTTGCATGGCACTTGTTAATGCAAAGCTCAGGGTTACCAGCAAATGCAGCAGCAGGTAGATCCCGTATCAGGAAGAGTACCAGAAAAGCTATTGTAGGAGACATTTAGACACCAATGGCAAATATTATCCCTACACTAATAAAAACAATTCTTCTCCCTCTTTTTTTGGTTCTTAAGATCCAACCAAGGTAGGTTACAATTTCTGACAACTCAAGCAAACTTGGGCTTCCAGAAAAGAAACTAAGTAAAAATAGTTTTGGGCAAAAAGGCCCAACCAATAACCCCACTTTTGTTCTGGATCAATCACGGCCTGTGTGCCCAATCAAACAGATAATTTGCTACCCGATAACCTGACCCAAACTGACCCGATTGTAATCGGGTTGGTTCGGTTCGGGTTACCCGATTTTTTTGCACAAAACCGACCCGACCCAATCTCAATTGTTTAGTTTGGACATTTTTCTCCCCCAAACCCGAACCAACCCGACCCGTGTGCAGCCCTACTCACCCCTATGCCACGAGTATTTCGGGTGCTTGCTAGGATCCTGCAGAACTTCCTTGATCAGTAGTTGTATGCTCGAATCTGTAGACCAGTCGTCTTTAATTTGTTCCAATAACCCTTCATTAGCCTTATTAAGCATCAGTGACAACAACTCAGCACCAAGCCTTCTAGACAAAGCATCAGTAGCTAAATTTTTAGCACCTTCCTTGTAATGAATCTCAAAATCGAACCCCATAAGTTTGGACATCCATACTTGTTGGAAAAGTGTGTTCAAACGCTATTGTAAGAGGAACTTTATGCTTATCTGATCAGTTTTGATAATAAAATGTCCATAAGATAAGTATGCCCCCCATGTTTGAACTGCATACACTATGGCTAAGAGTTCCCTCTCATAAATAGATATGACTCATTGTTTAGGACCTAAGGCCTTGCTAATGTAAGCAATGAGATGCTTGTCTTGCAACATCACACTAATACTAGACCCCGAAGCATCAGTTTCCACCATAAAGGTTTTGGAAAAATTAGGGAGAGCCAACATAGGAGCTGAAATGAGAGCATTTTTCAAAGATTAGAAGGCTGCAGTTGAACTTATTGACCACTGGAAGCAATCTTTTTTAAGCACATCAGTCAAAGGTTTGGAAATTTTACCAAAATCCTTCACAAACCTTCTGTAGTAGCCAGCCAGGCCTAAAAATCCTCTAAGTTGTTTGATATTAGAGGGTTGTGGCCAATCTTTCATGGCTTGTATCTTAGAGGAATCAGTCGAAACACCTGCACTAGATATGAAGTGGCCGAGGTACTCCACCTTAGAAGTGGCAAAACTGCATTTACTCTTTTTTAGATAGAGTTTATGATCCCTGATAACTTGGAAAATTATCTTGAGATGTACCACATAATCCTCAAGTGTGGGGCTATATATAAGAATATCATCAAAGAAGATGATAATAAACCTTCTTAAGAAAGGGTGAAAAATATGGTTCATCAATGCTTGGAATGAGGCAGGTGCATTTGTTAGCCCGAATGATATAACCAAGTATTCAAAGTGCCCTGCATGAGTTTTAAATGTTGTTTTGTATTCCTCACCAGCCACCATTTGCACTAGACCCCCTTAGTTCATCCATCAAATCTTCAATGAGGGGAATGAGAAACCTGTCTTTAACTGTTTGTTAATTCAGCCTTCAGTAATCCACACATCGTCTCCATGAACCATCTTTTTTTCTAACCAACACTGCTGGGGATGCATATGGATTGTTGCTATGTTGAATGACTCCCTGGTCAAGCATTTCATCAATTAGATTATCCACTATGTCCTTTTGAATGATGGAATACCTATAGGGCTGCAAGTTAAAGGGAGTGGATCCCTCCTTCAAAAGAATTCTATGGTTAAAACCTGGTCTGCATAGGGGTAAATGTGTTGGCTCCTCAAAGATGTCATTGAACTCTATGATAAGCTCATCAATCTCCACTAGTACTTTGAAACTCTGAACTTCTGCAGAATTGAGGTTGCAAGTAGGCACTTCAAAATGATTACTAGACTTATTCATGTATAAGAAACACAATTAAGCACCTTGTTGCATGGCTTGAGTAAAAGTTTTGTTATTGATCAATTTGATGCTAGGGGGTTTGGCACCCCTCAATACAAACCTTTTCCCCTCCACAAAAAATTCCATTTGCAGCTTAGTAAAATCCCATATGATTGGGCCCAGGGTAATCAACCACTACACTCCCAAAACTAAGTCACAACACCCTAAAGGTAGCACCATCACGTTAGAAGTGAATTTGGATTGTTGTAACTACCAAGAAAAACCTTTGCAGATGTGTGAACACCTAATTTTGTTTGGATATTTTTGTAAAAATAAAAAGAATAAAAGAGAAAAAGAAAAAAAAATCATCTTTCACTTAGTGGCCCATTATCCAACCCATTGACCCATTAACCCATAACCCATGATCCAACCCATTAACCCACAACCCATATACCAACACTTATCCTAAACAAATCCCATAAGTTATCCTAACCCTTAAACTCATCCTAAACAAACATATCCTAAATCAACCATAACACATCCTAAACAAATTGCAGCCTATTATCTTAAACATACTCTAATCGCACTATAACTCAAATACTTTAGCCTAATCCCTCTATAAAATCCATAACTCACACCTTGCTTGGCCCCTCCTCACCTTAATTTTTTCAGCTTGACTTTTAGCCTAAACACTTTTTCAGCCTAAGACTAAAAATCCTAGCCCCCCTTAAACACATCTTTTGCCTAGCCTTTTCTCTAACCATTTTTTTTTTCATTTTTTACGTTAACATCATCATCTTCATGAACCCTCCTTCTTTAACACTTCATCATCACCTTCACCATAGCCATTCACGTCCCACAATCCACCATTCAACAACACCCAGTCCGAACCGCTACCTGACGCCGACGACCACAAGCCAGACTCAGTTAGCGCGAACTGCCGCTTCCCAGCACCGGTCCGTCATCGCGTTCCAACCCCGATTGTCTTCAACCTCGCACCGCGTTGCTCCTCTCGCATCGTTCCACCATCGAACTCGAACCAGTCGACGGTCCGCACCATTCGAATTGGACCCGATCCGTGACTCCTGAACTCGGATCGCGCCAACGTCAACTACAGAGCCAAACACTGTCGTTTCATGCATTGCAGCTCGGAGTCCGTCGCCGCATTACCTAAACCAGACTCTCAAATCGAGTTGTGCTAATCGGGACCCCCCTGCTCCACACCGTCCGTGCAAGCCCAAACTGCTGGCCAGACCGCGAACCATTGTCGAGCCATCCAACTAGCCTGCCGCAGTCTCTATCGTACTACCAGCCGCCAAATCCAGCCACCCCTGCTCAACTCCGTCGCACACACCGATCTGCACCACTAGAACTGCCGTCGACCAAGCAAAGCTCAGGCCCGCACATCTCCCCGAACCATTCACCGGCTCGCCGCACCAGCTGCCAGATCCAGAACTTCACTCTGCCACCGCCGAAACCGAACCAGCCCAGCCACACTGCCGCTCCTCTACTTTCATCTTCCTTGCCCCTGTGAAATATCAAAGAGAAAAAACCCCTGTTAGTTTTCATTTTTCATAAGCCCCATATGATTTTTTTGTTTTTTTTTTAAATCTCTATTAACCTTTTTTTTTGGGTTGGGTTTCTGATTAGTTTTAGCTTTAGTTTAGTATTTATTTTACTTTGTTTTTGTTTGGGGAGAGGTGGGCTTATAGCTTAATGGGCCAAACTAAAAAGGCTTTTAAAAAAAATGAAAATAGGTAAAAAAAAATAATGGTAAAACTACAAGGTAAAAAAAAAAATAAATATTTCTTTTAAAAGAATGAAACAGGATTAACTGAGTTGTGACAGCTTGTTAATTTTGTAACAATTTTGGATCATCTGAGTTGTAACAACCTAATGATTCAAATTAATTAATAATCAGTGGGTGGCGTCTCTAGCGTGACGCGAGTTTCACCTATTCAAACCTTAATTTGATTAACAGAGTCGCGACGACCTGTTAATTCAAACTTTTATAAAAAATATAAAATTAAATCTTTTCTTTAAATAAAATCAACTAACTCACACTTATTTTCTAAAGAACTACGTGACTTTGAGTTCCTCATTGCATCTGAGGGTATGTAGGAACAGAATTTTTATTCCGTCACGCCAAAGTTTAAATTTTCACAAATTATTTTTTTTAGTTTTTATAAAAGAGGTGAAACAAATATATTATAAGATTATTAAATTTTGCATAATTGATTTAGGGTAACCGTTTTAGGACGGATGTATTAGGGACGTTTTAGGGTTAAGTCTTTACCCTTCCCTATACATAACCGATTCTCGAATCCAATCTGGTTTCAAAGACCATTTTTTTTAAAAGAGTTTTCTAATTTTTCCTAATTTAAATAAAATTAGTGGCGATTCCTAACAATTTATTTTGTTCGTCGCTCCCGCCGCGATCACGGTCGCGACAGATGGTGACTCCACTGGGGATACTTGAGAGTCAAGCCTATATAAGTTGGTTGTGTAAAATTTTGTAATCTTTATATATTTGTTTTACTTTTCTTGTTTTGTTTCTCATTTTTTAAAATTGTTTTTTTTATTATTTTGTTGATTATTTTGTTATTTAAACCTTAAGATAGAGAATTTCTTTGGGATTTTGTTTTGTTTTGTTTTATTTTATTTTCGTTATTTGGCTTATATGCCCTCTATAACCACCGCACATACACGTTTATCACACACATCTAAGTGGGACCCTATACCCGGGTCTGAGTGAATCCTAAGTTAGGTAGAGGTTGTGTAGTGATAATCATTTTGAATGTACATCCTGTTTGGTTATTGCGAAAACCTCATCTAGAGTGTGCTTTTTTCATAAATGTCCCACACCTAGTGGCTTACCAACTATTTCGTGGTCAACATTCTGAAATAGGACTTGGCTCTAGAGACTTTTAGAATAGAAAGGTTACCAAATGAGATTTATCATGAATCAAAAAAATCCATAGATCTTACGATAGAATGTCTCATTTTAAGGCAACCCCGTAGGACGTGAAGGGAGCGTACTTCTATTTTATCTAGCTATCTCTCATTTTTTTCAGCATCTTACATTTTCATGACAAAGAAAAAAACAAAAAAAAAACGTGCATTTTCATGACATTTCTAACATTCTTAAAAAAAATAAAGAAAAAATCATGCATTTTCATGGCATTTCTAACCAAAAAAAATCATGCATTTTCATGTCATTCCTTGCTTTTTTTAAAAAAAAAAAGGAAAGAAAAATATTTTTATTTCATTCATTTCATTTTATGCATCTCATAAATCTCATTCATTTCATTTCTTCTCATTATTTTTGTTTGGTGTTACCGTGCTCAGCACCATTGCGCGACCAAGGAAAGAAGACACTAATCAAATCCGAGTTCACAACACAAGGGCTCGAACAAAGCTTGCAACTATGACAACTGAAAACGAAGGAAGAAATCTAAGTATGGAAGTAGATGAGATGAAAGAAAGGATGAATGAAATGACAAAGTCTCAAAGAAGAATGGAGGAAATGTTGTCGGCCATAAGGGAGACCCTCACTTTGATGGGGATAGCCGGAGGTATAGGAATAACTGGGGCACACTTGCACCCACCAAATATTACTTCCATGAGGGCAAACCTTGGGGCCACCACTGAGATGCCTTTTGTGGGAGGAACATCAAATATTACATCACTAGTGATTCCTATCGGAGAAGGACATTGTTCGTCAGAGGATACTCGAAATGAAGTCCATAGTAATACTGAATTCACGTGGGAACCACTGCATATGTCAATCCCGACATCAACGGGATTTTCTACTAGTACTGGTCATGCGGCCGTTCAAAATGATAAGATGGATGAAGAATGGATGGAAAAGATGGAAGAACAAATCAAAGCAATCACGGGTCCTAGCACCTATGGTCCCCTTGGGATAGAAGAGTTATACCCTACTGCCAACGTTATTATCCCAAAGGACTTTAAGGTTCCAAAATTTGACAAATATGATAGGAGCACCGACCTATTTTTTCACCTAAAATCATACATTACCAAAATGTCAATTTAGTCAAAGGACTGGAAGTTCCTTGTCAGTTTTTTTCATGAAAGCTTGACTGGGCCTACTTTGGAATGGTGTATCCAACAAGACCTCTCCAATATCTCTTCTTGGGATGACTGGAAAAACCTGTTTATGAGTCAGTATCGGTTCAACTTGGAAACAGTCCCAACTCGGGAATAGTTAAACTTAATGCAGAAAGGAAATGATGAATCTTTTAAGCAGTATGTACAAAGGTGGAAAGCCTTGTCGGCTCAAGTTCAACCCTCATTGACACTGTCAAAGACGTGCTCATATTTCTTAGGAACCTTGGGAAATCTTTTTATTGGAGTAATGACCTGAGCAGCCTATAAAGATTTCGCTGACTTGATCGCTGCTGGAGAATGAATCGAGATTTTATCCAAGGCTGGGAAGTTGCTGATAATCACACATTTTATACATTAATAAACCCTCATTTTTAGTCATTTACATTCTTCATGTACTTAATTGATTAAGCCTGGTTATGTTTTGTAAGATCGGACTCAAATTGGACTTAATTGATTTTTTTTCAGCATTATTTTGGTCTTACACTATTTCTGTATTTTGTTCATATCTTGAGTTTTAGATGTCTAGAAATTATGAATTTTACCTCGTAGGAAAGCTGAGAGAAAGCTCTACAGACATCTAGTGGACCTAATTAGGCTTGGAAGACAGAACACAAGTTTTGTGTCTGGAACCTGAATAGTGTACAGTAATCAAAGCATAACTCGGACTGTAGGAATTATCTTGGGTTAAAATTTGGACATTTGAAAGTTAAGACCCATATCTACAACTTTCATGAAGAACACAAGAGCTCATTCGGACAGCTTGGAGGAGATATTGGGTCTGGAAGTCAAAATAGAGGTGCTAAAACTGGGCCTGAATAGTCTGCAATAATTGGGCCATATCTCAGGTTACAGGTGATGAAATGAGCTAAAATTTCGACATCTGAAAGTTAAGATCCAGATCTACAACTTTCATGAAGATGACTTTTCTATTTGATGACGGAATCTATGAGTTAAGCAATGAATGATTTCAGAGACAAGGAATCTTAATAATTTTTCACTCACCAACTCACCATTTGGCATTTTCCACTCATTCATCCACTCATCCACCTACTCTTAATCATCCCCTTTGTCATTTTGTATCCCTAATCCTTTATAAAAGGCACCATTAGCTGATCATTTGGGACACTTGGTGTTAGGCTTAGTTTTTACAAGTTATGATTATGCTTGTTTCTTGTTTTACTTTGTTGTAATTTTCTCTTGTTCTAAAGTGAAGCTATGTTCATCTTTCTCTTCTTTTCTCTTTCTTTCTTCTTATTTATGAGAAACTAAATCTTCATCTTGCTTGGGTGAAAGAGTGAAGCTCATGGTAATGAAATAAGGTTAAATTATTCTATTTCTTATGCTTAAAAGATATATTATTAAATGGACATTATATGTGTTGTATTTTGTTTCCAATTAATTTAGAAACCTTCTTTGTATAATGGAGATCTTGATTTATTGTAGACAATAGGATTGGCACAGTGAATGCTTGAACTCATTTACAAATGTTGGTAGATAATTAAAGGAATCATAATATGATTGCATATATAATTGAACTTTGAATGTTATATTTTCTGATTGGAACCTCCGTTGTATGTGGATTTCAATTGAGTTATAAAGAGAAATAATCTTGCCTTTAATTTATTACCAAGAGTAGATCTTCTAACTCAAGCAAGTTCTTAAAATCATTTGTGAATTTCTTCTATTACTTTTGGTGTTGTGACAAATCTTTTCCTATCTCAATTAATTTTTCTTCATCAATTCCCTGTGGATTGACCTCGAACTCCCGAGAAATTTACTACTTGAGACAACCTGCACTTGAGTTTGCATCCTTAAATCCCGAGTCAAGTTTTTGGCAGTTGTCAGGGACTTGATTTGAACTTTTAATTTATTGAGGTTCTTTTTTTTTAATAAAATCTATTCTCTCTTTTCCCTTACTGGAGCAAAAGATCGGCTTGCCGATCCTTCGGTTTCTTTACTAACTCTCTAACTTTCTAACTATCTAACTTACTAACCTACTAACTTGCTAACATACTAACTTTCTAACTTTTATATTTCTGTCATTTATTTTCTGCCTACTAACTTTTATTTTATGTCATTTATTTTTTGCTTACTAACTTTTTAATTTCTGTTATTTATTATTGCTTTCTAACATAACAAAATAATCTTTCTTCTTCTCTTCTCTTTCGCGCAGCTCATGTGGGGCTCTTTCTCTCTCCGATTTTCATATTTTAAATTTATTTTTTGCAATTTACTTTCTGCACTTTATTTTCTGTATTTTATTTTTAACTTTTTATTTGTTAATAGTTATTGGGTGGTTGGTTTATACCACATCCTTATTAATATTTAATAGCGGGTTATATCGCCAGCTTGTACATTATTTTTGTTTATTTATTTTAAGTTATTTATGTATTTATGCTTAATTGGTATCGTGATTTAAATTCTGGTCGTTTAGTTAAAATTAATCATGGTACTTTATATATTGATTTGTTTGAATCACAATCACACACAATTGACACAATGACTGACAATAAAAGTGTACATGATGAACATGAAAATCAACCGTTGCGAACTATGCGTGAATATTTGCAACCACCTCGAAATTATAGTCCATCATGTTTTATCTTTCCACTCAATGCCAACAATTTTAGATTTAAACCAAGTATGATTTCTTTACTTCCTAATTTTCATGGTTTAGAGTCTGAAAGCCCATATTTACATCTGAAAGAATTTGAGGAAGCATGTATTGCTTTCAATGACCAAAATTGCACTGAAGAGATTGTTAAGCTTAAATTGTTTCTTTTTTCTTTAAAAGATAAAGCAAAATCTTGGCTTAACACTTTGAAACCAAGATTAATTGACACATGGCAAGAAATGTAAGGTGAGTTCTTAAAGAAATTTTTTCCAACACATAAAACCAATGCTATGAAAAGACAAATCCAAAATTTTTCCCAAAATTCAAATGAAGCATATTTTCAATGTTGGTAACGGCTTAAAGATTTGTAAAATTCTTGCCCACATCATGGTTATGAAAAATGGTGCACTATAAGCTTCTTTTATGAAGGTTTAATACCTGAAACTAAACAATTTGCGGAAACAATGTGCAATGGTGAGTTTCTTGATAAAGAACCTAATAAAGCTTTAGACTATTTGAACCAGTTGGCTGAAAATTCTTAATCTTGGCATAGTACTAACATTTCTGAAAATTCAATTAAATCTAATCTTGCAAGTGCTAATAAAGGAAAATATCACCTTAGTCAAGAGGAAGATCTAAATGCTAGATTTGCCAGTTTGGCTAGAAAGGTTGAAGCCATGGAATTAAGAAAAGTAAAAGAAATCAAATCTATGCAAAATGAAGAAATTTGTGGCATTTGTGATGACTTAGGACACTTAACACACGAATGTCCTAACATTCCTGTTTTTAAAGAAGTTGTTCATGAGCAAGTAAATGCAATGAATAATTTTAAAAAGTCATTTACTTCTTCTTTTTCAGATACATACAATCCAGGATTGAGAAATCACCTGAACTTCAGCTGGAGGAATAATAATCAGTCATAATTCGTGCAACCACCACCTCCTCAGGCACAACAAGACTCTCAAAATTCTCAAGGATATGCACCTTATGTCCCACCATATAAGAAAAACCTTGAAGAAACAATGCATGCATTCATAGAAAAGCAAGAGGCCATTAATAAACAAAACAATCAAACTATGAATGACATAAAAAACACTCTTACTAAACTTTCTTCTGTACTCACCATTCACGAGAAAGGAAAATTTCCTTCTCAACTTCAACCAAATCCCAAGGGTCAGTACAGTCTAAATGAGGGGAGTTCAGAAAACCAACAAATGGACCAAGTCAAGTCAGTGATAACTCTTAGGAGAGGAAAGGTTGTCGAAAAACAAATTCCCGAATCTTGTGAGAAAGAAGATGAACCAATTCCCCAAGAAAATGAAGAAGTTGACCAAAAGGCGACCAAACTCTCGCCTTCACCCCCATTTCCTCAAGCATTGAATAATCCAAAGAAATTGGACCACTATACTGAAATTTTTGAAATTTTGAAACAAGTGAAGATCAATATTCCTCTGTTAGATGCTATCAAATAGATTCCTTCTTATGCTAAATATTTGAAGAACTTGTGCACCGTTGAAAGGAAATTAAATGTGAAAAAGAAAGCATTTTTGGCTGAACAGGTAAGCTCCATTCTTCAGAATAATAATGCGTTGAAATATAAAGACCCTGGTTATCCTACAGTTTTATGCATTATTGGAGAACATAAAATTGAAAAAGCTTTACTTGATCTTGGTGCTAGTGTTAATTTGCTTCCATATTCAGTTTATCAGCAACTCAACTTGAGTGAGTTAAAACTAACTTCTGTAACTCTTCTACTTGCCGATAGATCAATTAAAATTCCAAGAGGAATAGTGGAAGATGTGTTAGTTCAAGTTGATAAATTCATATATCCTGTGTATTTTATTGTCTTGGATACTAAACCTATGGTTGATAGTTGCAAGTCAATTCCTGTTATTTTAGGCCGTCCATTTTTAGCAATATCAAATGCTTTGATAAATTGTAGAAATGGAGTGGTGAAGCTAACATTTGGAAACATGGCACTGGAGCTCAATGTTTTTAACATGTGCAAGCAACCACAGGAAGTCCTTGATGAAAAGGAGGAAGTTGAAGGAATTTAAGCCATTATAGATAATCATCTTCAAACAAGGAGTTCTTCTGACCCATTAGAAATTTGTTTAGTCAATTCATTTGATTCAGGCATGCAATTAGAAGATGATATCTCTGAAATATGCTCTTTACTTGATTGTACACAGGCAATGGAGTGCAAGGGATGGAAGCCAAGATTTGAAGAGCTAAAACCCATGAATAATAATGCTCATGAAGAAGTACCCACACTGGAACTAAAGCCATTACCTACTGGGTTGAAGTACACATTTTTGGGAGAAAAACAAAACTTTCCGGTGGTAATTTCCTCGTCTCTTACTGAAGAACAAAAAGGTATGTTAATAGAAATACTTAAAAAGCATAAAAGTGCAATTGGATGGACATTAAAGGACATAAAAGGCATTAATCCATTAATTTGTACATATAGAATACATTTAAAGGATAATGCTAAAACTTCTCAACAACCTCAAAGAAGATTAAATTCATACATGAAAGAGGTAGTTAGAGCTGAAGTTCTTAAATTGCTTAAAGTTGGCATTATCTATCCTATCTTTGATAGTCAATGGGTAAGCCCTATACAAGTTGTGCCAAAAAAATCTAGAATAATAGTGGTTGAAAATGATAAGGGTGAATTAATACCTACGCGAGTCTCATCTAGTTGGCGTATGTGTATTGATTTTAGAAAATTAAATGCTGCTACTAGGAAAGATCATTTTCCCTTACCATTTCTTGACCAAATTCTGGAAAAGGTAGCAGGACATCCATACTACTGTTTTCTTGATGGTTATTTGGGTTATAATCAAATATCAATTGCATTGAAAGATCAAGAAAAGACCACTTTTATATGTCACTTTGGTACTTTTGCATATAGAAGAATGCCTTTTAGCCTTTGTAATGCTCCGGTAACATTTCAAAGATGCATGTTAAGCATTTTTAGTGACATGGTTGAGCATTATTTATAGGTTTTCATGGATGAACTGACAGTTTTTGAAAATTCTTTTGAAAATTGTCTTGATAATTTGAAAAAAGTTCTTAAAAGATGCGAAGAAAAATGATTTGTGCTAAACTGGGAAAAATGTCATTACATGGTTACCTCAGGAATAGTGTTAGGTCATGTGATATCTTCTAAAGGAATTGAAGTTGATAAGACCAAAGTTGAATTAATTGCTCATTTACCTTCCCCAAAAACAGTTAGAGAAGTTTGTTCCTTTTTAGGACATCTAGGATTTTACAGAAGATTCATTAAGGACTTTAGTGCCATGTCTAGACCATTATGTAATCTTCTGTTGAAAGATGCACCATTTGATTGGACTCAAGAATGTCAAAAATCTTTTAAAAAATTAATTGATCTTCTGACATCTGCTCCTATCATGAAATCTCCTGATTGGTCTTTACCTTTTGAGTTAATGTGTGATGCTAGTGATTTTGCTGTGGGCGCTGTATTAGGCCAAAGAAAAGAAGGTAAACCTCATGTGATTTGTTACGCAAGTAGAACTTTAAACAGTGCACAAATAAATTACACTACTACTGAAAAAGAACTACTTGCTGTAATTTTTGCACTGGACAAATTTTGATCTTATTTAATTGGTTCTTCTATTGTGATTTTCACCGATCATTTTGTTGTTAGATATTTGATGTCTAAGCAGGATGTCAAACCAAGATTGATAAGGTGGATCTTGTTGCTTCAAGAATTCAACGTCACAATAAAAGATAAGAAATGAGCCAAAAATGTTGTCGCTGATTATTTGTCCAGACTTACAATAGGCTCACCTTTTGATAGCACACCTATCAATGATTCTTTTCCTAATGAATTTTTATTTTCTGTCAATTCCATGCCTTGGTTTGCTAACATAGTCAACTTTCTTGTAACAGGAAAGATGCCACCTCAATGGATGCACCAAGATAGAAGGAAATTTTTGACAAAGGTGAAAAATTTTTATTGGGATGACCCATACTTGTTCAAATATTGTGCTAACCAAATCTTTCGGAGATGTGTGCCCAACAGTGAGGTAGGTAGTGTCATTAAATTTTGTCACTCAGAAGCATGTGGAAGTCACTTTTCTTCAAAGAAAACAACTGCGAAAATCTTGCAGTGTACATTTTATTGGCCCACTTTATTTAAGGACTGCTATACTTTTTTCAAAAGTTGGGCTCAATTTCAAAAAGAAACATGATGCCTCAGAACCCCATCCTTGTCATTGAAATTTTTTATTGTTGAGGAAATGATTTCATGGGTCTATTTCCATCTTCATTTGGATTTATGTATATCTTGGTTGCAGTTGATTATATCTCAAAATGGATTGAGGTGATTCCATGCCGATACAATGATCATAAAACTGTTTTCAAATTTGTAAAAGAAAATATCTTGTGTCGATTTGGAATCCCTCGAGCTATCATAAGTGATGGGGGAACACATTTTTGTAATAAACCATTTGAATCTTTAATGAAGAAATATGGTATTACACACAAAATTGCCACCCTTTATCACCCTCAGACAAGTAGACAAGTTGAATTGGCAAATAGGGAGATTAAACAAATTTTGGAAAAAACGGTTAACCCAAATCGTAAAGATTGGTCTTTAAGACTAAACGATGCACTTTGGGCTTACCATACTGCTTTCAAAACATCTTTGGGCATGTCACCCTATCGGTTAGTCTATGAAAAATTTTATCACTTACCTGTAGAATTGGAACATAAAGTATTCTGGGTCATTAAAGCTTTCAATCTAAATCTTAATGATGCTTGCAAGATACGCAAATTGCAATTAAATGAACTTGAGGAATTGAGAAATGATACATATGAGAACTCAAAGATTTATAAAGCTAGAACAAAAGCTTTTCATGACAAGACAATTTTGAGAAAATCTTTTGAAATTGGTCAAAAAGTTCTGCTTTATGATTCTCGCCTACACCTATTCCCTAGAAAATTGAAATCTAGGTGGAGTGGTCCTTTTGTTGTCAAACATGTGTATCCTCATGGGACTATAGATATTGAGAATCCTAGGAATGGTAATGTGTTTAAATTCAATGGATAAAGGCTCAAACCATTTCTGGAAAACCAAGTTGATGAGGTAGAATTCATCTCTCTTTTTGATCCTTGTTATGAATAGAATTCACTCTAATTTGGTTGCCTTGTTTTTGCAGTTCTTTGTGTTGTTGGTTAAGTGGTGGATACGGTACTCCGTGACTCTCAAGTCGGTTTATTTTTTAGTTTCTCAAAATAACTGAATCCTTCTTCTCCTTTAAAATGGATGTCATTCTTTCAAACCTGAGAAAACATTTTCCATCTCTCCCTCAAAATACTCTGAAAAAAATCTACAAAGTTTGATGTGAAAGATTAAGACTGTTAATGCACAAAGGTATGCCAGAAGATGTACGCTGGATAATTGAAGCAAAGGTCCAACTAGCAGGTGAGTCTTCAATTTCATTGGACTCATACATGCCAAGTCTTGGAAGAAGTTCGTATTCTAAAAGGAGATGAGCCAAAAGGTTACAAGTCTGTTACAAATGTGGACGATGGAATTGTAACAAGCGATGTCGTTCTTTGGGGATGGTTTCCGCAAACAGAGAAGATAAAATTTTCTTCATTAAGAATGGACTGAGTAAGGAGTCATTAGATGATATCTTATTGACTCTTGAGACGCATTCTTGTGGATTGGTGCATCGTGAACTTCTTAATTTGTTGAATATCTTCAAGGATGAAGAAAAATGCTATAGTCTTGGGAATCTGACTCTAAAAGACCCTGTTTGCCAATTTATAAGAAAATTGGATGGGAAGCTTATCCTCGATTCATAGAAGGCGTTTAAGTCGTTACTGAACGTTAAACCAGAGGCAAATGTGAGCCATATCCATAAACAATCTATACATATCATCCTCTTCTTCTTCATGTCATCTTTCAAAAAAAAAAAAATTAAAAAAAGAAACAAATTTAAAAAAAAAAAAAAAAAGAAAAAAATGTTTGAACAAGGGCGATCCGGAAGGAGTACCATGACTATAATTAGTTGTGGAGCCCCAGCTTTTGGCTGACCCGTCATTGACTCGGGTGGACCTTTGCACGCTGGTCCTTAAAAAAGTTCGTTTACCATGCTCTGTAGAGAGCCGTACTCCATAACCCAATGTTTACCATCTAGGCACTGTGGAGTTGATGGATAGACAGAAGCGTCCCACTCTGGTTATTAGTGAGAAGTAACCCGCGGCTGCCAAAGCACCCTGGGATGGGATGTTTTGGATCTTGGACATTACGAGTTTCAGATTTTAGCATCTTTATTGATATTACGAGCCCAAGTGTGAGCGCTCCAGGTTCTAGACCCAGGATGGAAACCCACGATGGTTTCTTCTTTCTCCTTTCTTCGAATAAATGGACGTGAATGTCTACTGCACTAGTGACACGCAGTATAAAGATATGCCACTACTGCACTCATGACGCGCAGTATAAAGATATGCCATGAAAGTTGTATATACAGGTATGTCATCATTTGCTATTATATTTCTTTTATCTTTGTATTATTTTACTGTATTTTGGTTTTGGATAGACGATCCTTCGAGCAGGGTCCTTCAGGAGTTTCTAGACTTCTTTACCCTGATGGTTTTCTTGAAGTAAAAAAAAAAACAAAAACAAAAAAAATAAAAAAAATAAAAAAAACAAAAAAAAAGATTCTGTGTTTCTTATTTTCAAACTTTTCTGACAATAGTTAACCTACCCTTATATATGTAATTATTACCCTTTCTATTCTTTTTCTTATTTAAACACTCCATTTTCTCTACTTTCCTCCAACTCAGAATCATTCAAAGGGAAGGTGAGAATAGAAATGGAAGGTGTTTTTGTTCGTCAACTTAAAAATATCTGTGTATTTTGCGGATCTAAGTATGGGAAGTGTAACACCCTCCCTAGGGTATCACATGTCTGACTCCCGACTCAAAATCTGTAAAGAAGTTCACACAAGGTTTGAGTTATAAAAAGATGGGTTTTAAAATTTCTTTCTTTACTGAAACATAAACTTACTGAAATTCATAAGTATTACTGAAAATATATTTAAACTGATTAATATACAATATTGACACCAATTAATATTTCACAATTTAAAGAGAAATATAAAATTAACAGACTCTTTTTTTTTAACAGTAGCAAACCCCATGACGGGTCCTACTTAATAGCACGGTACAACAGTAACGTTAAAACTTAACATACTTATTCTGTTGTGTATTCATCTTGTTGCATCAGACATCTGTTCTACATCTGTTCTTTATCAACACTGTACACATTCGAGTCCTGAATGTCCACTCCTTATTGTTGTCACCAATCTCAGAGTATCCATCGCTCGTTATGTCTAAGACAACTCAATCTTTCTATTATTTGATTTTAACAGTACAGACACAGTAAAACAACATAACAAAGAGGTGAGATCACCTACACCAATACCAACATGGCAGCACAGTGATAACACAAATAACATATCATACAAATATGTCATACCAGAATTCCAACAATTCAACATTAATCAACTATCATCATCATACCATTAACATTATTATCATCATACAATAATCACAATAATGTCATCAACATGATTATCATCATCATCATCCAAGTATTCAAAACAATTGTCATAGCCAATATTCCTCAATTAATATATCACACAGATATAAATGTTCAGATTATGCATGTACACAAGACTCGATTTCCTACTCCATGGAGCTAAAACTCAGGTCGGAGAAATGATCGAAAAGATCTGTCGGTACCACATGCCTCAGACCACGTGCTATAATCCTCATTTTGATTTTGCACATCTAGCATATACACGATAGTCTTTATCAGATCGTGATTAAAAATAGTGTCTCGATCAGGATCATCGGTGTGTTGCATCTGTCTAACCTACGGGAAAAAGCGCGACCAACCACCCGTGTAAGCAACCCGCACCCCGATGCCCCCAAGGTCAACGAGTGACCTACACTACGCATATCGCACCCACTTAAGAGATGTGTTTCTCCTAGGCAATCATCCATATCCAGTCCTCATCGGACCATTCCAATGCATGTATAATGCACCAAATCCAATCACAGACAAATATGTCATTTTCTCACAAACAGTGTATGGACACTGGTTCAACAGGAATCATAATCTTGTACTTTTAACAGCGAAAATCATGTTATCACGTTTTCATAGTTGTAAAACACTTTTACCGTATTTTCATAATCACGTAACATTTCTGTTACATTTTCACAATCCAAAAACGTTTCTGTTATGTTTTCACAATACCATAACACTTCTTTTATATTTTCACAATACCGTAACACTTTTGTTACGTTTTTAAAATTCCAAAACATTTTTATTACGTTTTCACAATACCGTAATACTACTGTTACGTTTACAAAATTTCGTAACATTTCTGTTACGTTTTCAAAATGTTGCAACTCTTCTGTTGCACTTTTAAACCACGTACTAATTTTTAACGTTTTTCTCAATCGCGTAAAAACATACGTTTCTCAAATCGCATAGTATTTTTTCACTGTTTCTAAATCGCGTAACTTAAAAATCATTCTTTTACGTCACGTAAATCATTTTCTATCATTCTCAAAATATTTAAAACACTTTCCAAATCTCATAATAATTTTCCCTCATTTTCACAATCGCATAAAAAAAATATTCTATCGCTATTCAATCACGTAGTGATTTATCAACAGTAGTTCAAATCACGTAAAATATTTAAACGTAAATTCAAATCGCGTATAAATATTTCAATGTATTTAAAATCACATAGAAATATTTTTTCATATCACGTAACTTAAAAATCACGTTTTTAAGATACGTAAATAATTTTTCACTACAATTTCATTACAGAAAATATTTCTTGACCTTTAAAAATTCTTTTTTAACTTTTCTCAAAATAATATAACTTTATACTTCATTTAATATATTTTCTTACTCAAGAAAATATTTTTTCACAGTTCTTTACTCAAGAAATTCTTTTTAAAAATATAATTCACAAAATCACTTTTCCATTGATGTAAATCAACGTTTCAAAACTTAACATTTTCTAACGTATTTCAAAGCTTGAAAATAAGTTATACGTTAGTAAATTTTCAAAACACCATTATATTCTCCATTTTTCCCAAATCAATTCTAAAATCAATTCTCTTCAAAACAAATTAAGATTCAAACCCTTGCAACTTTTTTTTTTTATTTTCATATGAAAGTTCATTTCTCAAGTGATAAAATACTTTGATTCCCTTTCCAAAATCCTTATACTAAAACATTTTGTTCAAACATTTTGTTTCCACTTTAAAATTACTTTGTTTCATAAAACCAAAATTATTCCAACCTCCAAAAATCGTAGAGTCTTTGGCCATTGAAGCCATCAAATATTTTTCTTCTAAATTGATATGGTTTTACACAAACAAAACCATTAAAAATTCTTTGTTTTCAAAACCGAAATACCGATGGTCATAAAAATCAAACCCATTTGTTCAAATTCATTTTTACTTTCCTTACAAATCTTTTTTCACTTTCTTTGCAAATCCTTAAAATTATCATTGTTATTTTCATTTAAATATCATGTTTAGTAAAATACTTAGAAACTTTTTACACAAAATAAATTAATAAAAATCCTTCCAAAAACCGTGTTCATGTATTCTTTGAAAAATAAACTCTTTGTTTATTTTCCTTATTTTCCTAAACATCCATTTTCATCATTCATGAAAATATTAATTTTGTGAACACCTATCTTGAGGTGTCTTAACCAAAATTCACTATGTTCTAGGGATCAAAAATTAATTCCATTATTCTTGAAAATTTTCAACATGAATCCCTAATCAAGGGCATCAAAACCGTAGCTCTTCCTTGGCCTTTGGAGCCAAAAATTAATTTTCTTTTCATCATCAAATCATGGCATACACATACATTCACAATATATATATATATCAAAAGCATGCCATATTAACATCATGCATAGTATAAGCATACCATCAAAATCATAAACTCATGCAAAGTATATTAAGCATAGACAATTAATCAAAGCTCATAAACACATATAAATTATTACATGACCATGGATATGAATCCTCACATGGATTCAACATCCATCAAATATATAACCATCTCTCACCACCATGCTTGGTTGGTGAGATGGATCTCCCTCTTACCTCTTGAAGATCCTCAAAAACTCTTTGTTTTGCTTCTTTTTCCAAGTCCTTCACCACCAAGGGCTTCTCAAATACAAAACAAAATACATAAAAATTAGTATACTAAGCTTGATTAAGAAAACCATGGATCAAACATGGTTTAGATTATGAAAAAGAGAGAAGAAATGAAGTTTCCTTACACTTCACCATAATTACTCCATAACATGGATCTTGAAGAAAGTCCATGAAGATGAATGATTTAGAGGAAATCTTCAACATGAAAGTTGCTTAGAATTTCATGTAGATTCAAGATCTATGGTTGGATGAAATTAAAAGAGATTGGATGGTGGTTTTGAGTGTCTTGACCGAATGGTTTCTCTTGAAGCACAAAGATAGAATTTTTTATTTTTGATAGAAACTTGAAGCTTGGATTTGAAGCCCAAGATGAATGATTTTAGAAAAACTCATAACTAGAGATGTTCTTAGAATGGTGTTTAGGTTTAGAAAATCAAGTTGGATGAAATTAAAAAGTGATGGAAGGTGTTCTTGAAGTGCTTGGCCGAAACATGAAGAAGGAGAGAAATAGAGAGAAAACTTTTGTGTTTTGGTTCTTGATAATTTTGGAGACAAGAATGAATGATCAATAATGACCAAAGGTGATCAATTGTAGTCTTCAAAGCTCCTAAATTCAGACCACAACCGTAGCCCTCCCTTCTTGCATTCTTCTTGAGTGCTATTTGATCAATAATGATCAATTATGATGAAACATTGACTAAGACCAATAATAATGACATGAAACTTTTTCTTTGACCTAAAAAGGCTACTCAAAAATATCTCCTAAACAATCCAAAACCATCCTCTTCCATGCATGCTTCTCCTTGTGCATTCAATAAATGACCATAATAATTAGCCACCATTTGGAGCATTTCTAGCCATTGATTAATTCAATGGTTAGGATTTAGGTAGACTTTTGATTTTAGAAGACTTAATCTAGGCCATTAGATTTTTCTCCTTGAAATTCTAGTCATTGGATGTGTCTCCAAAAATTAATGGTCAAGATTGCTCCTTCTTACTTTTAATCCAGGGTTATAATTAGTCTTTGCTACTTTTTAAGACTAAATCTTCACCATTAATTAAATCTAAATCCAATGGTCATAAATGGTCCTTGTTACTTTACAAGACCAATTCTCCACCCTTGATCACTTCTAAATCCAATGGTTATAAATGGTCTTTGTCACTTTTTGAGACCAAATCTCTACCATTGATTTAATCTCCATCTAACGGTTATAAATGATCTTATTCACTTTTAAGATCAAATCTCCGTCGTTAATTAAATCAAGATCAAGTCTCCATCATTAATTAAATCAATGGTGGATATCCAAACCACCAAGGTTGACTTAAGCAATATAATTTCTATTTTTATTCGCTAAAAACCCCACAAAAGAATATATTTATTGTATTTTTATCGTCCGCTAATTAAATACAGTACAAAACACAGTATAATAAAATTTAAAAACTGTTTCCGGATTCAGGTTTAGTAAGATCCCCTGTCTCCATCTAAACAGTACAAAATTTTCTATGCGTAGAAAATTTTTTGCTTTGCGGGACCCACCTGGGCCCACGTATGGCCACCTGGGCCCACATACACCCCCTGGGCCCACAAACAGTAAAAATTTTCATAATCATCCACAAAAATCACAAATATTAGAAAATGCACAAATATCAAATCAGATTACGTAAAATAATTACCTAACGGTAAAAATTAAATTACGTAAAGTTTTCCCCGGCCCGAAAATTTTTATTTTCCTGACACGGATGAAATCACTCAAAAAAATCAAATACGCTGACAGAATAAATAAAATAATTTTACAGTACACAGAAATTACTAAATAGTAAAATTCTGTTAACTGTCAAAATTACTGCTTAAGAGATAGGAAATTTGGGGTGTTACAGGAAGGGTTTAGAGTTTGTAAACGCAGCTACCACTCTTGGTTGATCACTTGTTGCGAGGAATATTCATCTTGTATATGGAGGAGGTTACCGTGGGTTAACGGGGGTTGTATCACTTGCTGCATATATAGGAGACAGTCAAGTTTTAGGTGTCATTCCTGAACCTTTAGCTCAGCAGAACATCACTAGAAAGACAATTGGAGAGGAACTTAAGGTATCATCAATGCATGAACGAATGAAGATAATGCTTGAAAATTCTGATGCATTCATTGCCTTACCAGGTGATTTTGGTACCTTGGAAGAAGTTTTTCAAATTGTCTTTTGGGCTCAACTGAACATCCACCATAAACCCATAGGTTTGTTAAATGTAAATAATTTCTTTGATATTTTGTTAATCTTTCTTGACCTTGCTGTGGAACAGAAATTTATCACACCTTCGGCAAGACAACTTCTTATCTCTGCTTCCACTATTGATGAGTTGATTGATAAATTAGAAGCTTTTGTTCATAAACCTGACCCAGCAATAGCTCAAATAGATTAGTCAGCAGGAAATAGTGAGGGAAACAGGATGAAAAAAGAGCCAGATTTGATACTTCATTTATAACTTTTCTTTACTTTTGATTTTATTTATCGTACTTTGTTTTTGTTTAAATTTGTGTCAGATTTCTCTAACAGGTAATATCTTATATCTTTTACTCATCTATATTTTAACATTAAGGACAATGTTGTGATCTAGTTAGGGGAGAAGGATAGTTGACTAATTTTTTTTTCTTTTCTTTTTTAAGAAGTATGACATGATTGTCATGGACTTACTAAACCAATGAATGATAGCAAAGTAAGGAGTAATTTTACTTCTTAGACGCATCTAAATTGAGAAGTATGTTTAGTGATATGACTATCAGAAACTTATTCGTAGTAAAACCAATTGAGGATGGCAGAGTAAGGAGTAAATTTTGGAAAGAATTTATTACTCTTGAGACGCATCTTAGTTGAGGAAATAGTTATTTTGTGTAGAAGTTGCAAATGGATTCTTGGATCTTAGCATAAATTGTCTTCTTTCTTAAAAATCATAAGCTTGGATATGAATGTTGATATGATGGATTGAGAATGATAGAAATATGCCTTGTGAGATTTTGAGCTTATTGATGAATGGATTGAATATCTGTATCATTCTCTTTTTTCTTGTGTGATTTTCACTCATGGAATTGTTACTCTAGAACTTGCTTTGATTCTTTTTTAGGCTACATTTTCACATGCATACATTAATATGATTGAGGCATTTTGAAATAGCTACTTTGACTAAATAGTCATCCTTGTATATTTTCTATTGTGTAATCCCTTTGAACTTATTTGACCATTCCTTGTTTTTAGCTCATTTCGTACCTTCAAAAAAAAAACATGTTTTTACCTAACCTTAGGGAATAAGAGAGCATTGACCTTGTTCTTGAACAAGTGTGGAGGTGTGTGTGCAAAATGATCAACAAAAAAAAAATTAACCACCGTTGCAATCAAAGGATCATCAGAGTCTAGAATAAAGGTGGGTGCTTGGAAACAACAGGAAGAAAAGGAGAATGTTCAAGTCTAACAATGAATTCAATTCACCAATTTGGGATTGATCTTCAACAAATCATTAGTCAAATATTGGTGATTGTCCTTTATGATGAATGTTCTCAAACATTTTCTCCACTCTAATTGTACCATAATGCTCTTTTATTCTCTTTAGTATTTATCTTTTCATATCTATATTATCCCCTCTCCTTTACCATGACCTCATTACAACCTTAAATAAAGTCCTCTTGATTTTTGTATGCATGCGTTTTGAGTAGTGGAGAAGAAAAAGATAAGCAAGCTTATGATAGTACAATTGTTCATGGGTAGAATAAAGTGAAATACTTACCTTTTAAACACTTGAGAGATTGAGAGTGAATTCTGTGAGGATCTATAATTCTTGATTCATTCTTTTCAACTGAAGTTTCCTTACTTGTTGGTTTGAGATGTGAAGAAATGTTACCTCATTAATGCTTTGATTCATTGAATTTCTGATTGCTCTTCTTACTTCATCGAGTCTTTTAGAGTTTTTAGCTTTTGAGTCTATGTCGTTTTTCTTTGTTTCCTAGCTTTGGTCTTATGTGTTTTGCCCAAGAGTACAAAAAGTTAAGTGTGGAGAAATTTGATAATCATATATTTTATACATTAATAAACCCTTATTTTTAGTCATTTATACTCTTCATGTACTTAATTGATTAAGCCTGGTTATGTTTTGTAAGATCGGACTCAAATTGGACTTAATTAATTTTTTTTCAGCATTATTTGGGTCTTATATTATTTCTGTATTTTAGTCATATCTTGAGTTCTAGATGTCTAGAAATTATGAATTTTACCTCGTAGGAAAGCTGAGAGAAAGCTCTACAACTTTGATGGAGAGCTCAAAGTCTCAATCAGACATCTAGTAGACCTAATTGGGCTTAGAAGACAAAACATGAGTTTTGTGTTTGGAACCTGAACAGTGTACAGTAATCAGAGCATAACTTGGGCTGTAAGAATTATCTTGGGCTGAAATTTGGACATTTGAAATTTAAGACCCAGATCTACAACTTTCATGAGAATACAAGAGCTCATTCGGACAGCTTAGAGGAGATATTGGGTCTGGAAGTCAAAACAGAGGTGCTGAAATTGGGCCTGAACAGTCTGCAGTAATTGGGCCATATCTCAGGCTGCAGGTGATGAAATGAGCTGAAATTTGGATATCTGAAAGTTAAGATCCAGATCTACAACTTTCATGAAGATGACTTTTCTATTTGATGACGGAATCCATGAGTTAAGCAATGAATGATTTCGGAGACAAGGAATCTTAATAATTTTTCACTCACCATTTGGCATTTTTTACTCATTCATCCACTCATCCACCTACTCTTAATCAGCCCCCTTGTCATTTTGTATCCCTAATCCTCTATAAAAGGCACCATTGGCTAATCATTTAGGGCACTTGGTGTTTGGCTTAGATTTTACAAGTTATGGTTATGCTTGTTTCTTGTTTTACTTTGTTGTAATTTTCTCTTATTCTAAAGTGAAGCTATGTTCATCTTTCTCTTCTTCTTTTTTTCTTTCTTCTTATCTATGAGTAACTAAATCTTCATCTTGCTTGGATGAAAGAGTGAAGCTCTTGGTAAAGAAATAAGGTTAGATTATTCTATTTCTTGTGCTTAAAAGATATATTATTAAATGGACATTATATGTGTTGTATTTTGTTTCCAATTAATTTAGAAACCTTCTTTATATAATGGAGATCTTGATTTTTTGTAGACAATAGGATTGGCACAGTGAATGCTTAAACTCATTTACAAATGTTGGTAGATAATTAAAGAAATCATAATATGATTGCATATATAATTGAACTTTGAATGTTATATTTTCTGATTGGAACCTCCGTTGTGTGCGGATTTCAATTGAGTTATAAAGAGAAATAATATTGCCTTTAATTTATTACCAAGAGTGGATCTTCTAACCCAAGCAAGTTCTTAAATTCATTTATGAACATCTTCTATTACTTTTGGTGTTGTGACAAATCCTTTCCTACCTCAATTAATTTTTCTTCATCAATTCCCTATGGATCGACCTCGGACTCCCAAGAAATTTACTACTTGAGACAACCTGCACTTGGGTTTGCATCCTTAAATCCCGCAGTTAGTTACCAATGAGCAGTATAGAGGATATCACTGCTAAGAAAGGATTCAAACCAAAAAAGAACGAGCCCGAAGTGAATTATGTCCAGCATCAACAGACCTTCAGACCTTGATATTCCCCACAATACCTAAGTCATCAACCACCATATAACCCTAACCTTCATTTGTCATACCATACACCTACACCTCCTTATTACCCTCCACACCAAATTATACTAACCACAAACATCACCCCGACTCCACAATTTCAAATCAACAATGTTCCCATACCACAACCATATGCTCCAACTCGCCCAACCTATACCCGATATCCACCTCCACCTCCACAAAATTACCCAAATCACCCACAACCTCGGCCAAACTTCCAAAATCAAGGTCGCTTTCGCCCCAAAACCTACCCCCTTTCTCAAGAGTGTCCATTTCGAATGCATATCTTTTCCAGAGGCTGTTTGATGCTCACCTCATTTCGAGAAATCCTGTACGTCCCTTAGAACCACGATTCCCAGTAGGGTATAATCCGAGTTTAACTTGCAAATACCATATGAATGTCATAGGGCACTCAATTGAACATTGTGAATCCTTCAAGACTATAGTAAGGAAGCTAATTGCTTATGGAAAGCTTGACATTGAAGAAATAGTTGGACCTAGTATTGTTAACAACTCTTGAAGTGATAATTAGTGATGTTGGGCTCATGTTAACTTTCTTGAAACATTAATGTAATGAATTTACGTGGGTACCTTGTTTCCTTTCATCACTTTGTCTTTCTTGATAATTATTTTCTTTCATTTCTTTAAAGCATCTTTCTTGGTAATTCTCAATTGGGTCCGCGTGTATAAGTGTCTTTGCAAAAGAAAAAAAATAAAAAAAAAGGAGCAAAGAAGTAATCACTTGGTGTGCAAAATCTTTTTGTCTCAAAATAAAAGTTTTGAAAAAAAACAACCATGATTTGAAAATGAAGATTGGTCGTTTTTCTCTATCTTTTATAAAATTTCATCATTTTTATCTCTTGTTACCCGTTTTGAGCTTGAATTTTTTTTTCTAATAAACCCTGGATAAGGATCATTCATATACTAGGGGATAACATGAAACAAAGGTTGATTGCAATGACGAATGTTCTGAAGCATAATGGAAAAGAAAGAAAAGGTGAAAATGACAAGAAGTAAAAATAAACAAAATGATAAAAAAAAAAGGAGAAGGGAAAGGAGGATGAAAGAAAATGAAATGAAATGGGAAAGAAAAGGAGAATAATAAGAGAAAAGTGTTTGAAAGTGGAAAAAAAGTTGATGAAGTTTAATTTTGAACAATGATCCTTAGTCTCATTTCACCCTTAAACATTTGTTTGAACCTTATATCTTTTCTTTCATAACCCTTAGCCTTGGCCACGTTACAAGCCTCAAAAAGTTCATTCTGATCAATGAAGGGTTGTTATCATTTTTGTTAACTTTAATTTTGAGACAAAGGTCAAGCTCATCCAAGTTTTTAGTTCATTGCTCCTAAAAAAAATGAATGAAAATGAAAAAAAAAAGACTTATGCTAGGGCAAGTTTCTAACCTATTTGAGCTGGTCCTACACCGGAGCATTCTTTCCTTGGTTCAATGTAATCTACACTGAGGCAAATCTTTTGGTCATTAGGACGAGTTCCTGCCCTATTCATTTCTGTCCTAAACTAGGGCAAATTATTATTATTATTATTATTATTATTATTATTATTATTATTATTATTATTATTATTATTATTATTATTATTATTATTATTATTATTTGTTCAATTTGGCCTTACACTAAGACAAGTTTGTACCTCATTCGACTCAGCTCTAAACTGGGGCAATTTTTCCTTTCCTTGGTTCAATTTGCCTTGGGTAAATCTTTTAGTCACTAGGATAAGTCTTGGTCTTACTCAATTCAGTCTTAGACAGTGGAAAATTTCTATTCGGTTCAATTTGGCTTGATGTAGATGTTCAGCAGAAGAAAACCCTTGGTCATAATGTCTAGTAGACAACTAAAAATTAGTCTCATGAAGGTTAAACCTATTCGTATTGGGTTAACACATCTTTGGATCTCATATCATCATCTGTATCTTTTTTGTGTAGTCAAACTTCCAAGACCAATCCAGAAATTGTTTACCCAGTAAATTCCTTTTAAGTCATACTTTTGAATCCATGTCTGTCTGTTACGTAATTTTTCAAATAAGGTGAACAAGAGTACAACATTATGATTTGACCATCTGATGGCAATCCCCTAATGAACTTTTCAGATCAAAAAGAACTCAAAAGTTTCAATTAAAGGAGAAAATGATATCCTAAGGGATAATCCAGAAATAAGAGGTACCCAAGCAAAAAAGGAAAAAAAATCGTTATGTTGAAAACCCGAAAGGGCAATTTAAGCAAGAGTTAAGGCAAATAAATTGTAATTGCTTAAATTGGGGCAATTATATTTGCGTTCGATTGGCTACACAAGGGCAACTTAGTTCGCATTCAATTAGCCACTGGGGCAAAACTTTTGAGAATATATGTTGAGGGAAGTAGCAACGAAGACAACGATTGAGTCATCAAGCCATTGCAGGAAATCAATGATCAATGGACAAATACTGGGGCAAAATTTTTCTCACAAATACTTAGTAGCCCTAAGCAAGGGTTCATAACAATAGAGTATCATCTTAATTCCTAAAAAGGGAGTAGTTAAGAGCATAAAACAAGAAAATAAGATGAAAAAAAAGGAAAGAAAGGATGGGTAAGAAGGATCGAGACTATCAGGTCCAACAGGAAAAAACACGTAAACAAGGGTTTGATTGGTCAAAGCTTTCTAGAATTGTCACTGGTACAAATGCTTTTTAAAGAGAGAAAAGAAAAGAGAAAAAGTAAAAGAAAGGAGAGAAAAAAAAAAGAGAAAGAAAAAAGATTGAGAAGAAAAAGATCTTAAGTCCATGACTTATTAGCACAAATTGTTTCATGCATGTTGAGCACATCAGCTCCATGCATCATTTTAAGCGCATCGGCTTCATTCATCATTTTGAGCGCGTCGGCTCCATGCATCATTGAGCGTATCGACTCCATGTTTTTAAATTCTTTTGAGCGCATCAGCTCGCTACATTTTGAGCGCAACAGCTCCCTACATTTTAAGCGCACCAGCTCAATTTATTTTGAGCGCATCGGCTCCATGCATCATTTTGAGCGCATCGACTCCATGCATCATTGAGCGCATCAGCTCATTGCATTTTAAACACATCAGCTCCTTACATTTTGAGCGCATCGGCTCCATACATCATTGAACGCATCGGCTCCATACATCGTTTTGAGCGCATCGGCTCTATGCATCATTGTGCGCATCGACTCCATGTTTTTAAATTCTTTTGAGCGCATTGGCTTCTTACTTTTTAAATTGTTTTGAGCAAACCAACTCCTTGCATTTTGAGAGCATCAGCTCCATACATTTTAAATTTCTTTTAATTATTGGCTCTCTGCGTTTGAAATCCCTTTTGGACGTATCAGTTCAATGTCATTTAAATTTCTGTGATTTATTTTTTAGCGAATCGGCTCCTGTCATTTACTTTTGAGCGCATCGGCTCCTGTCATTTAGATTTCTATCATTTTAACCTTGAGCGCATCAATTTTTGTTCTCACATTGTTTTTGTTTCTCCTGTACAAAATTTGAGTTCTTTTCTTTACTCGTTCCCTACCATAATAAAATGAAAAGTTACGGTTATTCTTTTTATCTAGTAAGAAACAAATAAAGAGGGACAACTGTGAACACCCAATTTTGTCCAGGTATTTTTGTAAAAATAAAAATAAAAAAAATAAAAAAGAAAAAGAAAAATAAAACAAAACCATCTTTCGCTAAGTGGCCCATTATCCAACCCATTGGCTCATTAACCCATAACCCATGATCCAACCCGTTAACCCACAACCCATATACCAAAGACTTATCCTAAACAAACCCTATCGCTTATCCTAACCCTTAAACTCATCCTAAACAAACCTATCCTAAACCAACCATAACACATCTTAAACAGATTGCAGCCTATTATCTTAAACAAACTCTAATCACACTATAACTCAAACATTTCAGCCTAATCCCTCTATAAAACCCATAACTCACACCTTGCTGGGCCCCTCTTCACCTTAACTTTTTCAGCCTAAAACTAAACATCCTAGCCCCCCTTAAACACATCTTCTGCCTAGCCTTTTCTCTAACCTTTTTTTTCATTTTTTACGTTAACATCATCATCATCTTCATCAACCCCTCATCTTTAACACTTCATCATCACCTTCACCATAGCCATTCATGTCCCACAATCCACCATTCAACAGCACCAAGTCTGAACCGCTACCTGACGCCGACGACCACGAGCCAGACTCAGTTAGCGCGAACTGCCACTTCCCAGCACCAGTCCGTCGTCGCGTTCCAACCCCGATCGTCTTCAACCTTGCACCGCGTCGCTCCTTGCGCATCGTTCCACCATCGAACTCGAACCAGTCAATGGTCTACACCATTTGAATCGGACCTGATCCGTGACTCCTGAACTCGGATCGCGCCACCGTCAACTACAGAGCCAAAAGTCGCCGTTTCATGCATTGCAGCTAGGAGTCCGTCGCTGCATTGCCCAAACCAGACCCACAGATCGAGTCGTGCTAATCGGGACCCTCCTACTCCACGTCGTCCATGCAAGCCAGAACCGCAGGCCAAACCGCGAACTACTGTCGAGCCACCCAACCAGCCTGCCGCCGTCCCTGTTGCACTACCAGCCGCCAGATCCAGCCACCCCTACTCAACTCCGTCGCACACACCGATCTACACCACTAGCGCCGTCGTCGACCGAGCAAAGCTCAGGCCCGCGCATCTCCCCGAACCAATCACCGGGTCGCCACACTAGCTACCAGATCCAAAACTCCACTTTGTCGCTGTCGAAACCAAACCAGCCCAGCCACACCGCTGCTCCTCTGCTTTCATCTTCCTTGCCCCTGTGAAATATCAAAGAGAAAAGACCCCCGTTAGTTTTCATTTTTCGTAAGCCCCATATGATTTCTTTTTTAAACAAATATCTATTAACCTTTTTTTTTTTGGTTGGGTTTCTGATTAGTTTTAGCTTTAGTTTAGTATTTATTTTATTTTGTTTTTGTTTGGGGAGAGGTGGGCTTATAGCTTAATGGGCCAAACTAAAAAGGCTTTTAAAAAAACGAAAATAGGTAAAAAAAATAATGGTAAAACTACAAGGTAAAAAAAAAATTAAATGTTTCTTTTAAAAGAACGAAACAAGATTAACCGAGTTGTGACAGTTTGTTAATTTTATAACAATTTTGGATCATCTGAGTTGTGACAACCTAATGATTCAAATTAATTAATAATCAGTAGGTGACGTCTCTAGCATGACATGAGCTTCACCTATTCAAACCTTAATTTGATTAACAGAGTCGCGACGACCTGCTAATTCAAACTTTTATAAAAATGTAAAATTAAATCTTTTCTTTAAATAAAATTAACCAACTAAAACTTTTTTTCTAAAGAACTACGTGACTTTGAGTTCTTCATTGCACCTGAGGGTACGTAGGAGCGGAATTTTTATTTCGTTAAGTCAAAGTTTAAATTTTCACAAATTATTTTTTTTTAAGTTTTTATAAAAGAGGTGAAACAAATATATTATAAGATTATTAAATTTTGCGTAATTGATTTAGGGTAACCGTTTTAGGACAGATGTATTAGGGGTGCTGTAGGGTTAAGTCTCTACCCTTCCCTATACATAACTGACTCCTGAATCCAATCTGGTTTCAAAGACCATTTTTTTTAAAAAGGTTTTCTAATTTTTCCTAATTTAAATAAAATTGGTGGCGACTCCTAACAATTTATTTTGTTCACCGCTCCTGCCGCGATCACGGTCACGATAAGATGTATGGGGCATCCATCCAAGTCCCATCAACCGCAGTAACTGAAAGTGAAGTGATAGCTTCTAATTTACAGCATAACTTCTTAGCTAATTCCAAGTCTAGGAAATTATATGTGCTGCCACTGTCAATTAAAATTTGCAGCAACTTCTTATTATAAAGACCACTTACTCGAATGGTTTGGTAATTAGATGCCCCTGACAAGGCATTCATAGACAATTGGGGCCTTTCACCTTGAGTAGTGTTCACAGTCATAACTCCACCCTCGTCTATTATCTCTATTTCCTCATCCACTGATTCATCATCATCCATTTCCATCACCAAGAGCTGAGATTTTATATGTTTCTATTGGTGTCCAGGTGTAAAAGGTTCATCACAGAACATACATAGACCCTTAGCCCTCCTATCTGCCATGTCAGTTGCATTGTAAGTTCTAGGAGCCTTACTTATAAGGGGTTTAGTTGTCTGGTTTTGGTAACTTGGGTTACTTCCATAATTAGATTTATTGGTTGTTGTCATAGGTTTAAAAGTTAAGGTATTAGGGCAGTTATTGAACTTATTCCCAGTCAGATGGGATTTTGAGGCCTCATGTAGCTTGGCTAAATTTGCAGCATGTGTTATAGAAGTAGGACTAAACATCCTCATATGCATTTGGGTGTTATGCTCCAAGCCTGCTAGAAATATATTTAGGGAGTGTTCTGGGGTAGTGTCACCTGGGTTAAAGCTAACTCAAACTCATCAATATAATCTTGCACCTTACCATATTGTTTCACTCGAATCAAAGATGAAAGAGGATCATCATAAGTTTCACCAAAACGCATAGTGATATCAGTTATGTATTGGGGCCAGCTGGGATAAATGTTGAATTTCAACCTCATATAATTAAGATGCCATTGTAAGGCGTTATCCTCTAAATGGATTGAGGCCAATCGTACCTTAGATTCAGGTGGTGTGTTGTCCAGGGAGAGAAACTGTTCACACTTGTATAACCACTCCTTAACCTTCGACCCATCAAACCAGGGAAACTCTATCTAAGATATTCTTGTGGAATAGTGGTTTTGGGTTGGATTAGATGTTCTCTGGGTAACACCAGTAGTCCAATGGACCTCATCATGAACTTCAGTTTGAGGCATTCCTAGATTGTTAGCTGAAGAGCCCTCAGGTTGTGGATGATTCAATTAGTTGCTGAACATGGTTATGAGCTCCAAAAGGCACGCAATTACATGATCCAGCTTCGTTTGCAGTTTTGCATTTGATTCTGTGATCTTCCTTGTTAAAGATCGTTCCACCTCTTGAATACTCTGTTGACTACGCGTTGCGTCTACCATGGTATGAGCCTCAGGATGAAGCTTTGATACCAATTGAGATGAAATTTTTGGATATAGGAAGAGTAACTCCGAGAATGCAATAGATCCAATGGACAGGAGAATTAATTAACCATAATAATTCCCGGTGTTCAAGGATGAAGGTAACAATAAGAGAAAGTTTTGAGAGAAGTTTGTTGGTGAAAATTATATATATTCCATTATGGCCGCACGGCTATGCATATAAGCAGTAGGTAGTTACAAATGCACTAATGATGAAAAGGTTGTAACAAACTTTCCCATTATCCTATTGCCACATCAACAATTACATAAAAAAAAAAAACCAAAATAGAAATGTTGACATATACGCTATAAAACGTGAATTGAAAATTGAAGCATAGGTTACAACATTATAATTGCTATAACAATTTATTTTTAGTTAGTTTGTTTTGACTATTTTTCTCTTTCCCTAATTGATAAATGTTGTTATCTTTTTTTCTTTTATTTGAACGTCTAATTTATTACGATGAACCATCAATAGAAAGGATGGAGACCAGAAAATTTGGAGGATCCGCAGTCCAGGATTCATTACACTTTGCAAAATAAGCCATGACATCAGCTGCTTTATTACATTGTTTAGGAGTATAACCACAGTCAAAGTAATCAAAACAAGCAGCAAAAGCGATGATGTCTTATAGAATAGCCCCATTATATGAAGATCAACATTACTATAAAAAATGCTGTTATAGACTTCTTTTGCCATCACCTTCTAAAAACAATCTCCTGCAACCAAATTCCCAAGCAAAACATAGGCCCTCACGAGCTGCTAAAAGTTCCCCACGAGCTAGATGAATATTGCCAAATTCCAATTGGGCTTTTGCTGCAACAAAAAAACCTGCATCATCTCTGATTATTATGCCAATGTCTCCAATATTATTATCTTCACCACCTGCAAAATCCACATTGATCTTGAATTTCCCCAGCCTAGGCTTTTTGCAAAAAACCAAACGACCCTCCATGCATATTCATTCCATAAGGACGTGACTTAGCATCTTGGAAAGCCTTCAAATTGGCAATTGCTGCATCTGCTACTAACCATGATCTATAAGCCATTTTTCCATTCCAGATCATATTCCTCTCAGACCAGACCCCATACCAGATGGCAACCACCTTTTCTTTTTCCTGTTGATCTAGATAAAAGAAATAAGCTTTAATTGACAACATCCAATCCTCTTTATTAGAAACAAAAATAAGAAGATAAATATTAATAATTTGTGTATATTTTTTAATGAATAAATACAAAAAAGTTAGCCTCTATTTATAAAAGAAGATTGTTATTCAAATAAAAATAATAATAAAATATAATTATATACTAAATCAATTCAATTATGTACTAAATTAATTATAATTATTCTTAAAATTAATCATGATCAATTATAATCTTAATTATAATTAATCACGCTAACACTTTTAAAAGCAGTTTGGCCAGCAGCTAGGATAAAGATTAGGTGGGACAACATTTAGAGTATGTGGACATTCCATAAGAAGATGCCTCACAGACTCCTCTGTTGAACCACAAAGTTAGCAAGAATTACTGATAATCACCTGTTTATCCTTTAAACGCATTATTGTGGGAAGGATATTTCTACAAACCTTCCAAACACAAATACGTATCTTGGGGGGGACATGAAGTGTCCATATTATCTTCCATAAAGCATTAAGATCAGCTAGAAAACTGCAATTATTGTAACCAAAGCTCTCAATCTGTTTTTCTATGCTTCAAACATCTATTCCATTCAAACTTATAGGCTCCCTTGACTGAGAAAATACCTTTGGAATCCAAGAACTAATAGATAGAGTCTAGTCTCTCAATAGAACTTAGAGGAATGGCTTTGATAATAGCAGCATCTTGAGGGAAGAAAATGTTATCAATGAAGGCTATGTTAACAATTGGGAAACAAATTCAATACCAGCACCTGTATATTGAGATCTGCAAGAGGTTAACTGGCCAAGATTAGGTAACCAAGGATCTTCCCAAACCTTAGTTGTAAGAACATCACCAATCCTATATATGACACCCTACTGCAAAATATTCCTTACTTCTAAGAGGCTTTTCCAAGTAAAAGATGGGTTACTACCAGTATGGGCTGTGAGGAAAGATCCCGTTGGGAAATATTTTGCTCTCAAAATATAACCATAATTTTTTCACATTACTTTTCTCTCATATCACTTTTTACATTACTTTTCATACTATTGATTACATTATTTTTTTATTATTTTCTTTCACTTAATTACAATTATTAAAAAATGATGTAAATAGTAGTGTGATGGCAAAAATGATGTGATATAATCATTTTCCCTCAAAATATGGGTAACCGGTGAGTCAAGATTGGATAGAAGTCTCCATCCTTGTTTTGCTAACATCGATAGGTTGAAAGTATGTAAATCCTTGAAGCCCATTCCACCACAACCTCTTGGTCAGCACAGCTTTTCTTAATGGATTTTTTTTGAGTCAGTATTTTCGCCCCACCAAAATTTACCAATCATCTGGCTCAATTTCCCACAAAGAGAAATGGGAATTTTGAAGTAGCTAATAGTATAGGTTGGGATAGCTTGTGTTACTACTTTTATCAAAAAAAAAATTGCCACCTACACAGAGAAACTTCTCTTTCCACCCTTGAATTCTTTTCCAAATCCTATCCTTCAATGACTGGAAAGAGTATTTTTTTTACCTTCCCACCATAGTAGGAAGACCAAGGTATTTTTGAAAAAAAAGCCACTTGTTGTATATTACTCAGCTCCAAAATGAGATATTTAGTATCTTTAGAAACATTTAGACTAAAAAAAATAGATGACTTACTGAAATTAATACATTGTCCAGATGCACAACCATAAAGCTCTAGGAATATTAAGTATCACAGTAATATCATTACTCGAGGCTTTAGAGAAAATGATACTATCATTAGCAAAAAATAAATGAAGAACTATTGGAGCTGACCTGTATATTCTCAAACCAATGAATCTTTGGCTACTCTCCCCTTAAGATAGGAGGGATGATATCGCCTCCACGCAAAGAACAAATAAGTATGGAGAAAATGGATCCCCCTATTTAAGGGCTTTTTGAGGAGAGAATTGGTCACTCGGAATACTACTAATTAGTATGGAGTAAGAGACATAAGATACACACCTCATGATTAAATTGATCCATTGCTCATTAAATTTCATTCTTCTCATAAGAGCCTCCAAGAAACACTATTCCACCATGTCATAATCCTTACTCATATCAAGCTTCATGGTCAAATATTCCTCTCTACCAGATCTCTTGTATCTTAGAGAATGAATGGGCTCGTAGGCAATAAGGACATTATCTATGATTTAATGATTCCGAACAAAAGCACTTTGAGAATCCAATATAAGAGAATGAAGAATAACCTTCAACTTGTTTGTGAGAGCCTTACTTATGATTCTGTACACCATATTACATAACGAGACTGGTCTGAACTGAGTCATATCCTCTAGGTTTAGAATTTTTGGGATCAACACTATGAAAGCAGGATTCACCTCTTCCTCCAACTCTGCCCCATTGAGAAAATCCAACACCATATCTGTTACCTCATTTCCCACTATATGCCAATATTTCTAAAAAAATAATGCTGGCATTCCATCTGGGCCCGGGGATTTGGTAGCACCCATCTGGAATAAAGCTTCTTTGTTCTCCTGTCTATGAAAAGGAAGGGAAAAAAATTCATTCATATCATCATCAACTTCAGTGAAGTCACCCGATAAAGCCTCTTGAATTCTACTTGGGTTAGAACATGCAAACAGATTCATAAAATAATGAATATCAACATGAACAACAACTTCAAGATCTCTTTGCCAATTTCTTGATTCATTCTTAATTTTGGAAATGCAATTCTTTTTTCTCCTAGTAGTAGCTTGACCATGGAAGAAACCAGAATTCATGTCTCCTTCCTTAAGCCATCTTACCCAAGATCGTTGTCTCCATAGCATTTCTTCCTTGATAAGCATTTCATTCAAATTACCTTTTAATTGTTTGAGTCTGTCAATATTGGCATCATTAGGGGGAAGTACTTTACAGCCTTAATATCCTCTTGAAGTTTCTTGATTTGATTTCCAATATGACCAAAAGAAGTGAAGTTCCGAATCGCAAGTTCCTTATTAACCCTTTCAATTCTTACAAGTACATTGTGATTATGTCGTTCCCAAGGATTCTTCTTCTAACCCATTTCAATTACTTGATCACTCACATTCTACATCTCGGGTCCATACCTTTTCAAACTAGAAAGGTTTCTAGTCATTCTTGTAACTTGCATTTTCAAACTCTCCTTCTAGTGACAACATTATTAGGACACGATCAGAATGAGAAGATGAAAGGTGTTGAACTCTTGCATCTGGCCATTTGGAGACCCAAGCATCATCTGCCATAAACCCGTCTAACCTTACCTGAAAATTATCCTCCCCTCTCCTTCCGTTATTCTAGGTGAATTTGTGACCCTTAAACCCCTGGTCCCGTAGACCACAAAAGTCTATGGCTTCTCTAAAATCTCTGATTGGTCCCCCTGGTCTAGCCACACTAGTCTTCTCATGATCCTCCATTATCTCATTAAAATCACCTCCCGCCACCCAAAAAACCTCATCATTTTGATTCAAATTTTTAAGCAATTGCCAGGATTGTTGTCTATTTGCCACCACTAGAGCACCATAAATGCTTGTGAACTTCCACCATTCACCATATTGTTGATCTTTGATCCTAGTATCAATATAGGTAGAACAATGTTGCAAAATCTCAAAATCAACCCCATCCTTCCATAGAACCCCCAGACCTCCTCTCCTGCCATCTGCGTTGACTCTATAGCCAAAAGCATAGCCCACTTTCCACTTAAATGCTGAAAACTCAGAACTCGATAACTTGGTCTCTATGAGAAAGACCATTTCGGGACTTTGTTGCCTTAGAATGAGCATAACGAAGGAATTGCCTGTGGGTTCTCGAGCACACGGTAATTCCAAACCAAGATTTTCATGGTGCTCGGCAGGGTTGGCTAGTTTTCCATCCTCTACCCGATCGGAGATTGTCGGAGAACCCCAAGTTGGTAGTCTAGCAATTACCCGAGGAAGACGAGGTGGAATACCTTCAGAAGCACTCCGACCGATCAGTCTTGGAGTCAAGACAGTAATAAATACATAGGTAGAAAAAAGTGAACATGTTTGGTCTAGGCTTCTAACCGATTTATATAGAGCTTTGGAGGATTGACTCTCCAGATACCTTCTGTTCAGGCTATTTAAGATTTTGAACGTTATGTATAGTCATTATGGCACAAGTTCGTTATGTCTAGTTATTATGGCATGAGACGTTATGTCTGGTTATTACGATATGAGACGTTATGTCTATTGGATGGTCGTATTAAGCACGTGTTTGTCGAATCGTTACTCATTCGGGTATAGGTCAGTCTAACCTTACAGAAATGGGTCTAACTTATGGTCGGATGCTACTTGGGTCAGGAGTCAGGACGGCCCATAGCCTCCCAGCTTAGTCATTTGTGAATATGAGCTAAGCTTATTAGTGGTCAGATGTCAATTGGGGTAGGACGATCCACAATCCCACATCTTTGGCAATCAGTGAAGATAGACCAAGCTTATTAGTGGCCGGATGTCCATTGAGCCAGGACGGTCCACTGCCCCCCAGCTTGAGCAATCAGTGACGATAGCCCGACCTTGTTTTATTCTTATCCAAGCTTATGAATCTAGACGGTTCACAGCCAAATCACAAAGTGAATGACCAAGCTTTTCCGAGCTCTTCGTTATTTTTAAGCTTCATTCTTAGGTAACCTTCGAGTTGAGTGGTGAAATATTTTGTGCATATATTTTCCTTAGCTATGAATTTTCCCGACCTGATCTGATCTTGAGTTTCTTCGATTTAGATCAGTCTTCAAAGGCATTATGGTTTGACCATGACCTCAGATAGCTTCGCATGTCTTCATTTTTTAATGGAAGACTTTGACCTCAGAACTTTTTTTTGAGTTTAGCTGACTTTATACATATGGCCTTTTCCATCAGCATCTCGGTTTAATCGTGATTTAGGTTTCTCCTCAAGCTTGGTCGATTGAGTCAGCACTGAACTAAACATGGCATCAGCACTTGCAATTAGTTCGAGGTTAGCATCTACTCTAGGTCAGCATCAACTTGAGGCTGGCATCAACTTGAGGCTGCCATCAACTTGGTGGCGGCTTCGGCTGGGAGCCGGTCATCAACTTGGGGCTGGCATCAGCTCGGGGCTAGATATCAGCTCGAGGCTGGCATTGGCTCGGGGCCAGTTATTGGCTTTGGGCTTTTCATCAGCTTCGGGGCTGGCATCGGCTCAGAGCCTTTCATTAGCTTCAGGTCTGACATTGACTTGAGGCCGATTACTTGGCTCGGGCATTTCATCAGCTTTATGCAGGCATCGGTCGAGGGCCGACTACTTTCATCAGCTTTGTGCTGGCATCGGCTGAAAGCCGATTACTTTCATCAGCTTTATGTTGGCATCGGCCAACGCATTGGCCGAGAGTCGGTTATTTTCATCGGCTTTGTGCTGGTATTAGCCGATGCATTGGCCAAAGCCAATTATTTTCATCAGCTTTGTGCTGGCATCGGTCAATACATTGGCCAAGGCCGGTTATTTTCATCAACTTTGTACTGGAATTGGTCAACGCATTGGCCGAGGCCAATTATTTTTATTAGCTTTGTGCTGGCATCGTCCGACACATTGGTCGAAGCTGATTTTTTTCATCAGCTTTGTGCTAGCATTGACCTGTGCGTTGGCCGAGGCTGGTTATTTTTATCAACTTTGTGCTAGCATCGACCTGCACATTGGCCTAGGCCAATTATTTTTATCAGCTTTGTGTTGGCATCGGCCGAAAGCCGGTTTGACTAGAGTTTTCGGGGCCTTCGCCTGGACTTTCCCAGGGTTTTTTATCATCCCAAGTTTCTGAAGCCTTTGTTTGGAATTTTCCAAGAATTTGTTGAAGATTTAATCTAATTTGTCTTGATCCTACCATGTGAGTAATTTTGATAATAATATGCAATTGAAATGAATAAAAATAAGTTTCCATACCTCGGTAAGGTTAGTTGTGCTGAGGTGTGATGAGATTGCTCGTCTATGCTATAAGCCTTCTAGATTTCATACGTTGGCTTTTTACAACTCGAAACTATGAACTCAAGAACTTCAAATTTTGGCTTTGAGTTGAATGCAATTTATTAACATTTGATGTCGTTAATGCCTCTCTTGTAATTGTAATAATTAGTTCCTTATGGCTTTATGAGTTATAGAATGAATGTCTTTTTGAAGTAGCTATTTTTAGGAATGTCAATAATTACCACATGATATATATGGTTGTCCAATAAATTATCCACCTCCTTTTAAATTTCAAAACCTTTCATTAAATGGGAATGAATGAGTTGGAAATAATGGCAAATAAGTGATAAAAATGGCAATAAATTGTATGTTATGCAATTAAATTGATGAAGAAATGGTAATAATTAATGTCAAGCAAATATCAATCTACATTTATGAGTTTTGATGACATATTCTTAATGATATTCAAATTTTAAATTGAATGGTAGGTAATCCAACGCATTGACAACAATAAAGTTATGCTAATAATATTAGTGGTCATTAATTATATTCATATAAATGAGAATGAATGTCTACTAAATGGTTATTAACTATAGGGTGTTTACTTTTAACCTGATGCAAACCAATAAATTAACATCAAAAAATTTACTCAAAAATTAGCATCAAAGACAAGCAATAGATGTAATTAAATGGTAATTGAAATAGACACATTAAAGGCAGCAAATGAAATGTAATAAAAACATGAAGAAAACGTATAAAAATTATCAATAATAAATGGAATGTAGTAATAAGCTAATGAATAGGATTCAATAGCAAGCCTAATTTTAGTTAATGGAAATGATGGCATGACAATGACGTTGATGGCTATTACTATTGGAATAATTTGCTGACTCTTAAGGATTATATATATAAACGAATAATAAAGAATTGTGATAATTAGATTAAAGTTATGCAAATAAAATTCATACACTTATAGTTTAAAAAGTTTAAAATAAAATAATAAATATATAAACATGTTAAATTTAATGTTATGCAAATCAAATAGAAATTAAAGGAATTTTAAAGAGAATTATATTCTCTTTGAATTAAAAGACATAATTGAGCATAATTAAAATGAATCACCTCAATTTCTTAGAATAAATGGTGTTATTAATGGCATTAATTCCCTATGAATGTCATTTTGAAGCATTTATCTTAAAAATTGATAATAATCATCATGTGAGGTATAACCGGTCAAACAATTAGAAATTAACGTAAGAAGAAGATATCAATGACTAGTAAATGAATTAATAATAGTAAAGGAAATGAATGTCAATTAGATATAGGTATAAATGTTAATTACAAATTAAATATGGCTAATTTTGCCAGTTACATAGTAAATTGTATTTATGTTGGTTTAAAGGAAAAGAACGTCAAATTATGGCTAGTAATGGAAAATTTTATGACTAGTAATTATGGCTAGTAAATTTATTATTATTATTTTTATTATTATTCTTATAACTGGAAAATTAAAGCCATACAATTCTTTAGTATTTGTATTGTGAAATAAAACAACAAATAAAATGGCAGTTATTGCTCATTCAAAACCATTATTCAAAAAAGAGTGATATATTACACGAGAAACATGTCAATTAAATAATGATCATCGTCATACAAATTATAGTATAGAGAGACCAATGCCAATTAAAGAAGAGTAATTATTAATAATGACAATATGATAATTTCATGATACTGTTACAATTACAACCTAATGGTGTTATGTCATAAACTAATGGGTTTCTTTTTCTCCTTAGATATATAAACGGCATACCAATGGTAGCAAGACATGAAATTAATTGACATTATGCGGTGAATGAATGACAATTAAAGACATGAGCATCTAAATTTTAAAAATCATGAACATGCAAAGTAATTTGCAACAAGTCAATGATGCATTAGCGGAAATTGTAAATATAAAAGACAAGGAAGACTTTCCTTCATTATTGGAATGGTGCTCTGCGTGTTGTCATGTAATGGAGTTACGTTGCGTCAAAGCCATGGTAGTTAGCTTCAAAGTTATGTGTGGGCTCTATTTGGTGAATAGAAGATGCCACAACTACTTGCACAAGTACTTTCTTCAAGGGGTTAGGAAACCTTGTATTGCCCAAGAGGACATCTCCAGATATAGGTATGCATTGGTGGTAGGAATGTGACCCTTATGGTTTCCAATGGAGTGGGAGAGTTTTACCTCTTCCTACAGACTGTGCCAGATGTTTTGTCCTCTACCTAAGGGGAGATCACCGGAGAACCCCAAGTCAGTCATTCGGTAATTACTCAAGGAAGATGAGGTGGAATACCTGCAGAGGCACTCTGACTAATCAATCTTGGAGTCAAGACAGTGATAAAGACATAGGTAGAGAAAAATAAATATGTATGGCCTAGGCTACTAGACTTATTTATATAGAGATCTATAGGACTAATTCTCTAGATATATTATGTCCAGGCCATTTAGGATTTTGAACGTTATGTATGTCATTATGGCACAAGGTCGTTATGTCTGGTTATTATGGCATGAGACGTTACGTCTAGTTATTACGACACGAGACGTTATGTCTGTTGGATGGTCGTATTAAGCACGTGTTTGTCGAGTCATTACTCATTCGGGTATAGGCTGGTTGAACTTTGCAGAAATAGGCCTAACTTATGGTTAGATGTTAATTGGGCCAGAACGGTCCATAACCTCTCAGCTTGGTCATCTGTGAAGATGGGCTAAGCTTATTAATGGTCGGATATCAATTAGATCAAGACGGTCCAGCTAGCAACCACTGCCGCTTCAAAAACAATTCTACCCTTGACAAAACTAAAAATGTTTTTAGCTTCCTCCTTGCACTTATCTTCATCTTTCAACCTAGTGGAATACAATCAACATCCATACTGACATTATCATCTATTACCATTTCAATAGATTGTTTCTCAGTTTTCTTTGTAGTTATTCTTTACTTATTTTTCTCAATATTTCTAGCTAGTTTCTTCTATTTCTTAGTAATATGATTTTGGCTATTGGCTTTCTTGAGTGGAGATGTAACTCCAAACTTCTTTGAATCTCATTCACCAAAGAAAGTTTAGTACCTTGATTTGACTTTACTGTTATGTTGTTTGTGATCTGATCTTGTTGTGGAACGAGGTCTGTTGTCTTCTTCCCCTTGTCCCTTCACACATGTCCCTCCATACTCACTTTTTCCTTCGATAAAATCAGATCTCTGCTATAAGACTGTGTTGATTTTTTAATCATTAGGTTTATTGATTCTGGTGGTTGCACCTCAGAATTGGCCCACATCCATGCACCAAATTACAAGTTCTCCATGTCTATCTTATCCCCCCTGTCAACGTCCTTCATCTTGTGTCCCAACATATCACACCTGTAACAAAAGGTTTGAATTCATTCATATTGGATGAAATACCACTGAGACTTGGAATTAGCTACTACCTAAAGCATAATTCCCCTCCTAAGAGGCTTCGTTATGTCCAATTTAACTTTGATTCGGAGAAACTGATTCTGCAACTTCCCCTGATTGCTTTCTACCTCCAAGCACACCCTTACAACATCCCCTATCATCTTCCCCATACAACAATTCATAGTAGTATAGGGATGATCTAGAATTTAGATCCAGATCAACTCAGTTTTGAATGTAACCTCAGATGATCTCGTTGCCCCATTGTATTCTTTTATAACAAGGAGGTGTTTATCAAAAGTCCAAGGTCGTCCCTGCAAGACTTGATCATGATCCTTCTTGCCTTCAAACTCAAACAAAGCCAGATTATCTCCCAACTTCCTATATTGTAACTTCTTGATCGACCTCCATATCTTATGCATTGTTTTACACATAGCAAGTAGGTTATAAGGGCTAATCGAGACCAGACTTGCTATGATCAAGAACTGTTGTTGTGCAGATCAAGCCTCACCATCGTCATGTGAATAAGAAATGAGGGCTTTTTTACCACACTGTCATTTGTGGCAAAACTAATTACCAAAATGTCATTTTTTAAATTATTTTCTAAAATGTCACCCTTTTTTAAACTATTTATCAAACTGTTACCCTTTTGTCTTACGTGACTCTTTTTAATAATTACTGGACCATGTAGGATATGTCACCCTGTTTGGCGCATCCTACATGATTTTTACAAGGATTGCACCAACAAGCTTGGCTCAACCTGGTCAAATACGCCATTAAGCTTGGCGTAATCCATTTGAATTTTTTTAAAAAAAAAAAAGATAACCCAGGTGATTGACTAAGTATATATTATTAATTCCTTGAAATTTAATGTAAAAAATTAACATGATAAGTAAGTATAATTCGACGAGTTAATCAAAATCATATCTTATGTACAATTATTAAATTGTACAAATATATCAAATCATGATATTAAATGGTAATAGTAGCTAATGAAGGTTAACTTAACTAGTAAAATCGAACTACGTTAACTGAAAGGTCTTAAGTTCGATTCCTGCTGATTTTATGGCATGCCTTAACCTTTGAATGGGACAACCTTTCATCTCCTTAGGTCAAACTCGAGTGACCCGAGATGATGGACAAGTTGACTTGAGTTAACCCATGATTCTACTTTTTATTTATTTATTTTATTTTAAGCTTCAAAAAGACAAGAGGTAAGCTTGCATGTTCACTATAACACCAAAACCATTTGCTTGTCACACAACAAGAATCTTATAAAGTCCAATCATTTGGATTCTATGAAAATTTTGATAGAATTTTCCCTAAATATTGGACTTCCCGAAAAGCACATAACATGTTTAATTCAATCATAGTACCAAGATCATCAATAGAAATTAAGTGGCAAACATGTTTAATCCAATAAGGGTACGGTACCAAAATCACAATAGAAAATCATTAATAGTAATATAATCAAAACCACTAAATATAACATTCTCAGATACACTAATGATATATAATTGCACGTCAATGAGATAGGCCAGTATCAGAATGTGATGGCCAGTCGGAAGGATCGGAAGAAGGACCTACTTGTGATGGGTATGGTGGGTAGCCTGGTGACGGATAAGGATATGGTGGATAAGTTGGTAGCGGGTAAGGATACGGTGTGTAAGGGTATGATGGATATGATGGGTAATATATAGGTAGTAGCTGAGTGGTCGGGTATGTAGCAGTTACATTCAGAGCAATAGCAGTGGTACATTCTTGAGTCATGCGCTGGCTTGTAGAAGTGAAGTCCTCGGGATGTCGAAGTCGTGTCCGAGTGCTCGCTAACCCTGTCCTCCTTCTACATCGTGCCCCCCGTTTACTGGACTCCTTGGGTAGCCCTAGAATGACATCTGATGTTGGAACTAGACGAAGTTGTTCCATTGTAATGCGATCATGCTCATGCAATGAACGTAGGATCTGCGCAGCAACTTCTCGAACGACAACATCAGTAGTCAAACTGAACCAATTCTTTGCAATGTCTGCCTAAGAAATAGATATAAAATATGTCATTATAATTAATACAAAATATATATAGTAACTGACGAACTGGTAATTCTTTTATACAAAATCATTCAAGAGCTTACTGCATTCCCAATAGATGCACTGGTGGGAGAAATCCAGCGTCTGGTAATTCTTTTATACCAACGCATGTACTCAGAATACGAGCTTCCCCTAACAAGCTTCTCCCTTCAACTATCCTATGTAGCTATGTAAACAACATGTGTAGTTGGTCAATTCTCATCATGTCTACCTGCCAATGTAATTGAGTGCAGTCTATCAAGCTAGTGCGGTCTCCGTGGTATGAGTAGGTCAAGACCAAACTGGCGCATCACCCAGTCTGGCTAGTGCCACTCAACAATATGAAAACATATGAGAGGGACCACTGTTAGTGCTATGTCCCTACTAGCTACACAAGCTGGTGGAAGTGATGCCACCATCTCATATGTGTAGGGTTGCCATATAATATGCAAAATGATATGTACACAAACTTAAGAAACCATATACATAAATAATTAATTCAAATGAATGTAAAATAATACATACCTCATTATTCTTCAGCTGATCAAAGAATTGATGATAATATTCAAGTACACCAGTCACAGTATCACTTAAAACTTTTTGCTTATGTCACATATTTATAAGTCAAGGTATTATGAACGTAAGTGAGAAATAAAGCAAAGTAAGTAATAGAGCAAAGTAATGTAAAGAAATGATATGAAAAGAACTTATTGTCAGCCTAATGGACGTAATTGACCACGATCAACAACATAGAACACATCAGGTTCAACATAGTCTTCCAGTGTAAGGGCAAACTGGGGGAATCTGTACCATGCCCAATACTGCAATAAGATGCAAGCCCCTTTGATCTAGCGTGCCTTGTAGAATGTAGCTTTGCAAAGCTCTCTATACAAGTACGCCAAGACTACAAATCCCCAACTATATGTCCCATCAATAGCAAAGTCCTCCATCAGCGGAAGGAACATTAAGTGCTTAGACTTACCAGTATAATTAGGGCATAAGAAACCCCCAGTCAACCTAAGTATATATGTAATGTCATGCACATTGTTGCACGTACTCGTCGGTAGCATCGATCAGAAACTCTATAACAGTTGGCTGCTAGAGATATATCATATCAATGCATGCACCAGATATGAGCGACGAAGTCTCATCAATCCCTAACAACTGATCACATAGATCAAGTCAATCAGTCAGATGGGTAAGGCCCATAACAACAACGTTGTTAATAGGGGTGGAAACAGGCCAGACCAAACCAAACTTTGCCTTAAACAGGTTTGACATATATCCCAATTATAAGGCCTAAGCCTGACCTATGAGCCAGTAATAGGCTAATTTTTAAGGCTTGGCCTATCCTTTGTAAAAGCTTGGTCTAGCCTAAAAAGCTTATTTAAATGCTTATTTTGCAATGAGACATTTAAATAGACTAACAGACCTACCTTTAAATAAGCTAATATGACTTTATATATGCTAATAGACCTACTTTTAAATAAGTCAATATGCCTTTATATAGGCTAACAGAACTAAGTCTTGAAATAGACTAACGGGCCTACTTAAGGCCAATAAACCTTTGTTATAATTTAACATTCACCTTCTAATTTTATAGATATTCACTATTTTCTTACTCTAGTCTTTAGTCGATGCGGGACTTGAAGATATACAAAGTTACAAAATTATTAGAGGCATATATCTTCAAGTCCCACATCGACCAAAGACTAGAGTAAAAAAGTAGTTACCATCTATAAAAGTAGGGGTAAGGGTTAATTTATTATTTTCATTCTAATAAATATATTACATTAAATATGTTAATAAATATGTTATTTCTATTCTAAGTTACTAACTTAGGTTTTAGTTATTGACTTTTATTAAAATTTAATTAAAAATATATTAATATATTATAATAAATTAATAATTATAATTATTATAATAATATATATTATATTATATATAGTTAAACAGACTAAGCTAGTCTGCTAAACTTAAAAGACCTATTAAATAGCATGAAGGCTGACCTTTTTAGTTAAACATGCTTTTAAAAAGTTTTGACCTAACTTATTTAGTAAACAGGACAGGCCATGTCAGGTCTTAAGCAGGTCAGGCCATAGGCCCCTAACGGGCAGTCTGACTTATTTCCACCCCTAGCCGTTAATAGGAAGACCTGATATAATAATGATGTCCTCCAACGTTATGGTACACTCTCCAGTAGGCATGTGGAATGTATATGTCTTTGGGCATCATCTCTTAACTAACACATTAATCAATGAGTGATCAATGCTGTAGTAGCCCATATGGGCAATCGCCGAAAAGCCAGCCTGCTGTAGATATGGAAGAATGCATGCAGGGGAGTCCATATGTTTTGTTTTCTGAGCATGTCTAACACGTAAGTGTCGATCCTCATGTCCCTACCAAACATGCTGAGAAACATGATACTCTTGCAACTCCAAAACCGAGCCATCTTCTGGGCCTGGGTTTACATGGAATTCCATCTGTCATGCTGTATTTCAAACAACAACAATAATTAGTGTGGCAATATGAAAAATAATATATAATCTTTGTTATCAATTATAGAAAATAAGGCACAATTAAAAACAACATAAGAATCAATTTATATGAGAGTAATGAAGTCACACTGGTAATCAACTAATATATATTAATAGTATTCGAATACAACATCAAAATGGAATAATACACAATAATATGTATCCAAAATACACATTGATGGTTAGTTAATATAAGAGTCTGACAATGAAAATATGTCATAGATCAATTACATGGCCCTTCTCCATCATCCCAAAAGGAACTCGATTCACTAGCACGATATGTGCCAGAATTATGTTCAGGTTGATGGCATCTTGTACAAGTTTGTCATGGCCTTGCTTCATGCCAATCCATCCCATTCTTGAGTCAGGTTGATTTTGGTCGACATTTAGATCTAAACAATGCACGATTAGGCACCAGAGTTATGTCAGGACCTACAGGCCACCATGGTTCAGCTTAAACTGGTTCAAATTCAACCTCATAAGCTTTGTAAATGTTGTACATCCTATAAATCCTATGCACATATTGGAATGAGTCAATTGCCACGGTAGCACACGTAGCAATCGCATGAGAGCATGGAAAATGCAATGCTTGAAACACCCCACAATCACACCAGCCTTCTTGCAGGTTTAAAGTATAAGAAAGTCCATCATGTTGTGTTACAAGGTTAAAAGCCTCTTCAACCATGAACTTGGTGTTCTGCATATCGTACCAGAGAACTTGGTGTGAGCTCGCATTTGCCATGTTCATTCTCCAATGCTTCAATAAATCATCACTTCAGTCCTGCCCATTAATTATTTTCTCATTCGCCTCATCTTTTCAGTTGATAAAGTATTCTACCAATTTGGTACATATCAACTAAACCAGTGCAGTTATAGGTAGATTTTTGCTACCTTTCAACACTCTGTTGATGCACTCTGACAAATCGGTAGTCATATGACTGAATCTGCGACCACCATCATATGTCAAACTCCATTTTTCTTTTGGAATCGCATTAATCTAATTTCTTATCTCGGTAGTAGCTGTCAACTTCTCCAACCTAGCATTAAACTTCATTGCAATTGGTTCATACCCTGATACAACAAATGAATTAAGTTCGTATTAAGAACTAACTATTAATCTAACAAATTAGAATACAAGTTAAAAATTATAAATGCTTGTGTTAATCAAATATCTTTTCAACTCCTTATTCTAGAATTTGGAGTTAAAATTTAAACTAATGTGCCATATGCAGAAGACATCATACATATTTGGCGGCTATCATCCAAGATATGGATTTGCCACTAAAAGTAAGATACATTTATGTCGATCAAATATCAAGTACAAGCCCTCTTGTTGTGTCACATGTTCTCGAAGGTGGACTAGGAACCAACTCCTAGAATCCTTTGTCTCCTCTTCCACAATGGCAAATGCAATTAGCAGAGGTTTTCTATCTCCATCTTGGGTTATTGCAATCAACAACTTATGACGGTATTTGTCATACAAATGAGTAGCGTCAATATAAACAATGGGCTTGCAATATCGAAATCCAACAACAAATGGTCTAAATGTCCAGAATAACCGAGAAAATACTTTTTTCAAACGATCAAGTCAGTTATGCACAAAACATTCATCGTCTTGCAACTCCACCACTGTGCCTTCCATGTCTCTTTTCATGGCCGCTAGTCATTTGGGCAACACCTCGTAAGATTTGTCCCAATCCTCGAAAACCTTCATAATGACCAATTATTTTGCCTTCCAAGCTTTTCGATATGAAACTTGGTAACCGAATTGACTTCGAATCCTTTCAATAATTAAGCATGCAGGTGCACCGAGTTTTGATCTAACCATCTCTAAAATGCAAGAACAAATCATACGAGAGTCTAACTTGCGGTGATCTAATGACACAGTTGGGTTGACGTAGCTGTGTGGTCCATTATATTTTGTAATCTGCCACACATTTGACCTCTTGCTTTGTATGACCTTAACTCTACAATTACAACCTTCATCAAATCTAGGGCATTTAGCAGTTAGTCTTCATGAATCAAAATCTTCAATCTTGTACTCTTGATGCTTATGAATCGCATAGTGTTTGAGGGTCGACTTCACGACATCTTTTGATGGAAACTATAAGCCTTGATATAATTCATCATTTATGCTCCAAGTCCCACGATGATCTAATTCAGGCAAGTTATCAGGATTCTCCAATGCATCCTAGTTGATATGAAAGGGTTGAGGACATGGTGGCACAAACACAGATTCAGGACCTAAAGGCACAACCATGGATTCAGGGGCAACCGATAATGGAGGGTTTTCTTTTTCTAAATTTTCTTCAGCATCAAAGTTTTTCGTCTCTATGTCAGTGTCTGAATCATAAGCCTCAGCTACCTGTTCTTCATCTTCACTTGTCTATCCCATACTACATCTCTGACAAGTGTGTTATCAGCTTCAACCATTGCACCACCAATAACAAACATATTGCATGGCTTAATTGGATTAGAAGGACCAACTTGAGATTCCGTTTCACCAGGAGCTTCAACATGCTCTTCATGCTCACTTGTTTCTACCTCAACATACAACTCCATCGAGGCCATGTTCGGAGTTTGACAAAAGCAATCTATCATGTAGTTTACATCATCATCGTCTTCTAATGGAAGACCTATCTATCTCAATGGATTGTAGCATTGTGGACATTGATAGACAACATTTGACGCATATACATTTGTTTGGAGCCTCAACTTTGAATGGATCTTATTTTTCAAGATATCCAAAGTCATATTGGTTGTGATTACAATAGGCCTAGGAAGAGGACCTTGATACATGAGATCATTTTCACCATCATACATTATCCCATTAAAATAAATGAGCACATTAAGAGGCTTTACCATTTCAATCTCACTTCTGAAGAATAACAATTTAACACATATACAATTAATTTGCAAGTGTCAATTACAACAAAATTACACATCTAACAATGAATTCATTCAATTATTTTATGTACAAATAACTTCCTAAACCCTACTAATTTGAATTGAACTATATTTAGTTGGGTGTGGATAAGCTAATTCCTGTGGATGTCTATTTGCCGGGCTGTCCACCTAAACCGGAGGCTGTTATAGATGCTATAACAAAACTCCGTAAGAAAATATCTCGAGAAATCTATGAAGATCAAATTAGGTCTCAACGAGAGAATAGGTGTTTTACTACCAACCACAAGTTTCATGTTGGACGCAGTACGCATATCGGCAATTATGATCAAGGATTTTTCTATCAATCACCATCTACTTCAGAGATACCCTCTGACACATTTTTCAAATATAAAAAAGTTCAGTATCCTCCCACGAAGTAGTGAATTAGACAGGATCTTTTTGTACAAAATACAATAATAAATAGCAAATCAATCTTCAAAAATTTCACCGTAATGTAAATGTGAAATACTTATACAAATACAAAATTTATACAAAAAAATGCAGGGTCGTTTGTCTGCTTGGCTAGTAAAACTTGGACTAATTCATAGATCTTTGGGTTTCGATTACCAAGGAATAGAGACTTTACAAATAAAGCCCGAGGAATGGCATTCCATAGCGCTCATTTTATATGTATATGGTTACAATTATCTACGTTCCCAATGTGCCTATGATGTAACACCGGGAGGACTGTTAGCTAGTGTGTATCATCTTACGAGAATAGAGTATGGTATAGATCAACCAGAAGAGGTATGCATAAAAGTATTTGTCCCAAGGAAAACCCCCAGAATTCCTTCTATTTTCTGGGTTTGGAAAAGTGCGGATTTTCAAGAAAGAGAATCTTATGATATGTTGGGAATCTCTTATGATAATCATCCGCGTCTGAAACGTATTTTAATGCCCGAAAGTTGGATAGGATGGCCTTTGCGTAAAGATTATATCGCTCCCAATTTTTATGAAATACAAGATGCTCACTAAATGATAAAAAGAAGAAACTAATCTGCATTTCTGCAACCCCAGATATTTCAAGGAATATCTGTACATTCTCTTGGAATATCTATACATTCTCTTATAGATCAGATAAAGTAATTGTTCTTTACACATTCGTTTACAAGAACTGTTTTCATAATGGACTTTTCATAATGATTCGTACGTTTATTATATTTTTCTTATTTCATAAATAAGAGTCCAAGATATATGGATATATCCATTTTATATCAAAAACAGATGCTTTACTATTTTATTTTCTAACTAGAATTAATATTTTATTTTTCTATATTAATTGTACTATTTCTTTCTATTAATATATTAATATAGAATATTCTATTTTAATATAGAATATTCTATTAATATAGAATATAATTTTTTTAATTTGAAATAGAATTTCAAATTTTAAATATCAATAATATTTCTTATAATACTTATACTTATTATTATAATACTTATACTTATTATATAGAATATTCTATATAAATTATTATATAGAATTTATATATTCTATTTATATATATATTAATATTAATCTAACTAAATTAATAGAATATTCTAATTAAATTAATATAATATTTATTTTTTTTATTAATATAAAACATGTTAAGTACTCAAGAAAAAAAATTTCATACTATTATTCTACGTACAATTAATTCATACAATTCACAATACGTATCCTATTAATCACATTATTAATCAGTCAAGCAAAAAAATTGTAAAATCACTAAATACGTAAAAAATAACATAAATATATAATTAACATTATTATAATAAAAAAATAGCCAACAAATCATAAAAAAAAATTCAAACATTAAAATAAATATTTACATATAAAAAATAATATTTAAATATGATCAAAAGACACCACTTCTAATAACAATAGAAAGTTCAGAGAGTTTAGAAAGGAAAAATTTGTAGTGAGAGTGTGAGAATTGGAAAAATGATGAGAATGACACGAATGGAGCATAGGAGGAAGCTTATATACCTAGGTTGCACCAAGCTTAATGGCGTATTTGACTAGGTTGAGCCAAGCGTACTGGCACAATCCTTGTAAAAACCACGTAAGATGCACGGTTGGTGTAATCTACGTGGATGCGCCACCCTATTTAGCGTATCTTACGTGGTCTAGAAATTATTAAAAAAGTCACATAAGATAAAAAGGTAACAATTTGATAAATAATTTTAAAATTGTGACATTTTGATAAAATTTAAAAAGGTGACATTTAAGTAATTAATTTTTCCACCAATGACAGTTTGATAAAAAAACCAAAAATTAATGCAAACTCCTCCTCCAATATTTTTAGGGTTTTGCACTTTGATATCAGATCGTCTTCCATGACTCCAGAACTTTCTACGTTGAAGCACCACCACCTTCTTTTACACACTCAACAGCGCGAGAAGACACCAGTGAGACGATCACTTTCCTAAAGGCTACCATCTTCCCCAAGAGCCCTAGCCGTCCTTAGGAAACCTGGTCGCTCTCAGAAAGACAATTTGCAAGATCTCTTAAAGATGATAAATGTATAGATGATAAATGTTGTTATCTTGCTTATTGTTGATGTTTGGATTTTTAATATTGTTAGATATTTTATTAGTTTGTGATTGTAGTTTAAAAATTATACGTACCATAGAATAAAAGAATTTACCTCACTAACCAAAATTTCTATTGTTTTGGCTGAATTTGACATGCTTGACTCGCTAGCTTTTTTTTTTTTTTTTTTTGCTATAAATGATAGCAAAGTATGTGTTATTACTTTGGAGCCAAGAGCAATATAAGAAAATGTTCAAGATTTTTTTTTTTCACATGTAGAGTTCGAACTTAAAATCTCTTGTTATTAAAAAAATCTCAACAGCATTCACCTCACTTACAGACTTACTATGCTATCATTAGGCCAAACCCTTGGGTGACTCCCTGGCTTTTATCTTACAAAAAAATTCGCGCGAGGAATTTTTAACATAAAAATCTTGATAACTTTATGAAAGTTACTATATATTGCTGTTGTCAAGGATAGAATATATTTCCTAAGTTACCACATATATCGTTATTGAAAAAAAAAAAGTAGAAGAGTGATTCTTTTCCTTATTTCGCTTTTGCAATAGAATATACTAATCTTAGATGCTGATGACAATCTTATAACGTACACGAAATAAAAATAAAATAAAATTTAGTTCTAACTTTTTATTTTTAATTTTTTCTTTAATTTTATTTATTTATTTTATGTATCTATTAATTTAATTAAATAAAGATAAAAATAATATATAAAAAGAGATTAAATATAGTTAAAGAAAAAAATTTAAAAAAAGAGTTAGAACTAAATTTTTTTCATAAAAAAACTAGCACTACATAACCTAACGAGCATTAATGTATAAAATAAAAAACACTTACCTTTGATTTGCTTTTTGTGTATAACTACAGCCTTTGGTTTTGACTTTTAGAATTCTTTAGACTACTATTTATCAAACCAAATTATTCTTGAATATGTTTAAAGTATTCCCTGTTCATTTAGATCAAACTTTTCTGTCTCTAAAGTCTAAAATAAAACGATCTAGAAAAGTTGTTAAAGAGCAGTTCATGAGTATATTGGCAGCGGAACATATTCATTAAATACCATTTTTTCTTACATTATTTTACACTTTATTTGTTTTGATAAAAAAAAAGAATATGTATTGAAAATAGTGCTTTTTTTAAAAAAAGAAAATGATATAAGAATGATGTAATAAAAAGTTACGTGTGAATTTCATGATTGATTGGCAGCTATCATGCAAGTGCTCGGGAGGTGGAGATGCACATGCATCAACGATGGTGTTACCGAATTACCTGTCTAACTATTCATGGCATGCAGTTAATCCTTAGAAATAAAGATAGAGAGATAAATATTAATAATTTATGTATATTTATAAATAAATAAATATAGGAGAGTTAATTTTTATTTATACATGAAGGTTATTATATAAAAAAATAATAAAATATAATTATGTACTAAATTAATTTAATTATATATTAAATCAATTACAATCATCTCTAAAATTAATTGTGATAAATCATAATCTCAATTATAATAATTAGGCTAACATCTCTCCTCAAACTCAAGTGGGTATAGAAGAAACCAACTTGAGTTTATAAATCAGAATGCGAAATCCGCTAGAATGATGTCTGAGTTTAGTGTCTGGAGTTTGGAGTATGAAGTTTGAAATCTATAACAGAGTCTGAAGTTTGGAATCTAAGACGAAATTTAGAGTCTAAAGTTTGCCATCAGAATGGTTGTTTGAAACGAAGTGACGGAAAAACAGTGACGGTGAGCGGAATGATTGAACTGGAGTTGACAAAGATGAGGAGAACAACAAAACTAAATCTGAATTTGATGGTGATTAGTAACGATTCTAACGAGTTTCATGAACTCTACATAGCAAAAAAGAGAAACTCTCATAAAGGTGGATACAATGACTCTAATACCATGTTAGAAATAAAGAAATAGGGACATATCACAGAAAATGATACCTTTCTGATACCATGTTATAAATAGAGAAATAGGGACATATCATAAAAAATGGTACATCTCTGATACCATATTAGAAATAGAAACATGGAGACAAATATTAGTAATTTGTGCACATTTTTGAATGAATAAATATAGGAGGGCTACCTTTTATTTATACAAGAAGACTACTATACAGAAAAAAAATAATAAAATATAATTATGTATTAAATCAATTTAATTCTATACTAAATCAATTACAATCATCTTTAAAATCAATCATAATCAATTATAATCTCAGTTATAATTAATCACGTTAACATTAACCTTAGCGGCCTTTGCTGTTATTTTTGAAGAGTTTTGGCTAGTTGCTGAAATAAGTTCTGCAAAAACAATTGCAAAGTCTGTGGCCCTGCTTAAGCAAATGTCTGACATAGTAGAGAATTCTACTTCTTTGAAATCCCAATTTGATGCACTCAATAAGCTCGTGAAGGCAGCAATGGATGTAGCCATGTGCATCGTTAAATTCAAGGAGCTACCATCTGAATATATTCAGAGGACACACCTCCTAAGTCCTATGTCTGTTGGCCAGTGTTCATATTCCTATAGCTGCCTATTGGGTCATCCGAAGTATTGTGGCCTGTGCCTCAAAAATTGCCAGTCTCATAGGCATGAGAAATGAGTAAGCTTAGCTCCCTTTTCGATCACTTGAATCAACTCAATCACTTTTTAAAATAGTAGTGAGTGGTGACCCTCATTGTAATAATTGCAGGTCCATTTCATCAGCCAGAGAGTCATGGGAATTATCTAGTCTGGCTCACAAAGTCAGCAGTATATATGAGCACCTCAACAACCAACTGGCTCAATGCTACCTATATATAGGTGATCACACTATTGACAATTATAACTAAAATCTTAATTAATTAAATTGAGATATCTGTAACCTGAATTCTAGATTCTTCTTGCAGCTTTTTTATGCTCAATAAGAAATTAAGACCTTGTACTGGACTAATTTCAGCGATGCCTAATCATAATTCATAACTAATTCACTTTGACCTTCCTGCATTCCTAGTTAAAGGGTTTTGTCACTGTTGAGAGTTTCAAGAAGTGTTAGGATAAAATTTGATCAAGAACGAATCATATTTGACAATTGCATCCTTAACCTGGTGCAGGTGACAAGAGGCATATAGAGGCCTTCCATAATCTGATCCGTCTTTTCGAGTCAGTTCATGTAGACAACATGAAAATTCTCAGAGCACTGATATATGCAAAGGATGATCTTCCTCCACTTATAGTTGGAACTAATAAATTAAGGGTTTGTTTTTAGATTCAAGTAAACATGTACTCCTTTTATAAATATATCTTATCCCATACCATACCATATAGTTTAAAACATTTTATTACTTATTGACAAGCAGGCTACTCTCGAAGTAGTAAGAAGGAAACATGTGTCACTCCTCATATCAGATCTTGATCTTTCACAAGAAGAGATTTTGATACTTAATTTCTACAATGAAGCACGATCAAGGGGTGAGATTCACTATGAAATGGTATGGATCCCAGTTGTGGACAAAGCAACCTGGAATATTGTGAATAAACTGAAGTTTGAGTATTTGCAGTCACAGATGGCATGGTACAGTGTTCATTGAACCATCTGTGATTAAGTATATCAAAGAAGTGTGGAATTTCACAAAGAAAGCCATTATAGTGGCCCTTGATCCACAAGGCAGATTGTCCTCCCTAAATGCTCTCCATATGTTCTGGATCTGGGGGAATTTGGCCTTCCCTTCACTCGTGAGAGAGAAGAATCCATGTGGATGCAAGAGATTTGGGGCCTTGATCTGCTTGTAGATGGCATTGATCCTATGGTTTTAGAATGGGTAACAATATAATCATTATGTATCTAACTTACCTCACTTTTATAACTGAAAATTGTATTAGTGGGATATGTGACTAAATATTAGCCACTAGCTGTTAAGGATACTGGTACGCTCTTTAAAATTAAAAGGTAGTGAAGGAATTTCTTTAAATTTTATATTGACACAAAAAGTTTCTCTTGCCGTTGTTACAGATGATAACATAAGGTAAATTCATATGCCTTTTATGGAGGTGAAGATGTTGAGTGGATTCAAACATTCACAACCACTGTAATGAATGTTGCAAAAGCTGGTAGGTTCGAATTAGAGATGGTTTATGTGGGAAACAGCAGCGCCAAAGAGCGGATGCAGAAAATGATCAATACTTTCGCCACAAGAAAGTTTAGTCACTATTGGCTTAATGTCACATCCATTTGGTTCTTTTGGGCACGATTAGTGTAAGGTCACGTGGACCCTAAGTCCAGCCAAGAAACAACATTAGTAGACCACCTTTTTATCTTTCGGTGGTGCATGATGGGTTGACAACCCATAAAGCATGGATGCCATGCTTTCCAACTCAATTCCAGCAAATTGTGTATCCTGTTTTCTTTCTATAAATTGAGAATGAAGAAGTACAATTGGACATAGAGATGAAGCAGCAAATCCTCCTCACAGAGAGCCTCACAGAAAGAAAAATAGTGAGAGAAAAATAGAGAGGGTCTCATATAGAGTTTCTGAAGAGAAAAAAATAGTGAGCCAATTTGTGATAGTTTTATCCACAAATTGAAGATACATTATTATTTTTGTATTCTTATTATTTTATATAGTGAAAGTTTAAGTGGCTTACGGGTCCTGTGATTTTTTTCTTGCTCACATTGAGAAGGTTTTCCATGCTAAAAATTTTTAGTGTTATTACACTTATTTTACGTTTCGCTTAGTGCCTATTTTGAGTTCATAAATGAGGGAAATGATGCTGACATTTCTTAACAGTAGTATCAGAGCAGTTTGCCTGGTTGTTAATCCCATAAAAATTCTTAGTATGCTCTGTGGTTGCAGCATTGACTGATCTTCCACATCAGAAAAGATTTTATTGGGATCACTGTCAACTGAAAACTTTATTAGAGCTTGTGGGAGCTATTATCCTGTGTAATTCAAGATGGAGGGTTCTGTTACTCATGATGGAGATATGTTCAAGCTAACTGCTGAAAATTACTCCTATTGGAAGTCGATGATGGAAGATCACTTATACTGCAAGGATTTGTATGAGCCAATTATCTAGAAGGATAAATCAGAAGGGAATATTGACAAAGATTGGGAGCTCCTGAATCAGAAGGCGGTAGCTATAATCCACAAATACATTGATCGCAGTTTGTTCAAGCATGTATCAACTTATACAAATGTGTATGAGTTGTGGACGAAACTTGAATCCTTGATTCAAAAGAAGACACCCAGAAACAAAGCTCACCTTGTCAGACGGTTGGTAAAGTTGGAGTACATAGACGGTCAAAACATGATCGAACATGTGAACACCTTTAAAGGTATTGTGAATCAATTGACGAAGGCAAAAATGAAGATAGATGATGAGTTACAGACTCTTCTACTTCTCAGTTCTCTGCCTAAGAGTTGAGACACTCTAGTTGTCATTCTCAGCAATTCTGCTCCAGACGGAAAGCTTAGCATGGATTCTGTTACAGACAGTTTGCTAAATGAAGAGTCAAGACGGAGGGAAAGAGGCTTGAACAACTAGTTTGAAGCCAACGTTGTTGAAAATAGAGGAAGGAGTAAGAATCGTGAAAAAGGAGGTCGTGGAAAATCACAAGGTAGATCTAAATCTCGCACTAGACTAAATTGTTATTATTGTGACAAACCAGGCCACGGGATGTCTGAGTGCAGATTCTTAAAGAGATATCAACAAGTTGGAACAGTCTATCCTGACCAGATAAACCCAAAGAAGAAGAAGGAAGAAGGAACCACTACTATAGTGGCCTCGAATGATGATAACATATTTCTTGTCGGAGAAGAAAATTATCTAAATGTTGCGTCTAATGACTGCATTTGGATAATTGACTCTAGAGCATCCTTCCATGTAACTCCTCATAAAGAATTTTTCTCATCATACTAAAAAGGAGACTTTGGTACGGTGAAGATGAGAAATCATGTTACAAGTAAGATTGTTGGCATTGGTGAAGTAACTCTGACTACTGAAAATGGAAACAAACTTATGTTGAAGGAGGTAAGACATGTTTCAGACATGTGTCTGAACCTTATCTCAGGAGGAAAGTTAGATGAAGTTGGGATGATAAATCAATTTGGTGCTGGTAGATGGAAGCTCACTAGAGGAAGCATGATTATTGCTTGTGGAAAGAAGGAAGGCTCCTTGTACATCATGCAAGGAAAGATATACAAGGGAGAGACTAATGTTGCTCAAGACACAACCAAAGGATTATGGCACAGACGACTAGGCCACATGAGCGAGAAAGGTTTGGAGATTCTCGCAAAAGATCATCTTTTAAACATAAAGAGGCAGCCACTTGAATCCTATGAAGACTGTCTAGCAGGCAAACAACACAGAGTATCTTTCCAAAGATCAGATGATGCAAGAAGAAGAAACCAGATTCTGGATCTTATTCATTCAGACGTTTGCTCAATGTCTAAAAGGTCCCTTGGTGGTACTCAATACTTTGTTACCTTCATTGATGATCACTCTAGGAAGGTGTGGGTGTATCCATTGAAGACGAAAGATCAAGTTCTTCAAGCTTTCAAGGAATTCCATGCTTTTGTAGAATGAGCATTTGGAAGAAAGCTGAAATGCTTGAGAACTGATAACAACGGAGAATATAGAGGTCCATTTGAAGCATATTGTAAAGCTCATGGGATAAGACATGAGAAGGTACCTCCCAAGACTCCTCAAATGAATGGAGTAGCTTAAAGGATGAACATAACGATTGCAGAGAAAGTCAGAAGCATGCTTTCTCAAGCAAAACTTCCTAAGTCATTTTGGGGTAAAGCGGTAAGAACTGCAGTTAATTTGATAAATTTGTCTCCTCCAAGACCTTTACATGGAGAGATACTAGATGAAGTATGGTCTGGAAAGAAAGCCTCCTATAGTCACTTGAGAGTCTTTGGGAGCAGGGCATTTGTTTACATTCCTAAAGATGAAAGAGCAAAGCTTGATGCTAAGACGAAGGAGTGCATATACCTTGGTTCACCAAGAGATGAACTTGGTTTCAGATTATGAGATCCTACAAACAAGAAGATTGTTCAAAGTAGAGATGTGGTATTCTATGAAGACCAGACGATCCAGGACATTCAGCAATCTAAGAAGCCAAAGACCATCGTAATATATAATTCAGGGGGAGAGATTCCTCAAAAGAATGATGAACCTGATCAGACAACACAACCCCATCAGATGGAGCAACCTGATCAAATAGAGCAACTTGATCAGACGATGCAACCCAATGAGACGAATGAAGAGCAAGCAATGGATAATATTCAAACAGAACATAATTCCCAAGTAAGACGATCCACAAGAGACAGGCAACCTTCGAGAAGGTATTTCTCAGACGAATATGTCAATCTCACTGATGAAGGAGAACCCTAAAGCTTCATGGAAGCCATTGAGACGAATGATAAGGAGAAATGACTGCAAGTCATGGAAGAAGAGATACAGTCTCTAAAGGAAAATAAGACGTATGACTTGGTGAAATTACCCGATGGAAGAAAGGCGCCGAAAAACAAGTGGGTGTTCAAGCTCAAGACTAAAGAGAATAACCCAAACCTCAGATACAAAGTACAAATAGTTGTGAAAGGGTGCAATCAGAAGAAAAGTATAAATTTTGAAGAAATCTTCTCACTAGTGGTGCAGATGACATCCATTAAAGCAATCCTTGGTCTAGCTGCTAAACTAGACTTGAAGATAGAACAATTTGATGTCAAAACAACATTCTTACATGGAACCCTAGAGGAAGAAATTTACATAGAACAACCTGAAGGTTTTGCAGAACCAGGTAAAGAACACCTTGTGTGTCGCCTGAAGAAAAGCCTCTATGGTCTGAAGCAAGCTCCAAGGCAATAGTACAAGAAGTTCGATAGCTTCATAGCCCAACATAATTTTAAGAAGACCTCCACAAACCATTGTGTGTTTGTGAAGAACTATGAGAATGGCGAATCCATCATACTTCTATTGTTTGTTGATGATATGCTGATTGTTGGGAAAGATAAGACAAAGATAATTGCTCTCAAGAAGGCATTGAGCAAATCTTTTGCCATGAAAGATCTGGGTGCAGTAAAGAAGATTCTTGGAATGAAAATCGTTAGAGATCGTTCTAGAATAATGCTGTGGATGTCACAAGAAGACTATATCAAGAAAGTTCTTGAAAGGTTCAGCATGCATAATGCCAAACCTGTGCATGTTCCATTACCTGGTCATCTTAAACTAAGCAAGACACAATGTCCAGGGAATGAAGAAGAAAAAGAAGAAATGAACAAGGTGCCATATTCTTCTGTTGTAGGTAGCCTTATGTACGCAATGATTTGCACAAGACCAAACATTACTTATACAGTAGGAGTTGTAAGTAGATTCCTATCGAATCCAGGAAATGATCATTGGAATGCTGTGAAATGGATACTAAGGTATTTGAAAGGAACTGCCAAAAGATGTTTGTGTTTTGGCAATGGAAATCTAATGCTCATTGGGTATTTAGATGCAGATATGGCAGGGGATGTAGATTCAAGAAAGTCTACATCTGGGTATTTGATTACTTTTGTAGGGGGAGCTGTCTCATGGCAATCATGACTACAAAAGTGCATTGTCTTGAGCACCACAGAAGCATAATACATCGCAATCACTAAAGGTTGTAAGGAGGTCCTATGGATGAAGAAGTTCCTACAAGAGTTAGGTCTGAATCAAGAAAGTTATGCTCTCTATTGCGACAGTCAAAGCGCAATTCATCTCAGCAAGAACTCGACATTTCATTCAAGGTCGAAACACATCAACGTGAGGTATCACTAGATCCGTGATGTGTTGGAAAGTAAACTGTTGCATGTTGAGAAAATACACACTAATGACAACGGGGCAGATAAAATGACAAAGGCTCTACCAAAAGAAAAGTTAAAGTTTTGACAAGAAATTACGGGCTTAGCATCAACCCCGAACTGATCCAAGGATACTTCCCCTTTGGCTGGAGGGGGAGAATTATAGGGTCACGTGGACCCTAAGTCCAGCCAAGAAACAATATTAGCAGACCACCCTTTTATCTTTCGGTGGTGCGTGATAGGTTGACAACCCATAAAGCATGGATGCCATGCTTTCCAACTCAATTCCAACAAATTGTGTGCCCTGTTTTCTTCCTATAAATTGAGAACGAAGAAGCACAATTGGACATAGAGGTGAAGCAGCAAATCCTCCTCACAGAGAGAAAAATAGTGAGAGAAAAATAGAGAGAGCCTCATAGAGAGTTTCTGAAGAGAAAAAAAATAGTGAGCCAATTTGTAAGAGTTTTATCCACAAATTGAAGATACATTATTATTTTTGTATTCCTATTATTTTATATAGTGAACGTTTAAGTGATCTACGGGTCCCGTGGTTTTTCTTTTGCTCACATTGAGAAGATTTTCCACGTTAAAAATTTCTGGTATTATTACACTTATTTTACGTTTCGCTTAGTGCTTATTTTGAGTTCATAGAGGAGAGAAATGGTGCTGACATTTCCCAACAATTAGAAAGCATGTTGTACTCCCAAGTTGCAACATGGCAGGACTGTTGAAAATGACCAGATTATGAGTGCAGTCATGACTGTACTTAGCTTTGATGGTATTGATCAAGGGTGGGCAATATTCTATAGGGTTGCTGCTGAAATGGCCAGAGCCAAGGGTGACACAGCTCTAACCAGTTTGAGAGACTTTGATAAGTGGAAGGATAATATTGACAGAGATGGTTTTGTGCCAGCACTCAATGATTACCTGCGGTAACTTCACACCCCACATCACTGCAATCGCCTAATCCTTCCTGGGAGCATTGGAGGCATACCACAAAAGGTTGTGTGCGCTGAATGTGGCCGTCAAATGGAGAAATACTTCATGTACCCGCTGCTGTGTGGAGTAAAAGAGGAGTGTCCTGTTAAGCACACATTATCTTTATTACTACTTGATATATATATATATATATATATATTTATGTATAATGTTGGTTTGGGAGTTATTTATACTCTTATAACGTGGCGGGGAGCGGGGCTAGTAAATAACTATATTGATATATAATGTCCTGTTTGCATAATAGGTGACAAAGATAGTTTAATAGAATAGACTATAGATATGAGATTTTGACTTTAATATCATATAAGATTTTAACTTAAAATTAATTGATATTAAATGAAGTAGTCTAACATATATATAAACTACACTCAGAAGATTGAGGTAGATGTGAGACTCTAACAATAAGATTCCATAGTATTTTACAACTTAACTTATAGTAAATACTTTTATCAACAACTCTTACAAAGAACAAAAACAGTTTATTGTTAAAAGTAATTGTTCTGACGAAAAAACTAGCCGAAATTGATAAGAACGGGTCCTAAGGATGCGGAAACAAAAATTAGTTGATCTCTTACCTAAAGTCTAGTTCTATGCATTGACCAAAGGCCAATATAGGTGCTTGGACCAACAACGTGGAATGCGTGGCCACCGATTTGCTCCTTTGCATGCGGAGTAAGTATGTGATACAAGCTACATCTCTTTGGAAGTTCTACGTCCCACTATCCTAAACTCCAAGCAATCCAGCTTTCAATCTTGCTTCATTGGTGCCAAAGCCACAAAGAGATAGAGAGATGGGGCACAAAGAAAAATCAAAGGAGCGAAAAGAAAAGAGATTGCAAGAGATATCGCTTTTGAGGACCATTCCTTATTCTGATCACCAGAGGTTTGATTTTCTAGCTATCTACCCTCCTATAGTCCTATGTTAATATTAACTCTTTTATTGTATAATGAAAAATCCTGGTTTGTACGAAATGATTTTCGTAAAAGTTTCACGAATATGAGGTCACATGTTGCTAATGGATGATGGATGTGAAGAACCCTATTTTTAACTTTAACCACTCTTGTATTCTTATGCATTCCCTCTTTAGTATTCAAATTCGTGTAATTCTCTTTGTACAAAATAGCAGTGCTCTTGTACAATTAGCTTTTGATCCCTAGTTTTGCCTTCTCATGATCATGAGGTTGTGATTGTTGAATGCCTGACTATGAACATTGAAATTAGATCGCTGAGTAACTGTATTAATTCATAATCATTTGGGAATAGGACATATTTTAACTGTGTTATTATTTTGTGCATTTGGGTATTTATAGGTGGTGGTCTAAGGAAACTGTTGCTGTGGTTACTGGTGGAAACAGAGGAATTGGGTTTGAGATTTGCAGACAACTTGCTGCTCATGGATTGACTGTTATACTGACATCTAGAGATGTTAGTGCTGGTGTTGAATCAATTAGAGTTTTGCAAGAAGGTGGTCTTGACGTGATTTATCATCAACTTGACATAATAGACTCTTCATCCATCAACCAGCTTGCTATCTGGTTGCAGGAAAATTATGGTGGTTTGGATATTCTGGTCAGTTTCTAAAACGTAATTACTTCCTTATAATCTTATTGCAATTGAATTATTGACTATTTTGGGATCTATCCTATAGTTTTATCCATTTTGATTACTTCTTCTAGCTTGTCTTCTCTACATCTCCTGCCTTTCTATCATGTGCAATAAAGAACTCGGAGCTTTGATTTGTTCATATTTGATCCAGAGAGTGTCTATTATCACTCGTGTCTATTATTATTATTTCTATTCTATTAACTTTTTATTAAATAACTTTTAATTTGTTTTGATTTAATAATTCAAATTAACTCATTTAATTAAAAAATAATGAATAAAGAGTGACAATAAATACAAAAGAGGAACAATAGACACTCCCTTCATCTAGACATACGAAGCAAGGAATTAAACTCAAAAGATACTTAAAAAAACGTTTAATCCTTGTAATTTTGGATAATTTTTAATTAAGTCCCTATAATTGAAAAACTATAAATGGGTCTTTATAGTTTTAAAAATTTCTTTCATTGATTTTACAGAGAGTAGCAGTTTAATTTAACCATGTTTTTATCATATATATGTTTCTAAGCAGATTAATTTAACCATGCTTTTATCATATCAAATTTATCTGCAGGTGAATAACGCTGGTGTTAATTTCAATCATGGGTCTAATAACTCTGTCGAAAATGCTCGTAATGTCATTGAAACAAATTATTATGGCACCAAGAGTATGACTGAAGCTATGATTCCATTGATGAAGCCATCCTCTGCTGGTGCTCGTATTGTAAATGTGAGCTCACGTTTAGGTCGAATAAATGGCAAACGAAATGTAAGTAAAAACTCTTATGTTGTTTCATTTCATATATGAGTAAATAACGTTCAAATAATTGAGTTTTATCTTTAATTCCCTCCCTTGTGAGTACTCTTGAGATTTTGTCATTTTCTTTCTCTGCCCCCTTCTACCTTCTTCAGAGGCAAAATGCAAGTTACGTCCCTCTTATTGGGGATAAACTAAACTTTTTATTTGCACATAAATATCTATGTTTGGAATGTATTTATGCACATTATCTTTCCTCCATATTTGGCTTCTCAAATCTTGCCCAATATGATGAAAGAATTGGTAAAGGAAGCATTAGCTTACCATAGTTTGGTTAGTTAGCTGAGTCATCTAGTTAGTCACAGATGCACATGGGATTAGTTATTGATTAATTACTCTCTTAGTCTATATAATCATTCTATCAATTTCAAATTATCACTTCTTATTTTATCTCAATTCTCTTTATGGCTCTTGCCATGTTTCTGAATTCTTATTTGAAAAATAAAAATGAAAAATCCATCAAATCCCCGCAGTGCCTTCTAGCATTCTCTAGTGATGAATCTATTCAATATATATATATATATATATATATATATATATATATATATATATATATATATTCAATGTGTGGTTTGTGGTAAAATATTTTAATAGTTGCTTTGATATTACAATGGAGCCATTGGTGCCCCATACAATTTATGCTAGATGTAAAACTGATTATAAGTTGCTGGAATGACAGAGAATAGAAAATGAAGCTTTGAGGGAGCAACTAAGTGATGTGGAATCCCTTTCAGAGGAACTGATTGATGGAGCTGTATCTACTTTTCTACAACAAGCAAAAGATGGAACTTGGGCATCAGGAGGGTGGCCTCAAACGTTTACTGACTACTCAGTGTCAAAACTTGCAGTCAATGCTTATACAAAGTTTATGGCAAAGAAGCTTTCTGAGAGGCCAGAGGGTCAAAAGATTTATATTAATTGCTATTGCCCTGGTTGGGTGAAAACAGCTCTTACAGGTTATGCAGGAAGTGTCACAGTTGAGGAAGGGGCTGATACTGGAGTATGGCTTGCCCTTCTTCCTGACCAAGCAATTACAGGGAAATTTTTTGCAGAGAGAAGGGAGATTAACTTTTAAGCAGTTGGAATTAGAAGAATTAAAATGCTACCAACTTAACAAACTGCAAGGGAAAAGAAATTTAAAAGTCTCTGATCCCTAGCGGTCTGTCTTAAGGGCTACCAACACATTTTGAGACTGAGATATAATGATATATAGATGGCCAAATAGTCCATTAATGTCATGATACTGTATTAATGGTCATCCCTTGGAAGTTTGACCATGTTTTATGTCATTAATCGTAAGTTCACCAGCAATTTGAAGTTTTTTTCCTATCATATCATTTTATAAGACATTTTTCAAGTGTAAGTTCATTATTTTGGAGCTTCACTAGTACACAAGGAAAGAAAGTTTTTATCGTTGCTTTTTTATAATGTTCTCTGACAAAGTTGCTGCATGTTTGTTAAAATGAAAAATCTAATATATTCCACTGTGAATCCGAGTCTGTCAACTGCTTAGAGACTAGGGTTACATTTGGTGTTGTTAGAGTATATAGTAGTAACTTGTTAAGTGTGCTGATGTGGCAACTGTTAGTTAGTGCCAGCTCATTGTTAGTTAGATAATTACTTTTCTACAGAGTTTGAGAGTAGTTGTACGGATATTTATACTATAGTTGTATGAATCATATTGATTCAGTTGGTTCGTTCGGAAAATTGATGAACTAAGTCGCAGGCCAGTTCGTCAATCAATCGAGCCTTCTTTTCTAACGACTTAGTCAAACTGTCAAGTTGATTCTTTTTTTTTTCAGAATTAAAATTTAAAAAATGTAATTTTTAATATTTGAATATTATTATTAAAAATTCTTATCATGAAATATATTTTATCATTAGACTATATGTTTCTATTTAGTATTATTATTAATTTCTTAAGATATATTATTCTTTAACTAATAGGTTATTATCACCACTTGTTTGAAAATATTTTTTATCACATACTATTTTTCGTTTAGTATTTGTTAATATAATTTTTTTTATTGCAAGTAGTTTTCATATAATATTTTTTTAAAAAATAGTTTCTTGTTTGTCTAAATTTTTTTATTTGACCATTTGACCTGTGGTCAGATCGTTGATCTAATAACTTGGCTTTCTGATCGAGTCAACATTCAGTCTGGGTTATATAATTATGATTTGGACATCTACTTTTGACCATCCATAGGTTGTGGTGATCAATGAGATAATAAGTAGTGATTTAAATTATTTATGTGATAATATTTTTTTATTACACATAATAAGTTGAAATTATAATTTATTATATCTTACATAAAAATTATTATTTAACTTAGAGGTATTTATCACTTACTGAAATATATTTTTTAATACAAATCAAAAATTTGGTGATCAGTTGTCATAAATTATGATTCTTATTATTTATGTAGTAACATTATTTTATTCTTCGTAACTTGACTTAATTAGAATTCACTATATTTAATATAAGAATCATCACTTATTTTAAAGGTATTTACCACATTTTATGAGTGTTGCAAATAAGTGATCAAAAAATAATTTTAGTTAATAAATAGTAACTTCATTTAATTGAAACTTTTTTCGAAGTTGGTCCATAAATGGACTTCAGAAGACCAGAAAAAAAAAAATCAGAGAACTGCCACTATGCGTTTGTTTCACGGAAAACATTTATTTTGTCGTTTGATATTGAAAAAGAGGGGAGATCGGCTTATATCAGTGTAAGTCTTTTTTGACTTATATTTATTTTTAATCGTTAGATTTACTTTCATCTAATGGTTGAGATTATTTCATTAAAAATAACTATTAGATGAAAGTGGATCTAACAGTTAAAAATGAGTGTAAGTTAAAAATTTACACTGGTATAAGTTGATCTTCCCTTATTGAAAGAGGGGGGATCTGCTTACACCAATGTAAGTCTTTTTTGACTTATACTCATTTTTAACCGTTAGATCTACTTTCATCTAATGGTTGAGATTATTTCATTAAAAATAATCATTAGATGAAAGTGGATCTAACAGTTGAAAATGAATGTAAGTAAAAAAAAAATTACACTGGTGTAAGTTGATCTTCTCTCATTGAAAGAAGAGGGATCGGCTTACACCAGTGTAAGTCTTTTTTGACTTACACTCATTTTTAATCGTTAGATCTACTTTCATCTAATAGTTGAGATTATTTCATTAAAAATAACCATTAGATGAAAGTGGATCTAACAGTTGAGAATGAGTGTAAGCAAAAAAAAAAAATTATACTGGTGTAAGTTGATCTTTCCTCATTGAAAGAGGGGGGATCGGCTTACACCAGTATAAGTCTTTTTTAACTTACACTCATTTTTAACCGTTAGATCTACTTTCATCTAATGGTTGAGATTATTTCATTAAAAATAATCATTAGATGAAAGTGGATCTAACAGTTGAAAATAAGTATAAGTAAAAAAAAATTTACACTAGTGTAAGTTGATCTTCCCTTATTATAAAAAACGTATTTTGGAGGAACTTTTTCTTTTGTTGTTTGGTCCCAAAAAAACGTATTTTGCAATTTTTTTTCTTCTAAATAAACCAAAAAGACTTTTAAGAATTACCATTTTTTATAAAATAATTTTAAAAAGGCATATTTTTTTTTCTAATTTGGTTCCACATCTTTTATTTTTGTTAATTTAGTCTCTTATCTTTCAAATCTCATCAATGTGATCCTAATTAAAAATTTCAACAAAAACCTTAACAAAAATAATAATATATTACTAATGATGATAATGTAACTATGACATAACATTACTGCTGCATCATCAATTTTTTTAGTGAAACTGAAGAAAGTGTGACAAAATTATATTGATTGAGGATTTGAAATATAAGAGATCATATCAACAAGAATAAAAAAATATGACAAATTTAATTAAAAAAAATAAGGAGTTGAAATACTTATTTTTCTTTTAAAACATTATGGTTTAAGGTGAAAACAGATCAGACAAACGAACTTGACTTGTTTCTCAAATGTAAAATTTGAACATGATCTATTTATCTGACATAAGTTATTTTTCATGATATAATCTAAAGGTATTAAAAATCTACTTTATAATAAGATCTTTAAATAAGTCAACAAATTTATATCTAAATAAGTTAACGAGATAAATTAATAGACTTCGACTTTTATATAAGTTAACTGACTTAAATTTTAAAAAATATTATATTATTTGTTAAATTAATTATATTATATAAATATTAAACTTTCATAATATATAATTAAATATGTCGACTTATTAAGCTTAAAAGGTTTTTTAAAAGACCTAAAATCTAACTTGTTTAATTAAATAGATTTTTTAAAAAGTCTTATCCTAACATTTTTAGTGAACGAGTCAAGTTAAAACAGACCTTAAATAGGTTAAGTTATAAGTCCTGAACAAGCTACATTGTCTATTTTCACCTCTAATTATTGAAAAATTCTTACTAAACATAGTGTATTACAGTTGTGCACTAAATCAATCAAGACTTAATATTTTCATGGATCTTTATGTCTCACAATTAATTTTACAATGCTCTATAAAAATATTAAGTCCTGATTAATTTAGTGCACCTAACTGGATGCATCATGTTTAGATAAAAATTTCTTCTAATTATCATTATATCTGTGGTGAATTAGAAAAAGAAGAGTATTTAATAAGAATAATATTTATCGTAAAATATGAAAAAAATAAATTTTAATTTTTAGATCTTACATAAATAATTAATATTAAAATATAAATTCATATAATATTTTTAAATAATCATATAACTTTTAATTATTTTTTAATCTTAATTTTATATATATATATATATAATTGTGTAAAAATTTATTTCTCTCCCAATACATACTCTAATAAACTATATATGCTACCATTAAAAATTCTAAATTTTAGACCTCACATGAGAAGTCTTATCTTCACGTTTATCTCTGATGAGAGCAGCAATGGCCTCTACAACAATAGAACCCATTTCTGTGTTCGTGTTCCTCCTCCTCCTCCTCTTCTTCTTCCTCTCTCCTTCAATGGCCTCAAAGCCAACTGGGAATCCAACTCCAGCAGATTGGCCCCACCAGTTCCACTCGGTGCTGTTCATGAACAGGACCGGAACTCTCCAGAAACTGGACCTTTGGTACGACTGGCCCAACGGCCGCAACTTCAACATCATACAGGACCAGCTGAGCGAGGTCGTCAAATACGACCTCGAATGGAACAACGGCACCTCCTTCATCTACACGCTCGAACCCTCCAACCACGACTGCGAGGTTGTCCATGTCGATGTGGGGATTCTCCGCCCCAATTGGCTTGACGGTGCTAACTATTTGGGTCAGCAGCGTGTTGACAACTTCCTCTGTAACGTGTGGGAGAAAGTTGATTTCATTTGGTACTACGAGGATGTCCTCACTCGAAGACCTGTTAAGTGGATCTTCTACACAGGTACTGTGCCACGCATCACTCCTATTCCTATATCTGTGTGTTTTTTGTCTTTAAGCATTTTAGGTGCTTCTTTTTTTGGTACAACTGAAAAAGAACAAACAGAAAAACAGAACTAAGCTCTAATGAAAGGGATACTCATGGCATCAGCGAGGAGCATTGGACTTATCTCCTGATAAGGCAGCTTCCAGATCTTGAAGGTGTCATCATTTCTTAAACCATCCTTAGCAAACCAATCAGTGCAAGTATTACCCTCCCTCAAAGGATGCTCCATTCTCACAGACCAGTTCTTAGATAATAAGAGCTTAATATCCTCAATTATGCAAGCATATTTGTGGAACAAGGATGTTTAGTTAGCTATCAATTTGAGAGCCTCTTGAGAATGAGTGACAAATAAGCAATCTAAACCTCTGTGTCCAAGCTAGATAGAGACCTTTAAAGATAGCAAAAAGTTCAGCATGAAGATTTGTCGTGGTCCCAATAAAGCTAGAGAAATCACAAATCCATTCACCATCAATGTTTCTGATCAGCCCACCACAACCAACCCTCCTTGGATTACCCAGCAAACTACCATCAACATTTAGCTTAAAGAAATTATGAGGAGGTTTTTACCAATAAACCAGGCGCATACTACGAGGATGGTTGAAATCAAAATTACAGAAATCTGTACGCAAGTCCTCTATCATCATAATAATTTTCCTACTAAGCTCATACTCAGTCCATGTACTAGTAGATATGAGTTTGTCGTTACGGGCTCTCCAAATCCATCAAGTACCAGCAAGAAAAATCCTAGAATAGGAGCCATGCATAAAGGAAAGAATCCACTCTTTTATATTGGAGGAAAAGAAAAGATCTACTATAGAAAGACTCAACCAATCCCAGATCCTTCTGGCTTTTGGATAGTCACGAAGGCAGTGTAGCACATCTTCAAGTAGGCAGGCACAGCGACCACAGGATGGATCAAATGTCAACTTCCTTCACTCTCTCATGGAACCTATGGGGAGAGCGTCATGCCAGATCAACCAAAGAAAATACCGCAACTTTTTTGGAGCATTAATCCTCCAAAGCCAACTCCAATTCTCTTGCTCAGGATGAAGTATGTTATCACGGTGAAGGAGCCATGAATAACCCGACTTCATTGTATAAATACTTGAAGTTTCTGCAGCCCAGACAATTATATCCTGGATGCTACAATTGTGAGCCATCGAAGTTGCTTGGATCAAAGGGGCAAGATTATGATGAATCACTGTAGCTAACTTGTTTAGCTGCCAAGTCTGGTTGTCAAATACAATAGAAATCAGAAGATGAGTATCCTGAATATCAACAAAGGAAACCTGATCACACAAACGACCCTCCTCAAGCCATCTATCAAACCAGAATGAGATGGACCCGTGTCCAACTCTATATCGGTAACCATTCTTAGACACTCCTATTGTCTTGGTTATAGATTTCCAAGTATAAGAATCTCCATTTCTGCCCATTGCTGACAGAAAGGAGGAGCCTTTGAAATATTTGTTAGAGAGGATTTGAACCCAAAATTTATCTTTCTTGCAAATAAGGTTCTAGACCAGCTTGCCTAGAAGAGCAAGATTGCATAGTCGAGCTCTTTGAATACCTAGACCCCCAATTTTCTTAGGCTGGGTAACTATATCCCACTTCACCAAGGGAAAGCTACGAGCCTAGTCTATATTCTTTTGCCAGAGGAACCTGCAAACAGTTACATCAATAGCATCACAAATAGTTGGTGCTTTAATTTTGCCATTTAGCTTGTTATAGCATGTTTGTAATATATAGTTGGTAACCAATGGTCTGAGCCATCGGAGAAGTGTTTTTTTTTTTAATTTCTCTCAAATTATGGTGAATAATGCTACACATGCTTACATACTTCACGTAGAAATTTTAGCATGCTTGTGAAGTAGTAATAAATACATGATCTAGGAAGATTTTTGCCATTAATATAAGTTAATTTATTTAAAATGAAGTTTTGATAATAAATGTCCTTGATAAGGAGGTTAAAACAATAAATTTTGAATGGAAACAAAGCACTCAATACATTAGAAATTGAAAAAGATTACATTTTCATTTAAAGCTTATTATTTTGGCATTTTTAACAAGTGCCTTTAGCAAAATCCTTTAAAATGAAAGTGAGTGTGTTTAAAATCAAAAGTAATTCTTAGTTAGGTACGGTCTATCATAAAGACTTTAATTATTATTTAACATGTATAAGATTGTAAGAGTCATCATAGAAATGTACCAATCTTTAAATATGTTTTTTCACATATCAAATAATGATTTGAGTGGTTAAGAGATGATGTGATAGATCATGCTTACCTAAAAATTTCTCCAAAATCAATGGTAAAACTCGTTGTTGAGCATGCAATAATTTATTCATATCACTTCACATTTGCATAATTTTTACTATCGGATTATAGTTAGCCTCACTTTGATTTCTGCATACCTACATTATAATTCTGTCATAGCTGGTCTCACCTCACATGTGCATCAAACATTTTTCAATTATGGTTCGAGACACAAAATCATGTTAATATACAGCCTAGCCATGGTTTTACTAAACATGTTAATTATAGATCAAACTCATTTTACACACTCCAAACTAGGATTTAAAGTGTATAAATTATAATCCAAACATGCTATTAGTTGTTACCTATCGGTCCTGGATCTTTATCAGTCCTATAGTGATTTGGAATATTTCCTTTGGCATTTACTGAAACTTGTTTCTGATTTGAAGTTTTGCCAATAATTTGGTGAGTGCAGGATATACTGCTCATGTGATGACATTTGAGGTTGGAGCAGTGCTTGATGATCCAAATTGGCAGGCTCCTGTGTACTGTTTTAGTGAGGCCGAGAAGGAAGGGAGTAGCTCCCTCTTAGAACCTGCTGTTAAAGTTGGTTCTTTTGGGAGGTTGACGAGAGGGATAGCCGATACTGCAGATGCTATGTATTTATGAAAGGCATATGCTCTGTATATACTATTATTATGTTATGTCTGTTTTGGGGTGGCTTCTTCCATGCACCTAAATGAGTTTATGCATCTAAAAAATGACCTACAATAATAGGTTATTCTGCATCTATTAATTATTATATTTAAACCCACAATTTTTGTCATATTGCATTTTACTCCTACTTATTATTATAAGTTAGTCCCTATTTACTTTTTTTTTTTTCACAGTAAAACCCTACTGTCATCCTCATCCCACCCACCGCCACCACCCTCACCCCCAACACCCAAAGTACAACTCAACTCAAATGGAGGCCTCCATTTATGCAACAAACCCAACCACAGAAAGCACCCAATACCCATTCAAATCTAGCTATTACAAGAAAAAAAAAAAATCTGGTCCCTTTCTTTTTGTTGTTTACTCTGAAGTTGGGTTTTAACCATTTTGAGTTGCTGCAATTGCAAACATGAACATTTTCCTTTCTTTATCCTTCTTGCTAAAAGTCTGGTGCACCGTAAGTAGAAAGAAAAGGGAAAGGTGACGGGGTCAGCTTGGAGTCGACGATGAGATCTTTAGAGTAAGCTCGATTTCACAGCGAGCAAGGTTATTGTGGCATGAGGAAGATGATTGGAAATTAAAAAAAAAAAAAATCTATGCAAAATTTGTTTGAAGGACTGAAAACAAAAATAACAATACTTATGGGTTAGAAAATAAATACTTTTTACCTTTTAACTAAATTACAATAACTGGTCAAAACATTCAAAACTGGTTATTGCAAGGTATTAAGTGCACCATGCACCATAACTAGAGATGGTGCATTGTAGAATTGGTTGGTGAGGAACATTGTTTTGAGGGAGGGAAAGCATATAATAATTGATAAGTTTAGCCAAATATTTACATGAATTTGCCATCAGAAGCTTGTTGGTTGCTGCAGTATAATTGTGAGCTAACCTCTGAAGCATGGGTAGGAGGAGTACCGGTGCTGGTGCGTGCGCACGGAATGCCCAGACGGCGTGGGTACGCCTTGGGTACGTACCGGGTACGTACCCAAATTTTTTTTTTTTTTAGATTTGGGTACGGCTTATCAGCAGTTGGGTACGGCTAGGTGCGGCTCGGTGCGGCTCGGAGAACGGCTCGGTGCGGCTCAGCCAATTTTTTGGCAAAAACGGTGCCGTTTGACACACAAAATGGCATTTTCTTCAGTTTTCAGAACCCCTTACCCATTGTTCGAATTCGGCACTCCACCCTCATTCAGCAAACGCTCTCCTTCTACCAGAGCAACACAATCTTCAACTCTTCATTCTCCAGCGTCTGCAACTCCGACGACGGTAACTCCGGCGACCCAGCTTCTAACCCCTTCCGAGTCTCTGCTTCTACACGAGCTGCGCGACCCACCTGCCCGACCCAGCTACGTGACCTAGCTGCACAACCCAGCTGCGCGACCCACCTGCGCGACCCAGTTGTGCGACCAAGCTCCGGCGACCTGCGGTGTGGGCTGACGTTTTCAGTCTGTTCTCTGCCATCTCGTCAGTCCGTTCTCCACATTCTGGTTCTGGATATTCCGTTCTCTGCCATCTCGTCAGTCCGTTCTCCACATTCTGGTTCTCGTAAGTCTGCTCTCTGATCTCTACCTTCTACTCCTAATGTTTTCACAAGGCTCTGCAAGTGTTGGTGGTGATGGGTCTGGCAGTGGATCTGCCTCTGGTAGTGGCACAGCTTCTTCTGCTCCTTTGACTGGAAAATATGCAAGTGGTATAGCTGAAAATGGTTGTCCTCTTTGGGCTTATGTGACTATATTGCAAAGTAAAAAAGCTGGAGGAGGAAATGCAAGTTGGAAATGCAATTTTTGTAATGGAACTTACAAGGGATCTTATTTTAGAGTGAGGTCTCATCTATTAAGGGAAAAAGGACATGGGATTAGCATATGTAATGGTGTGCTAAATGACTATCTTCAAGAAATAAAGCAAATAGAAAGAGAGGCTATTGAGAAGAATGCAAAGCCAGTGCAAGTTCCTTTACCTTCTGGCTCTACAAGTTTGAACCCTCCTAGAGTTGATATGTCTTCTGATGGGAGCAAGAGAAGAAGAGGCACTGAGAGTGCAATAGGAAGGGCATTTAATAATGAGGCAAGAGATCATTTGTCATGTGAAATAGCTAGACTATTCTACTCTGCTGGTTTGCCATTCAATGTGGCTAGAAATCCTTATTTTGTTAGCTCATTCACATATGCTGCAAATACTACCCTTTCTGGTTTTCTTCCACCTAGCTACAATGCTATAAGAACTTCAATGTTGCAAAGAGAAAAAGCTCACATATTGAGATTACTTCAACCCATCAAAGACACCTGGCCAGAAAAAGGTGTGAGTATAGTGAGTGATGGTTGGACTGATGCACAGAGAAGACCATTGATTAACTTCATGGCTGCATCGGATTCGGGACCTATGTTCTTGAAGGCGGTTGATGGCTCTGGTGAGTTTAAGGACAAACATTATATTGCTAATTTGATTTTGTCCACCATTGATGAGGTTGGGCCAGAAAATGTGGTGCAAATCATTACTGATAATGCACCTGTTTGCAAGGCTGCTGGAGCAATTGTTGAATCTATGCATCCTCATATCTTTTGGTCACCATGTGTGGTGCACACCTTGAACCTTGCTTTGAAAAATATTTGTGCTCCTAAAAATAATCCAAATAATGAGAGTGTTTATGCTGAGTGTCATTGGATTATTGCTGTTGCTGATGATGTCTTTTTCATTAAGAATTTTATCATGAATCATTCCATGAGGCTAGCCATGTATAATCAATTTGTGCATCTGAAGCTACTTTCTATTGCTGAGACTAGATTTGCCTCCGTCATTGTAATGCTTAAAAGGTTTAGAACTATTAAGCATGGTCTCCAATCTATGGTCATTAGTGAAGAATGGTCTCACTATAGAGAAGATGATGTTCAAAAGGTCAGCCTCTGTGAAAGAAACAATTTTGAATGACCTTTGGTGGGATAAAGTTGATTATATTCTAAGCTTTACAAAGCCCATCTATGATATGCTTCGTTCTTGTGACACCGATAAGCCAAACCTTCATTTGATTTATGAGAAATGGGATTCTATGATTGAGCAAGTGAAGCTAGCCATCTATCAACATGAGGAAAAGGATTTGAATCAACATTCATCCTTCTATGGAGTGGTATATGACATCCTAATTTCTAGATGGAATAAAAGTTGCACACCTCTTCATTGCTTGGCTCATTCACTTAATCCTAGGTACATTTAATTAATTTTCAAGTTCCTAGTTCTCTTACTTTTTCTTAGATGGACTTTGGTTTTTGTCTTATAGTAATCACATCTTATATTTTGTATAATAGGTATTATTGTAGACAATGGCTTGAGGAAGCTCCAAAACGAGTCCCCCCACATAAGGACAATGAGATTTGTATGGGGAGAAACAAATGCCTAAAGGATTACTTTCCGGATCCTCAAGAAAGGCGAGCGGTCACTTCAGAGTTTGTTAAATTCTCAAGTGGTGAAGAAGAGCTTGGCCAATTTGATTGCTTGCAAGATAGGTGGAACCTGACACCAAAGGAATGGTGGGTCATGTATGGAGCTTCAATCCCCAAACTTCAAACCATTGCCTTGAAGCTCCTTTCACAACCTTCCTCTTCCTCTTGTTGTGAAAGGAATTGGAGCACATATTCCTTTATCCACTCCATGAAAAGGAATAGGCTAAATCCCAAGAGAGCTGAAGATTTAGTTTTTGTCCACACAAATCTTCGTCTTCTCTCAAGGAAGAATAAGAACTATAATGAGGGTGAGACTAAAATGTGGGACATTGGTGGAGATGAATGGGATCCATTTGAAGGGGCTGGGATTCTTGAAGTTGCTAGTCTCTCTCTTGATAAACCAGATTTGGAGGCTATTCTTTTCATTGATGATGGGCAAGGAAATGATGAAATTGAGACTATTGGAGTTTGATTTTTGTAATCATCTTTAGAAGTTGTCATGTTGAACAACTTAAATATTGTAATTTCTTATTGTGGATTTGTCTTGGTTGAACAACTTAAGTTCTTTTATATATTTTATGTTGAAATTTGTGTATTTTAATTTGTGTGTTATGTTATCATATTTTATTGTGTGAGATTTTAGTTTTATTATACATATATATATATATATATATATATATATATATATATATATATATATATATATATATATATATATATATATATATATATATATATATATATATTATTTATTTTTTTTATATTTTTATATGTCGTACTGCACTCTAGCTTTTTAAAAAATTTCGCACTCGTACCAGATCCGTATCGGGTACCGATACCGTACCCGTACCCGTGCAACGTAGGAGCTAACCATTGTTTTTATGCAGGCAGATAAATCAAATTAATGTCAGCTCAGCTCATCTCAGAAATAAGGGAAAGAATGAATTGTAATTTCCTTGAGACTTGAGTAGAACGGAGCGAGATTTGTATGTGTGAGATACATATATAATCGAAGTATGTTAATTATGGTAGACCAAGCATCCAGAAATTTTATAAATCTGTAACGAGTAAGTAATGGAATGTATTGTTACTTTTAACACTAACACTCTTGTAAGAGATGCTTAATTGGTTGGTCTGTTGTGCAAGTAGTTACTGTTCTGTCGAAGCTCTAGGTAGAAGCTATGGGAGATTCTTTCTAATAGGGTATGAAGGTTCCAAAAGTATCCTATTATGGCTGATGTTAGCCTCTTATAGGGAGAATCAGAGTGAGAATTGCGTGATCTTACCCCACGATTATGTAATGCTCGTTGTGCCATATGATCTCTCCTTTCTTTCTCTTGTAATTAACTGTTATTATAATATTTTTTATGCCTGAATAAGTTTGGGTGGAAAGTTCTTTGGACGGCTTGAGAGTGCACTTAAGTCTCTTTAGTGAGATTTAAGTATGGTACAAAACCCCCAAGCTCCAAGCGATGAAAAAGTGAATGAGCTGAGTAGGCTTAAAGCTTAAATATGGTCCAGTAACCATGCTTGTGTGCGTAACTGAGAAGATGTTCAATTAATACCAGACTCACTCCCGGTTTATTCATTTAGAGAAGGCTAACAACAACTGGTTGTTTACCTTATATACTCGTGGATTTGCTGCTCAGGTCTTTGATGCATTGCGGGAAAGAGTTATGAAAAACCTTGATAGGCATTCTACCTGAAGCAAGAGCAACACCCAGCAAACCGTACACTCTTTTCCCTTGTATACTTCTTTTTTTTATCTGCTATATTCTTTTTCCTTATATTTTACTACTATTGCTTTTGACATGAATTGTACTATGATGAAATGGCAAAAAAAATAAGACTCTTGGGTGATCAAGTTTTGTTTGTAAGAGAAATTATTTTCTCCAAATAGAAAAATGACAATTTACATTCGACATAGACAGCCATACCATTAACATTGCCATCACTTAAGCAAAACATTTCAAATAGGTAGAAAACGTGTCACCTATGATGCTCAGTAATGGTTTCTTCACATACCGTGACATTTGAATCAAAGTTATTGATGTTTTTCACTTTACCAATGAATGAGGTAATAAAGTGATGTTACCTATCTCTTAAAAGACTAAAACAGTAGTTTACGTGTGCACCATTCCCAAATCCAATCTAGCCATCACGTGTGCAGAGAACATAGGAAAGAAACATGCTATTTAGGACGCTTTGTAACATTTCTTAATGTACAACTGAATTGCACGGAGGATAGAAGTTTGAGCCTTAAATTAACTATGTGTGGAGAGACCTAATTGTATCATTTAGTATCCAAAGAAATTAGTTCTTAAAGAGTATGGTTATCCTAGAAACATTAAAAAAAAAAAAAGGTACTATTTATTGTTAAAAGACAAATTTGATATCTCATGTATACATTTTGAGAAAAAAAAGGAAATAATATTTACTTTAAAAAAATTAATGTTAAGTCACTGTTGAAGAGCCCCTAAATTAGAAATTTGACTAATAATATTAACTCAAATATTTATATACACATTACTTCACATCTTTATATTTTACCATTTGATCACTCACCTTGTTTTTTACATACTTATATTCTAATTTTATAAAATAGACATATGTGAGAGATATGATCCTATAAATGATGTGTTGGTAGCATTTTTCAAATTCCAACTCACATTACATTCTTGTTTTCATTGGAGGAAAGGAAAGCAGCAATGGCCACTGCAATAGAACCCATTTCTTTGCTTGTGTTCCACCTTCTACTCTCCCCTTCAAATTCAATGGCTTCAAAGCCAACAGGGGAGCCAACTCCAGCTGACTGACCTCATCAGTTCCACTCGTTGCTCTTCATGAACAGAAGTGGAACTCTCCAGAAAGTGGACTTGTGGTACGACTGGCCCAATGGCCGCAACTTCAACATCATCGAGAATCAAGTGGGTTTGCTCAAATACGACTTGAATGGAACAATGACACTTCCTTCATCTACTCACTGGATCCCTCCAACCAGGAGTGCAAGGTATTGCATTTCTCTGTGGGGATTCTCCGCCCCAATTGGCTCGATGGTGCAAACTATTTGGGTCAGCAACGTGTTGATAATTTCCTCTTCAATGTGTGGGAGAAAGTTGACTTCATTTTGTACTACGAGGATGTCCTCACTCAAAGACCTGTCAAGTGGATCTTCTACACAGGTAAGTGTTGTGTGCCACCATCACTAGTATTTTTGTGTTTCAGTGTTGAATTATTGCCTGTTACTTGTGAGAAAATCATGCATGAAATTACTTAAATTAAGTGTAATAGGTCAATAACAATATTATAATAATTAATTATTAATTAATTATAATAATTATTTATTAATTAATAATGTGATTCTCTTAGTGTGCTAAATTGGGTGTTCTAGATTTATTTAAAAATTTCTCTTAGTTTATTGTTTATTAGTTGTTAACCATTGGTCCTAAATCTTTATCTGTCTCTATTATTGTTATTTGAAATATTTCCTTTGCCATTTATTGAAGCTAGCAAGCCCTGATCTGATAGTGAATCTGTTTTGATGTTAATTTTGCCGCTAATTTGGTGGGTGCAGGATATACTGCTCATGTGATGACAATTGAGGTTGGAGCAGTGCTTCAGGATCCAAATTGGCAGTCTCCTATATATGGGTGGCACCTGCCCAGGGCGGGGGTGGAGAGTACTTCCCTGCTCTCTGACCCTGCACCTCAACTATATTTTTGTCCCTAATCTTATTTCCTGTCATGAGATAATTTTTTTTTTATTCTTAATCTTCGAATCTTCGTCGGTATTTGTGAAGATTTTCCGTTATATCAAAAAAATAAATAAAAATTTAAAAATAAGAAAAAAATAAAATAAGTTATTTTAATATTTTAATTTTAAATAAATATAAAATTTAATAAAAAATTACTAAAATATATATATTTATTTATATAATAATGCTTATATATATATATATATATATATAAAGAGTATTTTAATAATTTTACAAGGACGTAAATCTCGCAAGACGGGGAGTATGATATCTATCTTTGAATATATCACGAGAAGATTTTTCTTTTAATTTCCATTCTCGTGAAAAAAAAACCTCGTATTTGGAACTCTATTTGGGACGGTCCCTGTAGGGATCCTCGAATAGCGAGGAATTTTGCCATCCCTACTCTTATATACTGTTCTGATGAGGCCGAGAAGGACAAGAGTAGCCCCCTGTAAGGATCTGCTGTTCATGGTGGTTCTCTTGGGAGTTTGATGAGAGGGATACCCGTTCGGGAAACTAGGTAATTATGAAATAGTTGATAGCATATGCACTATAGTTCGATAATTTTGATCCACTGTGATGTAATCATGCATTTTGGAAATAAGGGGAGTAAGGGAAATAATGAACTGCAATAGATTAATAGTCCTTAGACCTTCTGTACCCAACAAAAAAAGGTCCTTAGACCTTGAGTAGAAGTGTAATAAAGGCTCGTGGATTTGCTATAGAGAAGTGAGCGAGGCTTGTGTTGAGATATAATCGAAATGTGCTACTTATGGTAGACCAAGCATCCTGAAATTTTATAAAATCTGTTGCGTGGGAATTATGGAATATTTTGTCACTTTTAACAGTTAATTGGTTGGTACTTGGTCCATTATGTGAGTGGTAACCATGCTTGTGCATCAATAAGAAGATGTTGTGGCAATGAAAAAAAGATAATTATACATTATTTTTAATTGTATATGTATTATTTATATTCTTTTTAAGAGATGTGATTGAATGAAAAAAAGTAATAAGAAAAAGTATATATAATAAATGATATTAGATAAAGTATAAAAATAAGATATATACTGTTTAATATAAAAATATAAGAGTTCTAGATGAATCACTCCCACTTTGCTCATTTAGTGCCAAGAGAAGCTGGTTGTTTGCATTATTTTCTCATTTGCAAGTTGCATTTGCGTATCGCAACCCTATATTTTTTTTTTTTTGGTGCAAGAACCCTATTCTTTTTAGGCTAACATGTAATTCTACTTTTTTCCCCCCTTGTTTCACGCTTTTATGAGAAAATTGCACACGTTTCCTCTTGTTAGCATTTTTAATTTATAGCTTAGATTCCATTAAGTTAGAAATTATACTGAGATTAAAACCTAGCCCATACTCTTCCATTGAAATAAACTGGTTTTTCCACCTTTGTGATGCACGGACAGAATCCAAAAAATAAAAAAAATAAAAAAGAGTTAAAAGGAATTTAATTAAAAAAAATGCTTATAAATAAGAGAAATTAATTATAACTTTTGTACAATTGAAGAAATCAAGTATTAGAGTAAGGTATACAAACAAGTACAAACTAAACATGTTACATAATATTATTAACAACAGCGATAACAAATATTAATTAATTAATTAATTTATTTATATTATGTAAATGTTTTTAAATCTTTGTCTACAGTTATTGAGATTCGACTCATTTGAAGTGAGAAGTGAGTAAATTTGTATCATTAAAATCAATTTTATTATTTTAATAAAATATTTTATAATGAGATGTTATAATCTGAATCATTAATTTATTTTAATGGCACAAATTTACTTACTTTACACTCTTATTTTAGAGGAGTCTGATTCCTTTATGAGAAACAATGTTTGGTAGCAAAAGTATTAAAAAAGTTGTCTTTGATAGAGTTACAATTTCATATCTTATCAACTTACAACAAAGTTTAAGGTCTGGTAACATTAATTGGTAGAAATGTTTTATTCAAAATATGATGTTCAAATACTATAAAATGAAAGTATTTAAAGGTAACTAAACCTAATCAGAACCGTAAATTACAAAATAAATTATAAAAATTAAGGCAAAAATTAAAAAAAGGTCGAAACAGTGCAAAAATAACTTTTTTTTTGTCTCGAAACAACCTCAACCGGATTAACTCTTTTCCACAATGACGATATCTTCTTGAGTTTTGCATTGATACATAATAGTAATGATTCTGACGTTCAGATCAAAAGTTATGTCCAATTAAAATTAGGTTGACCGTGTGGGATTCTGACGATCAATCCGCTCTAAATAATCTTTTGTTACAAGTTCCACATTAGTCCCCTAAAAACATGACACTAAATGGTTATTCATTTTTTGTTCTTTATTTGTTGAATAGTTTTTATTTGTTTATTTGGTTTTTAGTGTTTGTATATGTATTGTCCACATGTGTGGACATGTCAACATTGTGTTATAATTTTTTTTTTTATTTATAAAAACATGTTACATTAAAATAGGTAAGCAATTTAGCACATGCTGTAACACCCACCGTAGGGTGCCACATTTATGTTACTTTATTACCCAAATACCCTCAAGAGTCATAAAATGTGATATTGTGATAAAATACGAGTTGTAAAATTTTTTTTTTCTTCTTTGATGACAATAAAATAAACTTAGCGGAAAATAAAACTATGATACAACAATCTCACACATAATTTACATCATATACATATTTCACACGTGCTGTCAGGTTTATTTATTACAGACCATTTATTGAAATAATAAACACACTTAAATAATTACAGACATAACTTATATCAGAGTTCACACTCGCCCAAGTTTAACTAAGCAGAAGACCCCTCAGACGGGTCCTCCTCAGGTTCCTCAGCAGGTAGGAATCCATTGTGACGATTAGCCCTACGGACAGGTGTCCGGGCTGACGACACTATGCTAATTTCCGTCGGGACACAATTTCTAGTGTCCTAATATCGCCTGATATGCAACGGAAATTCAACATGAACAAAGATCGTCACACAGAAAAATGGATCCCCACGATACAGCCTACTAATACTAACAGTCAGGTATCCCTCATAAATAAGTCCTCACTCATCTGGACTTGTCCTCCACTCTCCAGCTCCTCCGTGAAATTGTAAACGTACATATCCGAAGAAACTGGCTCTTGACGACATGTTGTCAGAACTCTGCGGTTCCTGATGTGAGAAGTAATTCCTCTTCTCCTTCTAGTACCGTATATTTTTCAACGTCTTCACCCAATATAAAAATAATATACAAATATACATATAAAGAGGTGAGATCATCTACGTCAATACCAGCATGATAGCACAGAGATAACATAACAGCATACCATATAACACGTCATATTACAAATATGGCATCAACATATTATCGATCAAAATTAACATTTAATAATCACAAGACATGCCATCTATATTAAGCATATATTTTAAAAAGTACAATTGTCATAATCAATATTTCACAGATGTAGGCATTTATGTTAATGCATGAACACATAGACTCGATTTCCTACTCCATGGAGCTAAACTCAGGTCGGAGAAATTGATCGAAAAGATCTGTCGGTACCACGTGCTTCAGACCAAGTGCTATAATTATATCTTGCACATCTAACACATACACGACAGTCTTTGTCAGATCTCGATTAAGAATAGTGTCTCGGTCCGGATCATCGGTGTGTTGCATCGGTCTAACCCACGGTACAGAAGAGCTACCAACTGTCCATTGCGAGCAACCCGCACCCCGATGCCTCCAAGGTCAACGAGTGACCTACACTACGCATATTACACCCACTCAAGAGGTGTACGTTTCTCCTAGACAATTAGCCATATACAGTCCATTGGACCATTTTCAATGCATGTGTAATGCACCAATTACCAACCAAAGGTAAATCACATAATTTCTCATACGAGGTTCAAATCTTGTTTTACGTTCATGTATTAATGCCAATTTCGGGCAAACTTCTAAATTTCTTGTACAAGATTCATATACCGATTTTAATCGTAAAATTTATCGTATAATTAACAGCAAAAATACATTACCATGTTTTTCTCATTCGTAAAATATTTTTGTCATATTTTCACGGTCACGTAATATTTTATTACTTAATCAATGATTTATAATATTTCTGTTACGTTTAAAAAAAATTCGCATAACAATTTTCTACTGTATTAAAACGCGTAAAATATTCTTTCATTTTTAAATCACCTAGCGATATTTTTCTATAACATTTCGATCGTGTAAAATATTTAAACGCTTTAGAAATCACGTAGAAATATTTTAACGTTTTTCAAATCGCGTAACTTAAAAATTACATTTTTGAGTTACGTAAATCGTTTTTCACCGTCTTTACCCTTCGCAAAATATTTCTTAACTTTAAAAATATTATTTTGAACATTTCTTATAAAAACATAATTCTTTACATTATTCTCTTCCTATTCTCAATCAAAAATCCTTTCCGTACTATATTTTCTCTAATTCACTTTTTATTTATTTATTCTAACCAAATCATATTTAATTGATTTAATTACTATTTCAAAATTTAAATTTCCTAACGTTTTCCAAAATCCAATATTTAAATTCTACGTTAGTAAATTTTAAGTTACAAACGTTTTCTTTTATATTTCTAAATCACTTCTAAAAATTAATTCTCCTTAAAATAATTTAAAGTTTGATACTTTAAATCCCCTTTTTCTTTTATTTATGCAAATTCTACTTGACAAGACTTTAATTCCTTTCTCAAAATCCTTATTGGAAATTTTTTTTATATTTTATAACATCAAAACATTTTTTTTTTCTAAATTATCAAAACCTTATAGATGGCCATTGGAACCATGCAATATTTTTCTTCTAACTTAAATAAATTTCATTCTTATTTCTACACAAAATAACTTCATGAAAATACTACTTAAAAACCGTGTACACTCTTTTTATAAAACAAACCCTCTTGTTTATTTTCTTTACTTCTCAAATCATCCAATTTTATCATTTATGAAAATATCATTTTTGTGAACACTAATTTAATTAGTGTCTTGGCTGAAATTTATTTTAGTTCAAGGACTAAAAATCAACTTCATTGTTCTTGTAAAATTTTAATAAAAACCCTAGTCTTGGAAGCTCAAAACCGTGACCTCCTCCATGACCTTTGGAGCTAAAATTTTGCTTATTTCAACATACATCCATCATAATATATTCAACATATATCATCATGCATATTATAAACATACCATATAAGCAATTAAAAATTATACTAAGCATGCAAACACAAGTAAATCATACAAAATATATCAAGCATAGGCAAAATAATCAAAGCACATAACACACACATAAATTATTACATGACCATGGATAGGAATCTTCACAAAATAATCCAACAAAAAAAGGTCCTTAGACCTTGAGTAGAAGTGTAATAAAGGCTCGTGGATTTGCTATAGAAGTCAGCGAGGCTTGTGTTGAGATATAATCGAAATGTGCTACATATGGTAGACCAAGCTTCCTGAAATTTTATAAAATCTGTTGCGTGGGAATTATGGAATATTTTGTTACTTTTAACAGTTAATTGGTTGGTACTTGGTCCATTATGCGAGTGGTAACCATGCTTGTGCATCAATAAGAAGATGTTGTGATAATGGAAAAAGATAGTCATATATTTTTTTTAGTGATGTATATATTATTTATATTCTTTTTAAGAGATGTAATTGAGTAAGAAAAAATAATAAAAAAATATGTATAATAAATAATATTAGATAAAGTATAAAAATAAATATATATATTATTTAATGTAAGAATATAAGAATTATTGTATCAATAAATGAATCACTCTCACTTTACTCATTTAGTGCCAAGGGAAGCTGGTTGTTTGCATTATTTTCTCATTTGCAAGTTGCATTTGCATATCGCAACCCTATTCTTTTTAGGCTAACATGTAATTCTACTTTTTTCCCCCTTGTTTCACGCTTTTATGAGAAAATTGCACACATTTCCTCTTGTTAGCATTTTTAATTTAGAGCTTAGATTCCATTAAGTTAGAAATTATACTGAGATTAAAACCTAGCCCATACTCTTCCATTGAAATAAACTATTTTTTCCACCCTTGCACGGATAAAATACAAAATATAAAAAAATAAAAAAGAGTTAAAAGGAATTTAATTTAAAAAATGCTTATAAATAAGAGAAATTAATTATAACTTTTGTTCAATTGAAGAAATCAAGTATTAGAGTAAGGTATACGAATAAGTACAAACTAAACATGTTACATAATACTATTAACAACAACGATAACAAATATTAATTAATTAATTAATTTGTTTATATTATGTAGATGTTCTTTAAATCTTTGTCTATAGTTATTGAGATTCAACTCATTTGAAGTGAGAAGTGAGTAAATTTGTATCATTAAAATCAATTTTATTATTTTAATAAAATATTTTATAATGAAATGTTATAATCTGAATCATTAATTTATTTTAATGGCACAAATTTACTTACTTTACACTCTTATTTCAGAGGAGTCCGGTTCCTTTATGAGAAACAATATTTGGTTGCAAAAGTATTAAAAGAGTTGTCTTTGATAGAGTTGCAATTTCATGTCTCGCCAACTTACAGCAAAGTTTAAGGCCTAGTAATATTAATTGGTAGAAATGTTTATTCAAAATGTAATATTCAAATACTATAAAACGAAGGTATTTAAAGGTAAATAAACCTAATCAGAACCGTAAATTACAAAATAAATGATAAAAATTAAGGCAAAAATAAAAAAGGCCGAAACAGTGCAAAAATAACTTTTTTTTGGTCTCCAAACAATCTCAATCAGGTTAACTCTTTTCCACAATGACGCTATCTTCTTGAGTTTTGCATTGATACATAATAATAATGATTCTGACGTCCAGATCAAAAGTTATGTCCAATTAAAACTGGGTTGATCGTGTGGGATTCTGACAATCAATCCGCTCTAAATAATCTTTTGTTACATGTTCCACATCAGTCCCCTAAAAACATGACACTGAATGGTTATTCATTTTTTGTTCTTTATTTGTTGAATAGTTTTTATTTGTTTATTTGGATTTTAGTGGTTGTGTATGTGTTGTCCACGTGTGTGGACATGTCAACGTTGTGTTATAATTTTTCCTTATTTATAAAACCACATGACATTAAAATAGGTAAGCAATTTAGTATATGATAGAAAATTAGAGCTTTATTTGCTAGCTAAGATTGACACATTGCAAAATTTTAGGTCACATATCTTCTTTTTCTATATTATATATTATATATTGATAATAGACGAATTCAAAATTGCACCTGCATGTCATATTATTTACATGGAGGAGATCGTAGGACCAAGTATAGGTAATAAATGACTCACACCAATCATCATATATGCCAAAAATACATTGTTTATAAATAATTGAAAGAATGCATGGGGAATCTATCGAAACCACATTTATGACCCAAATATTCAAATCCTTTATAGTTATCGCAAACTTAAAGGATTGATTTTAGAGTAATAATAGACGAATTCTCCTGGAATAGCAGACCATATAAAAATATAATGGAAGGAAATATATATAGACTTAAAGAGTTGAAAATTTTGAAAATAAGAGAGAAAATTATGGAATTAAAGGCTTGCCGAATTAAGTAATTTGTTCAACCATTTGTATAATCAGTTTATGACTCTTTTCATATTCAAATTATTAGACTCCAATTTTACAGTTAAGAAAACATTTGTGATTGAAAACAAAACTAACACATCATAATTCTTTGACCCATTTAAAATGAGTTGAAAGCTAATCACATAAAATAAATACACTAATCATGTAAAAGTTTCTAAATTAATGCACCCAATCACTCATGAGCTTAAATTATTTATGGAGAAATCAATTTCAAATATTTGGTCAATTAAGGTAAGGTTTGTGAATGACATTAAAAATAAAATAGGTCATATATTTCAAAATTGTATAAATGAGTGATTAACACTTTTTCATCTTTAATGCTCTTTAGGCAATAACTTCAAATTCAAATCATGTAGACCACACTAAAATAATAATAATAATAATAATAATTATTATTATTATTATTATTTTATGCAATACAATCCCCCATTGATTAGGTATAAATGCATCATCAATACATTTTTATATTTTTTTTGTATTGAAAAAAATTATTTAAATATTTTTATTCAAATTGATTCAAATATTTTTGAATTGTGGAAATTTATAATTGACCATACTAGCATTCTATGCTGAAGATGGAGAACCTGTGTTGCTACACGATGGTGATGTTTTCAATGGGTTATGTGCAAGATGAGCTACTTTGTTCTCCCTCTACAACGTCTCCTCCTATTTTGTCTTTGTTATCACCACGAGCAATCACAATAATAATGAGTTTTATCTCCATTGTGCTCCTCATGAAAACTTACAATGTATTGAACTAATAGTAGCGCCCAGCCATCACGACTTTAGACACAACAATTCTAGTCGTTATGCATCGCAAGGGCACCACCATCGCGTTTCATTTGTGTTTTTGTTGTTTTCATCAGAGGGAATTTGTAAAATGTGATGAGCATATGAAATTTCTATCAAGAACAAAGAAGAGCATATCTTCAAGAACTTAGAAAGAGATTAATGGGAATGAAAAAAAGTAATTTTTTGTTGATTAAAACGATTTTGATTATTTTTTAAAACTTATTTGGTTGTTTGATTTTTTTCTCATTTTCGTTTTTTTTGTTCTCCAATGATTTTTTTATTATTTATTTTTGTGTACATGTGGTAGTTGTTACATTAGATTACATGTAAAAAAAATTACCACATCAAATGACATGTGATAGAAAATTAGTTATTATAGACATCACATGTCAAGAAATTAAAGCATTGAATTGATAATTAAAAATACGTATGATAGATTTTGAGGCTATGTATTTTCTTTTTTATATTATATAGATTTTTTTAAAAAAAATTACTGATGAGATTCTAAGAATTTAATTGTGCAGTCAAACAAAAGTAACTTGAATTAAAAATATTTATATTATGCAATTCTGGTAGTGGTAGAAATATATGTAACTAATTTAAATTAAAAAACCTCGTTCACAAGTCCAGAAAGACATTTTGGATCAAAAGTAGCTTAATTAATGTAAAATAGGTTCATACTAGCCAAACTAGAAAGTTTGAGGTATAAACCCAAAAATATATATATATAAAGGAGAAATTGAACTTTTTATTTTATTTTACTTTAATTTATTTTGCTGATACAATGACAAAAGAGACTTCCTTAATATTTGAAGAAAAATCAAATTTAATATTTAAGTACAGGGAAATTATATTGCTTTGTTTCTATATTCACTTTTAAATTTATTCATTTTCTCTATTATTTTTTGTGTTTGATTAGGTATTTCATAAACATTGTTATGAAACTAATTCTTAGACACTATCACAATTAAAATGTCCTTCTAACAATTATATTTTTTTCATTCATCATTGTACCTAACTCTTATTAATACCTCATCTATTATTTAAAAAAAATTAATATCGTATGTTTTATCTTTTTATTAATTTTCTTTTTGATGAGCTATGTCTTAATTAAAAGTAAGAGAAGCCTATGTAATTTGATTTTTACATAGGAAGTTTATATATAGTTTTTAAAAATAAGGTAATTTAAAAGACTATATATATATATATATGAATGATTTATATTATTATAAATTTTTTTTATACTTATTTTTAATTATTAATTTTACTTTTATTTAATAGTTAAAATTATTTTATTAAAAATAATTATTAAATAAATGTAAAAAAAATTACATTGATATAAATTAATCTTCTTATTGTGTATATGTTTCTCGTATGAAGAATGAAGACACCGTGATTTTATTTATTTAATTATTTTTATTCCTATCCTCGCAAAACCACTGCACACCAGGTTTAGCTTTTTGTGAATTTAACAAAAAGGGTGGAAGAAAAATTGGAACCTCTGCTGCGCTCTCTGGCTCTGGATGATGAGCGATTCACTAGCCAGAGACGAATAAGACAGAGGAACAAGGTACGCAAACACAAAACCTCTAAACTCCTCCAACTTCAATTCAAAGAGCTAGCTGAGTATTCTATGTTCTAGTGTTCTGGTGTCGACCTCTTGTGGTTGTTGTGACCACTGTTGTTCACCAAGATGGTTCTTCTACTCAAATTACCCAGAAATAATTCGATGATTAATTAACATCCATCCTAGTAGAATACCATTTATTTTCTATTAAAAACAAAAAAAAAAAAAAGATAGATAAGATGGGTACTGGGTCGGATTCGAACAATTCAAACGGATGGAACCGTGCTCGTGGTTTGGCGGTGAAGGCTCTGCTACTCATTGGGGGTGCACTTCTCGTCAAGCGTCTCACTAAATCCACCACTCGCTGGGATCATACTCGTTTTGTCTCTCACTCCCTCACCGGCGAAAAGGTACTATTTATTATTATTACTTAAATCTACTATTCTTATGCACTCTTCTTTACTCCTACTACTATTTCTTCTCACTTATTTTATGATCTTTTTTTTTAAATAAAAAAATAAGTTTCTGGGTTTTATTTCATTTTTTGGTGTAGTATTCAAAGGAGCAAGCATCCAGAGACCCTGATAACTATTTCAATATTAGGTATGTATGTTAGTCACTCTCTTTATTTTTTTTTTATTTAATTTAGCTACTCATCTTTTGCTATGTTCCATTTGGGAAGCTTCACATTGCAATCTGCATCACACTAAAAAACACACCCCAATTGTGGTTTTAATTGGTTTCTAGTTCTAATTTGCATTTCATGTTACCATAAGTTGTTGAAGTTTAACCATTTTCTTTCTTCTTTTTTTTTTTTGTGGAGAAGAGAGACTTTCAAAAATACAACACTGAAATTTGATTTTTGCAGAATGCTTACGTGCCCAGCAGCAGAGCTAGTGGATGGTTCAAAGGTCCTGTATTTTGAACAGGTGAGTATTACAATACTAGTCTATAGACTATATAAGTTTCTTCATAGTGAATGATTGTTTTCATTCTTTTTATTTATGCTTTAAAAAATTAGCTCAATCAAGATTTTCTTTATGCTTGTGCTAGGCTTTTTGGAGGAGTCCACAAAAACCCTTTCGGCAGGTAGACTATATATCTTGTGAGCATTCTTATTTACATTTTCTTTTTCTCTTTCTTCATACTTGAAATATGAACAGGAGCAACATGAGCAACATACATTCATAAACCATGAGCTTCTGTAAATATTGTCTGCAAGTTAAACTTATTACCTTGTTGTTTTTCAGTTTTCCCTATAATACAAAAATATCTTAATCTTAATTGTCATCTTTCATCTTTTTGCAGAGGTTTTTTATGGTGAAACCTTGTCCCAAAGAGTTGAAATGTGATGTTGAGGTATGTATTTAGTCACTTTAAAGATGCTGATGCCCTTTCATGAGTTTTTTCCATTATTCTAGCACTTATTTGTATGAAACATGGTCTAATGTTTGTGATAACTTTTCTCTGTGAAGAGTGGTTAAGTTTGGCACACCACCCTTGCCTTGACTACCATGATTTGCTTTGTTTTATTAATGATGTTGATGCCTCTTCTTTGTGACATCTCTAGCTTCATAATAGAATCTTGAGATCTTCTTTAAAGGGAATGAAGCATTACTTTTCCATAGAATGGCATTGAAAAAGAATGTACGCCATGCCTTCCTTACCAAAAGGAAAACAACTTTTTTCTGAACTGTTTTAAACTTCTTATGAAGTGTTTCTGGTTTTATGTCACACAGTGATGCAGGACAAAGGGATAAATGATAATTAAATGCTGGGTTGCTATTTTGGCCGTCGTAGATGAGTGCTCATACTACAGTGATATGAACAGTACTATTCTACAATAGCCCAAAGAGCACTCAACATTCAATTATATTTATCCAACCCTTGTCCTACATTACATGGACACATGTTCTTATATTTTTGCTCTGATTTCTATAAGCATGATTCCACTTCAGTTTTTTTTTTTTTAAATTTTTTTTTCTTTTGCCGCCCTCTTTAGAAGAATAGTATATTCTTCTTCTTTTTCTTGTTACAAGTGGATGTTATATTTTGTTTTAACTTATGGCATGAATACTAACTTCTGTTCCATGGCAGTTAAGTACATATGCCATTAGAGACATGGAGGAGTACAAGAATTTCTGTGATCGATCAAAGGATCAGCATCCACAGCCAGAAGAAGTCATTGGGGTAAGCATGCAGTCATGTTCATACTGTGATCTTAGCTTAGAGGCATATTCTTTTTTAGACATTTATCAATTTTTCGTTAGAGAGAGAGAAAGAGAGAGAGTGAGAGAGAAGTGGGAGAGGAAAGAGATTAATTAAAAGAAAAATAAAATCTTAGGATGTTAAGATGAAATTTAGAGGTAGAGTCATGAAAATAAAGTAAAACAGGAAGAAAGAGATTGGTGAAAAATAAAATATAGTTTTAGGATGTATAAAAAACAATGTAGAAGTATAGTGATGAAAAGAAAGAAAAACGGGAGATAAGAGACTGACAGAAAAGAAGGAAAATATTAGGACATTTTGAAAATCGGTATATAATAGTTGTAGATAGATTGATGGATATCCAGAAACTGCATAGACACTTCATCTGGCAAAAATTAGAAAACCACAGCTGGCATAGACATTTCATCTGGCAAACAATTAGAAAACCACAGCTGAAGTCAAGTTTTCAGTATGTATAGATCTCAAACTGAGTACTGCAAAATATATTAATGATTGAGGATTATATTACAAAGTACCATAAATGCTGAACATCAATTGGCCTGGCCAGTTTTTGAGGTTGATAAAGGCAGTGTGGTGAGTCAAATGCATCTTAGTATCAGCTGTCACTCTTAAATGATAATTGACCAAATGAGCCCCCCCCCCCTTTCTTTCTCGTGCCAAATTTTGTTAAGGTGGTACTATTATAATACTATGACTTACTGAAGTGCGATTTAGAAGCTTGGATGGCTTCTTGGATCTATCACCTGACAAAATGGGGTATGAAGGAGTTTTCTTTCATGAATGCTAATAGTTTAATTTGCAGAAATAAATGAAATACGTTGGCATGGATTTATTTGTCACTTCTACATTCTGATGATAATTTTGTCCCACATTTTTTTTCTTGCTCTGCCTGTGTTTGTTGTTATGGCTTTTCTTAGATTATTTTTGTTTACATCTTAGATTATTGAAAGAATTAACTACATCAATGAAATAACCTTCTTGGAAATTCTGCACAAAAATGCATTTTGATTGGCAGTTTCTTATGTAATTGCTTGTTCATGTGCTAAATGGGATATCATGACAAGTTTATGTGTATTTGAATTCCCTTATGATCTCTAATGCTTGAGACAAGTCTTGCTTTTTATTGATTTTTTTTTTTAGTTCAGTAAACAAGGGTAATACTTCTGTTCATTTTAGTAGTTGACTTTCCTGAACACATGTAGTGTGATTTGCAGGATATTGCAGAACATTTGACAACAGTACATCTTAAGCGTTGTCCGCGTGGAAAACGTTGCTTATACGAAGGTTCAACCCCACCTGGCGGGTTTCCTAATTCATGGGTAATTTTCAGTTCAAACTATTGTCTTAAGATTCTCCTCCCTACTCATTGAACCAGTACCACAGTGTATAAGAGTTGGGATGTAATATCTTCACGCTTTTTTATAGCAGAATGGGGCAAGCTACTGTACTTCAGAACTTGCAGTTATGAAGAACAATGAGATACATATGTGGGATAGGGGTTATGATGACGATGGAAATCAAGTTAGTTTTCTTCAGCTCTCTGTATCTAGTTTGACTAGTTTGATGGATTGCTTTACCTTAATAGTTACTTGCAAATATAGACAACAACAGAGAAAAACATAAACATGAATTATTTCCTATCTGATTGCAGATTTGGGGACCAAAAGAAGGTCCTTATGAGTTCAAGCCTGCACCAACCTCCAGTTTTAATGATATGTTTTCTCCCTTGAATTTCCCCCCTCCACCATCCACGGAGAGAAGAATAGAGGGTTCATTTATTTTGCAAGAATGAAAGCCTTTCATGTAACCACAATGTGTAATTCTGCTACCATAGCTTTCTGTCAAATATAGTGTCTTTCTCGTAAGTTAGTCATTACTATCTTCCTGTCAATATTTTGGTCTCAGTATAAATATTAAAAGCAATATTGCCAATAAAGAGCTGCCTTTTTTGTTTTTGGTCAAGTTGCATGGATATTGCTAGCATATTTATGAAACGATAGAGGGCTTAGTTATGTTGAGGCCATTCAAGCTCAGTATTGATATAAGTGGCGAGGGGATGCATAATTTGCGCCTACGTGATTGCATGTCATCCGGAGATCTTATGGAGAATGTATTAGTATAAATGTATAATCGTTAACTTTCTTCTCGTAGAAATTGATGACCTCGACTCTTAGAAATTCATTGTTTTCCATGTGCTTGCCATGGCCCTAAAAGTTGCATTTTCTGTTTTCTTTCATTTTGAAATTGTTGAAAATATCAAATGCTTCTTGTCACGTTATTGATGACAACGTGATCTCTTTTCACCTGGCAAACACTACATTTCATCTCAGTTTATATATATGACAAATCTTCTCTCCCAAAATAGTTGTACCATACTTTTTTAATTTTAGGCCTTTGCAAAGTGGTAGACGGCAAATGAAACTCGAATTCACTTTTCTGATATTTCTGCCTTTTTTTTTTCAGTTTAACTAGTGAGAACATTTTGGGTTCTTAGCTATTGGAAATTGAACAGTAGGAAATTGCTCAGGCAGAAGCTGAACTAAATAAACAAACGAATAGGAATAAATTAGAAGTCCATGTCTCAGATGTAAAAGGGAATGCAACCAAACATCTAGTCTAAAATTTGCTGTTCAAATAGAAGTATAATCCAGCCAGCACTACAATTCCCACAGCAACTGCAATAGGAAGAGCCTTCCTGTGCAAAGTTTATTATATAATGTTAAGACCAAAATGATGCCAGGGAGTGAACATATTATATGCTAGGCATAAAGATAAAGATTATGGCTCACCCAATTGCTTCATCTCTCTGGATTTCGGCTTTTCTTGCCTTTCTAACTTCTGTATCATTTGCGTTTTTTGTGACAGCCGGTGCATAGGGCCTAAATCTTCGTTTTGGAGCACCACAAACTGCAAAACACCATTTAAAGGCAATGATAATGCAGTCTATCTACTTAGTTCAATGACCCTTCTTTCTTTTCTTTTTTTCACAAGAAGTGCCTAACCATTCCAAACAACATTTTCCTTTCTTAAATCAATATCATTATGAGAGCTTAAATCAACTTAGCGGGGAAAAAATGAGACCAATTTTGGGCCCCAATAAGAGCCTTCCCTCTCTTTGGAATCCACACATACTGTGGATAGGTCTAATTTACATTATCTCTTTTTCTTTCTAAATACACTCAAAACAACAAGTTGGGGAGATGGTATCTCCTTAAATCAATCGAGATTATTATGATCATGATAAAATTGCATGCTTTTGTTACACAACTAACAGGAACTTGATAATTTATATTCACATGGAAAGCATAAAGCAAATTTCTTTGTGGAACAAAAAGATTGAAGTTCCTCTATTAGTAATAGTGGAGGTGATTCAAGTGAAGTCAGAAAGTATTAAAGTAATTACCAGGGCAGAAGTATTTATCAGGCAATTTCTCAAAGGGGGTCCTCTCATTGTAAACATACCTGCATCAATATCAATCCAAGCATAAAATTGCAGTATACAAACAACGAGTCCATAGATTTCAATCATCTTATATATACTGAGAATGATAGAGGGTGATGGAAAAGATGAAAAGAAACCCGCAATCACGACAGATATAGGCTTGCTTGGAAGCCACACGCATGGAAATCCTGGGAGCTCTAGAAGTAAGATGCTGGTGATTAGGATGAAGTAAGAGGTTGAGGGAACCAGAGAAGAATGATGACTTCAAAGCAAAAGGGTTGAAGAGTCGTCGCAGGCCAGCATTGCCAGTGGGGGCTAACGAAGGAGGAGACTTTGTGGTGTGAAAAGTGGTTGTTGGTGCCTGCAGCTGCAGGGCCATTTTCTTTGCTCTTAATATGTATCACACAGTTCACAGATACTGAGAGAAAGAGAGACAAGAAGATAAGAGAATGGTTGTGGAAATAACGGGTGAGTTTGTAAATGTGTAATTGGTTTGTGTCTGAAGCCTACGTGGAAAGCGTGGCATTCCTACTCCCCACACAAGCCATTTCCCACTTTCTGGTTCTTTTATTTTTTTTTTTCTTCTGAGGACTATCTCTTCAGTGTTTTTTGCATTAAGCGCCAAATACCAATGCATTTCTGCTATAGCCCCCACTTTAGCCATATATGTAACTTTTAGGTCCTTTGCCTGACCTAAAAAAGAGTATAGCAAATTAAAGAGCAACAACATTTTTTAATACGGGAGTTTAGTCTCGTAACAATGTCTATAGAATATCTGGTCAAAGACCAAAAGAGCAACATTTTTCAATTTTTTTCTTGTCCCCTGTATTGTTATAAGGTTCTGAAGATTAAAGAATCCAAACTAGAGCTATCCCAAACTTTAATCAGGTGTGTATGAGCGTATTATTGGCTCCAATTGTAACAATATGAGATAACAAATCCAATAGTTTTATGGATAATCAATCTGAACATTCACAATTAATTGGGAAATATTAATATATTCAAATTAATAAGTTAGTACTTAGGAAAACTAGCAGGGACGGATAGAATGTATGAAATATTCTTGTACCTTAACCATGTGAAATTTCAACAAATTCAGGTTAAACAGGATTGTTGGCTTGACTTGGGATGGATAAGTTCTAACCTTAATGACTTAGAATAGTAGAATGGATGTCAATTGCAAGTTGCAAGAAATTCTTAATTTACCGATAACAAGTTGAAGTTATCGTCTAATGAGTATGAAAATTGGCTGTTAATTTCACAAACTTGTGAATTGTGACTTAAAATCTTTCCAAGAGAATTTGTTAGAGGCAAGGGTGTAATTGATTATATTATTCATCACAGTTTGGGATAGACAAAGAAGCAGGAGCAAGATGTTGTTATTAGGTGAGACAATATTAGTTAATTTACATGCTAAGTTCTAAGTTTTTTTTTTGGTTGAGGAAAAGTTTAGGGTGATGGAAAGCTCTTTATAATCCAAGGTCAGAGCAAATCACTAATCTTAACAATGATTTGTAGTAAGATTACAAATCACCAACCAACAAGAGAACTTAAGATTCAAACTCAAGTCATGTTGTTGTCATGAACGAGAGGTCAATAATAGAGCCAACTCCCTGTTGGCTAAGTTCTAAGCTTTTACAACATCAATCCCATGCTGCATATGTATACAATGCCATTGAATAAATTTGCCAAATCTGTTTTACTTAGAGTTAGAACGATTAATTTGAAAGCTAGAACGGCCTACAGGCTGATGAATTCACTAAGTTTTGCCTTCTTTTGCAAGCATGTACCAAGACCTCATGTTCCAGTTGTGATCCAACAGAATTCCAATCAATCCCCATCTTCTCAATTGCATTGTAAATCTGATACTTTTGCATCAATGGTTCTTGAAGTAATACTATGGTCCATGGATGCTTGAAGAGCTTGGTCTGGTCTGGTTGAAATTTGTAGAGGCAGTAAAGAATGCCAATGTCATTTCAGTTACCTAATTCATGAATGTACAATTTGTGAGAGGATTTCCAAAATAATAACTAAGATACAACTAAGTAAAATTATGAAATGATGTGTATGTTCATGGATAGATGTGTCTCTTTCATGAAGATATGTGTTTATATGCGCATGTTGTTATTCATACTGATTGGTCATGAAAAGTTGCTATACATGAATAGTAGTGTTTCTTCATGAAAAGTTGTTATACATAAAAAATTATATTTTTTTTTCAAGAGAGAATTGTGACCCTTCTTTAAAAGAAGTTGTGTTTCTTCTCAAGCGGTCTCTCAATGTCTATATAAAGACATTCTCTATCAAGTCTCAGATGTATGATTAAAATTATTCTTTCTAATCATCTATGTTTTTCTTCTATGCGCAAGAAGCATAGTAGAGAACTATCATTTTGTAAAACATTATTGTTGTCATTGGCTTGGTTGTGTTAGTGCAAGACAAACCAAGTGTTCTTCATTGTATCATGTAGAAAATTCGTTGTTGACTTTTTGCATTCAGTATTTCGGAACTGGTGGGGTGAATTAAACCTAAAGGAATATGTTACAATACGCCTTGAAGAATTATGCATATTCTCCATCAAAGTTGCTGATTTTTACAAGTTTGAAGTGCTATACTAAGACTTCATCTTTGTTTCAGTTCAAGACTTCACAAGACATCATCCCCAATAATCTTTAGGCTTAATTCTTCTATTGTTCTGCATAAATGGCTTCACTAATGGATATGACTTCAGATTTTGTGAAGTTGGAAAGGTTTGATGGAGGGGACTTTCTAAGGTGGCAAAAGAATATGCATTTTCTTCTTACCACTTTGAAAGTGGTGTTTGTCTTGACTATTCCAAGACCAAAAGAACGTGAAGAAGAGGTTATGGATGAGACACATGAAAGGCTCAAATGGGACAATGTTGATTACATATGCACTGGTCATATTCTCAACAACATGCCTAATACGTTGTTCAATGTTTACCAAAACATAGGGAGTACAAAGGAACTTTGGGAGAAGCTGAAGGCAAGATACACGATAGAAGATGCAACAAGTAAGAAATTCCTAGTTAGTCATTTAATAATTATAAAATTATTGATGATAGATCTATCATGGAACAAACGCATGAAATAGAAAGATTTTTGAAAAAATTTAAGCAACATAACATACATATAGAAGAAGTCATTATTGTCTCTTCAAATATAGACAAACTTCCTCCTTCATGGAAAGACTTTAAGAGAAGTTCTAAACATAGAAAGGATGACATATCTCTTAAATAATTAGGTAATCACCTTCATTTAGAAGAAGAGTGTCATTGACAAAATGATACTAAAGAACAATATGCTCATGAGAAAGTTCATGTGATTGAGAAAGGAAAAACCAACAAATCCTCAAAGGAAAGGCCTCGAGATTATGAAAAATCTCATGCAAGTAGTAGTGATAACAACAACAGTGACAATAAAAAGAAGAAAAGGAAAGGTAGTTGTTACTATTGTGGAAAGCCTGGACATTTCAAGAATGAATGTCGTTTTCTAAAAAGGAACAACAAAGAGAAGTGTTCTAATTCAAAAGAAAACCTAATTGCTATCATATTCGAGATCAACAATTGAAGATATTAATTCTTGGTGGATTGACTTAGGTGCAACACGCCATGTGTGCAAGAACAAGGACCTCTTCATGACACTCAAAAATAAGATGAGGCTGTTTTGTACATGGGTAATGCTTCAACTGTCCAAGTTAAGGGCAAGGGGAGTGTGGAACTAGAATTCACTTATGGAAAAGTGCTTACTCTAACTGGTGTATACTATGTACCAGATGTTAGAAAGAATTTAGCTTTTGTACCCCTACTTAATACGCATGGGTTTAAGTCTGTATTTGAGGGAGACAAGTTTATCCTCACTATAGGAGACATGTTTGCAGGAAAAGAGTATCTTTATGAGAACATGTTCAAACTATATATTATTAATAATAGTGATATTTTTGCTTATATTGTTGAGTCTTTTGATTTATGGCATAATTGTTTAGCACATGTTAATTTTAGAAAATTAGATGATATGATGAAATTCGATTTGATTCCAAAATCAAGTAAAAACTTAGAAATATGTATAACTTGTATGCTAACAAAGATAACTAAGCTTCCATTTCCAAGAGTAGAAAGAAGTTCTAAGGTGTTAGACTTAATACATTATGATGTATGTGATTTGCATGGTTGGCCTACTATAGGTGGTAAGAAATACTTTGTTACATTCATAGATGATTGCACTAGGTACCGTTATATATATTTAATGCATTCAAAAGATGAAGTGTTAGATAAGTTTAAGATTTTAAAAGTGAAGTAGAACTTCAACATGAGACTTTCTTTAAGTGTGTAAGGTGATGCTAGTTAGGTAAGTTATGAAGAAGACCATGCTTCAACAAGTGGTTGGGTTTTCACTTTTAGCGCGGGTATAGTTTCTTGGCGATCTAAGAAACAAACTTGCATTGCAGATTCCATCATTGTTGCAGAGTTTTTAGATTTAGCCGTGGCAGGCAAGGAAGCTGAATGGCTTAGAAACTTGTTCATGAAGTGTCAATATGGTCTAAACCAATGGCACCAATCATACTACATTATGATAGCCAATCAACACTTGCAAAGGCATATAGCCAAGCGTATAATGGAAAGTCTAGACACATTGGACTGAGACATAGCTATGTGAAAAATTTGATTACAAATTGAATAATTTCTGTTATTTATATAAGGACTGGACAAAATCTTGCAAATCCTATAAGGAAAAGATTGACAAGGGATTTAGTGCAGAAAACATCAATAAGGATGAGATTGAAGCCCATGTCATAAATAATCATCAATTGTGGTACCTTGACTCACACTTAAGTAACATCAAGTCTTGAGTTCAATGAGTAAAAGTACATCATTAGAGTGGTTGCAAGTACTTACCAAGTTATATACATCCTAAGGTTAAAAGTATTTGGTCTCATAAGTAAAAAGAGGTAAGGTTGAGCTTTGTTCTTAATAGACTTATAGCATGTATACTTGCTGAAGTGTTTATTATGGAGACACTTCTAACAGAGTCTACTTATATGAGTGTGAAGTGGGGCCACTTCTTAGAGTTAAGGGGTTGACTCTTAAAACACTCATGAAAAGGATACAAGACATAATGTAACATTAAATGTGTCATATTAAGTACGATAATCAATGGTGCCAAAATCTTATGTGTAAGTTATGCACACTTGTTCATATGAATTAGATGGTTCAAAGGTTGTCTACCATTCTACTTCGGACTAGTGAAACTCATGACTTACTAAGTAAAGATTCAAATCACTAGATACCTTTATTTAAAGCATGAGATTTCCATGATGATAAGGATTTGGTCTATTTTGAAAATGGTGTGAGATTGTGAGAAGATTTTTAAAATAACAACTAAGACACAACTAAGTAAAATTATGAAATGGTGTGTCTGTTCATGGAGAGATGTGTCTCTTTCATGAAGAGATGTACCTATATGTGCATGTTACTATTCATAATGACTCGTCATGGAGAGATGCTATACATGAAGAGTTGTATCTCTTCATGAAAAATTATACATGAAAATTTGTATCTCTTCCTTCACATCAACTTCTCTCATATATACTCACATGTAGACCAACTAAGGTAATTAACACCTTGTTATTTGTAACATATAATTATTATTAATAATAATATATTTCATTATAAAAATATTTTTTTAAAAAATAATATATCTACTTAGACACAAATTAAAATATTAACTTTTTTCTTAATAATTTGTGTCATTTTTTTTAAAAAAAATTCTTCTAAAGTGAGTTTGTTTTTAAAGTAAGTAAATAAGGGTATATCGACCCTTAAATTATTTAGTGAGTTAAGATCACGATATATTTTATTAAATCAAGGAGAGATACATCATTTCTTATTCACTTTAAAAACAAGTTTACTCTGGATAAGACTTTTTTAAAGTGAGTTTACATTTAAATTGAATAAGTAGGGGTCTATCCTCTATTGATTTGATAAAGTGCATAGAGATCTCAACCCACTAAATAATTTAAGGGTAGATACACCTTTATTTATTTACTTTAAAAATAAACTCTCTTTAAAAAAACTTTTTTCGCTCACTTTAAATAAGCATTTTTCATTATTTTTTTAGGTGGGTAGAATTAGGAGTGTTCATAACTCATCCCAACTTAATAACTTGTCCAATCAAAAACTAATTGGGCTTGGTCCTAGTTCTTAAAATTAGACTTAGAGTATTTTTGGGTTAGATTTAGGTTACATTTTAAATTGACCTGGCTTAAGTCTGGTACTATATAATACTTTAAAATTTATAATTTTTTTTAAATTATAATAAATTATAAGACTTATAGACATAAATTAATATTTTTTTGCATAACAAGAAAATAATTTTGTATTGATTATTGATATAATTTATTTTAAAATATTCCTTAATTTTAATTTTTTATTTTTAAAATTTTATTATTTAATTATATATAATGTCTAAATTTATATATTTTATTTAAATATTAAATCAATAAAATTTTGATTCGATTACCAATCAAGTCATCATCAAGTCAAATATAAATTTAAAGAAATTGACCTATCAACATATTAAATCTCGTTCCTATATACATCCCTATATAGGACGGTAGATCATAGAAGGGTCAATCAATATGGATTAATTTAAAAACCAACCGGCTATAAAATTCGAAATATTACATTACTTTTACTTCAAAGAAAGTCAAACGCCAAATATACTCAACCGTGGTGAAACTTGAAACTCCGTTGCCACTTGCCAGCCACATACCACGCAGGCCACCCACCACCCTAACCAACCAGAGCATAAACAACAATTATTCAATCACCGAACCGGTAGCTTTCATAAGAATCAATCAATCAATATCTTCATAAAGAAATGGGCGATTAGGAGGACAAAAGCATCAAACCTTGTTATTATTATAGTCACATGATACATACCAACAAATTATTAATCCATTAAGAATTAGTCCTTATTCTGAAGTTAACTACTATCATCAGAAGAGGCAGACATAAACAAGAAACCTATGATGTATTGATGTCGTCATGATTTTTTCCATAGTCGTGACCCAAGTTAACGACTCTAGCATGCAATAAACAAAAGGCAACGACTCCTAAAGCAAGAAAAAAAGTTTACCATAGAGCAATCAAGCTGCAAAATGGATTACATGGTCTATTGAATTGTCTTAGAAAATATCGAAATTTACAATGTCAACAAAAACCAACGTCTCAATTACCAACCCCTATGAAAACTTGGGAGCATTGACAAAGATATGTAAAGAATCCTAATAGCCTCAGAAAACTGTTACAACTGCTACCAAGGTTTAAGGTCACCCATAGGGCCAGCAGTCCAATTCAAAACCTTCTCCCTTGGTTTCAAGAATATACTCCTGTCATGCGGCAATTTACGCGCAAGGCCGTTTAAAACTTGATGGAAAGCATCTCCTGGTTGAGCAGGTTGAGGGAATAACATAGCTTGCTTCATGGAAGGGTTAGCAAGCAATCTCTGCTTCCTTAAGATAACTTCTGGTGGGATAGATGTGAGTATAGTATCTAACTGAGGGACATCCTTCTCATCAACAAACACCCCTATCTCTTCCCATGGGATTGCATCAGCAAATGGAAGAACAATATCATCCGCAATAATAACAGGGATGCAACCAAATATCACAGCTTCAACCAGTCTTGGGCTCCAAGGGGCCCACCCAAGTGGGCACAAACAAAACACGGCTCGTTGCATGTCCTCGTAGTATGTGGTTGGATGATCTGTGGAAATGTCAAATAGTGGATTGTCCTTAAAGTTTTCCCACACTGCTGCTCTTGCACCTCTGTAAGAAAGCGAAGTCAAGTCAGTTTGAGCATTCAGGATCATTTATTGTTCTTTGTTTTGTTATGAAAGCATCAAGACATGGCACCAAACTTCATGTACAGTTTTACTTGATTTTCAGTCAGAATATTAGGAAGAACAAATTTTAGGTCATGAATGCAATTTATGCTTGACAAATTTCAATAACTATTAAATACAATAATTATATAACACAGAGTCATTGCTCCTTGCATTTTCAATAAAAGTATGCGAGTGATTCGTCTTATGAAGATATGCTACAAAAATAAATTAAAACCCTCATATATCCAAATCCCCTCCTTTGAACTTGTGAGTTGTAATAAGACATACCTTGCATAATAACCACCTTCAGGGTCATTTCCAACATCATAAAACAGTCCTCGGAAGTAAACAAAAATGGACCTGGGAGTTTTTTCGGGAATTAGGTGGGCATGCATTTTCTGTGGTGGAGCATATGGAGGAATGGTGATTGAGCCCTCTTTCAGGCATACATGATTCCTTTGTCCAAATGTTTGAACCAAAGTAGCACGCTGTAGCAAGTGAAGAATTCCTCTTTCAATCGCCTTCTCTTCCTGGAGCAAAATAACATGATAAAAATGCATGTTACAAGACCCATGTACAACTATTATAGTGGAAACTGAGGTACTTCTCAAGAAACCATATAATAGGTTTCAAATGCTCAAGTAGAACTAACAGTGATATAATAACATAAAAAAAATGATATACTAAATTCCTTACTTGATAATGGAAGCATGCCCCAAAGTCATGAGGAGTCACAAAGAAATGATCTGCCCCTTCTGTCCTGTTCCAATAAGGCCAGTTTGAAGAAATAAGCTGTATGGCACTTCTCATCATTCGCGGTGACTTAAAAGGTAAAGGGAGGCCATTTGGTGTCAAGTCACAGGTGGTGTATACAGGGGTATAAAACCAATCGGCTTCTCCAGGATTAAGGGTTCGGACAGGGCTCGATAAGAGAAACCGGTGCATAAAGATCTCAGCAGCAAACATATGAGTGAGGCATCTTGGATCCTTTTGCAGAATTTTCTTATTATATTTGCTTGGAAGTTCATAAACAAAAACCTTCAACCTTCCCACTGGATCATCTTCCAACACATCACCAGCACTACCTACAATTGGTTCAACCACAACATGCTTAGTAGTCTTATTTTTATCTAAATGAAATATATACTGATTTTAAAATAAATAAAATTAAAGAGATTTCAGAGACTTGCATTTGACTCCAATTTATCTCTTGAATCGAAATTGCTTAATGCAAGTCATTGAGAAATAGTAGAGAAGACAGATTATTAGCTCCTAAAATTTCCAAGCAACCAGGCATGTTTTTCCTTTGTTTGTGTGCAGGTATTATCATAGTTTTATATAAGTTCTCCTCTTTTATGCAAATGCCATTCCAGCTGCTTCCTAACTGAATTGAAATCTAACTGACGATACATTCTCAAATTTTGTATACCATTGTGGTGAGTTCATTTTAATGTCTTCATAACTTTTAAATATACACCCTGTTAGGGAGCAGTGTCCATATTTAGAGATAGCAAATGCATATAGAACACAGTATGCAAGCAATATTTTGGCTATTACCTTTTCCCCTTTCTAGCTGCAATAAAAAGAGCATGTTATTATAAGGTTTGAGCTAATGATTTGTCATTCAGATCTTATCAACTATTAAAGAGGTATTCTGCAGACTTTCAATTTTTAATTAAATTTACATTAAGTAACTGTTCATAAACAAAATATATATATTTTAAATTATAGCAGAAAAGAGAGGGAAACAATGGAAATGCTGATATTTTAATTCTAGTGTCAAAACCGGAACTCACAAGTCTGCGAGAAAACCCTTGACAGGATTTGGGAAGCCCCCAGATCTGATTAATTAAAGCATCTAAAATTTACTCCATTCACCTCTACCTTTAATGAGAAATAATGCTCCGATATGGCATATCTTCAATAATAATTTAAATTGACAATTACTCTCTCCTCTCTTTTCCCTTATTAAGTAAAAGAGAACATACCAGAGCCTGTAGGCATAACAACCTATTTATCTTCTTATGTGAGTGTGAGTGTAAGTAATTGGGGAAGCTGCGGGGGATGCCAACCAATATGTTTCGCAAACACTAAATAAATTTTCATATGTTCAATGGAAATGAAGCACAACCCATTCATTATCTTAAGGCTATCTTTTCATGCATTATCTTTATAGCATCTGCTACCTTTGCAGCTATGCTTCTTCCAAACTCTTAAGCTAATTTGCATTTGCCCTACCGAACTTTGTTACAAATGAAGAGGCCAGCAACAAAAAACTCAATATTAAATTAATGGTAATTCCTCCTCCTCATCCTCATTCTATATATATACCAGAGTATTGCATTTCCTTCAAGACTACTAAAGGCGTGAATCAGGCTAGGGCATGACAAAAATGGAATATGCTATGAAGTGTTGGGGTCGTGGCCTCTCTCAAAATATTGAACCAGAAACATTTTCGTATATAGTATCTAAATAGCAGGTTTGACATTTTGAAATTGAGGTTTAAAGAATAAGTTGATATATGCAATGCTCAAGAACCAACGCTTTGTGATTGAAATGCTGAACAAAAATGTAACATCTCAAACAAAAACAAGTCAACAACTTAGGTAACAAACATTTCCTAATCAACTTGAAGCACAATAGATCTTAATGAAATCCACACTCATAATACACAGAAACACGCCACTGAAAACCATAACATGAAATGGTCATACCAATGTGAAAGCTAACCGGAAAGAAATTAATTACAAATTGAATTTTGAAACCCCAAATCAACAGAAGAGAACCAAACCAAACCAAACCAACCAAATCAACAGAACTTGGGATATGGCAAACTCAAAGAATCAGATGAAACAAATTGACAATAAAATCAAATCAAATCAAACTTAGAAGAAAACCCACCTGAAATTCTCTCAGTAGGTTGATTTCGACCCAGCTCCACAGCACCAATTGTAAAAACAAAAGCAGCACAAAGAAGGCCAACGAAACCCCACTTCCAAAAATTCATTTTTTTTTTACCTTTTTGCTTACCCCAGAAACTCTTTGATCCAAGGAACCTCACTGATATGGCTGCAACTGCAAAAAACAAAACTTGAGATTATAAGGAAAGGAAGTCAATTGTAGTCAGCAGAAAAAGAAGGTGATGATGATGGTTAAGATGTCACAAGGGAGAGTAGTTGTGAGACATTTCTTAGCATTGGGGCTTCAGAGGTTCATCATCTGGAAGAAAGTGATATGGGTTCTTCCCAGAGAGAGACAGATTTGAATATTTGAGGGACCAAAAGATAATGGATTTGCTTTGAAGAAATAGGGACAAAGGACTTTTCTTGTTACCAACTCTGAAAAATGAAAAATAAAAAACAATGGAAAATGGTTTATTGTTGAAGATTGAAGAAGAAGGATGAGGAGGAAGAGGAGGTGGTGGCTGGTTTTGCAAAATTGCTGGTTTAGTCTGGTTTTGTTTGTGGTTTGATGAGAAGTCCATCTCAGAATACCATATAGGCACCAAAACCCAACTGTGTCACGTTGTTAAGTTCAACCATTAATTAAATTAAACGTTGTTGCTTTTCTTTTCCTTTTCCCTTGTGTCACTGTATGTTTGTACTTGTGTATGTTTGGTGCGTGTATAAAGAGGCTCTGGGAGGAGGATTTTTTAAAATAATTTATTAATAAATAAGTATTTATTAATCATTGATAAAAGGATTTACTTATCTATCAATGGTGGATAAATATTTATTTGTCTATAAATTATTTTAGATTGTATTTGATATATTTAATAGTATAAAGTATGATAAGATAAGATAATAAGATAAGGTCGATAGTATAAATAAATTGATAAACTCTTATACTATCAATTATTTGAATGCATTTAATATAAATAATTTGATAATATATATAATTATTTACTATGACTATATTATCCTTAACATTTTTTATCATCACATTTTACTTGTCAAATTACTAATAAAATAATAATAATAATAATAATTACGAATTTAATAATAATAATAATAATTATGAATTTATTAATAATAATAATAATTAAGAATTTAATAATAATAATAAATAATTATGAATTTAATAATATTAAAAGTGATGGGTAGTGATGGGAAGAAAATCTTATCAAGTTATATTATGGGGTCATAAAGAGGATAGTGTTATACTATTTGAGTGAGATAAAAAACTTTGATCGGATTTGACTATCTTATGAGGTAGACATACCAAATATCTGATAAAGTCTAATAGTATTAACTTATACTATCAGATCCTCCTTATACGATGCACCAAATATAACCTTAGAGGATCCAAATCTGAGGACTTGATAGTATAAATTAATACCATCAGACTTTATCAGACGTTTGGTATGTCCACCTGATAGGATAGTCAAATCCGGTCAAAACTTTTTAACCCACTCTAATAGTATAACACTATCCTCTTTATTACCTCATGATATAACTTGATAAGATTTTCCTCCCACCACTACCTTTCACTTTTAATATTATTAAATTCATAATTAGTTATTATTATTAAATTAAATAATTATTATTATTATTATTAAATTTGTAATTATTATTATTAATTTCGTAAATATTATTATTATTATTATTATTATTATTATTATTATTATTATTATTATTTCATTGGTGGTTTGACAAGCAAAAGGTTATGGTGAAAAATGTTAAGGATAATATAGTTATAGTAAATAATTATATATAGTATTAAGTTATTTATACTAAATACACCAAATGTCTGATAGTATAAGAGCTTATCAACTTGCTTATACTATCAGATCTTATCCTATTGTCTTATACTATCAGATGTACTAAACGCAGTCTTAGCATCATAACTATTAGTGAAGTATAGACACGGAAATGGGACACAATATAAACACGAATATAGGGATATGTATCTGGGGCATTTTAGCAGCGTAATTCTCTATGAAGTATAGACATAGAGATAAGACACGATATAAACACAAATATTAGGATACATCAAATTTAAAAAATTATAGGATACATAAACGATATATATATATATATATATATATATATATATATATATATATATATATATATATATATATATATATATATATATATAATTTAAAAAATTATAATTTATTAATATTATTTCTATAAATTTAAATATTTATAATATCTTAATATATTATATGTCGATATTAATATTCTTCTACCTAATAAGTTCCTTCTAAAAAATATGAAATATAATTTCTATTGACATATTCTAAGAAATCTTCTAAACTAACTTCTCTTAATAGAACTAATCATGTACAAGTACATATACATAAAAAAAATAACTAGAAGGAATATTGGTGTGAGGCAAGTTTCGGTGACAACGAAGTGGAAGACTTGGTACGAGCAGAGGTAGAAGAAACAGATAAAAATAGTGATATGTGAAAAAATAAAATTTAAAAGCATAATAGTGTCGTATGAAAAAATAAAATTTAAAATATTGGTATATAAAAATAGTGATTTGAGACATTAGTCATGTAATTGAGCTTGGATAGGTTACGAACTTACTAATTGAACGTTAATCATAAAAATTATTTTTTTTAAAAAATATTAATAGATCATCTTCAAGTCGTGTCTTAGACATGTTTAAGGGTGTCTGAAGCTTATCTAAGATGTGTTTAAACTAAAAAAATAATCTTTTTAGTCAAAAACATAAGACACATATGTTATACGAGTATTTCTATGTGTCTAACATAAACACATATTTAACATATAGACACTCTTCAAACACAGATACACCTCAAAAATGGAATATTCATCCTTCATAATTTAGAACAGACGTCGAAATTTACTACTCGCCAAAATTACCAGCATAATAACCAAATTGAAATTTACCTTTTCAATAATCAATAATTATACCTTAGCATGTTTGATAACACTTAAATTTTAAAAAATAATTAATATTTTTTAAAAGTTTTAAGGGAATTCTTGATTATAAATTATTTTAAACATAAAATAAATTAATTCAAATATGCTTTACAATTATTTTAAGAATTAAGACAGAAGAAAAATAATTTTTGAAGGCCTACATTTTCACTTTTTTTTGTTTTTTTTTCCTTAAAAAAGATATAGTATATGTTTAAATTAATGGTAAAAAAATTATGTGAAAAATTAATAATATGTATAGTGGATTTTTAAGAAAGGAAAAGATTCACACCCAATAAAATTTGGGACCGAATGTTACCAGACACTAATAATGCGTGGAGGCCACCAAAACTGCGATCCACGCCTGTTTTTTCAACCATTGTTGGGCTATAAAACTCCCGCTAATGTATAGTAACTTACGAAGCACAGAGACATATATGAATATATGAATATGGTATATAAAGACATGTTAAATTTAAAAATTATATATATATATATATATATATATATAATTGTAAAATTTTAAAAAAAGATTTATAATTTATTAATATTATTTTTATAAGTTTAAAGATTTATAATATCTTAATATATGTCATATATATCAATATTTGTTACTTAATAAGTCTTTCTTAAAAAATATAGAGCATAATTTCTATTGACATATTCTAAAAAATCTCCTAAACTAACTTCTCATAATAGAGTTAATCATGTACAAGTACATGTGCATCAAAAAAAAAAATAACTGGAGGAAATTTTGGTGTGAGGCAAATTTCAGTGACGACTAATTGGACAGCTTGGTACAAGCAGAGGTAGAAGAAGTAGATGAAAATAGTTATATGTGAAAATATAAAACTTAAAAGTCTAATAGTAACATGTGAAAAGATAAAACTTAAAATACTAGTATATGAAAATAGTGACTTGGGATGTCAGTCATATAATTGAGTTTGGTTGGGTTACGGGCTTATTAATTGAACGTTAATCATGAAAACTAATTTTTTTAAAAAAAATATTAATAGGTCGTGTCCAAGCTGTGTTTTAAACGTGTTCAAGCGTGTCTGAGACGTGTCTACTTGTGTCTGAGACGTGTCCAAACTAAAAAATAATAATTTTTTTAATTGGACACATTCAGACACGCAGGATATGTGTGTCGTACGAATGTTTCCATGTGTCTGATGTAAACATCCAATTTTGTCAGGGACATTTAAAAAAAAAGATTTATAATTTTATGACAGGAACCCATAACTCAGTTGACCCATTATTCATCCCATTCACCCGTAACCTTATCCATTAACCCACAACTCATATACGATTAAATTTATCCTAAACAAATCCTAGCACTTATCCTAAACAAACCCCAATAGTCTTCCTAAACCTAAAACTCATCCTAAACCAACCCCAACACTCATTCTAAGCAAACTCATCTCAAAACTCATCACCATCACTCTTCAAATCTTAATTTTTTTCTATTAAAACTCATAATCTGCACACTTTCCAACACACAGACTTTGGCCTAAAGCTAATACCCAAGCCATATTTACTTCTTTTCATCACGTCCCCTTCTCTGCAGCAAACTCCAACACCACTTCTGCTAACTCAATTCACGTTGACCTCTTAACACTATCTCACCACCACTCACCCATAATCACACGTCCAACCTTCATCTTCTACCACACCACTCAAAGCGTGTTCACCACTCTCATCCATTATACAAACACCTCGTAGCCACCCTTCACGCACTTACCCATCATCCACAACCATATTCACCGTGACTCACACCATCACCAACCATCAATGCCACTTTCTTCCATTTCTACCTTAATGCAATTCTCCAAATAGCCACCATAATCACTACACCTTCCCATCTTCATCACAAACACCCATGACCAACCACCCAAACCACAACTGTAACATTATGCCTAACTTAATGATACTAATCAGTGTTACAGTAGCTCAATAAATCTGGTATTGGTTACCTGATAAATTGGGTAACTATTTAGGTTGAATTGAACTTAAATCTATAATACTGAATGTGAGAAATAGCTCAGAAATTTAGCTTAAATAGCTAAGAATGTATAAATAAATATAGAAAATTATTTCTAAGTTATAATTGCTAGGAATGAGCTATATTAAATTTTTAGAGATCAAACGAATTAGTTTGATATTTTTAATAACACTGAGAAAGTGTTTATAAATTAAATAAAATAGCTAGATAACTTCAAAAATTATGAAACTATTTGATGATGAAAAATGGAATATGAAAAATATTTTGATATAAAAAATAAGTTGAGACAAGTACGTTTACTTACCTTACAAGTGCGATTTAATTTAAAAGAAATAGTGCAGTTTATTTGATGAATGGTAATGTATAAAAAAATTATGGAAAGCAAAATATAAGAATTTAGTTAAGATCTTTGATTTTTAGGAATACTCATGAAAGTTGGAAAACTTGGTTTGAAAGATTAATGCGTTCCTAAGAGACATAAAAGTTTTAGGTGAATTTGTTATATTAAATTTAGTTTCCACTGTTTTGAACCTCATATTTCTTATCATTATCACTATTCACACTATTCATTCTCTCTTTCTCATTTCACTTTCCATTCCATTTTTCCTCTCACTCGTACGCTCCTTCTCCAATCTCACGAAGCTCGGTTGCTCTTCCTTACTTGCTCGTTCATTTGCCGTTCTCACTCTCAGCCGGTCGCCCTTGCTGTTCCTGCTCGATCGCCCTCGTTGTTTGCTCACACTACTCTCCCTCTCTAGTTCGCTTTCGTCGTTGCTCAATTTGGTCCATTCATTTTCTTCCTTTTTTTGTTTCTATGATTCTCACTTACTCTCCTTCTTATCTTTATGAGTGCTGAAATGGAGGGAATGTGGGTAGAAATGGAGAAGCAAGAGCAACAGAAACAAGAGAGAAAAGAGGGAGAGGAAGGGTGTGAAAAATAGGGACGAAATCAAGGAGCCATGGAGTATGAGATAGGGGGAATTTTCTTTGACATTTCATTTTATGTTTTCTTAAATTTGAAAATTGTTGTTTTGATAAAGACTTTGAAATGGAAAGATTGATTATATGTTAATTTTAGCTTGAGCTTTGGATTGGGATAAAAATCCCTATTTGATTGATTGTTCTAAATGTGTCTTGGTTAGTTGAATATGAAAATTTTGAGGAATTGATTAAATTGATTAATGTTTGGGCTCCTATAATTCACAGTTGAGTTGAATTTAAGGGGGCTGAATATTTTCTTTGAATTGCTCATTTAAATCTATTAATTTATATATATGTGTGTGTGTGTGTGTGTGTGTGTGTGTGTGTGTGTGTGTGTGTGTGAAAGCTGTAATGTTGAGCATGAAAAGAAAATGAAGATTAAGCAAGGAAATGTAAGATTCAAAGAAAAAGGATTCACCATGAGGTGGGGGAAATGTTCTTTTTACTCACTCCTCAATTAATTCTTGTTTTAGTTGTTGTTTTAAGAATGAAAAAGAAATGAAATTTCCATATTAGATGTGGTTTTCATACTTGGTTATCACCCTTTTTAAGCTTAATAATGTGTTTGTTCTTGATTTTTGGAAGTAAGGATATGAGATTGTGGTTGATGATGATTTTAGGATGACTTTGATGTGGGTTAATTTCTATTTTATTTTAGAATAGAGCCGTAATTGTTGCAGCAAACTTTCTACTATTGTTTTGATTTCACACAAGGATCATTTTTATTTGGTTCTTGAGAGTATGATGCCCTATTGTTATGTAATATCATTTTTATGATGTTAAAGATGATAGGTATAAGAAATGTTATGTAAAGCTTAATTTATTTAAGTTTACTTGTGATTATAATTTATTATGAGATAATGATGATTTATTATAATGCTTTTTGGTGCTATCTTAAATGTAGTTAAGTATGGATTATATTTATGATTGTTTATAAAAACTAAGGATTGAAAGAGGATGATTACATAAATGTATTGAGTTTTTGATGAATGTTGTTTTGTTGAATGTCTCACGGCTAGGTTAAATTATAATGATGTTAAAGTCTTTATATTGTTCATTTATTGTTTGTATTAATGTTGAAAATGAAGAGAAATATAAATTTTCATTGGATGGTTACTTGGTGTAATTTGTGATTGCACCATGTGTTTGATGAGGTCTCTTTGTCTTAATTTTTTTTTATCTTTTCCTAGTGGTTATTGCGTTGAGTTTAACATATTGATTTAATGGGAACATCGTTATAATATGGTTGAATATTTTAAAGTATGTGGTTGTCCTGTTTTAGAACATAAGTTTTATGTATTTAGCTCAAGTATTAATATTAAATGTTGAATGAAAATGCTTGTTTTTAGACCATATGTAGGTCACGGCCACACCGTAAGGAAAAGAGAATGAGTCTCTTGTGGAATTATATTCTTGGCTGTTGATTTTAGTTAATAAGTTTTTCTTGATGGCTATTAAAAAGGAACTTTGACTGTGACTTAATCTATGACTAATGATACTTGTTAATGATTGTAAAGGCACTAAGGTATTTGAATCTCTTTAGTATTAGTTAAGTTAGAAATGAATGGAATCATATGTATAATTAAAGTTTAAGTTATTATAAAATAAACTAGAGATTCTTTTTAATTTAGGTTGTCATAGCCAAACCCTAGTGTACATGGTTTTTATTAAAGTTTGTAATTCTTCGTAAATTATATTCGTATGACAATCAAGTGGATTAAAGAAATGAAGGGTATTTGATGAGTTAAATTGGTCATGTTGACTGAATTGATATTCAAGGGATAAAGTATTCTTAAATACTTAATATGATAAATATTGTAATGTATTATCATTATTTAAGTTAGTTAATAGGTTAATAAAGTAACTAAGGAATGTGTATTGAATAGAATGGATGAATTAATATTGGATGCTTTAGTGTGCCTTTGTATGAAAATTAAGCTATGGGTGGCAGTAGCCACCAAGGTAAATAAGGTGGTAGTAACCAATTATGGTAAATTAAATTGGTAACAATCACTATGATAATTAAAAATGGACTTAATCCTAAAGAGATTCCAACGAGGAAGAGATTATAGCCATAAGTGAATTAACCTACTTATGCATGTTAAATGTTATTAATGGGCCATTGCCCAATTATTCAGAGATGTAGAGGAATTATGGGTAATGTTTATGGGTAGTTCTCCTACTACTCTATAAGTATAAGGAATAAAGGCAAAAGTACTTTTGAGAGTATGTAAGTTAATTGTTTTATTAAGGAAATGTTTTATGCAATGCAAGTATTAGTATTTTTTTAATTAAAAAAATTGTCTACCTCGGAAATGAAAAGACTAAGTTTTGGATTACGCTACTTTTTCATTTATTATTTATGTAACTTGTTTTTAACCATAGTGGTTAGATTTATTATGATATCATATTTTATATACTTACTACTGGGAATTTCATATTCTTACCCCAATTTCTTATTTTTATGGTAAATCCAGGAAATGATCAAAGCGGGAGCGAAAAAGACATGGAAGACTTGGCATAGCTATTTCGTAATTATATATATATATATATATATATATATATATATATATATATATATATATATATATATATATATATATATATCACTAATGTAATTAGTTTACTAGTTTTGTATTTATGCTCTCGTGGCTTACTTTAGTTCTTTTGTACATATCTGACATATGTTGTATATTATAGTAATTTGTCAATTGCGTGAAAAATTATTTTGTTCTCTTCATTATTTATCAAGGGCTCTATATATTTATGGGTTGTTAGTTATATATAGGTTATATTTACGTTTAAGTTTACAAGTGACAACCTTAATTCTATTTACCTGAGCATATTAATAATATAATATAGTATCTAGAATTAGGGTGTTACATTTTTATATCAGAGCAGTTCATCATGTCGAGCTAGTGAATGGACTGACTATGCTTTAGGGTAAGACCAAGCTTGAAGCTTGAAGCTTGAATCTGAAAGTGAGGTAGGGGAAAGCTCTCATCTCATTTTCTTTCTTTCATTGATGTTTCTTTGGTGTGTGTTGTGGATGAAAACTTTTGTTAAAAATTTAGATTTTCTATAGTAATGGGAAAGGTGGCCTTGAATCAAGGTCCATGAGGGAAGTGTTCACACATTTTATTTTCTTGTTGTTTACAGCTTTTTGATTGGATTGAAATTCTAAATTTAATGTAAATTTAGAGGCTTGGCTGCCATTTGAGTATGAGAACCCTAACTTGCTTCATGTTAAACCAATTAAAGAAGTGTTACTTTATATGAACTCAATAATAGGAGAGATAACTAGAAGCTTAGCTACCATTGTGATTGAGAACTATAACTCATTCTATATATATGAAGCCAATAATAAATGTGTTATTGCAAGCCTGGCTGTCATGTTATGATTGAGAATCATAGTTCACTTCTTATGAAATTTATAATATAAATGTGGAATGTATATTTGTATGTGAAATATGCATGAAAATGGTTTTGTTCAGCAGCTGCCCTGCATAAGAAAGATATGTATTTGCACGTGAAACATGCTAGTCACCGCCTTGTATATATAAAAGGTGTAATGTAATATATATATATATATATATATATACATATACATATACATACATATATATATATATATACATACATATATATATATATATATACATACATATATATATATATATACATACATATATATATATATATATATATACATACATATATATATATATATATATATACATACATATATATATATATATACATATATATATGATAAGCAGATCAACTTACATCAGTGTAAGTCTTTTTTGACTTACACTCATTTTTAGTTGTTAGATTCACTTTCATCTAATGGTTACTTTTAACGAAATAATCTCAATCATTAGATGAAAGTGGATCTAATGGTTGAAAAAGGAGTGTAAGTCAAAAAGACTTACACTGTATAAACCGATCCTCTCTCTCTCTCTCTATATATATATATATATATATATATATATATATATACATATATATATATGGAGTGTATCAGGTGAGAGGCGTGTTTATTATGAGAGGGTGAGATGAGTGAATCTTGACCATTGGATCTTACATGAATGGTCAAGATTAGAACATAAATGTATGTAACTTTTTTAAGTGGTCACATGACCTTTAAGTAACTTTTAATCTTGATCATTCATGTATGGTTGTATGGTCAAGATTCATTCATCTCACCCTCTTATAATAACCATTCCTCTCACTAGATATGTCTCATACACACATACACACACATATGAGATTACATGTATGGAAGGTCACGGTTAAGCTATGTAACTTGTTACTGGTACATGTGAAGCTTTGTTTTTACATGTTGGTTAGTTGATTGCTGATCATGCAAGCTGGTCATGTTTTAAATAAAATAAAGGAGTTAGATAGTTGATTATTGGTTATGGTTTGAAACTAAATAATAAAGGGAGTTGGTTTATGCACTATCATGGTACAGTAGAATAGTTTGTTGTGTAGCACATATAAAATATGTAATCTTGCTTGCTGATTTAAGTGCATAATAGTACTGCATGCTTGATATATTGGAATATGCATTGCATACCTTAAATATACATTGCTTGTTGTTCATATTGGTCTCGGTCAAGCTAAGATACTTGATGTTATTTCATGTGAAAATATACCTTTTTATATTGGTGATGCTTATCATGGTACAACTGAGATGTGTGTTGCCTTGTATATGATAAAATATGTTTTTGTATGCAAAATGGAATTAGTTTTAATGCAACCAACCTGCTATTGTTTGAATAAAAGGCCACGGTACAGTAGTGGCACAAATTGATTGCATTCTTGCGTATGTCAAGATTTATTTTAGTTGATGGAACTAGTTATATCATATGAGATGCTATATTTTATTCAATCATTAAATGCTTGATATTATTAAATTGTTGTTAGTATTTAAATGAATCTATGGGACCTATGGTTGCCATGTTGTAATTAATGCACAAAAGCATTGTTTCACAGACTAAAATTAATAAATAATGGTAAAAGAACATATTGTCATAGTTTATGACATAACCACACATTGAATTTATTAAAGGATGTGGTTACTTGAATGAAATGTTGAATGTAAGCATTATGATGCTTTATGGAGGAATTAAATGAATTGTATTTTTTCTTGAACCCAAAGTTGTATTATTTGGTGAGAATTATGATATATACTTTGTATGGAATGAATAATATGTATGTATATAAATGAATGATGTTGAGGAGCATATCGATATATGCATTTTAATGAATAAGGTTGTTAAGCATAGTATTTAGAGGCATTAAAATGAAAGGATAAGGGTAGATTGAGGTTGAGTGAATTACTCCCTCTCTGCTTGAATATATATGGAATGATTAAATAATTTTATATACAATGAATTATATGAATGAAAAGTATGGGGACTAAAGTTATGTCTCTCTATTATGCAAAGAAAAGTAAGGTTATGTGGAAAGTAAATGAAGGAAAAGTTTTAAAATATTCTTGCATGTTTTGTTTTCAAACTTGTTACTTGTTATTTCCTTGTATGAATGACCCTACGGCTTGAGCAAAGGTCTCTTAGTGCCTAGGTTTCTAGGTATTAATGAATGTAAGGCAAATTAGTTCATTCATACTAAGTAGTGTTAAGTGGTTGATGCCCTACTACTTAAAGAGGTAATACCCATGGTATTCAAAAGAGTAATACTAGGTAGTGTAAGGTAGATAAGGAACAGAGGTTCTCCTACCCCTTCCTACTTAAGGATATACAAGGATCAAAAAGACTTCCTAGAACAAAAGTTTTCTTATAAGGGCTTCTTGGAACAAAAGTTGTCCTAGAAGAAAGGGATCCTTGGAAATATGCAAGTAACATGTGTTTTCTGTATAAATGTTTTAAAAGTAAATTTGCATGTTTTGGTTTTCAAACTTGATATTTGTTATTTCTATGTATTTGCTTTGAGCTAAATGTTTTTATAATGCTAGGCACGACTCGCCGCACAACCCAGATCTGGTCGACCACACCGTCGACCGCATCGCACTGCTTACCGCGATAGCCGCCCCGCACGACTCACCGCATAACCCAGATCTGGCTGACAATCGCCCTTCACCCTCTACACACGTTTTGTCGAACCCCTTTGCTCCCATTTCTGTAAGCTCTTAGTTGTTGTTTTGTTTTTTTCAAATGCCGTAAGTTTTTTTTTTTTGGAATAGTGGGCTTAAAGTAGTAAACTCATTAGGCTGAAAAATAAAAAAAAAATGAAAGAAATAAAAAGATTAAAAAAATAAAATAATTGAACCTCTTTTTTAGAAGAATAAATGAGATTAATTGAGTTGTGATAACTTGTTAATCTTGTAACCTTTATAATCATTTGAGTTGTGACAACTTAATGATTTAAATCTTCTTCTTTTTTAAATTAAAAACAAAATCAAATAATTTTTTAAAAAAATATTTTTTTTCAAAGTTAAAAATAACCAACTCACAATCGTTGTTTTTAAAAATTACGCGACTTTGAGTTCTTCATTGCTCCTAAAGATACGTAGGAGCAGAATTTCTATTTCGTCAAGCCAAAAATTAATTTTTCATAATTTGTTTATCTCTTTCTTTAGTTTTTTTTTAAAAACAAAAAAAGGTAAAACAAATATATTTTGAGATTATCAATTTTGCATAACTGATTTAAGGTACATTCTCAGGACGGGTGTGTTAGGGGTGCTGTGGGATTAAGTTTCCACCATTCCCTACGCATAATCGATTTCCGAATCCAATCTGGTTTCAAAGACTATTTTCTAAAAAAAGATTTTCAATTTTTTCTTATTTCAAATAAAATTGGTAGCGACTCCTAACAATGTATTTGTTCGCCACTCCCTCTGCGATCCCAGCCGTGACAAATGGCGACTCCACTAGGGATACTTGAGAGTCAAGCCCATATAAGTTAGTTGTGTAAAATCTTTGTGATTTTTGTATATTTGTTTTACCTTTTTCTTTTTTTCCTTTTTTTGTTTCTCACCTTTAATTATTTGTTAATTATTTTGTTAATTATTTTGTTATGCAAACCATAGGATAAAGAATTTCATTTGTGATTTTATTTTGCATTTGTTTTTGTTTTGTAGGCTGCGGGTAGTCTTTAGGATTATGAAGGTTTGTATGCTCCCTACACCCACTGTAACATCCTAAAATTTCGTATCTCGTAAACAGTAATTTTGACAGTTAACAAAATTTTACTATTTAGTAATTTCTAAGCACTGTAAAATTATTTTGATTATTCCGTCAGTGTATTTGATCATTTTGAGTGATTTACTCCGTGTCAGGAAAATAAAAATTTTCGGGCAGGGGAAAAGTTTACGAAAATTTAATTTTTACCGTTAGGTTTTAATTATTTTACGTAATCTGATTTGATATTTGTGTGTTTTCTAATTTTTGTGATTTTATGGGTGATTATGAAATTTTTATGATACTCCGACCGTTTTTGAACTGTTTGTGGGTCCTAGTGGTCTTACGTGGGCTCGGGATGAGTCCCAAAACGTGAAAATTTTTCTACGCATAGAAAAATTTGTACTGTTGAGACGGAGACCGGGGATCTTACTAAACCTGAATCCGGAGACAATTTTAGAAAATTTCTTGTACTGTGTTTTGTACTGTATTTAATTTATCGGAAGATAAAAATACAGTAAATATAATTTTTGTGGGGTTTAGCATATAAAAATAAATATTATACTATTAAGTCCACAATTAGTGGTTATGATAATTTTTGATGGACCAATAGGAAGCAAGTCCAATATTTAAGACTTTGAAATCAACCGTCAATTTAATCAAGGGTGATGGATAAGTCTAATAAAATGACTATGACCATTTATAACCATTGAATTTAGAATTGATCAAGGGAGGAGATTTAGTCTTAAAAAGTGACAAAGACCATTTATGACCATTGGATGTAAAGTTTGAAGAAGTAATCTTAACCCTTCATTTTGGAGACACATCTAAGGGCTAGGATTTAAAGAAGAAAGATCCAATGGCCTAAATTAAGTCTTCTATCTAAAGCTACACCTAAAGTCTACCTTAATCCTAACCATTGAATTAATCAATGGCTTAGAATGCTTCAAATAATTGCTTGGACTTTCAAGATTGAATCTTAACCATTGATTTAATCTATGGTTGAAATTTGGTCTTATATAATTACTTGGACTTCAATTGTGACCCTTGGATGGCAACATGGAAGGAGAGATCTTGACCATCCTTTAGTAGCTTCATCTAAAGGCTAATATTAAAAGAGGAAGAAGATCCAATGGTCCAAGTTTGTTACTATCACTTGGAAAATTTCTCAATCATTTAGTACCAATTATTTGCCCAAATAGTTCACTCTTTTCTCTCTTCACTCTACGGCAACGCATAGGAAGAAGGGGACCAAAATTCATTTTATGGATTTCTATCTTACTTTATCATCTTTTCTATCATATTTTTCAAGAAACAAAAACAAGACAACTCTTCCATTTTCTCTCCAAGCTTGGTTCGGCCATGGCATCCAAATATACCTTCCATCACTCTTTAATTTCAACCAACCATATTTATTGAATCCTTACCTTATTCTAAACAACTTTCATGCGGGAGACTTTCTCTAAATCATTTATTTTCATGGACTTTCTTCAAGATCCATGTTATGGAGTATTTATGGTGAAATGTAAGGAAACTTCATTTCTTCTCTCTTTTTCATGATTCTAAACCATGTTTGATCTATGGTTCCTCTTAATCAAGTTTAGTATACTAATTTTTATGTATTTTGTTTTGTATTTGAGAAGCCCTTGGTGGTGAAGGACTTGGAAAAAGAAGCAAACCAATGAGCTTTTGAGGATCTTCAAGAGGTAAGAGGGAGATCCATCTCACCAACCAAGTATGGTAGTGAGAGATGGTCTTATATTTGATGGATGGTGAATCCATGTGAGGATTCATATCCATGGTCATGTAATTATTTGTGGGTGGTTATGTGCTTTGATTATTTTATTTGTGATTTGTATGTTTTGCATGATTTTATTGCCTATATGGTATGCTTATAATATGCTTGATGAGAATATGGTATGCTTATAATATACATGATGAGAATATATGGAATATATTATGATGGAACAAGAAATTTTGGCTCCAAAGGCCAAGGGGAGGCTACGGTTTTTAGCTTCCAAAATAAGGGTTTATGTTGAATTTTTCCAAGAACAAGGAAATTAATTTTTGGGTCCCTAAAACTTAGTGAATTTCGGCCAAGACACCTCAAAATAGGTGTTCACAAATTAATATTTTCATGAATGATGAAAATGGGTGATTTGAAGAATATGGAAAAATAAACAAAGGGTTTGTTTTTCAAGAGAACAAGAACATGGTTTTGAAGGGATTTTTATTGATTTCTTTTGTGTAAAAAGTTTCTAAATGTTTACTAATCATGATTTCGAAAAAGAGATGGGAAAACATTGATTTTAAGGATTTGCAAAGGAAGTGAAAAAGGATTTGTAAAGAAAGTAAAAATGAATTTGAACAAGTGGGTTTAGTTTTTATGACCACCAGTATTTTGGTTTTGAAAACAAAGATTTTAATGGTTTTGTTTGCGTGAAAACAAAAATGATAAATAATTGAGTTAGAAGGAAAAATGTTTGATGACTTCAATGGCCAAATACCCTATGGTTTTGAAAAACTGGTTATGCCTAAATTTTATGGAACAAAATGATATTTTATAAAACGAAGTGTTTTGTCACTCGAAAAATTTGGCAGTTTTCAATGAACACGTTCATGGTTTTTGCAAAGGATTTTTAATGGTTTTGTTTGTGTAAAACCATATTCACTTAGAAGGAAAAATGTTTTGATGATTTCAATAGTCATGTCCACGTTTTTTAGGACTTGTATTTTCTTGATTTTTTTTGAAAACTAAGTGGAAATATAATTGATTTGGTATAAAGAATTTGGAAAGGGAATTAGAGCATTTTATCACTTGAGAAATCAAGTTTTTGTAAACGAAAATGTTTTCAAACTTCAATTTATTTTGAAGAAGGTTGTGTTTGGAAATGATTTGGAAAAATGGAGAATATAATGGTGTTTTGAAAATTTACTAACGTGTAATTTATTTTCAAGTTTTGAAATACGTTAGAAAATGTTAAGTTTTGAAACATTGATTTATATCAATGGAAAAGTGATTTTTTGTGGATTATATTTTGGAAAAGGATTTCTTGAGTAAAGAAATGTGGAAAAAGATTTTCTTGAGTAAGAAAATGTGAAAAATGAAATACAAAGTCATATTATTTTGAGAAAGGTTGAAAATGAATTTTTGAAGATTAAGAAATATTTTCTGTAATGAAATGGTGATGAAAAATGTTTTATGCATCTTAAAAATGTGATTTTTAAGCTATGTAATTTGAAAAATGTGTTGAAAATGATATTGATTTATTTAAGTCCAAAATAATGTTTGGAATATTGAGGAATATTTTACGTGATTGTAAAATGTTGAAAAATATTTTACGTATCTTAAAAATGATTTGAAATACAGTAAAATATTTCTACGCGATTTGGAATACGTTAAAATATTTCAACGCGATTTGAATTACGTTTAAATATGTTACGTAATTTGAACTACTATTGAAAAATCACTACGTGATTGAAAAGTGATGAATTATTTTTACGTGATTGTGAAAAGTGGCAAAAAATTGTTATGTGATTTGGAAAGTGTTTTAAATATTTTGAGAATGATAGAAAATGATTTACGCGACTTAAAAGAATGATTTTTAAGTTACGCAATTTTGAAACAGTGGAAAAATACTATGCGATTTGAGAAACGTATATTTTTACGCGATTGAGAAAAATATTAAAAAATTAGTACATGATGTAAAAGTACAACAGAAGAGTTGCGGTATTTTGAAAACGTAACAGAAATGTTACAAAATTTTGTAAACATAACAGTAGTGTTACGGTATTGTGAAAACGTAATAAAAATGTTTTGGAATTTTAAAAACGTAACAAAAGTGTTACGGTATTGTGAAAATGTAAATGAAGTGTTATGGTACTGTGAAAATATAACAAAAGTGTTGTGGAATCATGAAAACGTAACGAAAATATTGCGCAATTTTGTGAAAACACGACGAAAGTGTTTTATGACTATAAAAATGTGATAACATAATTTTGCTATTGAATATACAATATAATTACTGTTAAAATAGTGTCCATACATTGTATGAGAAAATGACGAGTGTTGCCTGTGATTGGTATTTGGTGCATTTTATATGCATTGGAAAGATATGCATGTGATTGGCATTGGTGCATTATACATGCATTGGAAAAATATGCGTTGAGGCATATGATTACATTGAACAAATGAAAAGATTTGGCCCTTGTGGTTGGACTTGCACTGATATATTCGTGCATTGTATAAAGTATAGCTAATAAGCTATTTTGGCCCTTATGGTTGAAGAGGGAATGAGAATTGATAGTGAGGTCTATGATGGATCTTGGCGGCATCAAGGCGCGGTGGTCAACCAGTGGATATCTGTCTGTGGGTTAAGACTGGACCATATGCCACTTAGCGATGCAATTCGTTGCAACGCATTGACGATACTCGACAAGAACACGATTCTTTTCAACGACTGAGAGATTGTCTTTGGGCTAAGGCTGACAATTAACTAGAGCATTCTTCTCGAAATTGTGAAAACCTCCATGGAGTTGTTTTTGAAAAACTGAGTCTATGTGCACATGCATGAAACTGAGCATTTTATATCTGCGTGATATATTTATTGAGGGATATTGGTTATGACAATTGTTTTGAATACTTGGATGATGATGATGATAATTAGACAATGTTGAGGGCATTATCGTAATTGTTGTTTATGATAATTGAACTGATAAATGATTGGATGATGATAGTTGATTAATATTAATGGCATGATCATATTTCTGGTATGATATTCCTGTATGATATTATTGTTTGTGTTATCTCTGTGCTGCTATGTTGGTACTGGTGTAGGTGATCTCACCTCTTTGTTATATTGTCTTGCTGTGTTTGTATTATTAAAAATTATATAGTAGATGGAACGAGTTTCTTAGACATGACTGGAGAAAAATATTCTGAGATTGGAGACAACATCAGAGAATGACTATTCCAGAGTCGATAGCGTGCAGTGTTGACAAGGAACAGATGTCTGATGCATCAAGAAGGAGACAAAAAAAAATAAGTATGTTAAGTTTTCTCGTTAGTGTTGTACCGTGCTATTAAGTAAGACCCGTCATAGGGTTTGCTACTGTTAAAAAAAAAAAGAGAGCCTGTTAGTTTTATATTTCACTTTAAATTGTTAAATATTATTTGGTGTCAATATTGTATATTAAATATATTTTCAGTAATACTTATGAATTTCAGTAAGTTTATGTTTCTGTAATCAGAAAAGAAAGAAGAAATTTTAAAACTTATCTTTTTATAACTCAAACCTTGTGCGAACTTCTTTCTGATTATGAGTCGGGAGTCAGACATGTGATACCCTAGGGAGGGTGTTACATTAGTTGGTATCAGAGCACAGTTTGTGTCTTTTGGGGTTTGTGGTTAGGTCTATTTTGCTTGTGTTGTGTTCTCTGTGTTATTGTTTTCCGAAAGGAAACAATGTTGTTTACAATGGATATCAGATCCATTATATTTTGGTTCGTCCGTCTTTGAAGAAAGAAAATGACTCGTGGGAGATATACGTGTGTGGAAGCGGAACAAGTTATTAGTAATGCAGTTACAACTATGGGAGCAATGTGGAAAGACGACTACACGAACAGGGGATCGCTGAACAGCAGAAACTAGAAGTTGAAGTTCATGATCTGATGGAAAAGAATCAGTCTTGGAATATAAGATTTCGTAATTTTGGAACCTGATATTTTTAGGGATATTGGGAAAGTAATTGATTTCAACGGAAAACATATCTACGATTATTAGGAAATTAGCAGGAGCAGTAAACGTGCGGAGGTAGTGCTTGTATCAGTAAATCCAGTTGGATCGTGACGTCTTTATTGTTATATAAGAAATGTGGAAGGGAACACTTAACGAAGGATTGTATATCTAAGAAAATAATTTGTTTTAAGTGCGGGAAGTTTGGAACACAAGTTTTGAAAATAGAGTTCCTTTGGAAACAGAGTTTTTTATTAGTAAAATCTCAGATAGTAGGGAAAGTCAATACATCGAATGGAACGGGAGTGTTCTGAGCGTAAGATTTAAACAATGGAGATTGCGTCATTAGAGCTAATCCTATAAACCATACTGAATATTTTTGTGAACAACCTATTCTTTGTGGCATATGATTGAGTAGATCAATTATATTTTAGAGTTATCCGTAATCCTCTGGTCTGTTTCTTTCTATTTCTATTCTTAGCCGATCGAGCTACTTGTGTTATTCAAATATTGTTATAGATCAAATCTTTGTGTTAGTTTGATCTGTCGTTCAAAATCTTTGTGTTAGTTTGATCTGTTTCATAAACAGACGTGATCTTTGAAAATGGATTGGTTATTTTCCAACCATATCCTATGAGTAATTCAAAGAAAATCTATTCTTGAAAATTGGGGTTACATCCAATTCTTTGCTGGATATGTTCGACAACAGGTTCAATTCGTTTTGTTATCTTCCATGATGTTTTCTTTCATCTACTGCAATTGAAGAAATATCTTGCAAGGAAGGATATTCCTATATTTATATTTGTGTCATCGTATCAAAGTGGCGCAGTGGAAGCATGGTGGATTCTTCAAAAGTTGAAGAAGTTCGTCAATGTGAAAAGTTAAGACGGTACTGGGAAAACTGTAGAAAAAATTTATTGAGATATTTGTTTGATCAGGAGAAATGAACAAGAGACAAAGAACTTTCATTGGTTAAAATCGTTTGGAATAACATAAGAGGTGAAACTACAAGGGAACTGGAAGAAAAGATGGAAGAGGAATAGTTATATTTATTTCGAGGATGTGAAATCATGGTTATTAAATTTCGAGGACGAAATTTCCGTAAGAGGGGGAGTATTGTAACATCCTAAAATTTCGTATCTCGTAAACAATAATTTTGACAGTTAATAGAATTTTACTGTTTAGTAATTTCTGAGCACTGTAAAATTATTTTGATTATTCCGTCAGCGTATTTGATCATTTTGAGTGATTTACTCCGTGTCAGGAAAATAAAAATTTTCGGGCCGGGGAAAACTATACGTAATTTAATTTTTACCGTTTGGTTTTAATTATTTCACGTAATCTGATTTGATATTTGTGCGTTTTCTAATTTTTGTGATTTTATGGGTGATTATAAAATTTTTATTATACTCCGACCGTTTTTGAACTATTTGTGGGTCCCAGTGGTCTTGCGTGGGCTCGGGATGAGTCCCAAAACGTGAAAATTTTTTTACGCATAGAAAAATTTGTACTGTTGAGACGGAGACAGGAGATCTTACTAAACCTGAATCCGAAGACAGTTTTAGAAAATTTCTTGTACTGTGTTTTGTACTGTATTTAATTTATCAGAAGATAAAAATACAGTAAATATAATTGTTGTGGGGTTTAGCAGATAAAAATAAATATTATACTATTAAGTCCACAATTAGTGGTTATGATAATTTTTGATAGACCAATAGGAAGCAAGTCCAATATTTAAGACTTTGAAATCAACCGTCAATTTAATCAACGGTGATGGATAAGTCTAATAAAATGGTTATGACCATTTATAACCATTGGATTTAGAATTGATCAAGGGAGGAGATTTAGTCTTAAAAAGTGACAAAGACCATTTATAACCATTGGATGTAAAGTTTGAAGGAGTAATCTTAACCCTTCATTTTGGAGACACATCTAAGGGCTAGGATTTAAAGAAGAAAGATCCAATGGCCTAAATTAAGTCTTCTATCTAAAGCTACACCTAAAGTCTACCTTAATCCTAACCATTGAATTAATCAATGGCTTAGAATGCTTCAAATAATTGCTTGGACTTTCAAGATTGAATCTTAACCATTGATTTAATCTATGGTTGAAATTTGGTCTTATATAATCGCTTGGACTTCAATTGTGACCCTTGGATGGCAACATGGAAGGAGAGATCTTGACCATCCATTTAGTAGCTTCATCTAAAGGCTAAGATTAAAGGAGGAAGAAGATCCAATGGTCCAAGTTTGTTACTATCACTTGGAAAATTTCTCAATCATTTAGTACCAATTATTTGCCCAAATAATTCACTCTTTTCTCTCTTCACTATATGGCAATGCATAGGAGGAAGGGGGCCAAAATTCATTTCATGCATTTCTATCTTACTTTATCATCTTTTCTATCATCTTTCTCAAGAAACAAAAACAAGACAACTCTTCCATTTTCTCTCCAATCTTGGTTCGGCCATAGCACCCAAATATACCTTCCATCACTCTTTAATTTCAACTAACCATATTTCTTGAATCCTTACCTTATTCTAAACAACTTTCATGTTAGAGACTTTCTCTAAATCATTTATTTTCATGGACTTTCTTCAAGATCCATGTTATGGAGTATTTATGGTGAAGTGTAAGGAAACTTCATTTCTTCTCTCTTTTTCATGATTCTAAACCATGTTTGATCCATGGTTCCTCTTAATCAAGCTTAGTATACTAATCTTTATGTATTTTGTTTTGTATTTGAGAAGCCCTTGGTGGTGAAGGACTTGGAAAAAGAAGCAAACCAAGGAGCTTTTGAGGATCTTCAAGAGGTAAGAGGGAGATCCATATCACCAACCAAGTATGGTGGTGAGAGATGGTCTTATATTTGATGGATGGTGAATCCATGTGAGGATTCATATCCATGGTCATGTAATTATTTGTGGGTGGTTATGTGCTTTGATTATTTTATTTGTGATTTGTATGTTTTGCATGATTTTATTGCCTATATGGTATGCTTATAATATGCTTGATGAGAATATGGTATGCTTATAATATACATGATGAGAATATGTGGAATATATTATGATGGAACAAGAAATTTTGGCTCTAAAGGCCAAGGGGAGGCTACGGTTTTTAGCTTCCAAAATAAGGGTTTATGTTAAAATTTTTCAAGAACAAGGAAAATAATTTTTGGGTCCCTAAAACTTAGTGAATTTCGGCCAAGACACCTCAAAATAGGTGTTCACAAATTAATATTTTCATGAATGATGAAAATGGATGATTTGAAGAATATGAAAAAATAAACAAATGGTTTGTTTTTCAACAGAACAAGAACACGGTTTTGAAGGGATTTTTATTGATTTCTTTTGTGAAAAAAGTTTCTAAATGTTTACTAATCATGATTTCAAAAAAGAGATGGGAAAACGTTGATTTTAAGGATTTGCAAAGAAAGTGAAAAAAAAAAGGATTTGAAAAGAAAGTGAAAAAGGATTTGTAAAGAAAGTAAAAATGAATTTGAACAAGTGGGTTTAGTTTTTATGACCATCGGTATTTTGGTTTTGAAAACAAAGATTTTAATGGTTTTGTTTGCGTGAAAACAGAAATGATAAATAATTGAGTTAGAAGGAAAAATGTTTGATGACTTCAATGGCCAAATACCCTATGGTTTTGAAAAACAGGTTATGCCTAAATTTTAATGGAATAAAATGATATTTTATAAAACGAAGTGTTTTGTCACTCGAAAAATTTGACAGTTTTCAATGAACACGTTCATGGTTTTTGCAAAGGATTTTTAATGATTTTGTTTGTGTAAAACCATATTGACTTAGAAGGAAAAATGTTTTGATGATTTCAATAGTCATGTCCACGTTTTTGAGGACTTGTATTTTCATGATTTTTTTGAAAACAAAGTGGAAATATAATTGATTTGGTATAAAGAATTTGGAAAGGGAATTAGAGCATTTTATCTCTTGAGAAATTAAGTTTTTGTAAACGAAAAGGTTTTCGAACTTCAATTTATTTGAAGAAGGTTGTGTCTGGAAATGATTTGGAAAAATAGAGAATATAATGGTGTTTTGAAAATTTACTAACGTATAATTTATTTTCAAGTTTTGAAATACGTTAGAAAATGTTAAGTTTTGAAACGTTGATTTAAATCAATGGAAAAGTGATTTTTTGTGGATTATATTTTGGAAAAGGATTTCTTGAGTAAAGAAATGTGGAAAAAGCTTTTCTTGAGTAAGAAAATGTGAAAAATGAAATACAAAGTCATATTATTTTGAGAAAGGTTGAAAATGAATTTTTGAAGATTAAGAAATATTTTCTGTAATGAAATGGTGATGAAAAATGTTTTACGTATCTTACAAACGTGATTTTTAAGTTACGCAATTTGAAAAATGTGTTTAAAATGATATTGATTTATTTAAGTCCAAAATAATGTTTGGAATATTGAGGAATATTTTACGTGAGTGTAAAATGTTGAAAAATATTTTACGTATCTTAAAAATGATTTGAAACACAGTAAAATATTTCTACGCGATTTGAAATACGTTAAAATATTTCTACGCGATTTGAATTACGTTTAAATATGTTACATCATTTGAACTACTATTGAAAAATCACTACGTGATTGAAAATTGATGAATTATATTTACGTGATTGTGAAAAGTGGCGAAAAATCGTTATGTGATTTGGAAAGTATTTTAAATATTTTGAGAATGATGGAAAATGATTTACGCGACTTAAAAGTATGATTTTTAAGTTATGCGATTTTGAAACAGTGAAAAAATGCTGTGCGATTTGAGAAATGTATATTTTTACTCGATTGAGAAAAATGTTGAAAAATTAGTACGTGGCTTAAAAGTGCAACAGAAGAGTTGCGGTATTTTGAAAACGTAACAGAAATGTTACGAAATTTTGTAAACGTAACAGTAGTGTTATTGTATTGTGAAAACGTAATAAAAACGTTTTAGAATTTTAAAAACGTAACAAAAGTGTTACGATATTGTGAAAATGTAAAAGAAGTGTTATGGTACTGTGAAAATATAACAGAAGTGTTGTGGAATCATGAAAACGTAACGGAAATGTTGCGCAATTTTGTGAAAACACGACAAAAGTGTTTTATGATTATAAAAATGTGATAACATAATTTTGCTATTGAATATATAATATAATTACTGTTAAAACAGTGTCCATACACTGTATGAGAAAATGACGAGTTTTGCCTGTGATTGGTATTTGGTGCATTTTATATGCATTGGAAAGATATGCCTGTGATTGGCATTGGTGCATTATACATGCATTGGAAAAATATGCGTTGAGGCATATGATTACATTGAACAAATGAAAAGATTTGGCCCTTGTAGTTGGACTTGCACTGATATATTCGTGCATTGTATAAAGTATAGCTAATAGGCTATTTTAGCCCTTGTGGTTGAAGAGGGAATGAGAATTGATAGTGAGGTCTATGATGGATCTTGGGGCGTCAAGGTGCGGCGGTCGACCAGTTGATATCTGTCTGCGGGCTAAGGCTGGACCATATGCCACTTGGCAATGCAATCCGTTGCAATGCATTGATGATACCCGACAAGAACACGATTCTTTTCAACGACTGAGAGATTGTCTTTGGGCTAAGGCTGACAATTAACCAAGCATTCTTCTCGAAATTGTGAAAACCTCCATGGAGTTGTTTTTGAAAAACTGAGTCTATGTGCGCATGCATGAAACTGAGCATTTTATATCTGTATGATATATTAATTGAGAGATATTGATTATGACAATTGTTTTGAATACTTGGATGATGATGATGATAATTAGACAATGTTGAGGGCATTATCGTAATTGTTGTTTATGATAATTGAACTAATAAATGATTGGATGATGATAGTTGATTAATATTGATGGCATGATCATATTTCTGGTATGATATCCCTGTATGATATTACTATTTGTGTTATCTCTGTGCTGCCATGTTGGTACTAGTGTAGGTGATCTCACCTCTTTGTTATGTTGTCTTGTTGTGTTTGTATTATTAAAAATTATATAGTAGATGGAACGAGTTTCTTAGACATAACTGGAGAAAAATATTATGAGATTGGAGACAACATCAGAGAATGACTATTCCAGAGTCGATAGCGTGCAGTGTTGACAATGAACAGATGTCTGATGTATCAAGAGGGAGACAAAAAAACTAAGTATGTTAAGTTTTCTCGTTAGTGTTGTACCGTGCTATTAAGTAGGACCCATTATAGGGTTTGCTGCTGTTAAAAAAAAAGAGTCTGTTAGTTTTATATTTCTCTTTAAATTGTTAAATATTAATTGGTGTCAATATTGTATACTAAATATATTTTCAGTAATACTTATGAATTTCAGTAAGTTTATATTTCTGTAATCAGAAAAGAAAGAAGAAATTTTAAAACCCATCTTTTTATAACTCAAACCTTGTGCAAACTTCTTTCTGATTATGAGTCGGGAGTCAGACATGTGATACCCTAGGGAGGGTGTTACACCCACCACACCTACACGTTTATCACACACATCCGAGTGGGGCCCTATACCTGGGCCTAAATGAAGGTTAAGTTAGGTAGCGGTTGCAAAGTGATAGTTATTTTGGATGTACATCTTATTTGGTTATCGCAAAAATCGTATCTAGAGTGTGTCTTTTCATGAATGTCTCACACCTAGCAGTTTACCCACTGTTTGTGGTCAATATTCTGAAATGAGACTGAACTCTAGAGGCCTTTAGAATAGTAGAGACACCCAATGAAAGTTCTTACAAATATAAAGACCATAAATCATGATAAAATTCCTTAATTTAAGTAAATCCCTTAGGACACGAAAGGAGCATACTTCTTCTTTATCTAGTTATCCCTCATTCTTTTTTTGAAAAAAAAATTCAACATCTTACATTTTCATAACATTCCTAGCATTCTTTAAAAAAATAAAAAAATAAATCATGCATTTTCATGACATCATTAGCATTCTTAAAATAAATAAATAAATAAATAAATCATGCATTTTCATGACATCATTAGCATTCTTAAAATAAATAAATAAATAAATAAATCATGTATTTTAATGGCATTCCTAGTATTCTAAGAAAAAATGACACACCATCTTGCATTTTCATTCTTAGCATTCTTAAAAAAAACATCATCTTGCATTTTCTTAACATTCCTAGCATTTAAAAAAATTGTTTTCATTTCATCTTATGCATCTCATTAATCTCATTCATGTCATCTCATTCTTTATGTGATATTACCGTGTTAAACAACCATTACGCGACCAAGGAAAGAAGACATTAATCAAACCCGAGTTCATAACACAAGGGCTTGAACAAAGTTTGCAGCGATGACAGCTGAGAACGAAGGAAGAAATCTGAATATGGAAGTAGATGAAATGAAAGGGAGGATGAATGAAATGATAAAGTCTTAGAGAAGAATGGAGGAAATGTTGTTGGCCATGAGGGACACCCTCACCTTGATCGGGGCAACTAGAAGTATAGGAGTATCCAGAGCGTATTTGTACCCGCCATCTATCAATTTTATAAAGACAAATCCTGAGGTCACCATTGAGATACCTTTTGTGGGAGGAACCTCAAATACTGCACCACTAGTGATTCATATCGAAGAAGGGTATCATTCATTGGAAGACACTCAAAATGAGGTTCATGGTAATGTTGAGTTCACACGAGAACAACCGTATGTGTCTATCCTAGTAACAATGCGATTTCCTACTGAAACTAGTTATGCAGCCATTCAAAATGATAAGATGAAGGAAGAATGAATGGAAAAGATGAACGAACAAATCAAGGCAATCAAGGGTCCTAGCACCCATGGTCCCATTGGGATAGAAGAATTGTGCCATACTGCTAGCATTATCATCCCGAAGGGCTTTAAGGTTCCAAAATTCGATAAATATGATAGGAGTACCAACCCATTTTTCCACCTAAAAATATACATTACCAAAATGTCAATTTAGTCAAAGGACTGGAGGTTCCTTGTCAGCTTCTTTCATGAAAGCTTGACTAGGTCTGCCTTGAATTGGTGTATTCAACAAGACCTTTCCAAAATCTCTTCTTGGGATGACTGAGCAAACTTGTTTATGGGAGAGTATCGGTTCAACTTTGATACAACTTCAACTCGAGAACAATTGAACTCTATGCAGAAAGGAAATGATGAATCTTTCAAACAGTATGCATAAAGGTGGAGAGCCTTGGTGGCTCAAGTTCAACCCTTATTGACACTATCTGAGATGTGTTCATATTTCTTAGGAATCTTCGGAAATCCTTTTATCGGGACAATGGCCAGAGCAGCCTATAAAGATTTTGCTGACTTGATCAATACGAGAGAAATGATCGAGAATTTAGCCAAAACTGAGAAGTTGCTAGTAAGCAATATAGAGGATACCACTCCTAAGAAAGGATTCCATCCGAAAAATAAAGAGCTCGAAGTGAATTATGTCTAACACAAACAGACCTTCAGACCTCAGTATTCCCCACAATACCCAAGTCATCAACTATTATATAACCCTAACATTTACTTTCCATACCAAATGCCTACACCTCCTTATTGCTCACCATACTAAATTATGTCAACAACAAACATCACCCCAGTTTCATAATTCCAAATCAATAATGTTTTTACACCACAATTATATGTACCAACTCGCTCAATTTATACCCGATATCCACCTACACCTCCGCAAGATTACCCAAACCACCCACTACCTAGGCTAAACTTCCAAAATCAAGGTCGTTTCCGCCCCCAAAACCTACCCCATTTCCCAAGATTATCCATTTCAAATGCAGATTTATTCCAAAAGCTGCTTGATATTCACCTTATTTTCGGAAATCCTGTATGTCCCTTAGAACCACCATTCGCAACATGGTATAACCAAGTTTAACTTGCAAATACAACATGAACATCGCAGGTAACTCAATTGAAGATTGTGAATCTTTCAAGACTGCAATAAGGAAGCTAATTGCTTATGGAAAGCTAGACATTCAAGAAGTGACTGGACCCAGTACTGTTGATAACCCAATTTCTAATCATGGGGTAAATGCTTTGGAAATGATAGGATTACCTATAAGAAATGTCATGAGCTTGTATACGTCAATGGCTGAAATATTTGAGGGATTGAAGAAAGCATGTTATAATATCACTGCATCGGCCGCAATGATGAAAGAAGAGGAAAAACAGGACTAAGAGTCAAGTTGTGCTTATCATTGTGGGGGAATAGGACATGATATTGAGAACTATTTGGACTTTAAGGTTCGAATACAGGGATTGCTCATTTTGGGAGTAATACAAGCTAGACAAGAGGTAGATTCCTCTGAAGAAATCATTCGCCCTCCAGCAACTCGAAACCTTTGAACAATTGGAGATCTGATGCATTAATTGAAGTGATTTTCATAAAATAATTAGTGATGTTGAACTTATGTTAACTTTCTTGAAGCATTAATATAATGAATTTGCATGGGTACCTTGTTTCCTTTCATTTTCATCACATTTTCTTTCTTGACATTTATTCTGTCTCATTTCTTCAAAGTGTCTTCCTTGTATTTGGATCCCATTAGACTCCAATTCTTGGCAATTCTCAGTTTGGTAGATGTTAATAAAATTCGCGTGTGCAAGTGCCTTTTGCAAAAAAAAAAAGCAAAGAAGTAATCACTTGGTGTGCATTATCTTTTTGTCTCGAAATTTAAATGTTGAAAACAAGCAATCATGTCATGATTTGAAAATAAAGATTGATCATCTTTCTTTAGCCATTACAAATTTCATCATCTTTATTATCCATTGTTATCCTTTTTTAGCCTAAAAAAATATTTTTTTCAAAGAGCCTTGGACAATGATCACCTCTACACTAAGGGCTAGTATAAAGTAAAAAGGGTGATTTCTGAAAAAAGAGGAAGAAGAAGAAGAAAAGGGAAAAAAAATAAAGAAAAGGAAAGGAAAAGAAGAATCAGTGCTCTTAATAATGCCAAAGGCAATTGACAAAACTTCCTAAAGATCATTGGTCTCATTCAACCCTTAAACACTTATTTGAGCTTTATATCTTTTCTTTTATAACTCTTAACCTTAGCCATGTTACAAACCTTAAAAAGTCCATTATGATCAATGAAAGGTTGTTGTCATTTTCGTTAATTTTAATTTTGAGACAAAAAGTTCATGCTTTTTTGAGTTTTCAATTCCTTACTCCTTAAAAAAAACAAAAGAAAAAGGAAAAGAGGAGAAAGAGGTACTTACCAGTCCTACACCAAGGCAAATGTTTTAGTCACTAGGGTGAGGTTTTTGCCCTATTCAATTCAGTCCTACACTAGGATAATTTTTTTGGTTACTAGGGCGAGTTTCGACCCTGTTCAATTCAGTCCTAGATTAGAGCAAATTTCTCTTTGGTTCAATTTGACATACACTGGGCAAATCTTTTAGTTCAATTTGGCCTTACACTAGGACAAATTTATACCCTGGTTCAATTTGACTTACACTAGGACAAATCTTTTAGGGCAATTTTTCTTTTCTTTGGTTCAGTTTGACCTACACTAGGACAAATCTTTTAGTCACTAGGGCGAGTCTCGACCCTATTCAATTTGGTCCTAGACTGGAATAAATTTTCTTTGGTTCAATTTGGTTTGATGTAGGTGCACAACAGAAAAAGATCATTGGCCATAATGTCTAGTAGCCAACTAAAGATCGTTCTCATGGAGATCAAACCAATTCATATCGGGTCAACACCTCTTTGAATCTCATACCATCGTTTGTGTCTTTTTTTCCATATATAACATTTTATGTAGTCAAACTTCCAAGACCAAACTAGAAGTTGTTCAGTTAGTAAATTTCTTTTCTATTTGTACTTTTAAATCCATGTTTATCTATTATGTAATGTTTCAAAAAAGGTGAACATGAGTACAACACTATGACTTGATCATCTAATGGCAATCCCCCAATGAACAATTCAAATTAAAAAGAACTTAGAAGTTCTAATTAAAGGGAAAAATGATATCCCAATGGATAATCTAGAAATAAGATGTACTCAAGCAAAAAATAAAAAGAGTCCGTTATACTAAAAACCCAAAAAGGAAGTTTAAACAAAAGTTAGGGCAAATAAATTAACATGATTTAAACTAGGGCAATTTTTTGGCAACTTTGTTTGTATTCAATTGGCCATACTGAGAGAAGATATGTTGAAGGGAGTAGCAACAAAGATAGCAGTTGAGTTATGAAGCAGTTACAGGAGGGACGAAGTTAAATATTGGGCTAAAAAAAATTTTCTTGCAAGGACTTAATAGCTCTAAGCAAGGGTTTGCAATAAGAGATGATCATTTCACTTCTCAAAAGAAGAGTTAAGAAGGGAAAATAAGAAAGAGAAAGAAGAAGAAGAAGGAGAAAAGAAATGATGAGTAAGTAGGATCGATGCTATCAAGTCCAATGGACAAAAACACGTGAAAAATGGTTTGATTGGTCAAAGCTTTCTAGAGTTATTGTTCGTTCAAATGATTTTAAAAAAAAAGAAAAAAGAGAAAAGAAAAGGAAAAAAGTGAAAAGAAAGAAAAAAAAAGAAAAAAAGAAAAGATAGAAAAACGAGAGAGAAGAAAAAGATTTTAAGTCCATGTCTTACTGGCACAAATGGTTTCATGTCATTTTGAACGCATCAGCTCCATGTATTTTGAGTGCATCGACTCCATGCTTTTTAGCGCATCGGCTTCATGCATCATTTAATGCATCTGCTCTATACATCATTGAGCGCATCAGCTTCATGCATTTTGAGCGCATCGGCTCCATGCATTTTAAATTTTTTGAGCGCATTAGCTTCTTGTATTTTTAAATTCTTTTGAGCATATTAGCTCCCTACATTTTTAAAGTCTTTTGAATGTATCAGCTCAATGCGTTTTAAATTCTTTTGAGCGAATCAACTTTATTCATTTTAAATTCTTTTGAGAGCATCAGCTTCATACTTCTTTAAATTTCTGTCACTTATTTTGAGCGCATTAGCTCTTTACATTTTAAATTCTTTTTTAGCGCATCAACTCTATATATTTTAAATTTCAGTTATTTCTTTTGAGTGCATCGAATCCATACATTTTTAAATTCTTGTATTTATTTTAAGCGCATCAGCTCCCTACATTCATTTTTCTTGTCATTTATGTTGAGCGCATCGGCTCTATACATTTTGAATTCCTGTTATTTACTTTTGAGCACATCAGTTCTTCACATTTTATTATTTTCGCATTGTTTTTTATCATCTTATGCTCCCAAACAAAATTCGAGTTCATATTCTTATTTGTTCCATACAGTGATAAAATGAAAAACTGCAGTTATTCTTTTCATCTAGTAAAAAATAAGTAAATATAGATAACTGTGAATATTCAATTTTGTTCGAGATATTTTAAAAAATATATATAATTTTCTCACAGGAACCCATAATCCAATTGACCCATTATTCATTCCATCCACCTATAACTTTACCCATTAACCCACAACTCATATACTATTAAACTTTTTTTAAACAAATCCTAGCACTTATCCTAAACAAATCACAACAGTCA